>CM042383.1:12118306-12808306 GCA_023634145.1 Thymallus thymallus | reverse complement strand
ACTTGGAAAGTTAGTTAGAAAATTTGAGGGGAAGAAAGGCATGATTCATGTATTGGATTAAATCAAATAGATGAATTATGAAAGTTATAACTTAAAAACAATCAACACTAACACTGACTTTGTCCCAAATGGCACCCTATTCCCTAGTGCACTACCTTATGGGGCCTCAAAAGTATACTGTGAGTGTGTACGCACACTGTGAGTGTGTAGCCGGTAGTGTTATGAATCAACGGTAGTTATGCTGTATTCAGTCATCATTGCCGGTATTTACTGAAGACAATAATAGAAACAGCTGATCTCCTGTTAATGATGATAACCTACATCATTGCCACATCATTAAGACGTCTGATTTACAGTTTATTATTTCAACCACATTTGATTGTGGAAACATTTTAAATGTAATCACATTTCCAGAAACTTTGATGGCAGAGTTGCAACCGATGCAGAATGAGTTTTAGTTATAGAACAGTATAGGCCAGGGGCTGTATGTTTCAAGTGTCTAAGAGTGGGAGTGCTGATCTAGGATCAGGTCCCCTATCCATATCATCTTATTCATTATGATCTAAAAGGCTAAACTGATTCTGAGACACTTGATACATACAGCCTGTGCTTTATACTACCCAATGACCCAGTATAGGACCGCAAACCAAATTGCACCCTATGCCCTACATAGTGGACTACTTTTGACCATTGGGACCTTCCTTCTCTCAGGATGCCTCTCACTGAGTGGTTGCTGAAAATAGAGGCTTTGATTCACAATCTCTATAGCTTTTTTCTGCCACTCCTGGTCGTAAGTAGTGCAGTATGTAGGGAATAGGGTGCCACTTGGGACACAACCTAGGACTCAGTGGTTAGTGGTCACAGTGTATAGCTAATAAATGGGTGTAGTGAAATGGGTAGATAGAACAGGTCACAGTACCATTGAAAATTATCATTACCGCCCATTAATGGTCCTATTCCCCTCAGCAGCTTAAATGTCAAGTCTAATCAGACTCCCCATGCGTTTAACCTGTGATCTACAGCCACATGCTGCATCCCAAATGGAACACTATTCCCTATATAGTGCACTGCTTTTGACCAGAGGGGGGGAAGGGGCTAAGGTTGACTGGCCAGTATGTATCACAATAGATCTGGGCCCATATTAAAGCATTTCAGAGTAAGAGTGTTGATCCCCCTGTCCATTATAATCTAAATGGAAAATCTGACACCAAATGAGCACTCCTACTCTGAGACACTTGAATACTGATCTGAATATCTATTCTCTCCTCTCACTCAACTAGTCTACAGACTTTAATCAGTCTCCAACAGACAGACTCTTTCCAAACTGCACTCCAAAGAAAAGAGGAGCTGGATAAGGTTACTTAGCAACCACACTCTTCTGGAGACAGGAGAAGCCATTTTTCCCTGTGGTGATTGATCAACACATACAACACTGGTCATTGGGTGCAGTGCTTGTTTATGTAATTACACAAGGTATTTACTTTAGAGATAATCAACGAGAGGCTATGCGTTCTATGGAAAATAATGAATGACGTGGAATGTGTGTTCCAAGACGTGCTACTGGAGTGGAACTCACCTTCCATGGAGTAGCATTATTATCCAGAGTTCTGACTTGATTATCCCTTAAGTAAATACCTTGTGTGATTACATAAACAAGCACTGCTCCCAATGACCAGTGTTGTATGTGTTGTTCAATCGCCACAGGTTAAAATGGCTTCTCCTGTCTCCATGGCTATAGTTTAACACATTTGCCGCTAGAAATGTGTTTATTTGCCTCTAGAAATGTGTTTATTTTCCTCTAGAAAAGTGTTCAACATCCACTGAAGTAGCTATCAAGTTTAATAGATAGACAGTAGTTGCCTAAGTAAACAAACAAACAGACTTGTTAGTTTAGCTAACCAAACCATCAGTCCTAGCTTGCGATTAGGAACATTGAATTCAAAGACAATGTTTTCAATTAAACTTCTGCTTTCAAAAGCAGCAAAAAAATTTAACATTCAAGAATGGACTATACCCATTGAATTCTACCGTGCAAATATACTGAGCGTTATTTAAGCAATAAGGCACGAGGGGGTGTGGAATACGGTCTGATGACTAGTGTCAGGTGACAAGGTAGAAACAAAGCTCTCAGGGGGGTAGTGATGTACAATGCTTAAAGTGAAAGGCTTTCTCTTAGCATCACTTTGAGGAGTGACAGAACTCTTTCCATCTCTTCCCGTCTATCTAAATGACAGGTATTGCATATGGGTTTGAGCTCAGCTGAGCTGGAAGGGATGAGAGGATAGGAAACCGTATTTTGTGTGTGGATAGACTGGACAGGCAATGAGCTAGGACCCGAGTGAGCAGACAGTAAAGCTCACACATTCATCAACCTGCCCAAGGAACAGGCCTCTTCCAGGGAGGAAAGGAAAGCAAGGTTAAATGCACATAATAATACAAATATTGTAGATAGTCAGAATAAAATAGTTAGTTTAAAACATTTACAGGCTTTGCAAGAAAAACAATTTCCCTAATAATCCTGTTTACATGGACACATCTGAAATCAGGCTACCTGATAGGGCTTAAAGCTGCACTATGCAGAAATCAGTGCTGTGCATTTTCACGCTGAAACATGAGGTGATGGCGGAGGATGAATGGCACGACAATGGGCCTCAGGATATTGTCACGGTATCTTTGTGCATTCAAACTGCCATGCAGAATGTGCAATTGTTCGTTGTCCGTAGCTTATGCCTGCCCACACTGTAACCCCACCAGGGCCACTCTGTTCACAATGTTGACATCAGCAAACAGCAAAGTCTTCCTTCTGCCTGGTACAGTTGAAACCGGGATTAATCCGTGAAGAGCACACTTCTCCATCGTACCAGTGGACATCGAAGGTGAGCATTTGCCCACTGAAGTTGGTTACGACACCGAGCACGCAGATGATCTTCCCTGAGACGGTTTGACAGTTTGTGCAGAAATTCTTCGGTTGTGCAAGCCCACAGTTTCATCAGCTGTCCTGGTGGCTGGTCTCAGACGATCCTGCAGGTGAAGAAGCCGGACGTCCCATCGTGCTCTAGCGACTCCTGTGGCGGGCTAGGCGCATGCATGCTGACACGGTCGCCAGGTGTACAGTGTTTCCTCCAACACATTGGTGTGGCTGGCTTCTGGGTTAAGTGTGCATTGTGTCAAGAAGCAGTAAGGCTTGGCGGTCCTTACGGGAGTCCTTACGGGAGTTGCAGCAATGGGACAAGACTGTAACTACTAATGTAATTACCAACTGGATACCACAAAGTGAGAAAAAGGGGTAGGAAAAAAAGAATCATATATACACCCCCGGCCAAAAGTTTGGAATATTACTCATTCAAGGTTTTTTTTTTATTTGCACTATTTTTTACATTGTAGAATAAAAGTAAAGACATCAAAACTATGACATAACACATATGGAATCATGTAGTAACCAAAAAAGTGTTATACAAATCAAAATATAATTTATATTTGAGATTCTTCAAATAGCCACCTTTGCCTGATGACAGCTTTGCACACTCTTGGCATTCTCTCAACTAGCTTCACCTGGAATGCTTTTCCATCAGTCTTGAAGGTGTTCCCACATATGTTGAGCACTTGTTGGCTGCTTTACCTTCACTGCGGTCCGACTCATCCCAAACCTTCTAAATGTGGTTGAGGATGGAACCAAAAATCTCAAATTCGGACTCCAGACCAAAGGACAAATTTCCACCGGTCTAATGTCCATTGCTTGTGTTTCTTGACCCAAGCAAGTCTCTTCTTCTTATTGGTGTCCTTTAGTAGTGGTTTCTTTGCAGCAATTTGACCATGAAGGCCTGATTCACACAGTCTCCTCTGAACAGTTGATGTTGAGATGTGTCTGTTACTTGAACTCTGTGAAGCATTTATTTGGGCTGCAATCTGAGGCTGGTAACTCTAATGAACTTATCCTCTGCAGCAGAGGTATTTCTGGGTCTTCCATTCCTGTGGCGGTCCTCATGAAGCTGGTTGAGAGAATGCCATGAGTGTGCAAAGCTGTCATCAAGGCAAAGGGTGGCTACTTTGAAGAATCTCAAAAACAAATCAAAATATATTTTATATAACACTTTTTTGGTTGCTACATGATTCCATATGTGTTATGTCATAGTTTTGATGTCTTTACTTTTATTCTACAATGTATAAAATAGTGCTAATATTCAAAACTTTTGGCCCCCGGTGTGTGTGTGTGTGTGTGTGTGTGTGTGTGTGTATATATATATATATATATTTGTGCGTATGGAACATTTCTGGGATCTTATTTTAGCTCATGAAACATGGGAGCCACTACTAGGCACTGTGCATAGGCATGGCCATGGCTGTGCGTAAATGTATGCACACACTCAAGCAAAATGTTGATATGAATAAATCTCACACTTTGCATGGAAATGAACCCAGAGAGTAAAGTGTTTACATGACTACTGCCATACTCAGCTACTGCCATACTCGGCCTACTGCCATAATCAGTTTAATATCAAATTATTAGTGTGCATGTAAATGCACTCAATGAAAAGATCCATTTCGCTAATGAACGCTTGGAAATCCCAAACGGCAGCAAGGGGACTGTGGATCTGTCTACGTTAGTTCGTATGTTAGTCAGACGTGATATCTCAGGCAGCACTGGCCCGATTTGGACGAAACTTGGCTGAATCTTGCGTCTTGCCATAGAGATCGGGCATTTACAAAATTATAATGATTGGCTAGATGGTGGTGTTATATCATAAGATTGAAAATGAAAACTTTGAAAGGTCATGCCCCCCACCCAGTTTGACCTAAAGTCATGCAATTGGGTACATAGGTCCCTCTCCTCACAAGTAACACATTTGCCTCAGGGACCCCATGATGGGTTTTCTGCTATTTAGAATTTTTTGAAAAACACTTAAAACGCTACTCTTCTGGCACCGAATGACTGATGGCCTATGGGTTTCTCGAAAGTAGAGCACTATGTGTAGGGAATAGGGTGCCATTTTGTACGCATCCCAGGAGTGCACATTGTCAGAGAGAGAGAGAGAGACAGAGAGAGAGAGAGACAGAGAGAGAGAGAGAGAGAGAGAGAGAGAGAGAGAGAGAGAGAGAGACAGAGAGAGAGAGAGAGAGAGACAGAGAGACAGAGAGACAGAGAGACAGAGAGACAGAGAGAGAGAGAGAATGTAACCCAGCATTTCCCGAACTCGGTCCTGGGGACCTGAAGGGGTGCACGTTTAGTTTTTTGCTCTAGCACTACACAGATGATTCAAATAATCAACTAATAATCAAGTGCTAGTGCAAAAACCAAAATGTGCTGCATTAACCCCATAACTGTTTTTACCTTTCATTAAGTCTCTTCATTTATGCTGAGGTATTTCCACACAAAGCAGTCTTTAAACACGCCATGCGGCCATCTTTTATGGACACAGCTCACGCACACTAACACGCACACTTACATGCACGGCATACTAAATCCGGATAAGTGACTACTGATTCATCCATATACAGTGCATTCAGAAAGTATTCAGACCCCTTGACTTTTTCTACATTTTGTTACGTTACAGACATATTCTAAAATTGATTAAAAACGTTTTTTTCCTCATCAATATACACACAATACCCCAGATTATTTAGCAAATAAATATCACATTTACATAAGTATTCAGACCCTTTACTCAGTACTTAGTTGAAACACCTTTGGCAGCGATTACAGCCTCGAGTCTTCTTGGGTATGACGCTACAAGCTTGGCACACCTGTAGTTGCCGTACCAGGTGGTGATACAGCCCAACAGGATGCTCTAGGAAGAGTATTGGTGGTTCCAAACTTCTTCCATTTAAGAATGATGGAGGCCGCTGTGTTCTTGGGGACCTTCAATGCTGCAGAAATGTTTTGGTACCCTTCCCCAGATCTGTGCCTCGACACAATCCTGTCTCGGAGCTCTACGGACAATTCCTTCGACCTAATGGCTTGGTTTTTGCTCTGACATGCACTGTCAACTGTGGTACCTTATATAGACAGGTGGGTGCAAGTTGTAGAAACATCAAGGATGATCAATGGAAACAGGATGCACCTGAGCTCAATTTCGAGTCTCATAGCAAAGGATCTGAATACTTACGTATATATAAGGTATGTTTTTTATTTTTTATAAAATCTAAAAACCTGTTTTCATTGTCATTATGGGGTATTGTGTGTAGATTGAGAGAATAAAATTATTTAATCAATTTTAGAATAAGGCTGTAACGTAACAAATGGGGTCTGAATAGTTTCCGAATGCACTGTATAATGTGTCTGCTGTGCCTTACTGGAGGTCAATAGCAATAAGTGGCTGTCTGCAGGAAAGACCACTGCTTGGGAAGGTTTATCCGTGTCTAAGCCAAGGAATGGCAGTTCATAGGGCCTGCACTTTTAAAAGCCGTTGACAAATTATTTTACTGAAAGACCAAGCAAAGCTTTAGCTAAAAGCATTTCATTTTTAGTAACCATAACGGTCACTTGTCTTGTCTTCCTTATATACAAACATTTAAAAAAGGTGATAGAATGTAAAAGTAACTAAAGTTGAAAGGAAACTACTTCCACCTACTTGCCGAACTTGAGAATATTCATATTTTAAAAGCCAATTTGTGAGTTCAGTCTTTTCAGGAAAGTGCAGGCATTATCAAAGTCTGCCAAAAAATACGTCAAAGGGTTTCATTCAATTTGAGACTACTTGAGCATCAGAGGAGGCTGTAGGAGGATGGGCTCATTGTAACATTGTAAAGACTAGAATGGAATAAATGAAACAGTATCAAACATATCGAAACCACATGTTTCACTCTGTTCCATGAATTCCATTTCAGCCATTACAATGAGCCCATCCACCTATAGCTACTCCCACCAGCCTCCTCTGTTGAGCATACACAGTAAACTGCCCTAACGGAAGGTCTAATTGACCACGGTCCCAAACAAAACTAAAACTAAACAAATGGAACAGAAGATTTGGAAAATCAACCAATCAATCAAACCACGTCTCATGTTAAAAGTACCTTTGACAAATATTTTATCTCTACAAAAACAGTGTGTAATGTACTCTAGTGACACTATTCCAGCAAAGGTCAAGAAAGCAAAGCGTATCAAACTTCCAGGAGCCACTACAACATAATTATTTAAGAATGTCTATGTTTACACATCCTTGAAAAAGACCAAGAGCTTTTGGCCAAACGGATGGTAAAAGGGGGCAAGTCTGGGGCTGAGGGGTGAGATCGGGGGTGTTGTTGGCCATGATCTCAATACCTTTGAGGTGCGCCACTTTGGGCGTCCCAGTCAGTCGGTCACCTAACACAGACGGGTGAGAAGTGAGATTATACACCCGATTCCCTATATAGTGCACTACTTTTGACCAGGGCCCATTCTACTATAGGAAATGGGTGCCATATGGGACTCAACCTTGGGTCATGACAATATGCACTGTGCTGCCCCTCTGTACTAAATAAACCCTAAAACAGATGTCCCGGCCTCCTCTCTAACACACACACACACACACACACACACACACACACACACACACACACACACACACACACACACACACACACACACACACACACACACACACACACACACACACACACACACACACACACACACACACACACACACACACACACACACACACACACACACACACACACACACACACACACACACACACACACACACACACACACACACAGAGAGAGAGAGAGAGAGAGAGAGAGAGAGACAGAGACAGAGACAGAGAGAGACCTCAACGGCTTCACAAGGGCCTAACATGTTGCTATTTCTGGAGGGAAGCTAATAACTCCTCAGATCCCCACTCTGAGTAGTCTGTCCCCTCTCTCCTACCTGCCCATCTCATCCTCTCTGCCCCCTCTCCATGACCCTCTCCGTCTCCCCTCTCCCTGAGCCACACTGATCACACCAGGCTATATGAGTGGACATGAGTCTTTACTCGCTCATTCTCATGAATGTCATGAGCCATGAAATGATAGTGTGTATAAAGCATTACAGGAAAAGTAGATGAAAAAAATTTTGCTGCCGTATATTTAGACGAGGACAAAGATATGATTCATTCATCAACGCTACTCCTCCGTCTCCCATGAACATCCCTTTGCAGTTCTCTCATACTCCAATGTCATATGCAATGGCCAAATATGATGACCTGTTCTCATCCGTTCTGATAACTTGGGAAAACGAATGCCATACGTCGAAATGAAAACAGACACCAAATATAGCTAGAAAGTCATGTAGACTTCTTGGCTAAACAACGTAAGTCCCAGTCCACTTCTAAAAAGACAACCAGGACGTAATCGAACAGGGACCGTAATTAATTCGTTCATTTACCGATCCTCCCCGTGTCACAAGCGTAAACACTGGCAGAAATACAGAGGAGTAAATTTAAACACAGCTTGTAGCTCCTGAGAATAACAATAATACAATGATTCAACAGTCTACGATACAGTACAATACTGGAGTTAAGATGCATGGCATTCTATGTAAAACAACAGTCCTTTTTCTAGGGTTGTCATGATACCAGCAAAAAAGAAAACACGACCTAGACTAAACTCTATGGTCCTATAAAAAAAACGACTTTGTAAAATTTCCCATGCCATATCTTGCAAATGTGACTCAAGGTCACAACATCATGCCTTTTGTTTCTAACATTAGGACTGTTTTCCTCAATAACTTTAATCCACTTCATGTTTTGATTCCTTGCCACGATACTTCAGAGTACCGCGATACTGGTATCTTGACAACCCGACTCCTTTACGATATTCACCAATGCAGCACATCAGCCACACACGCACACATCACACAATAACACCAAACAAATTGCGTTATTAACATATCTAATATAAATCTTATTTCCAATGAGTGTGGGGGACAATTTTAAACAGCCCTTCCATTCCTCTGCTTGAAGGGGTCATTCTCAGAGCCACACAATGGCTACGTCCCAAATAGCACGTTTTTTCCCTATGTAGTGCACTACTTTTGGCCAGGGCCATGGTCAAACGTAGTGCACTACATAGGGAATAGGGTGCCACTTTAGACATAACCACCATCTCTTCAGTCCCTGCCCCAGTTACATTCATGAAAGGAGTTTGACAGTTTAGGACAGCGTTCTTCCTTAACAGAACAATCCCCACATGGTGTAGCTATTTGTTACTGTAATATCAAAGCTTTTCAAGTTCTCTCTGAAGGAAAATAAAACCTTCTCAGTACTTCGAGGCCTGTGCTACTACTAAGCTTGCACAACCCCTCGCCCCTCAAAAAACCCTGAAGCTGAAGTCCGGGGAAGCTGAAATGTGAGCGCCTCTCTTTATTGGGCGATTTAACAAAAAATGGCCCTAGCATATATCCAGTAGGTCTACACTGACAGGGCTCATGTTAACACACACACACACACACACACACACGTTGCCCTTAGCGACCTCTAGAGGATATAATCCAGCGTTTGACAGGCCTTGACTTGAACACAAATGCCTCTACGCGCGTTTCTAAAGAGAGCTGATACATTCTCCTCCGTATGTCTCTGTCCATCGATCTTACCTTCAGACACAGCTGAGGACCAAGCGCCAGATCAACCATTCAGATGACAGGAATGTGTGACTGAATGAATGCTATCCACAGCAAACATGGCTATGCTATCCAGGGGAAGACAAGGCACACATTTAGATGCCACAGGAGTATTCGATAACTGCCATTTAACAGGGAGAAATGAGACGGGGAGAAACTGGATATGGATGTTTGTATGGTTGTAAGAGTGTGTGTACATGCTTGTCTGTGTGCCACAGGACAAAGAAAGCTGTATTCTACTTCTCCAACAGACACTTGGTCCTTATGAGATCACAGAGCCACAGTCAAACTTGACAAGTGATGGAGTACAAAAGCGGTCAGACAGACCAATGGAAATGTCAGCAGGACCAAACCAGGCTCTGGACATAATCATGGCTTGCGTCCCAAATGGCACCCTATTCCCTATGTAGTGCACTACTTTTGACCAGGGCCCATATGGAATAGGGTACTACTTTGGACGCAGCCCATTGTTTCCAGCATCTCATCTAATCTCATTCTAGATGACGGCCATCCCCTCAGGCTGTAGGTCCCTCTTTCTAGCTAGCCCTTGTACAGTACAAGTCTCATTGTGCCATAAAAACAGTACAGTGTTCAATCCATTATGTTTGGCAACTGGTTTGTCATTACATACTGACTTTAGTATGGAGATCAACACCCCCATAACGCTCAATGACAAGCCAATCTATAGCAGATCCTTACTCAAGCACATCGAAATATACAAAGCCGATAGGATGAAGTAGGTTAGTTGCAGGCCTTTTGCATGTAGAGAACGAGCAACTGGCAAAATAAATATGGTTTTAAACAGCTAGCTAGCCTTGTTGAGTATGAACTCAGGAAGCTGCCTTGACGATTTACTGATAAAGTCAGGATTTCTCCCAGCTCTGTATAATAATAATGATTATTATTTGATGGGTGATTATGTTTGTCCTATTTCACACATGTACAAGTGTGTATTAATATGCATGTGTGAATTGGATTTTTAAATGTTCTTTGCATATGCCAAATCTCCCTGAGACACCCTCGGAGAGTGGGGTCACGGCCAGGGTCTGCCATTAACAACAGCGACACTGGAGCAATTAGGGTTAAGTGCCTTGCTCATGGGCACATAGACAAATCTTTCACCTTGTCGAACTAGTGACCTTTCTGTTACTGGCCCAACGCTCTAACCGCTAGGCTCCCTGCCACCCTGTGTGTGTGTGTTTGTGTGTGTGTGTGTGTGCAGCTCTGCGCTGCTCTGCTCTCCACTCCAGCTAAAGAATGCTTTGTTGTGACGTGTAGCCTTGTGACGTCCTGCTAATGCTAGCTACTGGTCACAACCATACATTGCATACGCTACGTCCCAATTGAGACCTTATTCCCTAGGGGCCATAGTCAGTGCACTAAATAGGGAATACGGTGCCATTTGGGGCACATATACTATTCGAATTCCATTTCAGCCATTACAATGAGCCCATCCTCCTATAGCTACTCCCACCAGCCTCCTCTGTTGAGCATACACAGTTAACTGCCCTAAACAAATGGAACAGAAGAATTGGAAAATCAACCTTAAATCAATCGGATGTATTACAAACCATGTCTCATGTTAAAAGTACCTTTGACAAATGTTTTTTCTCTACAAAAACAGTGTGTAATGTAAAAAGTAGTGCCCTAAATAGGGAATACGGTGCCATTTGGGGCACAGATACTATTCTAATGTATTCAGCTTTGACAAAGAAGATTAAAGAGCATTGTCAGGGATGTTTCACTGGGCGGGTGTATATAGTTGTTCCAGTATTTTCACTCAGTATTATAGATTCGCTATTCATTTGTTATTTTACTGTGTACATTCCTGACTTCAATGTTTCCATGTTTAGGCCTTGATGTCCTTCCTGCTTTCGCTCTCCTTTCAGACCTGAGTTCTATAACAAACACTGCAACTATAAACAGAAATCCATGGAAGCTATTTCTTTGAGTTTCAGTTAGCTTGACTTTCAGTTAGCTTAGAGGTTCAGTTAGCTTAGAGGTTCAGTTAGCTTAGAGGTTCAGTTAGCTATGAGTTAGCCAACCAAGCTCTGCTGTGCGGCAGTCAGCCATAGTAATGGTTCAAAGGGAGGTTAGAATTCCTCACACTGCGTCGCTGCTGCCCAAAGTGAGTTTTATGGTCTCTCTCTACACAGTCAGAGACAGACAAATGTTTCCACTATGGGCCACTCCGGAGCCGGCGCCACACAGAGTCTAGCTCAGGGATATTCAACTCTTACCCTACGAGGTCCAGAGCCTGCTGGTGTTCTGTTCTACCTGATAATTAATTACACCCGCCTGGTGTTCCAGGTCTAATTCAGTCCCTGATTAGAGGGGAACAATGAAAAAATGCAGTGGAACTGACTTTGAGGTCCAGAGTTAAGTTTGAAGGGTCTAGTTTAATGTCCTTGGATGGTTCTAGGGCTATGCATATTATTACAATCAGACTAAGACAGCCCACGCAGGCACACACACAGACCGTAGCACGTACAAACAAACCAGAGGATTCACAAATACACAATCTTTGTGACGGGTTGTCATCTTTAGACCACGAGCATGTCCATACCTAACAAAGAGCTGTGGTTAGTTTCAGAATGGATGGCAAGGAATAAGTTAGTCCTAAATATTTCTAACCTAAAGAAAAACCTCAAATACATTTTGTAATGAATAATGTGGAAATTGAGCAAGTTGAGGAGACTAAACTGCTTGGAGTAACCCTGGATTGTAAACTGTCATGGTCAAAACATGTTGATAAAACAGTAGCTAAGATGGGGAGGAGTCTATAATTAATAAAGCAGTGTTCTGCCTTCTTAACAGCACTATCAGCACTAGCACTAGCTTTTGCTTAGCTTTTGCTTTGCTTTGCTTTGTCTTGGCCAGGTCGCAGTTGCAAATGAGAACTTGTTCTCAACTGACCTACCTGGTTAAATAAAGGTGAAATAAAAAAATAAAATAAAAAACAAGGCAGGTCCTACTGTTCAGTTGTGTGGTCAGGTGCCACAAAAGAGGGACTTAGGAAAATTACAATTGGTTAAGAACAGGGTAGCTCAGCTGGCCCTTCAAATGTACACGGAGAGCTAACATGAATAATATGCATGTCATTCTCGCATGGCTCAAAGTAGAGGAAAGATTGACTTCATCACTACTTGTTTTTGTAAGAAGTGTTGACAAGCTGAATGCACCGAGCTGTCTGTTTAAATTACTCGGACACCCATTAATTCCCCACAAGACATGCCACCAGAGGTCTCTTCACAATCCCCAAGTCCAGAACAGACTATGGGAGGCGCACAGTACTACATAGAGCCATGACTACATGGAACTCTATTCCACACCAAGTAACTGATGCAAGCAGTAGAATCATTTTTTTTTTAAAGATAAAAATACACCTTATGGAAGAGACACACACACTATCGGGGTAAACCACTGTCGGGGTAAAGAAAACAAAAAAGACAAATGGTTTCAGAGCCTCTGTGTCTGTTTCACCTTACCATTGTCACATTGGCAGGAGAAAGTGAAAAAAATAAAATGGAATCTGACAAATGTCTGACCGTTTTGACACTGTCAGTCTGTCACATCAAACACATGTATGAGAGGATGACATTTTTCCCACTCAAATGACATGAGGTTTTCATCATCCAGAGAAAGATTATATAATATAATAATATATGACATTTAGCAGATTCACTTATCTACAGAGACTTAGTCTTTATTCCATACATTTTTTCGAATGGGTTGCCCCAACGGGAATCAAACCCACGATCCACCGTGTGAGGACCTAGTAGGCACAATACACTACTGTCCAGAGACAGTACAATGCAAGAGTATTAGAGCTGGATCAAGAAACAGTAGGAGAGGAACATTTTACAAAATGTATCTGATCTAGGACAAGTTTAGCCTTTTAGATCAAAATGAATAAATAGAAGGGGGGGGGGGGGGGTCTGATCCTAGATCAGCACTCTTACAATGAGACACTTTATGAATACGGACCCTAATCAATTGATCTTGGGTCTTGTTACAAATGGTTGGAACTTTAATGATTGTTTTCAAACCCAATCTCAGCGTGGAGCAGGCTAATCAGACTGGTAACTATTCATAACCGCGCTGGCATTTTCTTATAAGCTTATACAATTAAACTTAAGTCAATTACATCACATCAATAACTGAGCCAATTTTCCTTATGAATATTTATTTTTTGCAAAAGGTCACCTTCTCACTTGGAATTGGACATGCTTTTGAAGGTCATTTGACAAATCACATATCATTACAACTTAGTTATGAAAAAATAAACAGGGCTGGAAATAGAAAGCGGCATAAGACGGTAGCTATTATGACTAGGAGTCTCTCCTCTCCCCTACCTCTCTTCAAGGCCAAGCCAGGTCTCTCTCTCTCTCTCTCTCTCTCTCTCTCGCCGGCAGACCTGACTGAATAATTAAAAGAAGCGGCCAGCTTCCACAGGAGAAGCTTGTTAGGCTTGGGCCAGTTCCATTACTCATGCTCTTTCTTCTGTATTTATGACAGCCAGACTGCATTGGAAATGGCACCCGATTCCCTATGTGGGCTCTGGTCAAAAGTAGTGCATTATATAGGGAATAGGGTGGCATTTCAGACGGAGCCCTAGCTAGCTGCTGTTCTCCTCCACAACAGGGCCCAGAAATCCACCGTCAATGACAGTCAGTCAGTCAGCTGACACACAGGGGCAATTGTGTTGTGTAGTGAGTCTCTGGGGCCGGTGGCTGCATTCTGTGGCATTCTTTAGCTAGAACACAGCTGGCTGAGAGGCAGCATGGACACGGTAGGCATCTGTCACTGACCATCAGAGGCAGAGTATTTCTCTCCTCGCCTTCTAACAACACTACACTATTGTTATATATATATATATTGCCACTAAACTTTATTTAACTAGGCAAGTCATTGTTACACACACAGAGAGACAGAGGCCGAGAGAGAGGGAGAGATTGCGATAGAGAACGCAAGAGAGAGAGCGCGAGAGAAAGCGCGAGAGAGAGAGAGCGCGAGAGAGAGTACGGGGGAGCGTGAGAGAGAGTACGAGAGAGAGCAACAGAGGGCGAGAGAGAGAGACAGACACAGACAGAGAGACAGACACAGACAGAGAGACAGACACAGACAGAGAGACAGACAGAGAGACAGACAGACAGACAGAGAGACAGACAGAGAAGGGTGGAGGGATGGGGGACTCAGAACTACTAACAGCTCGAGATTTAACGGCTCTCACCCTGTATCCAAAAACAGAGAGAAAACACATTCTTCACATGCTGCAGATATAACATGTAAAAACAGCCCAACTGCCCAGGGTTCTTTTATTTTTCTCTCCTCTGCATTTGCACTGTGCATTCTAGCCAAGCCTATTACAGAGAGACACGGCAGCAGTCTACCAGGGGAGTGGATGAAGAACATGTTCACCATTACTGAAGAGAGATCATAAGGAACTTGTTTAGAGGCTGCATTACATTAAAGTATGGATCTGTTTCCCAGTATACTTTTTCTACTCCATTAAAAACCTCTTCAGATTCACCATGTTAAATCCAGGGCTTTAGGTGTTTACTTGGAAAAATCTATCCATTGAGTGGTTGGTTATTTACATTAGGGTAATAGAGGAGAGCCTAAATGGAGAGAAATGTCTGTGGACTACTTGCACCTGTTGTTCATTGGATGACTTACTGAAGAGGCGATTGTTCCTCTGCACATTCACTCTGCACATCATATAAAGCAGCCGTTGCTCTACTGAGTACCAGTCATGCTACGTCATAAACACACTAATCCTCTCCTCTAGGAGTTGGAGAGGTTTTCAAGGCACAGGCACAGTGTGAGGCCATGTGGCTTACATTTCTCTTTTTTCCAAGAAGTAGGCAACTAACCAACTCTCGTCTTCCAGGCGCTGAAATATGAGCCGGTCTCCCCTTAATGGCAGGCCTGTTTCCCCAGCCCTGCCCTGCCCAGCCCAGAGAAGAGTGAAACTGCACATGGTCAGAGGATGGGCCAGGCCTTCAGCAGTCAGCACACAGCTCAGAGAAGAGCAGGCAGCCTGAGCCAGGCCCATTTTTCCATGAGAGGCTAGGAGATGCTAGGGTTCATGGGTGAGGTAAACAGGGAGGGAGGGAGGCACATGACTGCATTCCTGTGAGTGGCTGCAGAAGCACAAATGGTCGAGCGGAGGGGAGAGGAACGGAGAGAGGGATTAGGACGGGAGGAACTGCTGCCTGCCTTCCAGCTGTGCTGCCCATCAGAGAGGAGACAGAGCAAGAGTGCGAGAGAGAGAAAAAGAGAGACCGACCAACTCAGGGCCAGCCAGGCAAAGCCAGCAAGCTAGATCCATCCTCCTGGCCACAGCTCCCCTCTGTGTAATGCACTGAAAACAGTTCAGAGCTTTGAAGGTCTACACAAAGACAAGTATGAATATATACACCCCTCCGTATGTATTTGGACAGTGAAGCTAAAATTCGATACTCCCGCATTTTGGATATGTGATCAAATGTTTCATATGAGGTGACGGTACATAATGTCACCTTTTACTTATGAGGCTATTTTCCTAAATCTGATTTACGGTTTAGAAATTAAAGCTTTATATACTGTATATATCTAGTCTCTCCCATTTGAAGATGCCTTTAATAATTTGCCCAATAGGAAGAGAATGGTGAATAATGATGACAGGAGTAATTTCCTTTCTAAGTGAGTAGATAAGATGTTTCGGACTGAACATGAATCCTGATAATGCCATGCTTAAGAAAAATAATGAAAAATGAGTGAGAACGTTAGAGGCTAAAAAAACATGCTAACCTCTCACCATTAGCAATAACGGGAGATTAGCATTTCTGAGGGGATACGATTTTTGTCCCTCTGTAACTTTGACTTATCATTCACAATTCATTCATGATTATCCATAAAGTAGACATGTTCAGAAACATGTATTCTTAACTATAATAACTGTGACTCCAAAATGACACAATACATAATTCACCATTCACTTCCTTTTGGGCAACACATAATCCAATAAAAAAAAAAAACACCAAAACAAGCTGTAAATGATCTAGAAAGTTTGGAAAGTCATAAGCTTGATCTCATCATTTTATGCATTAATATGAGAGCAAATACTACACTGAATTTATCCAAACACTTATGACATCTTCAAATGAGGGAACTAAGTATGCAAATCGCTTTCACAGTAAAACAGGTACAGTTGAATTTGGAAGTTTACATACACTTAGGTTGAAGTCATTAAAACTAATTTTTCAACCACTCCACAGATTTCATGTTAACAAACTATAGTTTTGGCAAGTCGGTTAGGACATCTACTTTGTGCATGACAAGTAATTCTTCCAACAATTGTTTACAGATCATCATTTGAGTCAATTGGAGGTGTACCTGTGGATGTATTTTAAGGCCTACCTTCAAACTCAGTGCCTCTTTGCTCAACATCATGGGAAAATCAAAAGAAATCAGCAAAGACATCAGAAAAATTTTTGGGGACCTTCACAGGTCTGGTTCATCCTTGGGAGCTATTTCCAAACGCCTGAAGGTACCACGTTCATCTGTACAAACAACAGTACGCAAGTATAAGCACCATGGGACCACGCAGCCGACATACCGCTAAGGAAGGAGACGCGTTCTGTCTCCTAGAGATGAACGTACTTTGGTGCGAAAAGTGTGAATCAATCCCATAACAACAGCAAAGGACCTTGTGAAGATGCTGGAGGAAACAGGTACAAAAGTATCTATATCCACAGAAAACTATATTTGGAGGAAAAAGGGGGAGGCTTGCAAGCCAAAGAATGCCATCCCAACCGTGAAGCACGGGGGTTGTGGGGGTGCTTTGCTGCAGGAGGGACTGGTGCACAAAATAGATGGCATGAGGAAGGAAAATTATGTGGATATATTGAAGCAACATCTCAAGACATCAGTCAGGAAGTTAAAGTTTGGCGCAAATGGGTCTTCCAAATGGACAACGACCCCAAGCACAGTTCCAAAGTTGTGGCAAAATGGCTTAAGGACAACAAAGTCAAGGTATGGGAGTGGCCATCACAAATCCCTGACCTCAATCCTATAGAAAATTTGTGGGCAGAACTGAAAAAGCGTGTGCGAGCAAGGAGGCCTACAAACCTGACTCAGTTACACCAGTTCTGTCAGTAGGAATGGGCCAAAATTCACCCAACTTATTGTGGGAAGCTTGTGGAAGGCTAGCCAAAACGTTTGACCCAAGTTAAACAATTTAAATGCAATGCTACCAAATACTAATTGAGTGCATGTAAACTTCTGAACCACTGGGAATTAAGAAATAAAAGCTGAAATAAATCATTCTCTCTACTATTATTCTGACATTTCACATTCTTAAAATAAAGTGGTGATCCTAACTGACCTAAGACAAGGAATTTTTACAAGGATTAAATGTCAGGAATTGTGAAAAACTGAGTTTAAATGTATTTGGCTAACGTGTATGTAAACTTCCGACTTCAACTGTTTGTATGAAAATACCCTAAAACAAAAAGGAGTCCTTCTATATTGTCACCTCATATGAAACATCTCAAATCCTAAATGCTGGATATAGGCTTAATTAAAAAATGTTTCCCAGAGGGGAAATTTCTTAGTCAAGCAGCTAAGAAAAAACACAGGGCAGGGGAGTCCAAATACATTCGGGAGAGGAGTGAATATACACAAAGCACTAGCAACACACAGACAAAGTATGCATTTCATGCTTAAACGGACTGGAATTGATCCCAACTCTGGTGTCTATGGAGAAAGACTCCTGTGATTGTCCCAAATTTAGTGTCAAGAAAAAAAAAACATCATTACTAGTGAAGGAAAGAAGAGGTTGAGCAGACAGTTTTAAAATCAACCACGTTGTTGTAATTGGAACACAGAGCGAGGGTTCCTGCCTGGCTACCAGAGACCTGACTTTGTGGATATGAACAACGAGGATGGAGGAACTCTGCGGTTCTACAAGGAGTTAACCCCTGACCTCCTGGGGAACATGGGAACCAGCGCCCAGCTGGGACGGAAAAGAACCCTGAGGAACTAAGGGTCAGCACAACGGTTGGCAAGCTCCATGGTAACCACAGAGGATGTGGCTATAATAGACATGACGCTCACAGCTAAGACACTTTGAAGGAAACTAAGGCGGATGCATAGATGAATTCATACATAGTGCTGTATACAAATGTAATATTCTTAACTCAATTGTGCCCAATGAAATGTAGGATTTCTCCCATTTCAGAATACTGCAGTACATTTTAAGATGTGTCCGTACTTTTCCATCAAATGCGTGTTCAATTGTGCTGGTAGTAATATGCCCTGTGCACACAATCTAAAAAACACTGCTCACGGCAGTAGTTCTGAAAGTAGCGCTCACATGTCCTGATCTGTGAACCACGTCATTGTTCCCTCCCTCTCACGCTCTGAGAGGGAGGGGACATGTTGCTGACTGTCACTCAAATTGCGAGGAGCTGAAGCTCATTGGACAGAACTCAAATTGCTAGGGGGCTGGCCCACATGGGAAAAAATGGGAAAGTACAGGAGGGGACTAAGGAGGGGACTAAGCACGCATCCCTGAGGGGCCCCCGTGTTGAGGATCAGCGTGGCAGATGTGTTGTTACCTACCCTTACCACCTGAGGGCGGCCTGTCAGGAAGTCCAGGATCCAGTTGCAGAGGGAGGTGTTCAGTCCCAGGGTCCTGAGCTTAGTGATGAGCTTTGTGGGCACTGAGCTGTAGTCAACAAACAGCATTGTCACATAGGTGTTCCTTTTCTCCAGGTGGGAAAGGGCAGTGTGGAGTTCGATTGAGATTGCATCCTCTGAGGATCTGTTGGGGCGGTATGCGAATTGGAGTTGGTTCTAGGGTTTCCAGGATAATGGTGTTAATGTGAGCCATGACCAGCCTTTCAAAGCACTCCATGGCTACCGACGTGAGTGCTACGGGGCGGTAGCCATATAGGCAGGTTACCTTCGCTTTCTTGCTCACAGGGACTATGGTGGTCTGCTTGAAACATGTAGATTTTGTGGCTCATTGAGGTAGGACAGTAATTCTGCATGTATAAACCAGCCCAAAGAAGGAGGTTAAAAAAATATAGTCAAAGTTCCGGAGCATATCTTTAAGAAAGATTGTGCATCCAAATACTCAGAGAAACATTAGCATTGAGATATTGAAGCTTGATGAATTGTGAATGGAAAATCATGGCAGCCAAATTATTTGCCAGGTTCTCCGACTATAAACAACACAACAAGCCATAAAAACACCAGGGGAAAATCCCTATTGAACAGCTAGAAAAAGGTCATATGACACCAATGCTAAATATAGTCCCATATTATGTGGGGGCTTTTGTGAAGAATTAGCTAATTAAGATTTCATCATTTGCTGGATGGGTATGTCTCTTTCCCCCTCACTAGACATTTTCCACTCTGATGAAGTAATACGGCTCATTTGCCAACAACACTGCTTATGTAGGATACGTCCCAAATGGAACCCTTATCCCTACATATTGCACTACCTTTGACCAGAGCTCTATGGGCCCTATGCACTACATAGGGAGACATTTGGGATTTAGCAGTGATGATTCACTACTTGGACTGCCTCACAGGCAAATGGCTGAGCCCAATTCAAGGGTCTGTCATATACGTAGCCCACTGCGTCATTCTCTGATAACAGAATATAAACAAAGCTTGCGAGTTGACTGTGTACTGTTACTCCTCAGTACTGCTGCTTTTTTTCTGTTATTCCCTGCAGTGAGACATTGGATCGTATTCAATCAAACTCAGCAGCTAAACTGTGTTTCTGGGCTAAACAGAAGCAGCAGAGCATGTTGGAGTCATTTTGCATGATTTAGCTAGTTTTTCTTTGTTGGAAACAGTGTTTAATTGATTAGGCTGCTATATGAATGTCAACATGCTTACTCAACTCAGCAGAAAAAATGACATTTTTGTCTTAACCCCAGAAACCTAGCTTAGTGGTTTTGATTCAATAGCATGCCACCTCTAACTACCTCTAACTACAGTATTATTCAAATATATTTTTTCCTTTCAGGATGAGAACGTCATTAAGAGAGTTAGAGGTGGCATGGCACTCATATTTACAGAGGCACAGAACAACACTTCTCCCAGCTGCACCACTTCACATAATTATCATGAGACAGAGACAGTAACAGAGAGAGCAGTGTTTCCTCTATATTAAACTGTGGTCACCACTCCCCAAAAAATATGCACATTTTTATTTCATGTTTTTTTTTTTTTTAAACAAATAATACATCAGGATGGTAAAACATTTTCAATATAATCTTAAATGACTAAAACCAGATATAAACTATATAAAATAGAATGGAGCTATATACATATTTGAGAACTAACAACAACCAGAATAAAAACTAGACAGTAAGGGAGAATCTAAAATTCCCCAAATGTCACGACATGGTGCCCCTATTGATTTTGTTCTAATGTTTGAGTCACTCAGATAGCATAAGAACACAGTGTAAGCCATGGCAAAATGTGTAGAATTGCAGGAAATTAGCTTAAAAAACGGCTAAATCTTCTCTGCGGCCAAGAGGACCGCCAACATTTTCGGTCGGAGACTGTGCCATTGGCCACGACACCGCTGCTCAAAAAAACAAAAAACATCCTAGTGGAAACACTGGAGAGAGAGGAGGTGGAAGGTAATAATGAAGAGGTTCTTGCTCCACCCTCTTCGTCACTGTTATGATGACGAGCAGAGGCAGAATCACAACAGCGTTCCTCTATAGGATCTGAATTCTGAATAGAGAGCGTTCGTTCACGTTAAAAGCCCCTCTGGCTCCGAGGAAAAGTCCAAAATGACACCCTGTTCCCTATATAGCGCAGTACTTTCTACCAGGGTCCTATACTGTAGGTATAGGTAGTAGGAAGTGGGTATTAGTGCACTATATAGAGAGTAAGGTTCTATTTGGGACATAGCCTTTGACTCCGACTGATGGCCTGGTGACAACTCCTCAGTGACTGCCTGTCCCTTCGTTGTGGCCTCCTCAAGCCTGATCCATTCATACAGAGATGACACGATGCTGCCGTCCTGCCGTGCCATCAAGGATGTTTTGCTTAAATGTAGGTCAAACTCAGCCTGCCCTGTACGCAGCTACGCGCCTCTTCCTGCTTTGTGGCCATTTCTACAGAGCCCCTAAAACGCTGAGTGTAGCAGAGACAGAAGGGCAGCCATAAGGTGTCTATCTGTGCCTGTAGCTGAAAGAGAAGGATTATGGGTTGGGGTGCTGGAGAACAGAAAAAAAAAAACCCTCCTCAGTCAGTCGGTCATATAAATTATAGACTTACAGTAGAGAGAGCTGGTTTCCGAGCATAAAAAGTGGACTGATGGGGCGGGATGACGCATATTGAAAATAGTCCCAAATGGTACCCTACTCCCTATAGTGCACTACTTTTGACCATAGGGGTCCATAGGGCACTACTGGGAATAGGGTGTCAATTGAGACACATCCATTGAGTGGGGTGAAAGGTATCATAATGGAGTAGATGAGGATGATACCATGGCTGCTCTACTCTTAGCCCTGAGTAGGCATGACCAAATAGCCATTTGGGACACAAGCCATTTACGTTATGTACATAACAATACAGAGAGGAGGGGTGATGCTGGTTTCAGAGCAGTGAAGGTGTCACGGAGTGGATAAGACCATGACTGCTTTCTCTATGCCCTGAGCAGAGGAGCAGATGCTGCATTGTTTTATGACCTAATTCTCATCTAACTGCCATCCCTATAGGGCATGCATAACCTACAGTAGAATACAGAACCACCAGGGATTCCTCACATAATGGAGCTAGCTACAACTATAGAATTACATATACAATCCTTAGTGAATTATAGGATCTCTATGACTACAACTGGATCTCTCTAATGTACTGGTAAAGAACACTGCACATAATGCAGATTTGATAATAAACAGTGAAGGTACTTAAAATGAAAGCCTATATCAATATGAACAGATAAGGAATATGGACTGATGATAAAGTTAATGATTTAAGACTGTGCAGCATTTCCAGATGCACAGAGAGCATATTTCTCAGTCTATAACACATTGCAGGGTCAGCCTCAGTCACATACACTATATATACACCAAAGTATGTGGACACCCCTTCAAATTAGTGGATTTGGCTATTGCATTCACACCCGTTGCTGACAGGTGTATAAAATCAAGCACACAGCCATGCAATCTCCATAGACAAATATTGGCAGTAGAATGGCCTTACTGAAGAGCTGAGTGACTTTCAACGTGGCACCGTCATAGGATGACACCTTTCCAATAAGTCAGTTCGTCAAATTTCTGCCCTGCTAGAGCTGCCCCGGTCAACTATAATGAAATTGTATTTTTGTGTCAAATCGCCAATTGGCAACCCATCCCTTATGGGATTAATTTACACAAACAAATATTACAATAATTCACTGCGGTAATTCAGTGACAATTCTTCTTCCAGTGTTCTCTGCAGTGCGCATTGCATAAAGAGTGAAAAAATCTAATGTAAATACCAATACATAAATAAGGTTATACAAAAAATTATTTATATCCCTAGAGCAGTAAAATAATATACAGTCGTGGTCAAAAGTTTTGAGAATGACACAAGTATTGGTCTCCACAAAGTTTGCTGCTTCAGTGTTCTTAGATCTTTATGTCAGTAGTTACTATGGTACACTGAAGTATAATTACAAGTATTCCATAAGTGTCAAAGGCTTTCATTGACAATGACATTCAGTTTATGCAGTCCATATTTGCAGTGTTGACCCTTCTTTTTCAAGACCTCTGCAATCCGCCCTGGCATGCTGTCGATTAACTTCTGGGCCACATCCTGACTGATGGCAGTCCATTCTTGCATAATCAATGCTTGGAGTTTGTCAGAAGTTGTGGGTTTTTGTTTGTCCACCCGCCTCTTCAGGATCGACCACAAGTTCTCAATGGGATTAAGGTCTGGGGAGTTTCCTGGCCATGGACCCAAAATGTCGATGTTTTGTTCCCCGAGCCACTTACTTATCACTTTTGCCTTATGGAAAGGTGCTCCATCATGCTGGAAAAGGCATTGGTCGTCACCAAACTGTTCTTGGATGGTTGGGAGAAGTTGCTCTCGGAGGATGTGTTGGTACCATTCTTTATTCATGGCTGTGTTCTTAGGCAAAATTGTGAGTGAGCCCACTCCCTTGGCTGAGAAGCAACCCCACACATGAATGGTCTGAGGATGCTTTACTGTTGGCATGACATAGGACTGATGGTAGCGCTCACCTTGTCTTCTCCGGAGAAAGTGTTTTCCGGATGGGCCAAACAATCGGAAAGGGGATTCATCAGAGAAAATGACTCTACCCCAGTGCTCAGCAGTCCAATCCCTGTACCTTTTGCAGAATATCAGTCTGCCCCTGATGTTTTTCCTGGAGAGAAGTGGCTTCTTTGCTGCCCTTCTTGACACCAGGCCATCCTCCAAAAGTCTTCGCCTCACAGTGCGTGCAAATGCACTCACACCTGCCTGCTGCCATTCCTGAGCAAGCTCTGCACTGGTGGTGCCCCGATCCCGCAGCTGAATCAACTTTAGGAGACGGTCCTGGCGCTTGCTGGACTTTCTTGGGCGCCCTGACGCCGTCTTCACAACAATTGAACCTCTCTCCTTGAAGTTCTTGATGATCCGATAAATGGTTGATTTAGGTGCAATCTTACCAGCAGCAATATCCTTGCCTGTGAAGCCCTTTTTCTGCAAAGCAATGATGACGGCACGTGTTTCCTTGCAGGTTTCCATGGTTGACAGAGAACAATGATTTCAAGCACCACCCTCCTTTTAAAGCTTCCAGTCTGTTATTCTGACTCAATCAGCATGACAGAGTGACCTCCAGCCTTGTCCTCGTCAACACTCTCACCTGGGTTAACGAGACAATCACTGACATGATGGCAGCTGGTCCTTTTGTAGCAGGGCTGAAATGCAGTGGAATTTTTTGGGGGGGATTAAGTTCATTTTCATGGCAAAGAGGGACTTTGCAATTAATTGCAATTCATCTGATCACTCTTCATGACATTCTGGAGTATATGCAAATTGCCATCATCAACACTGAGGCAGCACTTTGTGGAGACCAATACTTGTGTCATTCTATACACATATATATATACATATACACACATATATACACATACATACATATACACACACACAGACACATATACAGATAAATAAATACAGGAAAATGAAACAGAAGGCATTTGAACCCAGTCTGGCACAAAGAGAAGATTAATGTGGGAGACAAGCCTATACACAATCTATATACACAAGTACCATTTACCACATAGAAGCTAAATATCTTTATAATTTAATTATAGGTATCCCTTTTTCTTTTATTCCAGGTTTTATCTAAACATTCCGCAAACGGAAATACACACAAAAAAAAAAACATTCAAGTTTCTCCTCATGGCTCAGCCACATAATGCCAGCGTATATCTGGTGTGCGTTCTGGAATTAGAGCAAGCGTATATCGTGGCAGAAAGGGCAACAGAGGATAAAATGAGTTTCATTCTCTATTTCTTCGAGGTCACAATAGTTACATAATCTTTCCTCTTCAATTTCACCACAATACCGACCTGTCTCAATACGCAAAGGCAATATCCCTGATCTTAACTGTGCACATAGCTCTCTCTTGCTTTTAGGGAAGTTATACATAATATATCTCTCACACTAATTCACCCTTAATCAAACAAAAGGTTCTCAAATTGGGTTTATGATTAATCTCCCCCACCCATTTGTTTTCATATCGCATCACCAGTCGTTTTTTAATCATATCTATGTCTCCCTTACTTTGGTTTTCGTACAGATGTTCAGTCAGACATTTCAGTTGCCCAGGCTCCCCTTATGGATAGATTCCATTGAAAAACATTACTAGCTATTCTATCAGTTGGCATATCCAACAGTCTATTCCAAAGTCTCACCGTACACACCTTCCATCTCACCTCACAGGGTTCCCAGCCCATGAGGACACCTAGAAAGTAACGTACTGTACTGCTCTGTTATGAACATGTTTGTTTTTGAGATACCTCTTAGCACCCCACACTCCTGCTGAATAGTCCAGAACAGGACACACGCGTCTGATGCAGTTTAGAATATGTAGCATAACCAATATCCTTTTATACATACATACATATTAACACTTGTAAACTTTCCTGGACTTTGGGGTGTATTCTTTATTTGCATAACTTTTCCCTATTTCAGAATATATAATATCACAAAATGTTTCATACCACACATCTAAATCAAATATTGTTTATTGGCATCTTTGCAGAGTTTCGATGAGTTCCACCAGAGCTCTACATGCCATTTCAGAACATAGAAAATCACCACATTTATTTTCTTACATTTAGGCCTTTACAGTGTATGTATCTTTTTCCCCGAATGATCCACAGTAATACCTGGTTGAGAAAGTTTGTAGCCAACAGAAAATATCATTCTCAAATAAAAGAGAATGGTCCAATTAAATAAAAACATCCGCATTCTTCAACCATCTGTGTAGGGGGGTAACACCTTCAATTCCAAACAAGTTTCTAGACAGTCGTGGACGGTAACTATATAATACACTACAGCTTTGCCAGATATGGATGTAAAGTTATCGCTTAAGGGGCATATCCTTCCATTAATGATACACATTTTAGAGTCCCGAAGGAATTCTAATAGGATTTCTCTATGATGATTAACAAAGTCATCCAAAGCAACACGCGATGGAATATCATCAATATCATTTATACAGTCATCTAACCTCCCAATTCGACTATTAACATCCCCACATATGTAAATAGCATCTGCTTCTGTATATAGGTATATTTGACTTATAGAAGGATGCATCTCTATCCTATGTAGACTGTAGGTGGTAAATAGCAAGAAAACACTGTAATCTGACTTCCTATGTTCAAAGCGCAAACCAATAATTCCTTCTATGGCTTTATCGATCATTTCAATGTTGTATGCTTTCATCATATCAGCCTTTACACATATTCCCACTCTCGCAGAGTCCCTGGGGGCTTTCACATGAGTTTTTCTATTGTGTCCATGCCATACATACCCTTCAATATCAATAACTTCTTGCCGACGCAAATGCGTTTAATTTATTGAGAAAATGTCTGAGTTTAATGATTTTAGTATTGTTATTCATAACGTTTTGTTCAAGTAGGTCTGTCCACCCCATGTCCTTGTCCGCATTGTCCCTCTGGTTGATCTCGTTTCATGACCCGTCCGCTTCCCGTGACAAAATAGTATTTTCCTCCTGGTATTTCCTTCAGCAGCGCCTTGAAGTTCAGTTCTATAAAGCGATCGGTGTGGAAGACTTTGTCATAATCAGGATGGCCTCGCAGAGTTTGTTTTTTACGTAACTGAGCAACTTTCTCCTCCACGCACTGGCACTCCACCTTCACAACCCCAGAACCTTTACCTCTCTCCCTCATCCTCCCAACTGCAATCACCTCTGTTTCGCAGCCTAGGCCTACCGATAAACTGGTTCACTTTGGAGATTAAGTGCACGAAGTGGTAGGCCACACCAGCTCACAGAATGGGATCGACGAGTGCTGAAACGCCTAGCGCGTAAAAAAAAAAAAAGAGTGGTGTAAAGCTCGCCGCCATTGGACTCTGGAAACGCGTTCTCTTGAGTGATGAATCATTTTTCTGGATTTTTCTGGAATCTGGATTTGGCGGATGCCAGGAGAATGCTACCTGCCCCAATAAAGTTTGATGGAGGAGGAATAATGGTCTGGGGTTGTTTATCATGGTTCGGGCTAGACCCTTCAACGCTACAGCATACAATGACATTCTAGATGATTCTGTGCTTCCAACTTTGTGACAACAGTTTGGAGAAGGCCCTTTCTTGTTTAAGCATGACAATGCCCCCGTGCACAAAGCGAGGTCCATACAGAAATGGTTTGTCGAGATCGGTGTGGTAGAACTTGACTGGCCTTCACAGAACCCTGACCTCAACCACATCCAACACCTTTGGGATAAATTGGAACGCCCACTGCGTGCTAGGCCTAATCGCCCAACATCAGTGCCTGAACTCATTTATGCTATTGTAGCTCCCCACAGCAATGTTCTAGTGGAAAGACTTCCCATAAGAGTAGAGGCTGTTATAGCAGCAAAGGGGGGACCAACTCCATATTAATGCCCATGATTTAGGAATGAGATGTTCGACGAGCAGGTGTCCACATAGTTTTGGACATTTAGTGTAGCTTCAGTCTGCCATGTCAGTCCCATTAAATATTTACCATAAAGTGGCTGGATTAAAAAGTGATTTCTAAAGATCATTAAAAAGAGAGAGACCAGAAGCACATACTCTTATAAATAATTAGAACTCAAATCTCATCGAGCAGATGGAATTTAACAGTGCGAGAAGGAGACCAAACGGTTTCCATCCGTAGAAACTAAAATCTGACTGAGCACCAAAAAAGTTTATATTTTTCTTCCCTCGTCCTCAGTTCTAAGGAGGAAGTTAAGAGAGACGGAAAGAGGCCAGAGGGAGAGAAAGAAAAAGGGAGTGAATAGTCATTTACAAAAGAGGCATATTGGAGATGTGGTGCCTGTCCCTGTCGAAAAGGCCACCACCCCTCAGAGAGCAACCCTGCCCTGGGATCTGTTGGTCTGCGTCCCAAATGCCCCCCTATTGTCTATATAACCCCATTGGGCTCTGGTCAAAAGTAGTG
This sequence comes from Thymallus thymallus, assembly GCA_023634145.1. Classification (NCBI taxonomy): domain Eukaryota; kingdom Metazoa; phylum Chordata; class Actinopteri; order Salmoniformes; family Salmonidae; genus Thymallus; species Thymallus thymallus. Next base: position 12,780,049 of record CM042383.1, on the reverse strand, counting down.
CACTAGATGGGGAATAGGGTGTTATTTGGGACGCAACCCTTGGACTCTGTGATTAATGACTCAGAAAAGGCCAAACACTTAATACCCTGTTGTTATGGTGATGAAGGAGATCAAAACCATCTTGTTAATTGCATGGTACAGATATTTCTATTGCCAAACTACATCCAAGTAATCACCAAAAAATTACTCTTTGAAAAGGTGTCTGCATCGACCTTGAGTATAATATCACAGCATTTTTTAGCAGCTGCTGAAGATGAGCTGCATAAAAGGCTCTAATGATTTTTGCATCAACATCTCAATATGAGAAAAACTCACTTAAATAAACATAACTCAGAAATAAACTCAAACTGATGTAAATAGCAGTCGCAAAAGTCATAAACTGTAGAATATATGGGAATTTCCGGATGTATCAACTAAATTCATCATAACTTCCCTCAGTGGGTGATGCATGGGCCAATACACTTGAGTAAAAGCAAAATACATCTCACTTTTGGAATTGGAAGAATGTTTTCATTTTCACGTTGAGCTTACATTCAGCCTTGTAATAAGCTGAAATGAAAACACTGCAGTTCCCATGACGACTGAACTCTATCAAATTGAGCCCTGGTTTCCCAGGGTTAAGGTTTACTTGTTGACAGACTGAATCAAGTAGGATAGAGCTGCATGGCTATTAATACACACAAAATGTCCTAAAGGTACACAGAATCGTTGTCCCAAATGGCATCATATTTCCTATATATAGTGCACTACTTTTGAACAGAGATCTATGGGCCCTGGTCAAAAGTAGTGCACTAAATAGGGAATAAGGTGCCATTTGGGAGAGAAGATTGGAGAAGTGCAGGAGAACACATACATATCAGAAAATTCCTTTCTACTGTACCTTACAGTGCGTGCAGTGCATTCTCCATCCATTGTAAATGGATAATCAATGCAATATATATGCAGTGAGAAAGGCTTTTTTCTCTGGAGAGATGTGATGTAACATTTGAGACCCAATGCTTCATTGCCTGAAAGCACCAACCTCTCTTCTACTGTGTGTGTGTGTGTGTGTGTGTGTGTGTGTGTGTGTGTGTGTGTGTGTGTGTGTGTGTGTGTGTGTGTGTGTGTAGCCTCCCTCTTATATTGTAGTCAGGCACCCAGTGTCCGGTCTGGAGCCCTGGGGTCTGCCCTAGAAAACCTATGTAAATAGATACACAAGGCAAGGTGTGACAACACGACCAAGGTCTAACTTTGGCTGACCACATTTAGGCTGAACGCATTTAGACGATTGGTCAATAGGCTGTTGGTTGACCGAGATTTCTTTAGTTGAGCAATTTATTTAAAAATGTTTCATGGTGCACAAGACACCTGTCTGATTCGCGCCTGTCTCTTACCTTAGCCTAATTGTCTAAGAAAATTGAGGAGAGGAAATTAGGTGTATAATCAATATAGTCTAACTGTTAAATGTGCCTGGCTTTCTAAATCATCCATATATATCTACAGCTCTTGCTTCTCTTGCCTGTTTAAGTTTTTGTTTAATAGCCTACTGTTTCTGTGAACACCAAGCCTCATGTAACGGCAAAATGTTGGATAAAGCAATTTCATAGATCCGTCTGTTTTTAATCTTTGCTATGCTGTATTAAAGGCTTTACAATGTTTTTTTTTTTAGGTAGAACAGACTGGTATTACTTATCATTTATTTAGTGTTGTTTACTCTGTTCTAAACAGGCAGAACAATTATATTGTAATCTAACAGCACCTGTTTGTCACACATAATACTCACGCAACGCTTGCTCCAATACCTTCCTTTTTCTTGATCTCCAGTAGTTTCCACAACTGTCAAATGTCTTCCACAGATACGGCTTCCCCTTTCCCTCCTGAGCAACCAGTAAACATTTGCACATTGAGTTCCTTTTTCACGTTCTCCGCATCCATTTTGCTGTCACGTGTTACGGTGTTCGGAGTTTATCACCAATTTACTGATGTGATTATGATAGGCTATAGGTCAGGCCCTATTGGTCACATGCATGTGATTCTTACATGTTTCATGTAAAGATATCAAGGGTTGAGGGAATAGGGAATGTTTTTCCTAAACAAATCAGGGATTTCGAAAACAGAACTTTTCAGTCAGAAACAAGAAACTAAATGGCTGAAATTATGTTGCCGCTTCAGCACAGACAGTGCAATAAACACTTGCTGTGATGTGGGGCCTTTTCGCTGCAGTAGGGAGGAGAGCGAGACAACGTGCGCCAGTCACACAGGCACTCGCTGTCTTTTTATTTCTACCCAGTGTGACGATCGGGCTCCTTCTTGAGTAATTTGTGTGTAGTTGATTTTATTCAAACACAAAGGGTGTGTGTCTATATATAGAAAAATAAGTTTAAAAATTTCGACCAATCGATTGGTCAATAGAACAGGATGACTCTGTCTACCAAAATGTTTTTGTTGTTGGGGACAGCCCTACTTTAGCGTCATTCTAAGCAAACTACTGACACTTTGTCGTTTCAATAAACGTTTTCAGCAGCCTCACTTGTCGTTATTAACATACTTTGCTGTCACAACAACAAATTATTTGCATGAAACTTATTCTGCCTCTCTAATTTGTTACCCGACCTGCTAACACTGACAGTAAAGCTAGTAAATCTGTCGCATTACACTTACGTCACGGTTTGTTTACCCCAAGTTTTTCACCGGTTAGCTGACTTTAGCTAGCTGACGTTAGCCGTTTGGCTAGCGAGATAAATTAATCTCAATCTAATTCACTAGTATTAGATATGTCGCATAACTACTTACAGTCTTTGGCTGCCCTTGAACGGTCTAGGTATTTACAAAAGTTGAATCTTGCTTGCATGTAATTATGTCCTTTGAACTTGCCGTAGACAAGTTGGGGAGACAACCCTACCAAATGGCACAAAATAGCCTGTGGCAATATCTACACCTACTTTGTGGAATCTCCAGGTTTTAACAAATATCTAAATGAATATTAAAGCACATCGGCCTACCTAGTCTATGGAGTTAACGTTAGCAAATAATTCTCCCAGGCTGAACTCTGGTTAAGTACCATTAATAGACAGTGTTTGAAGCTCATAGATTTTGGGACGTTTGGCTGGCGGCGGATCGAATAGTCTTATCTGATATCTGTTCAATTTAGAAGCAGCATCAGTCGCTATTCTTGCTGGGAAGACTGATGAAGTCTGGGTGCATTTGTTCCGTGCTAGGATCTGTTATTTGGACGGATACAACTCACTAGTCCTTACTAGAAGCTAGCAAGCTTTATGCAATACGCAAAGAAAACATTATTATAGGACACCAATAATAAGAAGAGACTTGCTTGGTCCAAGAAACACGAGCAATGGACATTAGACCGGTGGAAATCTGTTCTTTGGTCTGATGAGTCCAAATTTGAGATTTTTGGTTCCAACTGCCGTGTCTTTATGAGACGCAGAGTAGCTGAACGGATGATCTCCGCATGTGTAGTTCCAACCGTGAAGCATGGAGGAGGAAGTGTGATGGTGTGGGGGTGATTTGCTGGTGACACTGTCTATGATTTATTTAGAATTCAAGGCACACTTAACCAGCATAGCTACCACAGCATTCTGCAGCGATACGCCATCCCATCTGGTTTGCACTTAGTGGGACTATCATTTGTTTTTCAACAGGACAATGATCCAACACACCTCCAGGCTATGCAAGGTCTATTTGACCAAGAAGGAGATTGATGGAGCGCTGCATCAGATGAGTTGGACCGCAGAGTGAAGGAAAAGTAGCAAACAAGTGCTCAGCATATGTGGGAACTCCTTCAAGGCTGTTGGAAAAACAATCCTCATGAAGCTAGTTAAGACAATGCCAAGAGTGTGGAAAGCTGTCATCAAGGCAAAGGGTGGCTATATTGAAGAATCTCAAATATAAAATATATTTTGATTTGTTTAACACTTTTTTTGGTTACTACATGATTCCATGTGTTATTTCATAGTTTTGATGTCTTCACTATTATTCTACAATGTAGAAAATAGTAAAAATACAGAAAAACCCTTGAATGAGTAGGTGTGTCCAAACTTTTGAATGGTACTGTAGCTAGTTAGATACAAACAAGTGTTAGCCAGCGACAAAGTGCATCGAACACACAAATATATTGAGTAACCGGAGCCCACAGCTTTCCATCATTACCATTGCGGCGTATAACCTGAAACCATGAGGTTCATCTAACCTGGCCCTTGGGCAGTATATAAAACTTAATTTGGTGGTCTTTTCTCCTACTATTGTTAACACAAAAACAGTACACAACAACTTTTTAGCATCTTAGCTATAAAAGCAGGGCTAGTTAGCTAGCTGAAAAAAAGTTAGTTGCAATGGCCTCTTTGCCTGATAATCGTGACATACATTCCATGCGACAATCTATCTGTTCATGAACAAATAAGTGAATAGCAGTAATGGGCAGTCACTACCATCTGAAATCGTTATGAGGGACAGCAGTAGCTCTCGGGTCTGTGTTCCCACATCCATACCCACGCATGCTGTCAGAGGCGGCCCTAGCCTTTTGGGGGCCCTAAGTGAAATCGTGTTGGGGGGCCCACCACCTTGCGAGCAAATAAATGGCCTATGTCTTCACATAAAAAATACATTTTAGAGTTAATGTCCTGCAATTCTACTCACTTTGCCATTGGGCGGAAAGAAGATTTAGCAATTTTATAAAAAATGTCATGAAATTCTACCCCCACTGCCATGGGGCAGAGAGAAAAATGTGCAGATTACAGCTTATTTCCTGCAATGGCGAAGATGCATAAAGATATCGGAATTTAGTGATATTCAGTGACTGACATAGCAAGAGAAAAACTCCTGATGCACAACCACATTTGGAAATTGCACCAAATGCATATATTTTTTTATTGATCGGTGGGCCTACAAATGGGGGGCTGTCAGTTGCCCAACCATGCCTTAGAAACTATTCACTCGTTTCACTTGTGCTTTGACAGGGAGTTTCTATGGAATTTCTGAAAATCTAACTGTTTAGGATTCTACAAAGCCGCTTGTGTAGAAAGATGTCCTTTCTTGATAGGCCAATTTAAAATATGGAATAATATTACAATCACTTTTCATTTCAGCAAAAAGACAACTAGTGAAAACTTGTTTCTCTGCATGAAAAACAGCAAAGAAAATTGCCTTACATACAACATGAGCAGTCTGGGTTTTAGCTTCTCTGGCAGGGTTCATTTCCAGCCCTCCCTTGAAACGTTGAGAAAGGAGGATGTCCACAAAACATCCATCCTCATGACCCAGTCACCATAGCCATATATATAATAATTCCCATGTTTAGCACAGACAGTTCTAACCAACCCTTACCACAGCCAACTCTAGCCCGGCGAAACCGACCAAGCTCACATTAAGACCAGATGTGGGTCACTAAGGTTTCCCCTAACTTGAGGGGTCAAAAGACCTAGTTCACAGAGTAACCTTGGTTATTCAATACTGCATTAATGAGGCCTTCTGTGAAAGGATTATCACTTCCTTTGAGACACTTTAGACGTAGGAGCTCAGTAGAAACATGATTCAAAGGGAGGATATGATTCAAGTGTTAATCAATGAGTTCAACACTATCGCATTTGAGCTCCTCACATTTCCCAGTCTGTTGCACAAGACTTGGTCAAAGGTATAAAGTAAAAAAAAAAATGCTAATCAAAACATTTCAAGTGTGCATTTAGTATCACTGAAGATGAGTGAAAGGGATTTGATTTGAGCAGCAGATTAAAACACCTTGCTTTCCTGAACATAATGTTGCCACTGTCATATCAGAAACTGTGCAGTCATTTTCATAGCTCTATAACCATTTACAAACTTTGTTTCATGTTGGCATTGATTACATTTAGGGGAAATGTGTCTTCTGGTCATGGAGCAGAAGCAAATGACAGAAATATGCAAATAAGCCTCATTCAGTAAATGAAAAACATAAAGAGTTAATGGTAGCAGCAGTGTTTCATTTCACTGTGCGCTGATTGTGCATATAGATTACTCAGATGAAAACCACAGAGGGGAGAGGGAATGCACACATTCCAAACCATACAATATCAACACCTGGTACTATAGGTTCAGAGGAAGTCATCCCTACATCTAAGAGGGTTTTTTATTTTCCTACAGCAGACCGTTTTATTTACAAATACAAAAGATGCCATCTGGAGTTATCCTCCAATGCCCGGCAAGGCGGCTTGGCGCCTCTCCAAACTACCAACAGTCAGGTAAGATTTTGTAACATAGCATTTTGAAAAGCAACAAGGTTCAAAGTCAAACAAAGAGTGAAGCAGAGAGAGCAGAGGTTTGGCTTTCAGAAAAGGCAGCTTTGCTCCACCTCTTTTTCTCAATCCAATCAGTACTACCAAACCTCTGCCTGGACAAGCTGATTCAAAGCCAACAGCTCCAAGACAATTTGGAGACTGTGCAGCTCACAAGCCTGGACATTTTGGGGCAGATGTTAGCCGCTAGCATTAGGAAAGCTTTTCAGAAGTGTTGGATAGCTTCCCATTGAGTTTTAGCTTGTTCAAAAACCCAACATTCGGGACGCTGTTGCTGATCTCTCTCCAACACCACCGTTAAAATCAGCCACCGCATTTGATGCTGTGATTTCATGCTTTATCGAGTTTATCGAGTAGGCTCTAAATAATCAATTACGTACAATTTTGCATTCCAGGAAGGACGACAGTCAAACAGCGTCTCTCCTTCCCACTCTCTGAGTGTGGTCTCTAATGGAAAATATTTATGTAGCCTCTGTATACTGCAGCTAATTTATCAGGGAGCTTTCCTGGCAGCAGTTTCCATCGACTCTCCACAACGTTTATTACCCAATGCACTGTGAAGTAAACACCCAGCCCTAAGTTAGTTCCAATCAGCGAGATACAGAACCATTTAGGTTTAGTGTACAATACCACAGTCATCCACTATTTTTCTCTCTTCAAGCCTTGTCCTAATCTAAAAAGTTTTTTAGTCTGGTTCATAAAATGTCTTCAAGAAATAAGTTTTAGAGAGATTCTAAGGATAAGGCAAAGTGAGGGTCATTATTTTTGGTCCATTCGAAAGAAAAGAACAGCTTTCCTAGTACAGCTCAAGAGTCAGAGGGCAACACAGTTTTCACTTTTTTTGCAAGACGAGAGCAAAATGGATATTGTTGCTTTTTTGGTAGACATCACACCTTAATGAGCTCAACGTGAAACTACAAGGAAAGAACAATTCAGTTTGTGATTTAATGATCTGTCTTTTCCTTCCAGAGGAAAGTGGAAGTGTTCAAGGAAGATCTTCAAGGAGACTGTGCACACTTCCCGAAAGTACATGAACAGATTAAGGGTAAGAGGGATGTTTCTCCTCATGTTGACTTCATATATAAGCTGATTGGAAACTTCAGAAATCATTTTGACAGCTTTAGCCTTGGACAGCAGCTCCTTCTTCTCATTGAGAATCCATTCCTCATCACAGATGTCAGGGGATTTTCAAAGGAAGTGACACAGACCTTCATGTGGGCACATGCTGGATCTCTACAGATGGAACTGATTGATCTGCAAGCAAATGTTGCACTAAGAGAGCAATTTCAACTAACTGATCATGATACTTTCTGGCTGCAGGCTGTGTCTGAGACAGTTTTCCCTGGTCTAACCAAAGTAGCACTTCAAACCTTGACCATGTTTGGCTCCACATACAGTTGTGAGTCTTCTTTCTCCACTATGAACATCATTAAAAATAAGTACCCTTCTAGACTCACCAATGAGCACCTACATATGTGCATGAGAATGGCTCCATTCCAGCCAAGGTTCAAATTACTGGCAGGGCAAGCAAAAGCCCATCTCTCCCCCTAAAGAAGAGAGATGGAGAAGTGAAGTGGGAGAGAGTAGGAAAGATAAATATTAAACCTGTGTTTTTTTATTTGTTCAAACATTTGTGATAGGCCTACTTTTATTGATGATTAGGCTACATATTTATTTTACCTCATGTTTAATGTGTCTACATTGAAAATGTGCTATAAATATTGTTGAAATGTTATTGAAATGTAGTACTTTGTTTATTAGCTATACATATACAAGAACTACATATGCCCCCAAATCATAGAGTACATTAGACATTTTAATGGTTTGGACCTTTGGGGGGAGAAAATAATAGTCACTGGACCTCTTTGGACAGATGGAATTAATAATTCCACTTGAACTCTTACATTTTGCCTTGTGTTGCTCTAAAGAAGCATGATCATTCTACTGTAACCCACAGGCCTAACTTTCCTTTCGAGACATGAGATTTGCTATTATCTTTATCTTAATGTGATGTGGGCTGCGTGGCTCCTAGAATGGGTCTGGCTATGTGATATTACCTAATCAGTTTCTAAGAGTAGGCAATACACTATGCATTGCAACAACAAAAAAACAATGACAACATGCCTGATGCATAGATTGGTTGAGATATCTGATTGGATATCAGATATGGGTGACGATGATTGGTCGTTTTATTATATATTTTTTTCAATGCTCTTCAACACCGTTACCGGAGTTCAGTTCACACAACTGAAGCGAGCAGAGGTTAGGGGAAGAAGAGATAGGGAGTTTATCCCAGTCCTCTGTCTGAGGTAACAAAGATCCACTGTTCAGTAGAAGAGAATGTGTTCAACAACCAGGCAGGGGAAGAATGTGTCACACAGAGACTCTATTGACATTGTGATGTCATCAGAAGAGTTATGTTGGATATCTTCAGAAGGATAAAAAAAAAAGTTGAATGCCTTCTGGGTGCCATTTAGGACATATCCAACGTAACTCTTCTGATGACATAGTGCACTACTTTTGATCAAATCCCAAGCACTATCGAGAATAGGGTGCCATTTGGGACACAGACAGCATGCATCACTGAGAGGCCAGTGTATCATTCCTCTGGTCTGAATCTAATAAACCTGATCTATTTAAACCGATTAAGAACCTTATTTTGCAATACAGCCTGCCGCTGTCTGGACGGACAAAGGTTTGGGCTCATCTGCACTGAGCTCTGATCACTCCGTCATGTTGGGATTGTATCACACTTCACTATTACCAGTATTTATTGTTCTCTAGGGTCCCAGACAACAGTTAGCTAAAATGTCATTATAAAGTGAGCTTTGGTTGAGCTTTGGGAGGTCTGTGGAGATTAACAAGGAAAGGAAAATATTCATCATAGCCAGGGCCAGTGGGGTTGGAGGGGAGGGTGGGTAGGCAGGATCATCACTGGAACCTTTAGCAGTAATAACAAATACAATGGGATGGGACCTCAAAAGGGAAACGCAGCACCTGATGCAAATATTTGTCATCTCCATGTTTTGAAAGTCAGTATAAGGCCATGGTTGAGTCTCCATATCGGTTTCATTTATTTTCACAGCAGGGGAGTGCTGGATTCTTTCTCACCCCAGAGATCCCACTTTAAATGATGAGCCCTCGCAACATGCCGGCTTCAAAGCAAGCCGAGAAGGAATCAAGGGACAGGCGCAAAGATAATTTTTTCTTTGCTAAAAACTGCCTTTCTGAGCAGCGGCGTACTGATGCAATCCTCAAGTAACAACTTTCTGCCACAGACAGACGGCCCCCCCTTTGACCGGTCCAAGAATGACATCACCCTCCCATCTGAAGATGTGGCACCAGTTACATTCACAAGCTGCCCTCCAGAGAAATGCTACTTTCATGTGTGCCTCCAAAGTGGCACCCTATTCCATATAATGTGCACTACTTTTGATCAGAGTTCTATGGGCCCTGGTCAAAAGTAGTGCACTATAGGGGATAAGGTGCCATTTGGAACACAGACCATGGCTTTACTGGTGTCCATGTGGCAGTGAAGGAATGGGATTATCCCTACATGGCCTCCATCCTGTCTTAACATGAGCTGGATGTTGGTTTCCTACCAGGCAAAACAAAAGGTGTAAAACAAAAATAATTTTGAGGGGATCAGGAGGGTATGGAGCAGGAGGGTGTGGAGTAGGAGGGTTTGGAGCAGGGGTCAAAACATGATGGGGGAGTTATTAAGGGCTTAGTTCCACTGGAGAGTAAGATTTCCAGTACACAGAAAACACAGTCTTTTTCATTACAAGTTGAACCCAAGAGGCCTGTGAGGTTGTAAACTTGAGAAATCATGTCATTGAGTATGTTTATATGCACACTAATAATTAAATATTAAACTGATTATGGCAGAAGGCCGAGTATGGCATTAGTCATGTAAACACCTTACTCTAAATCGGCGTAAGGTCATAATCAAAGTAAGCATAAGCCAATTAAAACACCTGGTTTTCTGAGCTATCTTTAAAATGATTAGGACATGTAAACAGTTTAAAAATCGGCATTTCAGCATGGTATTTGACCTGCGCATGTACCAGCACCGGATAGCGCAAGCCTACCTCTTATGCGCAAGTGAAGTGAGTTATGCATCTTAGAAATAGTTGTTTTCACATAAACTTGTCCGAACTCAGAATAAAAATAAATAAAACAAATTTCACAAAAAAACACAAGGTCACTCTGGTAAACGTTTATTTTGATTGCCGATTTTCTGCATTTATCAAAAGTCCCATCAGTAGCCTGCTTTTATGAGTTTGGCCGGTGCAGGCCGTCATTGTAAATAAGAATTTGTTCTTAACTGACTTGCCTAGTTAAATAAAGGTTCAATAAAATGTGTCCATGTAAACAGGATTATTAGGGAAATAGTTATTCTTGCAAAGCATGTAAACTTTTTAAATTAACTATTATATTAACCTGAATATCCAAAATAATCACATTATTGTGTACATGTAAGTGTGCTTATCAAGTCCATCTCAGAATTATGCGGTTTGTGTGTCACTATCAACTCAGAATTGCCTCATGGAAAAACATGGAAAACTTCATGAACAACACTTTGAACAGCCCTATCTTTTCCTATTATTTCATGGGAAATGTCTGCATTGAAATATGACACTGAAAGCAAAACAGTCAAAATACCGGCCAACAACCACCAGCTTCTCTATAGACTAGGCGATAACAAAGCAGACACACAACTACGACGAGAGAGGAATCATGGATGCATTCTAAATGGCACCCTATTCCTTACACAGTGCACTACTTTTGACCAGATCCCTTGGATCTTGCCCTGGTTAAATGTAGTGCACTACATAGGGAATAGGGTGCCATTTGGGACATCTCATCAATTCTGCCAATTAATAGTGAAGTCAGGAATGCAATATTTATAGTTCTGTTTTGCTGTTCCTGCTAGTTTCAGCCAATTTGCCGATGAGCTGGGTATCCAACCATTCACACCAGAACAGTCCTGTTGTAAAACCTCTAAAATATGACCAAACAGCAATCTGGACAAATGAAAATGATGATTGGATCTACAAATGCTCACTAGCAGATGTAACGGACTGCATCCCAACATGGACCCTTCCAAATATAGCATCTTCACGCACGGAAGATCACCATTTTGATTTGGAAGTTGGGAGGGAATGAAATGAGGATAAAAGGCCCTTCAACAAGAGTAGGCTGTGGCTACATCCCAAATGGCAACATATTCCCTGTATAGTGCAATTCTTTGACCAGGACCCATAATGCACCCATAATGTAGGGAATAGGGTGACATTTGGGATGAAGCATGTAGGATGGTACAGTGGCCGTTAAAGAGAGCATCTAGCTAGCTGTATATCCACAGAGCTAGGTAGGGAAGACCAGTAATAGACCTTTCAGGATTTCCACAGCTCTAGCTGTATATCCACAGAGCTAGGTAGGGAAGACCAGTAATAGACCTTTCAGGATTTTCACAGCACCGAGGCAGTCCAGCTAGACTACAGTACATGTCATACTGTCATTACTCAAATGCTTGAAGGCAGCCTTTGGAGGCAATGATGTAAATATGAATTTCCCCTCTGTCAGGGGAGAACACAACAAACCTGAGGGCTCACTGAAATGTCAGACGGTGAACAACAGGAATTTGTTTGGCTTTGGCAGATTTCCGGACATAGAGGACAGGTTGACATCCTCTAATACATAAGGGTTGCATCCCAAATGGCTCCCTAATCCCTACATAGTGCACTACGTTTGACTAGCGCCATATGGGGTCCTGGTCAAAAGTAGTGAAATATAAAGGGAATAGGGAGTCATTTGGGAGGCAGCCAGAGAGACATCAGAAAGGCAACAAAGGTATAGTGGTGGTGGTGATGCTGATAGGCTCCAGTAACGGTTTGGTATATTTAGTGTGTTGTACGAGTCAATTACATTTTGTCCAATTCCTGCAGTCTGGTTCAAGAACAGTAATACACTGCTCAGGATGGCTTGTTCAGCATCTCACAGTGAAGAATGTAGTGATTAAGAGGTCAATGAGGTGCTGCCAGCTGAATAGCAAATGAGTGAATAATAACAGTACCATGTCTGAAGTTTTAATGATGGCTTAAATCAATTATGGCTTAAATATATATCTAAAGCCTCTAAAAATGTATACAGACCAGAGAATATTCTCCGGCAAAGCAGCCTCTGAGACCCTGGTGTCTCATGTAATTTTCACAAGCAACCGTCAACTCAACAAGACTATAAATTATCAACAGGGGACCTGGGACCTGAGTGTCCTCGACATGACAATCACTGTGCCATCTAGGAGGCAACAGTCTCGTCATCACTCACCTCTCACCATGACTCACCGCCAAGGAGGGAGGAGGAAAAGGCCATCTCCATGGCAACTGCCACTCTAAAGGTAAGAGCACCAAGCACTTGGGTGGGCTGGCTGAATCAGAGACACTTTGCAAATGGCACCCTATACAGTACACTACTTTTGGCCAGAGCCCTATGAGCCCTGGTCAAAAGTAGTGCACTACACAGGGAATAGGATGCCATTTGGGACGCCCCCGGTGAAAGTCAAGACTGAGGGATTTGGGACGATGCAAACAAATATAGCAAGGCAAATACAGGCTGGCTACTAGAAAAGGTAGTGATGATGTCATCAGGTTTCTTGTGTACACCTCTACCTGCCGGTCTCCATTTACATGTTCTGTGGATCTTGACCCTGGCCTGTCATAATTAATTATCTACGATAAACAGTAAACACTGACTCTCTTTGTATCAGTGTGACAATAAGTGACATACCTAGCAGCATTTAGGGGACCGAGTGGCGCAGCGTTCTAAGGCACTGCATTGCAGTGCTATAGGCGTCACTACGGACCCGGGTTAGATCCTGGGCTGTATCACAACCGGCCGTGATCGGGAGCCCATAGGGTGGCGCACAATTGGCCCAGTGTCGGTTAGGGGAGGGTTTGGCCAGGGTAGGCCGTCATTGTAAATAAGAATTTGTTCTTAACTGACTTGCCTAGTTAAATAAAGGTTAAATAAAAATAAAATAAAAAATAAATTCACTGAGACCGTCACAGGTACGTTAGTGTGCGAGAATGAGCACTTGCGTCATTATTGGCATGTTCCAAAATCCTTATGTCACAAAAGGAGGGGCGGCAAGCCACCTGTCATAATCTCAATCCAAAGGTCGGCTACACCTGGCTTTGATCCCAACTGAAAACAGTGGAGAGAGCGCAGAGCATCATTATAACTCACCACCACGCCCACCCGTCTGGCGTTGGGTGATTATGGCACTCTGACTCGCAACAGTGACATATTCTGTGAAATGCCACGGATAGAATTCATTAAACATTCAAACAGAGAGGGAGAGCCACAGGCTTAGTCAGTCTGAGCTAGGCTGTACGACTCATTAGGGAGGCTGCCAGAATAAAACAAGGTTGTTTTATCAATGTACAAAATTCCATACCCCACAATATTATTCTGCTTTCATAAGACAAACAGAATCCTGAGTTATCTGCTTTTATAACAAAAAGTGGCAATGCACTTCGCTTAGACAAAGAGAGTGTCTGATTTTAGATTGAATGAATGGTAGCAATGCACTGTATAACCACGCCTATCTGAGCTTTTCCAGTTATCCTTGGCTACTGTAGAATTTATTCTTCAGGGTAATTTTCTCTGAATTGATGCATTCCAAATAAAGTGCATTAGACATCTATTGTAGTCTGCTGCATGTCTTCCATACAAACAACCAAGGTCAGGCCACATTACTTTAATTTATACATCTATTCCTAATTGAAGAATCGGCTAGTCAGGGAAATGTAACATCACTGTCTGCACAAACAACAGATGGATCAAATTAAGATCCTACATTTGTACAATGATGTATCATATTTATGTATGTGTTAGGCCCGGGTGTTGAACAACTTCAATTTGATGGAACCAGTGAGTGAAGTTAACCAATGTAGTTTATTGACAGTTCAACGTTTATGCCATAGCTATGTCAATAGGGTACTGGTTACTGGTGTGTGAATAGCAATAAATTAATGAAACATAATTTGTTTAGGACAGGTCATGACACTTGGGCAATAGTGATAAATCGAGCTCAGTGATTTGTTATTGCATAAAGGGGTGCACTGCACGTGTAAAACGGTATGCTAGCCAAACATACCAAGTACATGTTGCATCAAAAAAAAGTTTTTTGCCAATCAGACATTTGACTAGTGATTAACCAAACCATGCATTTATAGCCCAACATCCCTACAGCATCTAACATAATATGCCATCTGTCAATCTTTTAACTCAAAGGATGTGGCACATTCGACTTGTGATGACACTATGTGTGTATACAGTCTAGGCTAGTCCTACATCCCCACAGCCTCAGTAAATCAGTGGTCTGACAGAGTCAGAAGCTGTGTCCCAAATGCCACGCAATTCCCTTTATAGTGCACTACTTTTGACCAGGGCCCACAGGGTTTGATCCAGAGAATGAACAAATCTGGCTAACACACAAAAGTATGTGGACACCCCTTCAAATTTGTGGATTCTGCTATTTCAGCCATCGAGCACACTGCAATCTCCATAGACAAACATTGGCAGTAGAATAGCCTTACTGAAGAGCTCAGTGACTTTCGACGTGGCACAGTCATAGGATGACACCTTTCCAATAAGTCAGTTCTTCAAATTTCTGCCCTGCTAGAGCTACCCGGGTCAACTGTAAGTGCTGTTATTGTGAAATGGAAACATCTCGGAGCAACAACGGCTCAGCCGCAAAGTGGTAGGCCAGACAAGCTCACAGAACGGGACCACTGAGTGCTGAAGCGTGTAGCGCATAAAAATCATCTGTTCTCGGTTGCAACCCTCGCTACAGAGTTCCAAACTGCCTCTAGAAGCAACGTCAGCACAATAACTGCTCGTCAGGAGCTTCGTGAAATGGGTTTTCATGGCCGAACAGCCGCACACAAGCCGAAGATCACCATGACCAATGCCAAGCATCGGCTGGAGTGATGTAAACCTCGCCCCCATTGGACTCTGAAAGCAGTGGAAATGCGTTCTCTGGAGTGATGAATCACGCTTCACCATCTGGCAGTCCTGACAGATGAATCTGGGTATGGCGGATGCCATGAGAACGCTACCTTAGGGCTGGGCGTTATGGCCAAAATATTATATCACAGTATTTAAAAGAAATTGGACGGTATGACGGTATTTTATGTTTTTTTCAATGGGTCTTTCTCTATTCTGATTGTTTTATACTGTTCAATTCAACTACAGCCAAAACAAATTTCAGCACTTTTATCATTTTCTGTACTCAATTGAGATCATTTCCACACTGCCACATTTTTTTAGCAAATGTTGCAATTGCAATTTGACTTGCAATTTAGAGCAAAACACTTAGTTAGAATATAATAGCGGGCAGTTTGAATACAGTGTTGTACGACATGACAACTAATGATAATGCCAGGGAGGAGTTATTGCGACAGGGTAGGAACTAAAGTGTTGATAAGTGTTTCCTAGGGGACCCTATAATCTTTGGCTACATATAATGTTTTCTCTTAGCTACTTCATGTAGCTAACATATTCTTGCTTTGGTCTACATCATCACTGGTATTATCAGGCTGTATAGTTAAATATGTTTGCTCTTACTCAGTACATTTATTAGCTAGCTGGCTAACAAAGAGTCTCACAAGATTTAGGCCCAACTTGCTAAGAAAATACAAACTAGCTGTTTGCAGATGTAAGAAACACAAACTAAGTGTCATTATAGAACACTAGTGGATGTATATTGAGAAGCAAAGTGAAAACAGCGTTGTTGTCATCAACATTGTTGCATGTGCTGCATTGTCCATGCAGACTGAACGCAAGTGTCTTGTGGTCGAGTAACAACAAATGCGCTCCTTGAGTGACAGTGGGCGTGGCTAGGTCTGTGTGGAAAGCGGCATTGAAAGAAAGCGGAGAGATGACTCAAGTAGCGAGGTAAACTATAAAAATTGACATTACACATGGCATATCACAGTTAACAAACCAAACATTCAAATACCGGTAATAATAATAATAATGGTCTGAGGCTGTTTTACATGGTTCGGGTAGGCCCCTCAGTTCCAGTGAAGGGAAATCTTAACGCTACAGCATACAATGACATTGAAGACGATTCTGTGCTTCCAACTTTGTGACAACAGTTTGGAGAAGTCTCTTTCCTGTTTCAGCATGACAATGTCCCTGTGCACAAAGCGAGATTACCACACAGAAAGAAGAAGTGTAAGTCAAGGTGCACTGAGGGAACAGGTGGTGGACTGGTTTGACGTTAACATTCACCTGACAATCCCATTAAGTCGGTCCGGACACCTGTTGGCGTGCCGGGCCTTGCTAATTGACCTCCGTTAATACTCTCTATCCACATAAGAACATCACAAATCTCCCTGGATCACAGCAGGAGGACTCAAGGCCGGGGCATGTACCGGTTTTGACCAGTATCCGATTACATTATATTTTAGGAAATAAGAAGTCTCAAATAGGAGCGTGTCATTTGGAAAGCAGCTCCATGTGTGGAATGGCTCAGCTGGGAATAATGAAACCCATAGCAGCTTCTTCAACACTCTATGAGGTGTCTGTCTTTAAGCAAAGCTGAGAATACATTTCCAAGAGAGCGGTGGGAATACCATCAGCTCACACAGGCCTATCAGCTTTGCATTGAGTTAATGACACAGTAAACATGTTTTGTAGAAAACCTAGGTTGTATGTATCAAGTGCCCCCTCCCCTCCCCTGTCCATGTAGGCTTACTGTAATCTGAGAGGTTAAACTGATCCTAAAATCAGCACTTCAGCACTGAGTTATGATCTTATGAGCTGTGGCAGCCTATCACCATCTACCCAAGGTGTTTGATCTCAGGAGCCCCAGTCAGAGGTTGAGCTGTGAATATAGGTCAAAGTCTGAAAGGTGAATAACTATGCATTTGATGTTGTGCTGGATAAGGACGGTCTACTAAGCAAGTACATAATGCAATAGGGCACCTATTTCCAGAAGGTGTTTACATTTGATGCTCGATAACTCTCATAACTAACTGGACTCATGGTTTTCCAAAACACAGTTAAGTGAGTTTACCTTGTTATGAGAATTATTCCACCAGATATAGCATGGTGTGAATTAAATTAAATACATTGATAAAATAAAAACTCAAAGTTATTGGTTGTCTGTGCATCTCATCCCCCAAGGTTGTCCTCACAGTTATGGACTAAATTAGGCTCTGGTAAACACCAAGATATATATTTGAATACACTGAACAATGGAACTTAATATATATATAAAAAAAGAGGGAAATATCATATACCATATATAAAATAAAATACGGTGTCTATAGCATTCCCATTGCTTTGAAAACATGTAATGGACCACAAAAGAGAGCATGTATGTGCATTTTGTGTTCAAATATTTTTCTGAATAAATGGCTGAAATCTGCAAATAAACACAATTGCTTATGCTTACAACTCCCCATGAGAAACTAGAAAAACATTACTAACGGCTCTTGCACCTGAAACATGACACAGAATGCAGTTTACATGTATAGTGTCGGTTAGAAATTGTAGGCCTACCCTAACAAATTTGAAAGAACATGTTAAATTCAAGACCATGGCTATAGTTTAGTCCATGGTCAACTTGACAGCAAAATAATGTGTTGTTCTGTCTTCAATAGACACTTTGAAATAAAAAAAAATGTCACATGATAAACGTGACGTTTAGGCAACACTGAAAAGAGTGGACTAGTCTAACGTTACTTTGAAACAAGGAAAATTTTGAGTTCCCATAAATTCCTTGAATCAATGTAAAAATGTCATCAGTTGATGTCATCAATAATATAAATGTTCTAATTGGCGTATTGATTTGTTTCAAGGTCACAGTCTTTCTTTTTCTAATAGCCAGAATCTGATAAGAACACAGTGAACTCTATGGTGTGATACAAAAGTACGATGAAACTGATATTATGTAGCAATTTATCATGATTTGATTCAACATTAATTTGCGGCAGAACTCTCTTCGCATTGCGCGCTAACGTTACTTCCATCCACGAATTCCCACAAAGCTTTCCCTTTTCTCTGCAGCAAAGAATGTCAGTTTTTCTGCCAATTCTACTAAATATAATAACTATAATAGGGGGATAATAAATATTGCATACCTTCTGATAACTCCAGTTCTAGCTCAGCAAGTCTATCTCGCACCTCCAAAGGAAGGGGTAACGTATCACGGTCCGCCATTCTGTTTTAAAATGATTTGTCTTTCTCTTCTCTTCTTCTCCTCACTGAGTCCAGTAAAGTCTTTCAACACTGACTGTCCTTTCTCCGCAGAGCGCCGATGCATAGGGCAAAAGAGGAGCGACTTGAGTGGGAAATAATACAAATGCGGAAAGTGTTTGGGCGAATACGAATATCGCTTTGCTCGCGTCCTTATTCAAGTCCCGCCATGGTTGGTTGTCCCTGTAGTAAGAAAGGGTACTGCTGCTGTAATTCCAAGCTCTGATAGTGTTGCTGAGCGATGCACTAACGTTGCTGGCACACACACGAGCCCACATTCGAACCCTGTGGAGGGCGCCAAAGACCCACTAAGATCTGTTCAAGATTTTACCCCCTCTCTCATCCAGAAGAACCTTATGACGGCTGAACATCCCATTGCCCCTCAACTGTTCCATAAAAATCCAGAGTTGAAGTGAGCTGTTGTATAGGGGTTGGTTTGGAAAGGGGTTGGAGGTTGGAGTTAAGGCTTGGCCCTGTATATTGATTGGGTCTTTCTTATATACTGTATATACTGTATATATATTTGTTTTTTGTTTGTTTTGTTTTTGTTTTACTTAGCAGTGTTAATCAACAAATGACATCTTAATGTATTTTTATATTTTTACTACATTAAATGCTTGTGTTGCCTTTTTGTCACTGGTGTGCAAAGTAAATAGTCTAATTATATTCTGGAAGGTCATTTGAATGACAATTCAGGCTTTCCAGAATATAATTAGACTGTTTACTTTGCATATACAGTATAATCAAAGACAGTAAAGGTTAATGATATTACAATTTGTTTTTATTAGTAATAATTTACTTTAAACAAAACACATTTTTCTATCATAACACCAGTACGCTAACACCAGTGACAAATCTTCAGACTATTTTATTAAAACCAGCAGGAACATTAACACCAGTGAAGGTAACACAAAGTGACAAATCTGAAGAAAATATAGAATATCTAAGATGGCGGCCACAGTAGCTCAATCCACACTTCTTAAATTGTAAATAAATGACTTACTCATGTGACTTGATCAGTTATTTTAATCAAATTTTCTTTTCCCTTACTATAAACTTTGTAACACCAGTGACATCTTTAAAGCTTTGCATGAAATTACTAAATTAATCATCAAATTGCTAACATATGAAGAGTATTTCACCTCCAGCACAAAATGCAACCTGAGGAGCATTACATCAGGGGTGTGTGCTTAGTTCCCTCTTGTACTCCCTTTTCACCCACGACTGCGTGGCTGCACACAACTCCAACACCATCATTTAAGTTTGCAGATGACACAACGGTGGTAGGCCTGATCACCAATTACGATGAGACAGCCTACAGGGAGAAGGTCAGAGACCTGACAGTGTGGTGCCAGGACAACAACCTCTCCTTTAAAGTCAGAAAGACAAAGGAGCTGATCGTGGACTACAAGAAACAGAGGACCGAGCACGCCCCCATCCACATCAACAAAGCTGTTGGGGAGCAGGTTGAGAGCTTTCAGTTCCTCGGTCTCCACACCACATCACAGGTCCACACACATCAACACAGCCGTGGAGGGCATGACAACGTATTTTCCCCCTCGAGGCTGAAAAGATTTGGCATGGGCCCTCAGACCCTTTAAATGTTCTACAGCTGCACCATTAACAGCATCTTGACTGGCTGCATCACTGCTTGGTATGGCAACTGCTTGGCATCCGACCGCAAGGCACTACAGAGGGTAGTTCATACGGCCCAGTACGTCACTGGGGCCAAGCCATCCAGGACCTCTATACTAGGTGGTCAGACAAAGGCCCTAAAAATTGTCAAAGACTCCAGCCACCCAAATCAGAGTCTCTGCTACTGCCCGCCAAGCGGTACTGATGCACCAAGTCTGGAACCAACAGGACCCTGAACAGCTACTACCCCCAAGATATAAGACTGCTAAATAGTTAGTTAAATAATTAACCAATAGCGACCCTGAATATCTGCATTGACCCTCTTTGCACCAACTCATTGGACTCATCACACAGTTTTTTACTCTCTATCCTGTTGCCTAGACACTTTATCCTTATCAATATGTACATATCTACCTCAATTACTGTACCTCGTAGCCCTGCACAGACTCGGTACTGGTACCTCGCGTATACAGACAAGTTATCGTTACTCATTGTGTATTGATTCCTTGTGTACCTGTTGCTTACGAAGCATGTGATAAATAAAATGTGATTATTATAATTCTCCACAGGTCAGCTATCAAACCACAGATACATTTAGCAAGTCCTGCACTGACAGTGTCCCTCATCATTAGAGATAACAATACGCCTCTGGCCCTTTCAATGCATCAATTCAGACTTCTTGTCTCATTGCTTAACACTGCCACACCAAGGGCTTGTAAAGTAGTAGAATGGACCAGATTACATTAGGCCTGCATTACCACACTGGCTCTTGTAAATGCTACCACCTTAAACGCCACCCCTCACTAATGGCCGATCCTGTTTCTTTGCCACAGGCCACACACACACACGCTTCTTCTGATGAATAGGCTGCCCAGTCCAAGTCCCATGCTCTCCGGCCTCTTCTGGAGGAGGCTGGGAAGGTATGTACTGTATGTCCCAGTGTGCCTGTACACATTAAGACAGATGGCCAGAATCCAGCCTGTCTGAGCCAGCTGACCAATGACGATGGTGCTAAAATGGCCAGAGGAGTTCATACACAAACAGTCAGCATGAAATGTGCATGTGCAGTAAAATGAGCCTACCTACACACACAGGAGTGGAAAGGTCAATGGAATTAGTGGAAAGGTCAATGGAATGAGTGGTTGGGTCAGTGCATGTATGGGGCAGGCCGGGGGTCATGTTTTCATCTGATATCAGATTCCATATACATTTATGTAAAGAAAACTAATGTAAACATTGTGTAAAGAAAACTAAAACTGTAAGCCCACACCTTTATGCTGATCTCTCAACGGCTGTACTTTAATAGGAAACAGACCAACGCCCCGTCCCAAACGGCACACTATTCCCTGTATACAGTGCATTTGTAAAGGTTTCAGACCCCTTGACTTTAAAAAATGTATTCAATACATTTTTTATTCCCCTCATCAATCTACACACACAATACACCATAATGACAAAGCAAAAACTGATATTTGGACATTTTTGCAAATGTATTAAAATTAAAAACAGAAATACCTCATTTCTACTCAGACCCTTTGCTACGAGACTCGAAATTGAACTCAGGTGCATCCTGTTTCCGTTGATCATCCTTGAGATGTTTCTACGACTTGGTGTCCACCTGTGGTAAATTCAATTGATTGAACATGATTTGGAAAGGCACACCGGTTTATATAAGGTCCCACAGTTGACCGTGCTTGTCAGAGCAAAAACCAAGAGTTTCTCTGTGGCAATGGGAGAACCTTCCAGAAGGACAACAGTCTCTACAGCACTCCAACAATCAGGCCATTATGGTAGTGGCCAGACGGAAGCCACTCCTCAGTAAAAAGTTTGCCAAAAGGCACCTAAAAGACTCAGACCATGAGAAACTAGATTCTCTGGTCTGATGAAACCAAGATTGAACTCTTTGGCCTGAATGCTATGTGTCACGTCTGGAGGAAACCTTGCACCATCATTACGGTGACGCATGGTGGTGGCTGCATCATGCTGTGTGGATGTTTTTCAGCGACAGGGAA
Source organism: Thymallus thymallus (assembly GCA_023634145.1). NCBI lineage: Eukaryota > Metazoa > Chordata > Actinopteri > Salmoniformes > Salmonidae > Thymallus > Thymallus thymallus. Next base: position 12,757,863 of record CM042383.1, on the reverse strand, counting down.
TGGGAGACTAAGTCAGGATCAAGGGAAAGATACAGAGAAAAGTACATAGAGATCCTTGATGAAAACCTGCTTCCGAGCGCTCAGGACCTCAGACTGGGAGTGAAAGTTCACCTTCCAACAGGACAACGACCCTAAGCACACAGCAAAGACAACGCAGGACTGGCTTCGGGGGAGAAGACTCTGAATGTCCTTGAGTGGACTAGCCAGAGTCCGGAATTAAACCTAATCGAATATCTCTGAAGAGACCTGAAAATAGTTGGGCAGCAACACTCCCTGTCCAACCTGACAGAGCTTGAGAGGATCTGCAGAGAAGAATGGGAGAAACTCCCCAAATACAGGTGTGCCAAGCTTGTAGTGTCATACCCAAGACTCTAGGCTGTAATTGCTGCCAAATGTGCTTCAACAAAGTACTGAGTAAAGGGTCTGAATACTAAGGTAAATGATTTTTTTGACCAGAGACCTATGTGGGGTCTCAAAAGTAGTGCACTATATAGGAAATAGGGTGCCATTCAGGACATAACCCTAAAATGCAAAACAGCCATGACATGGGAAACAGAGTGGGAGGGAAATGTGCTTGAATGAAGGCCTAGGTCTACCACTGGATTAGTATTTTATATAGAGGGGTTACAAATTGCTTATGAACAGGTCTACTCGTTTACAAAATGGCTGCAGCTGCAAGACAATTGGATCGAATCAAACTGTGGACCTATGAAAGGTAGATGAAGAAGCCTATGGTTTTGTGCAGGGAGTGATACACTGGCTTACCCTAATAGGATTGTGGTGTGCTGTGGAACAAATCCTCCAAGATGTCCTTGTGAATATGTTGCCACCTTGTGGCTAATATTTTGCATGAAATACAGAACAGCAGTCCCCTAGGCTTGGATAGGATGTGGTGGTTGGACAACAGCTTTATGTGTGTTAACTTGCCTGCTGAAAACCAAGACAAAAGTACATAAAAAAAGGCAATGGCTCATGGCATTACATGTGCAACCCTGGTAGAATACTATGAGGTTACTCAGGTCTTGATAAACCCCGTTCAAAAGGCACTTAAATCTTTCATCTTGCCCATTCACCCTCTGAATGGCACACAATCCATGTCTCAAGGCTTAAAAATCCTTAACCTGTCTACGCCCCTTCATATACAGTGATTGAAGTGGATTTAACAAGTGACGTCATGGGATCATATGCTTCACCTGGTCAGTGTGTCATGGAAAGACCTGGTGTCTTTAATGGTCAGTCTATGCCTTAATGTTTTGTACACAGTGTATATTGCTCAATATTTAGGACAGTTAGCTGGCCAACTCATTCATCCTGCTTTCTGGACCAACCCCCAGATTGTGGGGGACACACACACACAATCACGAGAGAACTCATTAACAGTGCCTAAATCTTTATTTTTCAGTAAGCTACATTTTTTCCTCTCCAAATTAGACAGTTTAACATCATGACACAAGAGTAACTTAAATGATCAATAGTTGACATGTACGCTTGATTCCAGTCTTAATGGAAGAATAGGTAAGACAAAAATCAAAAGCCCTCTCAAAGAAACCTCGATGAACAACTGTTATTGTTCTTAGGTTCTTCTCACCATCAAGTCGTCGATTGTCCACTGCTGTTAGCGTAAAAATGAGTTAATTGAACACAGTGATTTGATAGTGAGACAATTGGTTAGTCTCATTCCAGTCAGTTGGTGCATTGTAACATCACTTAACACAGTCAATTTTACAACAAGGTGCAACAGTTGCAAAAAATACATGGCACTATCAAATGGGTGAGACAAAGCAGATAGAAGAGAACTGGGCAGGGAGAACGAGACTGCATGATATGAGAGACACTGTCTGTGCACAGTAACACAAGAACAGCCCGAACATTACAACAGGGCTTTAGTAGTGCGAGCAAAAAAAAAAACTAAGTTACACAAGTTCCGTCAGTCTTTCGTACTGTAAGCAGTAACGTCATCTTAAGCAGAGAAACCAATAACAATCATTTTCTGATCATCATGCTGCACACATCGTTGCATTCGTGTTTTATACTTCTGCTGACCCCAGATGGTAAACTTTTCGCTAACAAAACACTCTCACGCACACTTTCTCATACAAACTCAGTGCCCAGTCCGATAACATACCCAATCTGCAAAGACAACAGCAGTAGCATTTTGCATTAGATAGGACTACTAGCATAAACTAGCTTAAAATGTACATACCTCGACTTCATTAGCCAGATCAGATGCGCCGGTCAGACGCAGGTTGCTATGAGTACTTTGTCTAATGTGAGTGGTATGAGATTTTTTTTTTTATAACCAGTTATATAGTTCTGGACCAGCTACACTTCCTCAGTAACAAATATCAAAATATAACGGCAAGCGTTTAACTAAAGTACAAGTCAAACCAAATGCCAGGTTGAAACAAATGAATGGCACAATTAAATGCAGTCCACATGTGTGATCAACTGATAAAATGACAATGCACAGTATATGTTATACAGTATGTGCCAGAAAACTCTTTCTTGCTGAAATAAGTGTACAAATATCTACACTATTATGCTTGAGTCTAAACACTGGCAAAACCTACCAAAAAAAAATGTAATTTACAGTTATTAAGTGGTCAGTTCTGGGGGCTACGAAAGTTCAGTTGATGTACATAATGAAAAACATAACTTCAAATGAAAAACAAAGAATATCAACAATGCTTCAATCACTTTGCTACAAACCCTAAAGGTTTTTGTCTTTTACAATTATACAGTATGCTGCTATGGACTTGACATTGGTTATGTGTGAAATATTTAAGGTTCCTGTGCTTAATGTGCTTTACTGTAAATAAATCTTGTATGGGCTAAATCACACAACAGACTGCTATATGCACAGTCTGTCAGACAATAGTACTGACTTTGTGCTTTCATTTAATGATGTGTGTTTGTACGACAGGTAGGTTCTTCCCTTTTCTCACTGTGCACAGTGAAGAGGCTGGCCAATAGAAAACAACATCTACCAGGGGTTGAGAAACACAAAAGACATGGAATGAGAATGACATTTAAAAAGTTACAATCAAACAACCTGCCCACTTCAAAAAGTGAGGGAGACGCAATTTTGCACACCAGAATAGAAAAAAAAATATATAGAAAAAAATATTCAAAATCACATTTAGTTTTTATCCTAGCTCAAAAGCGACATTAATATTTCAACAAGATCAATATATATATATTTTTTAATCATTTTAAGGTACCTCTTTATATTTTCCGGATTATTTACAACTGTACAAGCAAAGCACACACTTCAAAGTGCACATATTTGATACAGTATTTACTATTTTGCATTTACAGGATTTATATTTTCCCCAAAACAAACTGAAAATAGGAACTAGAAACAAGGTTAATCAAATTAGATTATTTTCATACAATTTTACAAAACCAAAGAAAGTCTGCTAGATTTGTACTTTAAGACCTACAGTTGAAGTTGGAAGTTTACATACACTTAGGTTGAAGTCATTAAAACTCGTTTTTCAACCACATCACAGATTTCATGTTAACAAACTATAATTTTGGCAAGTTGGTTAGGACATCTACTTTGTGCGTGACACAAGTAATTCTTCCAACAATTGTTTACAGATTATTTCACGAATAATTCACTATCACAATTCCAGTGGGTTCACTGTGCCTTTATTATGTCATGGCTTTAGAAGCTTCTGATAGGCTAATTGACATTTGAGGTGTACCTGTGGGTGTATTTCAAGGTCTACCTTCAAACTCAGTGCCTCTATGCTCAACATCATGGGAAAATCAAAAGAAATCAGCAAAGACCTCCAAATGCCTGAAGGTACCACGTTCATCTGTACAAACAATAGTACCCAAGTATAAACACCATGGGATCACGCAGCCGTCATACCATACGGTCTCCTAGAGATGAACGAAAAGTGCATATCAATCCCAGAACAACAGCAAAGGACCTTGTGAAGATGCTGGATGAAACAGGTACAAAAGTATCTATATCCACAGTAAAACGAGTCCTATAAATCGACATGACCTAAAAGGCTGCTCAGCAAGGAAGAAGCCACTGCTCCAAAACCGCCATAAAAAAGCCAGACTACGGTTTGGTCTGGTCTGATGAAACAAAAATAGAACTGTTTGGCCATAATGACCATCGTTATGTTTGGAGGAAAAAGGGAGAGGCTTGCAAGCCAGAGAACATCATCCCAAACGTGAAGCACGGGGGTGGCAGCAACATGTTGTGGGGGTGCTTTGCTGCACTTCACAAAATAGATGGCATCATGAGGAAGGAAAATTATGTGGATATTGAAGCAACATCTCAAGACATCAGTCTGGAAGTTAAAGCTTGGTCGCAAATGGGTCTTCCAAATGGACAATGACCATAAGCATACTTCCAAAGTTGTGGCAAAATGGCTTAAGGACAACAAAGTCAAGGTATTGGAGTGGCCATCACAAAGCCCTGACCTCAATCCTATAGAACATTTGTGGGCAGAACTGAAAAACCGTGTGCGAGCAAGGAGGCCTACAAACCTGGCTCAGTTACACCAGTTCTGTCAGGAGGAATGGGCCAAAATTCAACCAACTTATTGTGAGAAGCTTGTGGAAGGCTACCTGAAACGTTTGACCCAAGTTAAACAATTTAAAGGCAATGCTACCAAATACTAATTGAGTGCATGTAAACCTCTGACCCACTGGGAATGTGATGAAATAAATAAAAGCTGAAATAAATCATTCTCTCTACTATTATTCTGACATTTCACATTCTTAAAATAAAGTGGTGATCCTAACTGACCTAAGACAGGGAATTTTTACTAGGATTAAATGTCAGGAACTGTGAAAAACGAACTTTAAACGTGTTTGGCTAAGGTGTATGTAAACTTCCGACTTCAATTGTAGTAAGACTTGTGATGTTTGGTATGACTAAACATTTCGATGTCACCCTTAGTAACATTTTGGGGTTTGAAAAGAAATAAACTCTACATTGTCTCGTATAAAAGTTAAGGCAAAGTCATTTTCAAGTTTAAATAAAATTCAAGTTTTTCAAACACTGGATGGAAATTATACATTTGTGTATATATATGTTTTCTTAAAAATAAACATTTTTATGATCTCTCATGGAATAAACAGCCTTGGTTTATAAATAAGCAGTTATGATGCAACGTCTTTTAAACCATATCGGGAAAAAAAAATAAAAAATAAAATAAAAATCTGCAATTTAAAGACTGCCCACCCAAGTGCATCTCAGTCCTAAAGAATCAAATCGAAAAATGTTTTTGCAAACCAAAATCAAAAGAAATCAAACTCAAAAGCCGCAATGACTATCAGTACAGGCCATTCTGTGACTTAGGCAATGTATCCTCTCTCCAAAATGAGTCCTTTTTTCTAAGCAGAGTATTCAATGGTAGCTCCTTGTTGCAGGAATACGTCAATGAGACACTAAAGAAGTGCACAAGTTCCACGTATGTATGGGTTATTTTTTTCTTACTTACACATGTATGCAGAGTACAGAAGGGAATTTGGAAGCTATATGGTTGTTAAATGGAGAGCCAGGATAAATCTACAGAAGGCATTATAAAAAGAGAAAAAGCATGCTAAAAATAAATACTGAGTGAGGTCCTGCAGTGAACCGGGGCACTTCAACTGTATGTGGGGGGGGGGGGGCCCAACATCTAGTCCAAACTAAAAGGACTCATCTAATAAGCTGCTCAGGTTCACAGTATTCAAACAGGTCAAAGGTAATTCACTGCATGCTCACTCTGACTTTCACCCAATGACTAAAGCAATACCTTCTTTCTAAAATGGCTGCCTCATGGTTTACCTTCATACATAACATTTGCAGTGGAAAGAATAAATCACACTTCTTCCTTTTAACCAATTCCACTTAATTTTCCCATTTGAGCCACTGGATGTACACATTAAGGCATAAACCCACATCACAATTAACTACTGTAATACTGAATAAGAAGCTGAAACGGCTTCAAAAACACCACACACCAGTGGTTTCACAAATGACTACCTCAAAAGCAAAAAAATAAAATGCGACTCCAAAAATATGTAATGGATAGTGGGACTCCATAGGTTCTGTGCATAAAAGAAAATAACTCCTATCAATACCAATACTAAAGTTGTTATTCTCAGCATGCAAGGAGGTCTAGTAGGCATTTACATGGCAGTAAACAATTTGTTTTTAAACTTGTGTGAATTATCCACATGGGAGGTTAATACAATTAGTCAACATTTGAGAGATTCTGAAAGCTGATTATCCTGTCACAACATTTAATAACAATGCACAAGTCAAATGGCAAGAAGACCGTTGAAATCCTATGGGGATTATTATTTTTTTTTTGTATAGAATAAATTTTTAGGGCTTACTTGTGTGACCATCAGGCCTTTCCATATGTCTTTACATGTTAGGATCCCTTTTGTTTCTGTATGTAGGTAAAATATGGATTTCTTAATTATTCCAGAAACAAAACAAAGTGCAAGGTTTAGTTGACAAGTATTATCTAAGTACAGTACCAGATTAACTGTAGCAAGTTCCAGGTTTATCCTCTAGCTAGCACCATAGCTATCTAAACTAAAACATCCCACTGTTTGAATGAAGTCACTGTACACTGCCAAAAACCTACTGCCAACTCCTAATAGTAGCTGACACAGGATGTTGGTGGCACCTTAATTGGGGAGAACAGGCTTGTGTTAATGGCTGGAGCGGAATGGAATCAAACACATGATGCCATTCGCTCCGATTCAGACATTATTATGAGTCGTCTTTCACTCAGTAGCGTCCACTGTTGCCTAGCCTATCCATTGCCACAAATGTGCCCGCTGAACTAGTCTTTGACATGCTTGTTTCACAGCAAAATTGTAAAGAAAGATTAGTCTACAAGAGGCACCAATTGACACCATGTGATGAATTTATGGGTCGTTCCACTAAACGATTGCCTTTTGCGCCCCTTTGACATTTTAAGTATAAATTGTGCACCAATATTGAATTTTAAAAAGTGTTTTATTAAATAAGTACCTTTTAATATAGACCACATGGATAATTCAATAAATCTAATTTGTATATGAATGAAGACTTTCTAAAGTGCCTAAATTCAAAATCCCTCCGTGACTTCTAGGAATATTTTAACCCATTTTTAAGACCTAGTTAATGTGTTGCTTTAGCAGTCATATCTGAAGATTATTTCATTTTTTGTGATTAGTGATTAATTTAGTCTGTCCCTCAATTTAAGGTCAACCTTGTTTTAATGTAGTAAAACTATTCCTTTTTAAATATATTTTTTCAAAAAGAAACATTGAACATCTAATAGTCAAATCATAGTGTAATAGCAGGTGAGTTGGTTCTACTCTTTTGCCATTTTCTTCTGTTTTGTGGTAGAAAACTGAGCAAGTCGAGCATAACACGTCAACCCTGTTACCCATAGATAGACAGGCTAGACTGCCCTACCAAGCAAAAAGGCAGTAACTGCTAATTTGGTCGAAAATTTGTCATTTCTGCTACATGAAATACATGCTTAAATCTGATGGACAAGTATCCTGCCTCTATTGTATTCTGTTTTGGAGAAAATGGGGGTCATATTAGCAGTAACTGAATAAGGTTACTATGAAACCAAGGTAAATAAAAGCAATTTTTCTCAGTTTCACTTTTTTTGTGAAGCTTGCAATTAATTGCCACTCCCTCCTCACACCCAACAAGCTTCCATTCCACCTTTCAAAATGGGATTCACGGCTGATCTAAGATGAAATTGCAAACCCTGCGACAGTTAACCCTGTTACTTAACTTGGCACTTACTATAGTATTTTTTTTATTTAACATGTTGAGATAGGAAAACGTTTTGGTGAAATCTGGTGAACAAATTAAATTGGACCAAGTTACACATCTCAAAAGGCACCGAATTGGTGGAACGACCCTCATCTGCTTTTCCCGAGATCAAAATACTAACTAACTAACTTGCATGGTGCTTTATATGGCTAGGAAACAGACTCCTACATTGGACAACAGAAAACTAAATGTTATTGTTTACCATAAGAAATACCAGATAAAGAAAGTCTAAGGCGCTCTCTAAACTACCAGCATGCAACAACTAGTAGTACTTGTACCAATGATCAAACCAGTATGCAAATAAATGTATTCTCCTCAAATGCTGGTGATAATGAGATAGTGTTCTATATGTTGGGAAAATGCCTATGGGTGGTCGATAAATGCCTATGGGTGGTGAAATCCCTCAAAGTAAGTCTTCTGAGGATATCAGTCAAGTCTGTAAAATGAGACTGGGCTAGTTGACCTTGAACATGAACGCAAATATTAAAAACACATCATAGATGCGTCCTTAATTGCACCTTATTCCGTATACAGTGCACTACTTTTTTTTAAACCAAAAGTAGTGCACTACATAGGGAATAGGGTGCCATTTGGGACGCAACCATCATGTATGACTGATATGGTGATCACCACATCACCGCTTAGACTGCATACAAGACAGACACCCTCCCTCACAGTCACAACGAATGACATGGTAACAGCTCTTCTGTTACTCATCTGCTTCCTTTCATTCGCCCGTTGTTGGCTTCCACTGATGACCTCACAATACTACCTTGGAAGGCAGTTTCGACATATGAATTTATCCCACTAATCAGAACAGGAGTACTTTTTCGGATTTACACTAAATAATAAAAAAAATGAAAAAAAAATAAATCCTCCAAAAATAAATAAGTAAAAATGATTAACGGTGCTCTATATGCACACTAAAGTGCTATTGTCTGAAAGCCCTGATCCAGAAAGGTGTCCTCGCTATGCTGTGAATGACTGGTGATTTTGGAATAGGTTGTATTTGATTAGCCCTGACTTTTTTTCAGATTTCGTTAGCTCTCATGTGTTTTTTTTATTTTATTGACTTGATTGCAGTGGAGGATTACTGCGGGGACTTTGGGGGGGTGTTGAGATCTTTGCTGCTGGGACCCTTCCCTGGGTGGTGGGGGGGTGGTGAAGGCCACCGGCCGGTCGGTCTCCGGACCTCTCGGGGTCTGCCTGGGGTGGCAGGCTTGGAGGAGCATGGGTATGTCTCTCTGGGGACCTTTGGCTCACCCCTGTCCCCTGGGGCTGCGTCAGTGCACTTCCTCTCCTCTCCTGCGGAGGCAGTGCTGCTGGCTGGCCTGACCTCTTTAGGGGCCTGTAGTGTCGGAGCATGCTCTTTAATCCTCTGGCAGATCTCAGCGTAAGAGGGCTTTCGCAGTTCCTAACCACAAAACAGATTTGTAGGCAATTCATTTCATAGGACATTGACAATGCCCAATGGTTTGACACAAAGTCCAAAAAACATGATTATTACCAACCACAAATCACCATCTACAGGTAACTGCCAAAATAATGGAAACACGAATAAATGGATACAAAGTATTTTAAAAGCAGGTGTTTCCGTGCAGGTGGGGTTCCTGAGTTAATCAAGCAATTAACATCCCATCATGCTTAGGGTAATGTATAAAAATGCTGGGCAGGCCATTATTTTGGCTACCGTGGCTATACCCCCATGAGATGACATCGCCCACATCCACAGGGCACGAGTGGTCACTGAATGGTTAGATAGGCCTGAAAACTATGTAAACCATATGCTATGGCTGTCTTAGTCACCAGATCAGGTGCATTGAAGCTGCTCTGGCTTGTGGTGGCCCACCTCCCTATTAAACACTTTATGTTGGTGTTTCCATTATTTGAGCAGTTACCTGTATCTATGACTATCAAAAAAATCTTTATCAGCTAATAATATCAAAAATGCACCTAGCTATGTTTAAATGCTTAGACAGCTTTGGTGAACCAGTACTTACTGTAGCAGTACCATTGACTTGAACAGATTTGCTTGCGGTGTACAGAGTGGTAGTGACCTGCTCCACAGAGACCCGAGTCCCCTTCTGATTCACCTCCAGAGCCTTCACTTCCCTGAAAAACAAACATATTTACTTCACACAATGATGTGAATGACATGAAATGATGCTAAGTCAGTTATGGTCTCTCTCTACACAAATTCAGTTTTGACAAAACTACATCGTTTTCAAATGGGACACACTTTGACAAGGAAATAAAGAGAGGGTGAGACAAAAGATGTGTACGAGATGTAAAGCACACTGTTCTGTTTTTCTACACAAATCGTATGTTACTTACGTATTGTATGCTTACACATTTAGATGGAAATAGTGTGTGTGGGGGGAGGGATAAGGTTTTGGAACCAAAGCGTTACATGAAGGGAAACACGTGTGTCCTATACTCACTCTGTGGGTTGGGAGGGAACAGGAACGGGTCCAGAGGCTGGTGCTGGGTTCGGGGGAGCAGTGGGCTGGAGGCTCGGGGGTTGTGGAGAAGTGACAGTCCTCAGTGGCTCCTTGGGTCCTCCTGAGGGGAGTGCCCCTGCAGAGCTGGCATCAACGCTTCCATTCTGGAACGGAACAACACAAAAAAAACATGAAAAACTACTAACGGCAATGCTGAAATGTTGAGCTGAGTGATTGAGTATGGTGGCTTGGAGATAAGAGCTTGGCCCAATTGGCACCATATTCCCTGGTCAAAAGTAGCGCACTTTAGGGCCTCCCGAGTGGTGCAGTGTTCTAAGGCACTGCATCGCAGTGCAAGCTGCATTACTACAGATGCGGGTTGGAGCCCCGTCTGTGTCGCAGCCGGCCGCGACCGGGAGACCCATGAGGCGACGCACAATTGGCCCAGCGTCGTCCGGGTAAGGGAGGGTTTGGCCGGCCGGGTTGTCCTTGTCCCATCGCGCTCTAGCATCTCCTGTGGCGGGCCGGGCGCATGCACGTTGACTCAGTCGCCAGGTTTACGGTGGTTCCTCCGACACATTGGTGCGGCTGGCTTCCGGGTTAAGCGTTCATTGTGTCAAGAAGCAGTGCGGCTTGGTGGGTTGTGTTTCGGAGGACGCACGGCCTTCGCCTCTCCCGAGTCCGTACGGGAGTTGTAGCGACAAGACTAACTACTAATTGGATATGACAAAATTGGGAAGAAAATTGAAAAATAAATAAATAAGGAGCGCACTTTATATGCAAGAGGGTGCCATTTGGGAGTATGTAGATAAGAGCTTGTGTTGGCAGATACTGACCCCGTCCTTTGTGGTTCCTATTACCATGCTGGCCAGTCTGTTCTCAAACATGTCGTCAGGGGTTTTGAGGTGTCCTGCGGCCCCAGGCAGCGGGGGAAAGCTGGAGAGCCCCAGCTCAAAGCTGGGGGACGGGGGCTTCTGAGGAGGGGGTGGCGACTGGGTAGCCACTCTCTATACAACAGAACAGCATCAAACAACGTCAGACTGGGTAGCCACTCTCTATACAACAGAACAGCATCAAACAACGTCAGACTGGGTAGCCACTCTCTATACAACAGAACAGCATCAAACACACCAGAGTCAGCACAATGCAGTGAGTCAGTCCCAGAGTAAAGATTGCATCCCAAATGGCACCCTATTGCCTTTATAGTACACTAGTTTTGCCCACGGACTATAGGAGTCTGGTCAAAATTAGTGCATCATATAGGGAATAGGGTGCAATTTGGGACACCCCCAAAGCCAGCCAGCCAACTGTCCGTACAAAACACCTGCAATATTGACATTCAGTCAGAAGAGGTCACTGCCTGAAAAGCTTACAGCATCAGCACTAATGGCTCAAAGACTAGTCTAAGAGGAAAGAAATTAAAAACATATCTACTTACTGTAAACTTATTTTCGTCCCTCTTTTTCCTAGAACCATAAATATTTGTCCTTTAAGAAAGAGAATATTTGAAAAATTCAGACATATTTGTATTCTATTTTAAGCATAACTTTAACCATTCAAAACGTGAGCACCACGCTTGCTTTTTTGTAATACTATAATGTATCCCAAATGGCACCTTACTCAGTGCACTACTTGACCAGATGCCTACGGGCACTAAATAACAAACAGGGTACCATTTGGGACACAGCATATGGATGTCTATGGTGGTGATGCAGATAGTGGAGGATACCTTACCTTCCCCGGCCCATGCCCAGTGAGTAGTCGGTGCTGGCGGGCTCCACCCGACCTGCACTGATGTCCCTCCTGGGGTAGGTCATGTTGGAGGGTGGTAACCTGGTTCTGTTCTGGCTCGGGAGCCGCGTCATTTGTGCGGAACCCCGGGGTATCCCGTTCAGGATACGCTCTGTGGGGAAGTTGAAGATGGTGGGGCTGTCCAGGAGCCCTGTGCCGCGTTGGTCCATGTTGGGTATTGTGGGCCTCAGGTGAGGTTTACTGTGAGTGTGATTCCTGAAAATAAATCAGAAACACCACTGCTCAATATCATATTCAAAGATCCGATCTATAAAAGCACAGCAATATAAAATTATGGGCCCATATTCACAAAGTCTCAGGAGTAAGAGTGCTGATATACTGTATATAGAAATCAGATTTACTTTATATAAGAGGGGGGGACCTGATCCTGGATCAGCATTCCTATTGTGAGATGCTTTGTGAATAACAGGCCCAGGTTCGTACTGTGTACATTAGATGGCGAGTGTCAGTGTACCCACCTATTCCTGGGAGCGTAGTGCCTAACACCAGCAAGAGGAGACGTCGACGGTTTAAAACTATGGGATGTTGTAAATCCATTGATATATTGAGTGTTGTGAAATGGTGTAACCTGTTAGACAAGGAAACACAAAATCAATGACTTTTACAAGAGTTCAAACAGCATATTATACAGTGAAATTATGAATGGTCTGTATTGTAGCCTTGTGGGTGGTAGGTTTGCATAATCCCAGTAACTTTCCAAAAATGTCCAGGTTTGCCAGAAGTCCCAGTTGAAAGCTTCCTGGAATCAGGAGGGGAAAAAAGCTAATCTTCCAACCAGACTTTTGGGAAAGTTACTGAAATTTTGCAACCCTATTCTGCATTTTAGGTTTTTAGGTGTGTGCGCACGCCTGTTGTCCTCACCAGTGAAGGGTCTATGAAGCTGTGAGTGGCTGACCAGGTCTGTGGAGTGATGAGGCTGTAGAGGGGGAACGGATGCTGAGGGCTGTACATTGGAGGTATGTAGTAGGAGGTGTAACGTTGTTGCTGTTGCTGCTGAGCATAAGGGTTAACCTCCACCGGGCGGTAGCCATTCTTTGGCATAAAAGTGTTGATAGCGATTGCCTTTGCCTTGATCCGTGCCTGAGATTGAGAATTGAGATTCTTAGAAAATAGATTTTCCCTCAAAAACTAATCTACAAAGTAGGCATTTCAAAGCGGTGCACAAAGATTTTGATAAAAAGCCACATTTGTCTGAGGTATTATGTCAGGTTGTGATGCTGACGGAAAAAGGTCATCTGAACCACCATACTCGGAAATACTCCAGAATTCTCATTATAGTATACAGTGTATGGGTCATGTTCAACTTCAATTTACTTTAATTAAACTAACTAATTAATTAGCTTACCTTAATAGGTTTCCCTTGGAAGGTTTTCACTTCTTCGCGAAGATACTGATAAGCCTGGAAAATAGGATTTAAAAAAATATGTTTCTGTTTTTATACCCGCTCAGGGCCAGTATAAAACACTATGGTAGCAACTAGCATTTTTACACTATACTACCAAACCCATAGCAGGGCAGTTAGTAGGACAGTTTCACTGACCAGCTCTACAATCTTAAAACATGACATGATGTGCGATCAAGAGCTATAATCATACAATGGTGCAACATTCTAGATTGTTCCTGACCTGTTGTGCATCTGCTTCTGATTCAAAGGTGATGAACCAGTTGTCGTTGTAGGCAAACTCAGAATTGATGAATTTAGGCAAGTTCTCTCCTTTAAAAAGAGCCTCGACCTCCTGCAAAACAAGAGCAAATGTCAAGCTTAATGCCAAAACTCCTTAGATACTGTGAACAAGTTCCTGGTTTCGACTGAATAGGGCCCTATTGTGGTTTAGCGGTCTAAGATGCTGCCTCCGGAACACATCGCTGCAGCATTTGTTTGAATCTGGCACACTGCCATTTCAGCACTCTCTCCACCCACTTATCTCTAGCCTATGTAATAAACAAAAAATATGAGAGGAGTGGGCCCTATCAATGTCAAATGTTGTCAATATTCCCAGATGGGAGTGCGGTTCAGACTGAAATAACTGACACCATTAAAATGTTTTGAATTCTAAACTGCTAAAAACAGCACCCTTTAATTTGTCACACTGCAGTACATTTGATGACATGATAATGGCACATTTGATGTACAATAGATGAAACCTCTAAACACTAGATAACCAAAACAACGTGCCATTATGATAATGCAAACAAATAATTGACCATTCAAGGAAAGGTTTACGAATCCAGGAAAATGACTCTTAGCAAATATAAGCACATATAGCCTAGTCACATAAGAGCTTGTATTAGAATTTCCTAATCTTGCTAAAAACCTGTGATTTCGTTCCACTTTCTGCCATACTGGATAATCAGTCTAATGTAATACATGGTTTCTTATGCCATAATATCAGGGTGCGGTTGGACCTGCAAATTGTATTGCTGGGGGATTTGAAGGACCAGTCAGTCAGTCAGTCAATAGGAAATACCATTGGGTACAAAATATATTTTTGTGGAAATGTTGGTAGAAATGTTGCAGATGGGGAGGTTCAAGCCCCTACTGAGACACCATGGGAGAATGGAGGGATGTGTTGTGAGAGGAAATGGTAGGATGAGGATTCATTGGGAAAGATGGGTTGATCTGTGGCTGTCTGAATTGTGGAATTGATGTGGAATAATTATATGCACAAATGTACAGTATAAATGTTTGAGGTCCTCCAAATATGGGGTGAGGGTGGGATTATTGTATTTTGAGTCTCACTATTTATGTTATGGTTTCATGCTGTGGTGCATGTGCTGTTAGTTATGGGTGCGCTCAATTCCATGCCAGCCCGGGCGTCGGGCGGGACTTGGTTTTTAGCACACCCACTGACCACAACACCCACTGATGGGAGCTGCCATTTGTATTGTTGTTTTAAAAATATATATATATTTAACATTTTTTTTAAATGCCTGGTTTCTCTAGCAGATGGTCCAGACTGGAGCTGTGTCTCAAATGACACCCTATTCCCTATGTGGTGCACTACTTTTGATCAGAACCCTAAGGACCCTGGTCTAAAGTAGTTTTTATTTATTATATTTTTATTTAACTAGGCAAGTCAGTTTAGAACAAATTCTTATTTACAATGACAGCCTACCAAAAGGCAAAAGACCTGAGGGGACAGGGGCTGGTTAAAAAAAAAAAAAAATGTTATCTATATACACACACACACACACACACACACACACACACGACGAGACAAAACAACACTACCTAAAGAGAGACCTAAGACAACAACATACGAAGGCAGAAACACATGACAACACAGCATGGCAGCAACACAACATGGTAGCAGCACAAAACATGGTACAAACATTATTGGGCACAGACAACAGCACAAAGGGCAAGAAGGTAAAGATGACAATACATCACGCAAAGCAGCCACAACTGTCAGTAAGAGTGTCCATGATTGAGTCTTTGAATGAAGAGATTTAGAAAACTGTCCAGCTTGAGTGTTTGTTGCAGCTCGTTCCAGTCGCTAGCTGTAGCGAACTGAAAAGACGAGCGACCCAGGGATGTGTGTGCTTTGGGGACCTTTAACAGAATGTGACTGGCAGAACGGTTGTTGTATGTGGAGGATGAGGGCTGCAGTAGATATCTCAGATAGGGGGGAGTGAGGTCTAAGAGGGTTTTATAAATAAGCATCAACCAGTGGGTCTTGCGACGGGTTTACAGAGGAGAATAGAGTGCAGTGATGAGTCCTATAAGGAGCATTGGTGGCAAATCTGGTGGCCGAATGGTAAAGAACATCTAGCCGCTCGAGAACACCCTTACCTGTCGATCTATACATTTTGTCTCGGTAATCTAGCATGGGTAGGATGGTCATCTGGATCAGGGTTATTTTGGCAGCTGGGGTGAAAGAGGAGTGATTACGAAAAAGGAAACCAAGTCTAGATTTAACTTTAGCCTGCAGCTTTGATATGTGCTGAGAGAAGGTCAGTGTACTGAATAGCCATACTCCCAAGTCCTTGTATGAGGTGACTACCTCAAGCTCTAAACCCTCAGAGGTAGTAATCACAACTGTGGGGAGAGAGGCATTCTTCTTACCAAACCAAATTACCTTTGTTTTGGCGGTGTTCAGAACAAGGGTAACGGTAGAGAAAGCTTGTTGGACACTAAGAAAGCTTTGTTGTAGAGCATTTAACACAAAATCCAGGGAGGGGCCAGCTGAGTATAAGACTATCATCTTCATATAAATGGATGAGAGCTTTCTGCTGAGCTATGTTGTTGAGGTAAATTGAGAAGAGCGTGGGGCCTAGGATTGAGCCTTGGGGTACTCCCTTGGTGACAGGCAGTGGCTGAGACAGCAGCATTTCTGACTTTATACACTGCACTCTTTGAGAGGTAGTTAGCAAACCATACCAAAGACCCATCAGAGACACCAATACTCCTTAGCCAGCCCACAAGAATGGTCTACCGTATATATATATATATTGGCCAAGTCAATAAAAATAGCAGCACAACATTGCTTAGAATCAAGGGCAGTGGTGACATCATTGAGGACCTTTAAGGTTGCAGTGGCACATCCATAACCTGAGTGGAAACCAGATTGCATACCAGAGAGAATACTATAGACATCAAGAAAGCCAGTCAGTTGAATATTGACAAGTTTTTCCAACACTTGATAAACAGGGCAAAGAAAATAGGCCTATAACAGTTAGGATCAGTTTGATCTCCCACTTTAAATAAAGGACTAACCGTGGCTGCCTTCCAAGAAATGGGAACCTCCCCAGAATGGAGAGACAGGCTAAAAAGATAGGCTTGGCGATGATAGGGGCAACAACCTTAAAGAAGAAAGGGTCTAAACCATCTGACCCAGATGTTTTTTTTGGGGTCAAGTTTCAGGAGCTCCTTTAGTACTTCGGACTCAGTAACTGCCTCCAGGGAAAAACTTTGTAGCGTGGCAGGGGAAAAAGATGGAGAAGAATCGGGGATAGTTGCATTAGAAGGGGTGGCAGATGAGGAAATGTTGGATGGGAAAGGAGGCATGGCTGAGTCAAATAGGATTTCTGACTTACTGAAGTGGTGATTAAAGAGCTCAGCCATGAGCTTCTTGTCAGTAACAATCACATCATCAACTTTAAGGGACATGGGTAGCTGTGAGGAGGAGGGCTTTTTCTCCAGGTCTTTAACCGTTTTCCCGAATTTCTTGGGTTTAGACCCAGAGACAACTTTTCCTTAAAATAACTAACTTTTGCCTTCCGGATAACCTGAGTGCACTTATTTCTCATTTGCCTGAACGAGAGCCAGTCAGCCAAAGTACGCTTGTGCCGAGCCATTCGCCAAATGCAATTCTTGAGGTGGAGTAACTCTGCAAGATCACGGTCGAACCAGGGACTGAACCTGTTTTTAATTCTAATTTTCTTTATGGGGGCATGTTTGTTAACAATACCACTGAAAATATCAAAAGAGAAGGTCCAAGTGTCTTCGACAGAGGGGATCAAGCTGATTCTATTCCATTTTACAGAAGCCAGTTCATGAAGGAAGGCTTGCTCATTTAAGTTTTTTAGCAAGCATCTATGACAAATCAGGACAGGTCGTTTCACTGAGAAGCCATTACGAACACAGGCTGTAAAACAGTGATCACTAAGGTCATTACAGAAAACACCAGACTGATACCTATCAGCATTTGTGAGGATAACATCAAGAAGAGTAGCCTTTTCTGAGTGTTTGGAGTCATACCTTGTGGGATTGCTAACAATCTGAGAAAGATTTAGGGAGTCCCATTGCTTTAGGACTTGGTCAGGTGGTTTAAGCATGTCCCAGTTTAGGTCACCTAGCAGGATAAATTCAGACTTAGTGTAAGGTTCCAGGAGAGAGCTTAGGGCAGGTAGGGTACAGGCCGGTGCTGATGGAGGACGATAGCACCCAGCAACAGTCAACAAAGAGCTATTTGAAAGTGTAATACTTAAAACCAGCATAGGGAATAAGGTGCCATTTGGGACACAGCCAGAGGCTAGCCAGTGAACATACCTCTACGGGAGTGCTCTCAGGGACCTCTCGGAGGATGACGATGCAGCGGTTCTGGTTGGGTCTCACCTTCTCCCCCTTCTCATCCACCTGGACCAACGGCAGAGCTATGGAGGCAGCAAATATAGAAGTCCAGTGCATTTAAAAATCTAAATCTGAACTTTATTGCCGTGTAAATTTAGCTAGGAATTGGTGTTGTACACAGCAAGGTTAACTGATACAACTGAAATCCATACCAAATTCTCCAAGTAAAATGAAACATCCATTCCCAACAATGTCTCTTTAGTGTCTACAAAAAATGCTATTAGTAACAAGTAAATTGGAAAAAGTTCAGTAAACATTAATAAAAAGTAAAAAAATATAAAGGGTGTCACTTACATCGTAGGATATCAACGATCAACTCCACGTCCGTGCTGAGTTTCTTGACGTGGTCCAGGTTAGCTACCGTCACGATTGGCACATATTGGTCACTATCCATCTGAGAGATAAGGTACATGTCGCTGGACAGGTTCTCTCTGAGAGATAAAACAAAAAAATGTAAGTCCCTCACTGTAGCCAAAGTCACTCCTCCCTCCCCACAGCACCCACCAGTGAATTCTTGACAGCATGAAATAAAGATTTAATTTAGAGCACGCCTTCCACAAAGGGCAGAAGAAAGAATTAATGAGTATGCGACCGTTGTGCAACATCATAGCAACATATTTCACTGGCTGCATTCTAGCATGGGCAGCACTTGATCACTATCAACAAAAACTACAGCCTGGGATCAACAAATACGGGGAAGAGCATAAATGTTACAGTTGTGGTGTAAATGAATCCCCTAGCTACCTCCCCTAAGAGTCAATGAAAGTTATGTCTGGCGGGTTCTGTAATTGCAGAGCTGTGCCTCTGTGCTGCTTGACTGTAGTTTATATGGTTGCTGCATTATTGGCTGCATTGCAGTAGACAATGCCTGTGTCCCAAATGGTACCCTATTTCCTATATATACAGGGGTTAAGGCAAAAAACATTATAAATGAAATCCAATGACTGACGGATCGATTCTCTTGTGCCAAGTTAACCTCATCTTTAATGTAAAAAAAAAAAATATTAAAAAAAAAGTCATGACCCTCATGCTTTTAGGGAAAGAGGATCATTTTGTAGATATATTCAACTGCGAGTGACAAATTCCAGTCCTTTTCAATATTGGGAAAAAGATTATCCATTTGGTGGAAATCCGCTGCAGCAACAGACCTGTGCCCAGAGCACATTGACCAAAGCACTATTGGGTCTGGTCAAAAGTAGAGCACTATACAGGGAATAAGGTGTAATTTGTGACACATCCAGTGTGTAGTATGGCTGTTATTCACCGGGACAGACAGAACTCCAGGGTCTTCTTCAGGTGTTCCCGGATGTCCTCCAGAGAGCTCTCCTGCTGGAGCTCACTACCTGCTCGTCACACAGGGGGAACAGACAACACAACACTCAGTCAGTCGGTCATTCACTTTCATGACATTCATTTCATTCCACTTACTGGCCAAGTCCCAAATGGCACCCTAATCCCTATATAGTGCACTGTAGTGACATGAGAACATTCATTTCATTACACGCAGTACCGTGTAGGTTATTACTGTAAAATACTTGTTCTACAGGAAACTCTACAGGTTGTTTAAGTTCTAAACACAATGTTGCAGTGAATTCGGAATACCATTTGTATTAGGGGTGTGCCTAGTAGTTGGACAAAACAAGAATCATAATGGATATGGCCAATTTTCCTGATACGATTATCCCCTCCGCACACTGCTCCTAATCTGCAGGTTTTTTTGGTCTAGAAACCTGCAGGGAGATCAGTGATCTACTCAGGCATAATAAAACACTTACAGGTTTTTTTACGACCTAGAGGATCATCCGATCCGACTAGCAACTGTCAATTTACGGACACAATTATGACCAGGTCAGCACACCCCTCATTTGTATAATTGTGCATCACTTTCACAGACGCTTTGCTCAACTCAAAGTAATGGTCTCCAGTGGATGATGATCCCACCTGTGCGAGTTGCCTCCTGGCCAGACTCTGGGTATGCAGCAGGGTCGGAGCACTCCAGGGTGATGGTGGCAGCCATGGGGGCTGGCTCTGCCAGTATCACCGCCACCGGCGGAGGCTCATCTGGGTCAGCTAGTAGGGGCTCCTCAAACACTTTGTCTTCGCTGGCTTCATAGCCTGGACAGAGTAACATGGAGACAACCAACCAAGCAGTTAACATTAGCTAGTAGCTACTGTGATGGTTAAACTTGAAGAAACAATACATGCTAACCAGTAGTAATCAGTTGATCTAGACAAGGGGAAAGTGAGGTCAATATATAGATATAAAAATATGATTACTGTTAATATAAGATCTACCGTGCAATACCCATAAATAACTTAATAGCATGAGCTTGGAATAATATGTAGATGTGTCAATCTGAATAAAACTAATTGATAATTTTCATGTCTCCACCATTCCCTTGTTAACTGCCACGGCTGCTAAACTTAGCTATATTAAAATAACTGATTATGCTCATTATGTGTTAGAAGGAAGGAAAGCTTGGTAATATTCATAGCTCTCCCTCTGACTAAATTGATAATGATTCACCCCTGGCTGCGCCGTGACGACAGGGGGTATGTCCCAAATGGCACCCTATTCCCTACATAGTGCACTACTTTTGACCAAAAGCCGTGCACTATGTAGGGACTAGGGTGCCATTTGAGACGCAACCAGGGACACAGTAAAGGGAGGACTATTCCCATCCAGTCCTTAAAATGTCCAACCTTCTGGCCCAGGGTCAGTGGAGCTGCTATCACAGCCGTCCTTCCATGGCTGGAGAGCAGGTGTGTCCGCAGTCCCAGTGGTGGGGTCCAGGTTAAGCATGTGATTGGCCCATGCTTTCGCATTGGGGTTCAGGTCAGAAACCTTGGCGGATTCCTGTTTCAGGAGACAAGATAGTACTATAAACATGAGTTCTGGTAGGCCTCCACGCTTCAGCAGACAAAAGGAACGTAGGAGGGGTGCTGCTCAACAACACCAGCAGAATGCTAAGCATACTGTAAGCATAGTGGAATATAGGCTAGATCAGGGAAGAATGAGGAGTTTTTGTCAGCTGCTCATTCCTATTTGCCAGTCAACTTTGCCTGCTTGTAGAGACCATACAAATATAAAATGGCCACAAGTTAGTGTTCATCTAGGTACAGCAAAGCT
This sequence comes from Thymallus thymallus, assembly GCA_023634145.1. NCBI lineage: Eukaryota > Metazoa > Chordata > Actinopteri > Salmoniformes > Salmonidae > Thymallus > Thymallus thymallus. Next base: position 12,736,600 of record CM042383.1, on the reverse strand, counting down.
GATCTCAATTATGAAGACACTACTATGCAAGCAGACAATCCATTCTGGGATTACTAGTTATCTAGTAGTCCGAGTTAGGGCAACATACTCCATGAGAAAATGCTAGTGAAAATATTTGCTAGTCGGCTCCAGAGAAGACATCATGGATTTTTTGTATTTATTGAACCTTTCTTCATAACAAGTCAGTTATGAACAAATTCCTATTTACAATGACAGCCTCAGGGACAGAACGATTTTTACCTTGTCAGCTCGGGGATTCGATCCAGCAACCTTTCGGTTATGGGCCCAAAACTCTAACCACTTGGCTACCTGCCGCCCCAAAACACACACAAATCAGTGTTTCCCTTTATATACACAATTATGCGCACCGCCACTGCTATTGACACCACATCAAAAATATGACTTTTTAATAATATAAGATCTAGAAAACTCCATAGTCAAGGAGAATACATGTTATAGAATTGCAGGAAATTAGCTGAAAAGCCATTTCTCTCTGCTTCTAAATCCAGGCCGATTTAAACCGCGCCGACCACGCCCATTACCACACCACCCGACAGGGCAACCACCTATATCCCTTGTTGAGAGACTGTTGCCAGCGCTGCAACAACAACAACAAAAAACTATAGGGGAAACGGCAAAAAACTAAAGGTTGACATTGAACAAATGTAGTTTTAAAATAGGCCTAGCTACATCATTGATAAACAGCAGAGTTTATGATAGATAAATGCATTCGGTAAAAAGCCACAACAATTTCATAGGTGTGATCTGGCTTAAAAAGAGATTTCAAATCAGAACACCATATTATGCTTCCGATTGATAATCAAAGATAAAATCAGATTTGCTGGGATAAAGAGGAGACTGTGTGGACATACTCACGAGAGCAAAGTAAGTGTTCTGCCAATTCCATACACAAGAAGTCTCACAAGCTGTAAGACTGTAGCGGAGGGTTGTGATAAAAGCTATACTACTAGAGCCCTGAAAGTCCTGAGGCAAAGGAGCATGTCTGTAACAGTTACTCTCCACTGGCTGCTGTAAGAAAAAAAAAAGGGGTCCAGCGCTGCATCCAATCCAGCCATGCACACTCCAGGCTCACGGTCATTCCACCTGCTGCACACCGCGACGGTCCCTGTGGACCCTCCTCAACAACAGGCAGAATCAAGGCACGACAAATAAGTATCCTCTGAGTATTCCCAGAGCTTTCAGAGCCATCCCACAGCACGTCCCTCCTCCCAGAGTCGTCACTGAGTTCTATGATGCTTCCGAGGCTGTGTCTGTGGTGGTCAGTCTGTGCTGTCAAACTGGCTCTGGGCCACAAGGAGTTGAGGAGCGGATAAGCGTTAGGTTGTCAGTGAATAAGCAATCTGATGAGAGAGACACACACGGCTGTGTGAGCTTCTGACGTGGGGGCGGCTAATTGGTCGCCCATCACCCATTTCCATTTCATGGGCTTCGGTTTCATTACTTCTGCTGTTGGCCGCTACCCTCAGAGTCATTCTCCCTCCATCAAACTGTCAAACCCACGTCACAAACAACAGACGGACTGACTGACGGCTAAGGTGTTACGGTTAAACACACCTGAGCCAAAGCTTACAGAGAGAGGCAGCTTGAGAAATGAATAATCCCCATTGTGTAGTCTAGGCTACTCCTTCTGCAATCCACACCCAATAGGCCTTTAGGTGTAACTTAGATTAGACTATGTTAAAGTAACACGCCAATATCCATAATCTAGTTACAAGTTTACAGTCATAGTTGGTGCAAAAAGCCTTAAACTATAGTAATGAATCTCAGCTGTGAGTATCCAAGAGAGAGAAAGTAAACATCTTTCTTCAGTGTGATACAATACAATAACGGAACAGCAACAGGCTCCTTTTAATTGAGCGCGTCTGTCTGTTTGCCCAGGTTGTATTTCACAAATGCTGCATTACAAGTTCAGTGGCCTCGGTCAGGTCAGGCATACAAAACACACACACCAAGACCGAGTCGAAATCTGACATCAAAACCAAACGAGCCCCACAGACTAAGACAAGGGAAACGACAAGCCTATAATCCAGTCATGCAATAATGTAATACCCTCCCACTCACATTTGACCTGGCTGCTATAGAAACTGGGCAGACATCACCGACTACCGTGTCCAATGCTTCAGAGCATTTCAGATCCGCTTGACCTTTCCCAATAAAAAGCTTTGGTGCCTCCCTCTCGCCGTCGCTGAGAAGAGAGATGCACCTTTCCCCAGCAGCCTGATTGGAAATGTTATTTTGGGGAGGATGTGAATGATAAACTATAGACGGGGGAGGAGTTTTTGTCGGCGTCATATTGGACAGAGCACACAGCATGGTTTTATTGCTCTAGTCAGTCAGACGGCCAGGGAAGCTTTCCTTTGTAGACCAGGATAGGTCAAAGTCCCTGAAAAATATACTAAACAAAACACAGTTTGGAATGATCCGTCCATCTATAGATGGGAGGCTTCTGTCACGTTGAGCTCCAGACACAGGGAAGATAGCTCAACACATTTCCAGTTTGCTGTCTGAGCACCCAGGATTCAAATGAACCAGGGGGGAAAAAAAAAACCTGAAATGTCTATACCAGGCTTGAACACTTGTACAATGCAAAACGATACTTGTAGCTTCCGGCTTTAATAGTAGGCCATATTTCCTTGCTAGCTGAGAGCTGAATTCACTACCCTAACTCTGTTTTAGAATAATATGCAAAACATAATGCAAAATATGCTGATTTCAAAGCTGTGTCACTAAAAACGTTATTGACTTAAGTCTCCCTGCCACCAAAAACTATAATTCACTTCTTCGTGTTCCTTTCCCTCGGCTCTGGTTTACACTAGATTCCATAGACACATTCTGCCTCGCAAATGACGTCAGACATTTCTTAAAAAGACAAGGTGCACTTCTTTAAAAGAAGAGATTGCTTCTTCTATGCAAATGTTGTTAAACAGTACAATTATATGTTCACTGAGCAGTTGCCAATAAAATAGGTCCTAATTGGAAGGGATCGTCTGTCATCAGTAGCTCCATAAAATCAGCTAAAACAAGCATAACTCAATGCATGCACACACTCCTATTGAATACAATGCATTCACCTGTATTGTTAAAAGACCTAGGCTACATCTCGATTTACCCAGTTTATCAATAGAGATATACTATTATCCATAGATTGTTTTACCAAACTACAAAACAACAAAGTCAAATTGATTGTATACTTGATTCAATTAATGCATACAGGTCTCAAAATGGACATTAAAACGCTCAAATGTAATTATTTGGACTCAAGACGCCCAAACGTTTGAACAGAGCAGTAACTGAGTTAATCTGTCTGGATCAAGTGTCATTCTGGGACTTTGGATGATAAGCCTTTTTTTAGTGTGGTATCGTTTTGGTATCGGTGATTGTGATGCTAAACCTGTTATCGGTATCAAAGTAAAAAGGTCTGGTATCGTGACGACACTAAATGTAAGAAACAAACAGCATTATGTGACAGTCACATTTGTTTATTTTGCAAGCTATAGCACCCACAACTCTATATCAAATAGGACCATAGAGTTGTCTAACTCGAGTTTCCGTTTTTTGCCAATGAAAATCTGTTATCGTAGTATCGTGACAACCCTAAATAGGCCCACACCAGTGAACGGCAGCATCAGACTCATTAATGTAACAGCTTTCATGACTGGATAAGATCTGTCGAACACATGGCTATAAATAGGTTCATGAATGTTCATATACACATAGCATATGGCACAGAAGCAGAATACAGAAAGGGATGTTTAACATCCCACGCTACATGTTAACAAGCACATTGTAGTAAAGGTTATTATATAATAAGGTGAGTGGTGGGAGGCATAAATCATTTGATAAACAACAAAAAGTCCCTGATTTAGACATGTGAATACCTCATACGTCAAGAATCCATTGGGGACTTTTTTCTGCCAGCAATCTTGTTTCCAATCTTCCGCCATGTGTTAAATGATACTGGAAAAAGGCAGCGATGTCTTTCCATTTGCTAATTTTGGAGCTTTCCTTTTGGCCATCGACTTAGGCTACTAAACATTTTTTCCGACTCAAGAGATTGAAGACTAGGGGGAATCACAATAAATGTGTAGCCTACCTACGTCCACCTGCTTCTTGACAAAAGTTAGCCTACAGCAAGGGTGGGCAACATACACCTAGCAGGCTGGATCCGTCCAGGAAGCCCATTCAATCTGAACCCGTGGGAGGTTTGAGTAAAAAAAAAAACTAAAGTATTTTTAGATTTAGTTGGTGGGGGGAGGGGGCGGGGCAAAAACAGAAATTATAATGGACCTACATGTTTTAAAATAACTACCCTTTTTCTGGCCCACAAATAGCTTTTGATGAACAAATCGGTCTGGAAAAGATTCTGAACTTTTAAATCCCGATGTGGCCCTCAAGCCATCGATGCAACTTTGTGGTCGGAATGCCCCCTAAAAAAATGAAACCCATGCCTTGCAGCCAAAGTAGCAATTGTTCCCTTGGGATGAATATAATAATTATTATTACCTCCGAAGCACGTCTCACTCACATGGCTCACTCTGATATTTCAATTCTTATTAGCCAATGCCCGTCACATGATCGGGTCCTTCTCACAGGCATCGCAGCTCAGAAGTAGGCTACAAGTGAAAACAGACACATAGGGGACGCAACGGCTCGCGTCCTTCATATCAAATTCCGAGGCGCATATTGAAGATGTTCAAACTGCCCACATTTACTTTGTCAGCCAACAAAAGGAGTAATGACCAGCAAAAGCACTAGCCCATGTCAATCTACTATCCCGCATAGTACAAAAGTTGACCTATTCTATAGGTCAGCTTGTCCTTCTGTGCAATAAATAAATATTCCAAACATACTGTACTCTGGGACAATTGTGGGACGTGATAAATCCCAAAGTAATACAACCGCTGTACATAAAAAAAAACTTTTAAAAGCAATGAGGCTGATGCAACAGATCAGAACGTTTGTTCAAATTATAAAATCGCAGCAATGCGTACACACAGCGGTAGGCTATAAGCGCAAATTTTCCAAAATGCAGGAAAACACTTCTCAAAAGCGCACCAAAATGCATGTGGTTTCAGATGACAGATGAAAACATCAGCGAAAGAAAGTTGAGTACATGAGAGAAACTGGTTTCAATGGCATATGAGGAATTGTTTATAAAATAAAGCCCTTAATATTCCTATGGTCGGAACATGGTAAGACATGCCCCATAAAATGACAAAAAATATCCAGGTTTTAAATAATTACATTTATGGTTAAATGGTTTCAAAATGTATGTCGACAGAATGTAGCATTTAGATATTAATAATTATCCTATATCATATTTGTAAAATATGACTGGCGTTAAATAATTTTAAAAGTCTCATTTAAGTTTGGCTACATTTTCAGGTGCATCCCTCATGGCAGCATTGTTCTGGACATGACATATAGGCTATCACCTACACTTCGACAAGTAAATAAGTAGCCTTGCTTAATAAAATAGCTACCGTTTCGATTTTCAAATCAATTTAATTGGCAATGGCCTTGATGCCCTGGCAGATTGGGCACGTCTTGAAGGCCAAATGTCCTTGCCATTCAAAACGACAAAATCCCAGGCCTGGATGCTTGGCTTGGTTTATTTTTTGCTGTGCCCCGCAAACACACAAATGGAACACTAAGTCAAAGCAAATGAACGTTGTCTTAAAGACAAAATTTGACTTTCCCGTTCGGACAGCCACGAAGCACATTCCAGTTTTAAAGTATTTAAACGTTTTATCACCTCTGGTTAAACATCGAGCTTTGACGTCCGTTCGAGTACTCAATCACTCATGCCCATCCCTAATAGCTACATAGTCTAATTTGAAGACCGGAATAGCCCATCACCTTCCAGACAGTCCCAGAGCACCTCCTCAAGAAGCTGGTACTGGAATGAAACATGTGCTTTTGCAATCCCAGTCATTGCGCAACAAATAACAATTGTAAATGGAATCGCGGGTTAACTTTTGATGGCCACGATTAAAAATAGCTACTATTTTTATTCCTCAATCTCAATTTGTAATTAAAGTGCGCCTCCCATTCGCCATTTGAGTGCATAGGCTATAGTCAACAATAGGCAGGCTGTCAGCGTGACTCCACCACTTTGCAATGTGAACTTGAGGCAGTATAACTGTTTGAAACCTGAACGTTTTACTTTACTTCAAATAATGAGGCATGTCTTACCTTGCTTCAAAGTAGCCTAGCCAAAATCTAGCCATAGAAATGTGGAGTTAATTATTTCACAAAGACTTCCTCATGGCATTAACCAGCATTTCTCTTCTGTTCTATTGGTTTTCAGATCAATCTTCTTTCTTCGTTCAGAAACCAAAGGCACAATCCTAGTTATATTAGAAACACATCCTAGTTGTTGCTATTAGATTCCCCCTCCTAAGTTTCTAACAGAGATTTTCATATCTGTCACACATGGAACCACTCGCATTAGGTGCGCTGTTTAGAACTCCCAACATTTTGGGACTATATCAACAATGGACTAAAGAAATAAATACCAAAATATAGTATGGGTGGCGTTTTCCTTTAAGTTCTCAATGAAAAATGTCTGATCCTTGTATGCTTGCATAGTATTTTCTGTTGGTCAGGTAATGTTACTGTTTGGAAAAAATGGTTAGTCGGCAGCAAAAATGGACCAAAATGTGCATTTCTAGTTCAGATGATTGAGAGGTACAGTTTGTTACGGGCATGTGTATTGGGTACCTACCAGATGAGAGCTCTCTTTTGGTTCTTGTACTTGCTGCACCTGTGGTTCAGCTACAACTTTTGTATCCTGGTCAGAAGTCATGAGCCGTCTACTTCTTGGCTCCTCAGGGAGAAGTCTTTTTGTCACCAAGTATGCTGTGGACAGAGAAACAAATATGCTTACCAGGGTTGTATTCATTAGTTCACTCAGTTTAAAATTTTTTTTTTTTAAATTATTTATCAGTTAGGTGCCTCCCTGTTTCGTCCCATTTGATTTCTTGTGAATACTCAGAGAAAACCCTACAACAACCAATGTTGTAGCTCACCATGTAAGTCCAAATAAATATTTCCATAAGTTTAAATGGATTAATTACTATACATCAGATCATCAACTAGATTCAGCAAAGGTCTGATTATTTCTTGAGCAGATGGCTTACATTTGTATAAGATCACATGAATCGCTCAATTACGTATGGGGACACTTGGGAACAGATTACCAAAATTAAAAGGGGAACCCTGCTGGAAGTCATGAGTGTCAACAAAACGTACACACAATCTATAAGAAAAAAAGCATGAACACCATTGCAAATGTCCCTCTTCTATCCAGTAGGTCCCATTTGTAAAGAACTGATAATTGACCAACAATCAAATGCCTGTCTAACATGAGCTCTCATTGTGTTTGCAAACAAAACAGAAAAAGAATGGCATGGCTGTAAAGCATACGACCTTTGATCTACATACTCATTCCCACATTGCGAGCTGGGCTAAACAGGCCAGAGTAATGAATTACACAGATTAGTGTTGCACGATATACCAAAACTACTGTACTTTTTCAATACTATAACATGAAAAACTAGACATTTTTACTTTTAGTAATTCTGTAAAATGAATTTGAATTATTTTTTATTGATGACTTGAACATATACACTATCGCACATTATAATATCAATGCACAACCTAAAAGTAATGTCAAATGCACACAACTTCACAGCAATATATTTAGACTTTGTTAGCTGTTGCCACTAGCCTGCCAGCCATAGACCGTAAAAAATAGCAGCCAGCACTCCTGGGCGGAGCATTGCACCCAGGGAAGTGAAATGCACTCTGGGAATCATAGTATGCCGTGTAAGACTACTGCAATAAGATTCAGAAATTAGCTTCAAAGCGTTATTTCGTTTTGTAACTATTCATTTAATACATTAAATTATTTAGCTATAATGACTAATGAATGTCATTTGACACAATATTATGGCCATAGATTAGCAAATAATTTAAACAGTTTAAATGTAATTGTAAAGTTAGTCTTCTCCGTCTCTGATATGGTTTTGCATAAGGAAAATTGAAGGTAATTTTGCATAAGGAAAATTGAAGGTATTCTGTAATTTAATATGGTGTTTTTATATTTACAAGAAATTTAATATAGAATAAAATATATTTATCAGTTATCAACATATTGTTCAATGTTAAAAAATAAAGCCCAGTGGTTTACTGTGAATAGATAATTTTTTTCCCGTAGTATCGGTTCTGTATTGAGTATAATTTTGGTATTGAGTATTGGTTCTGTATCGAGTATTATGATACTAAACCTGAAAGGTCACTGGTTCGAATACCCGAGCCGACAAGGTGAAAAACCTGTGTCCTTGAGCAAGGCACTTAACCCTAATTTTCTCCAGGGGATGACCTTGTGGGTAGGCCTTCATTGTAAATAAGAATTTGTTCTTAACTGACTTGCCTAGTTAAATAAAGGTTACATAAATTAATAAAATAATAAACAAATTAAATCGGTGTCGAAGTCCAAAATATGGTATCGTGATGCTTTTCCATCAAGCAAGCCAAAACTAGGCAGTTATGAAAGCAATTGTTTCAACAAGTCAATTTGTGTGTTTATTTTTTGCACAACTAATTGAGAGATCCTTGACAAATGTTGCAAGGTTCCCACACTATTCTTTAGCAAATGTCATGTTTAATATTGTGTCATCATGGACCTATTTAGCCTAACTCGTCATCGTTTTAATGTTGACCCTGTATATATTAGTACATTTCTGCTTATTCTGTGAGAAACAGAAGCTAGATGCTATCTGAAAGGTAGCTAAATATCAAAAAGTGTTTACAGAAAGAGATAACTTAGCTCCATCAACTACTCTGTGGATTTGACAAGCTCTTCGACAGGCCAACAATTTTAATTGATATAAACCTGTTGCCATTTTTCTGACTGATGTGTATCGCAGTTATAGGACTGTGCCATTGTACAGTATGCAAACAAGCATAGTTCTGTTGTCCACATTTTTTATTGGTGACTGCAATACATTAAGCTTAAGATCACTTTATTGGTCAATTGCACACAAGGTCCAACCGAAATCTTACTTTGGATTTTAACCCAACCACTGCGAAAGACAAATACATATACAGGCGCCTGAGGAGCTGTTGTTGGTTGCCAGCTCACTTCCCACCAGGAAAACCTGTTAGTCCCCCAAAGTTATAGATGACATGATAGGATAGCCTACCAGTGATTGTCAACAGTTCACAAGTTCCTATTGAACGTTCCCTGACTCAGTGTAAACAAACAGGCAACTTGACTATTCCATCGTTGATTTGGTACTACCCAACTTGTTTGCACTATGCATTCCTACTAAGTCTTGATATTCTCAGTACATTTCTGGAAAATTCATAGGGAGACTTCAGTCTAGCAAGGATGACTTATATTGTGTGTGTGTACAGGACAATGGTTAACCTAGCTACCTGACTAGCGAGGGCAATGTTTCAAAACTTGCCAACTAGACAGTGGATTGTGGGGCGCGTTTAGCAGGACGCAACGTTGAGATAGAAATATGCTATGTAGAACAAACATGCCTCTGACATGTAATATAAGGAAACACCAGCTCTTTTCGTGGCATGTATATCTGCAATGTTCGGCTACTGAACATGGCCGTGGTAACTTGGGTGGCAGTCTGCTCTCTTGCCAACTCCCTATGGAGTTGTGAAAAGATAAACAGATCTGGGGGCAGGCTAGAATCGTGGTAGCATGTGACTGCCTCCTAGCAAAGAACAAAGCAAAGAAGAATTAAGCCAGTTAGATAAACAACAAAGTTGACACATATTGTTAGAAAAACCACAGGCCGTCAAATCACCAACAACCAGTGAAAGATGGCGACCTCCGGCGTGATTCAGGTCCCCCAACCCCCCTCGCATCGTTGATGGAGACTAGTTCAACGGCAAAACGGTTGAGTTCATTTCTTAATGTGCACCAGACGCTGCAGCCATGTATGATACTTTTGAAAGCGCGCCAGTTTAGCAAGCAATCATGTTTATTAGTAACAATCATTTCAAGAACTAGTTGGCTAACTCAACCACTTCCATAATCGTTTACGTAGCAACAAGATACGACGTGGGCAGACGTAGCTACCTACGTTGGTTAGATCGTTAGCTGTTAGCTATGCATTTGCTAAAAACAACGCACCTCAAGCAAACCGTTAATGTAACGATCCACGTCAGTTCACTGGAACTTAGCTAGTTAGACGTTAGGTACGAGGCCAACAACGTTATACCAAATATTCTTAGGTGTAACGTTATCTAGCAACGAGTTTGCTGGCTAGCAGATAGCTAGCTCGTTAGCAATGGGCGCTACTCACCTGTCAACTCTCACTGCACGGCGATGCAAAGACTGGTGGTAAAGCAAGGCCTTGAATTGGCTTCCAGGCTGAATACGCACAGTATTATATCAAGCCAACGAGCAAGCTAGATACGATGTAGCTCTGATTAACTAGTTAGCCACAGTGTCTTCGAATGAGCAATAACAAACTGTTGATGGCTGCGATGGAGGGATGGCTAAAAATAATACCCGCCCTTTTAAAATCTCAAAACTAAATATCGTAGCTAACGTTACCCTTCCCAACTAACGTAGCAATGCAAGCTAACTAGCAAATCAGCTGAAATTCAGCTATTAACTTTGCACTTGTTTTATGCAGTCGGACTAAAATTCTCTCTTATTCTTCGATTTTTACCAAACGGAGGTTCTTCGAGTTGGAAAGTGGATATGGAACATCAAGCCAGAACTCTTAAAATACTGAATTGAACGTTCGCTAGCTGGATCAACGATGTTACCAGTGGGGAATGGAGAAATTGCAGTTTCCCTTCCCTTTGGGAGTAGTTCAGTGACCATCGAAAGCAAAGCCAAAGCTGTCACAAAAGGAAGGAACTCCCGCCTCCTACCACAATGAACACGCTCCTCGGTTGGTCGAAATCCACAGTGGGCTCACGGATCCACTCGTGATAGATGTTGTGGGTGTGGATTACAAGCCACATGGCGTGGATTGGTTGAATTTATGCATGTGCACTGTATATTATAGGCACTTAGTTTCATTTGTTGTATTAGTAGTTGTAGCAGTAGTTTTTTATTAGTTGTAGGCTTTTTGATCGGTTTTTTTATGCTGCTAATGTACATTTTTTATTTTATTATAATTATCATTTCATTGTTATTATTGTAGTAGTTTACATATCATTGTTGTTACTAATAATACAAAAAATAAAAATGTGGGACACTTCTAAACGAGATGGTGCATCTCAAGAGATTTCATTTAGCAACATTTCAAATAAATAATAAATAAATACATTGGAAATTAATTAATAGTATAATTAATACCAGGACCCATTGAATTAGGTTGTTGTTGTTATTGTTGTTTGATTTCAATATATCAGATTAAACCGGGCCAGTCTATGTTTTATCTCACATGTCTTTAGACATTCCCAACCTCATAACAATACATCTACTCATGCACAATGTAGGCTGATGCTTAGACAACAGGCTTTATGAAACTTTCTGATTAGGAATTAGATAACGACCAAGGAGTCAATAGGTCTATAGGTATGCAATATTAACACATAAACAACAGCGGGACTCTAAAATGTTGCCACTGTAATAATAATCTTGCCTATAATGCTTCTAGTACTGGAGGCCTAACGAAATCATTGTTCCCTTCCCTGTCCTTACTTGATATGAGCACTAGATAGCAGTGTAAAGAAAAGCCCGCAGGTTTTTCTTTTCATGTGGAGTCCTCTTGATGAAACAGCTTCACACCCGCATCGTCGTCCGTTCGATCATTTCCGGGTGCTGTCAGCGGTCTCACTTTTTCCGCAAAAATGGCACTTTATAATTTCAAGAAGATTATGGTGGTTCCGACCTCAAAGGTACGTTTTTACATTTATTCATGTTTGTGAAGTTGTTCGGTACAAGTCGTTGTTGTAAATTACCCGTGAAAAAACGACTCGAAATACATGCTGTTTATCCGGGTTGGAATTAAATGTATGCGAGACACGTGTTGTGCTTGGGAAGGAAGTAGAAAAAATACCCATGCCATTTCTTATAATGTCAAAAATATAAATACAACAAAATCGTGTCTGATGTGGTTATTAAAAATATACACATAATTAGTATTGACATATGTGTTTGTTTACATACAATCCTCGTTCAATGTACTGATTGTTTTTCCCTTTTCTTTCAAAGGAATTCATTGACATCACTTTATCGAAAACTCAAAGGAAGACTCCTACAGTAGTACACAAACATTATCAAATTCACCGCATCAGGCATTTCTACATGCGCAAAGTGAAATTCACCCAGCAGAACTATCATGACCGGCTCTCACAGATTCTGACAGACTTCCCCAAATTGGACGTAAGTACTATATAATGTTATTGCTTTAAAAGTCGTATAATATTCACACATTAATAAGTTCAACTTTAACATAATAAATATGACATTGTCTTCCACAGGATATCCATCCATTCTATGCTGATTTGATGAATGTCTTGTATGACAAAGACCATTACAAGCTGGCTTTGGGACAAATCAACATTGCAAAGAATTTGATTGACAAGTAAGAAGCTTACGATTTCCACTGTTTCTTTGCTTACACTGATAATATACAGGGGTCAATTTGGAGTCGTTTCACTTGTACGTTCTCCTTGCAGTGTTTCCAAAGACTATGTTCGACTGATGAAGTATGGGGATTCCCTGTACCGCTGTAAACAACTGAAGCGCGCTGCTCTGGGTCGAATGTGCACCATCATGAAGCGACAGAAGCAAAGCTTGGAATACCTGGAACAAGGTAATCTTGTAGTTTTTTACGTTGTTTGGTGAAAGGCTTGTCATGCATGTCTGAAAATGGCTCAGGTGTGCATATACTAGAGTAGGGTTTCCCAAAGTCGATCCTGGGTGCGCATATAGTTTTTTTTCCATAGCACTACACAGCTGATTCAAATAATCAAAGCTTGATGATGAGTTGGTTATTTGAATCAACTGTGTAGTGCTTGGGGAAAAAACAAAACGTGCACCCCCTGGGGTCCCCAGGACCGAATTTGGAAAACCCTGTACTAGAAGATACTTTAGACATTTGGCTCCGGTTTGTCATTGTTGCCTTGTTTTTTTATTTAATGGCTGTTTTACCAGTGCGCCAGCATCTTTCCCGTTTACCAACGATTGATCCCAACACTCGGACTCTACTGCTTTGTGGATATCCCAATGTGGGCAAGTCTAGTTTCATCAACAAGGTATACATCCCTATTGATGTAATTCTTTGTCATTTCATTGGTTGATACAACCTCACTGTGTAATTTGTGATTTATAATACAGTGTTCACTGGTTCCATTGCACCATTTGAGCAACCATTGTTCGAGGCATTGCGATAGGTTTCTTGTCTGCTTTGCTGCGCAATGGATAACGCTTATCTTGTTATTATGAAATGTGTTTTCAATGGCTTACCTGGTTAAAGGCAAAGGGAAATAAATAGGTTTAGGTTTATTTTAACATCTTGTTACATATGCAGAACATGTAAAAAAATGTCATACAATACATTGTAGTACTGCAAGAAAAGATGTTGACATGACTGAACTGTTTTTCCCCAGGTCACCAGAGCTGATGTTGAAGTCCAGCCCTATGCCTTCACCACCAAGTCCTTGTTCGTCGGCCACATGGATTACAAATACCTTCGTTGGCAGGTAAGATGATGCACTTACATCGTTGTACCGTGTATCTGTCTTTTGTGTACTTTCGTTGTGGCATTTTGCACCTGCCCTGTGTTTTTGTTGTAGCTGCTTGACAATGAAATTTCCCCCCCGGGGGATCAATAAAGTATCTATCTATCTATCTATCTATCTATCTATCTATCTATCTATCTATCTATCTATCTATCTATCTATCTATCTATCTATCTATCTATCTATCTATCTATCTATCTATCTATCTATCTATCTATCTATCTATCTATCTATCTATCTATCTATCTATCTATCTATCTATCTATCTATCTATCTATCTATCTATCTATCTATCTATCTATCTATCTATCTATCTATCTATCTATCTATCTATCTATCTATCTATCTATCTATCTATCTATCTATCTATCTATCTATCTATCTATCTATCTATCTATCTATCTATCTATCTATCTATCTATCTATCTATCTATCTATCTATCTATCTATCTATCTATCTATCTATCTATCTATCTATCTATCTATCTATCTATCTATCTATCTATCTATCTATCTATCTATCTATCTATCTATCTATCTATCTATCTATCTATCTATCTATCTATCTATCTATCTATCTATCTATCTATCTATCTATCTATCTATCTATCTATCTATCTATCTATCTATCTATCTATCTATCTATCTATCTATCTATCTATCTATCTATCTATCTATCTATCTATCTATCTATCTATCTATCTATCTATCTATCTATCTATCTATCTATCTATCTATCTATCTATCTATCTATCTATCTATCTATCTATCTATCTATCTATCTATCTATCTATCTATCTATCTATCTATCTATCTATCTATCTATCTATCTATCTATCTATCTATCTATCTATCTATCTATCTATCTATCTATCTATCTATCTATCTATCTATCTATCTATCTATCTATCTATCTATCTATCTATCTATCTATCTATCTATCTATCTATCTATCTATCTATCTATCTATCTATCTATCTATCTATCTATCTATCTATCTATCTATCTATCTATCTATCTATCTATCTATCTATCTATCTATCTATCTATCTATCTATCTATCTATCTATCTATCTATCTATCTATCTATCTATCTATCTATCTATCTATCTATCTATCTATCTATCTATCTATCTATCTATCTATCTATCTATCTATCTATCTATCTATCTATCTATCTATCTATCTATCTATCTATCTATCTATCTATCTATCTATCTATCTATCTATCTATCTATCTATCTATCTATCTATCTATCTATCTATCTATCTATCTATCTATCTATCTATCTATCTATCTATCTATCTATCTATCTATCTATCTATCTATCTATCTATCTATCTATCTATCTATCGAATAATTTGGAGATGTGTGTGTATATAGACAGTACCAGTCAAAGGTTTAGACAAACCTACTCATTCAAGGGTTTTTCTTTATATTTACTCTTTTCTACATTGTATAATAATAGTGAAGACATCAAAACTATGAAATAACACATGGAATCTTGTAGTAACCAAAAAAAGTGTTTAAACAAATCAAAAGATATTTTAGATTCTTCCAAGTAGCCACCCTTGAGGACAGCTTTGCACACTCTTGGCATTCTCTCAACCAACTTCACCTTGAAAGCTTTTCCAACAGTCTTGAAGGAGTTCCCATATATGCTGAGCACTTGTTGGCTGCATTTCAATCACTCTGCGGTCCAACTCATCCCAAAACATCTAAAATGGATTGAGATTGGGTGGTTGTGGAGGCCAGGTCATCTGATGCAGCACTCGATCACTCTCCTTCTTGTTCAGATAGCCCTTACACAGCCTGGAAGTGTGTTGGGTCATTGTCCTGTTGAAAAAAAAAAATGATAGTCCCACTAAGCGCACACCAGATGGTATGGCGTATCGCTGCAGAATACTGTGGTAGCCGTGCTGGTTAAGTGTGCCTTGAATTCTAAACAATTCTCTTCTTATTGGTGTCCTTTTAGTAGTTGTTTCTTTGCAGCAATTCAACCATGAAAGCCTGATTCACACAGTCTCTTCTGAACAGTTGATGTTGAGATGTGTCTGTTACTTGAACTCTGTGAAGCATTTATTTGGGCTGCAATTTATGAGGCTGGTAACTCTAATGAACGTATCTTCTGCAGCAGAGGTAACTCTGGGTCTTCCTTTCCTGTGGCGGTCCTCATGAGAGACAGTTTCAGTAAAAAAAAAAAAAAAAAACTATGCAAATAGTCCGGGTAGCCATTTGATTAGCTGTACAGGAGTCTTATAGCTTGGGGGTAAAAGCTATTGAGGAGCCTTTTGGACCTAGACTTGGCGCTCCAGTACCGCTTGCCATGCGGTAGCAGAGAGAACAGTCTATGACTGGGGTGGCTGGAATCTTTGACAATTTTTAGGGCCTTCCTTTGACACCGCCTGGTATAGAAGTCCTGGATGGCAGGAAGCTTGGCTCCAGTGATGTACTGGGCCGTACGCACTGTAGTGCCTTGCGGTCGGAGGCCGAGCATTTGCCGTACCAGGCAGTGATGCAGCCAGTCAGGATGCTCTCGATGTTGCAGCTGTAGAACCTTTTGAGGACCTATGCCAAATCTTTCCAGTCTCCTGAGGGGGAATAGGCTTTGTCGTGCCCTCTTCACGACTGTATTGGTGTATTTGGACCGTTCTAGTTTGTTGGTGATGTTGACACCAAGGAACTTGAAGCTCTCAACCTGCTCCACTGCAGCCCCGTCGATGAGAATGGGGGCGTGCTCGGTCCT
The DNA here is from genome assembly GCA_023634145.1 of Thymallus thymallus. NCBI lineage: Eukaryota > Metazoa > Chordata > Actinopteri > Salmoniformes > Salmonidae > Thymallus > Thymallus thymallus. The sequence goes on along the minus strand of CM042383.1, from coordinate 12,720,095 downwards.
CCTCCTTTTCCTGTAGTCCACAATCATCTCCATCCTTTACATGTTTCTACAACTTGGTTGAAGTCCACCTGTGGTAAATTCAATTGATTGGACATTAAGGCACACACCTGTCTATATAAGGTCACACAGTTGACAGTGGATGTCAGAGCGAAAACCAAGCCATGAGGTCGAAGGAATTGTCCATAGAGCTCCGAGACAGGATTGTGTCGAGGCACAGATCTGTGGAATGGTACCAAAAATTGCTGCAGCATTGAAGGTCCCCAAGAACACAGAGGCCTTCATCGTTCTTAAATGGAAGAAGTTTGGAACCACCAAGACTCTTCCTAGAGCAGGCTGCTCGGCCAAACTGAGCAATCGGGGGAGAGGACCTTGGTCAGGGAGGCCAATGGTCACTCTGACGAAGCTCTAGAGTTCTTCTGTGGAGAACCTTCCAGAAGGACAACCATTTCTGCAGAACTCCACCAATCAGGCCTTTATGGTAGAGTGGCCTTACAGAAGTCACTCCTCAGTAAAAAGCACATGACCGTCCGCTTGGAGTTTGCCAAAAGGCACCTAAAGACTCAGACCATGAGAAACAAGATTTTCTGGTCTGATGAAACCAAGATCAAACTCTTTAGCCTGAATGCCAAGCGTCACGTCTGGAGGAAACCTGGCACCATCCCTTCAGTGAAGCGTGGTGGTGGCAGCATCATGCTGTAAGGATGTTTTTCAGCAGCAGGGACTGGGAGACTAGTCAGGATCGAGGCAAAGATGAACAGAGAAAAGTACAGAGGTCCTTGATGAAAACCTTCTCCAGAGCGCTCAGGACCTCAGACTGGGGCGAAGGTTCACCTTCCAACAGGACAACGACCCTAAGCACGCAGCCAAGACAACGCAGGACTGGCTTCGGGACAAGTCTCTGAATGTCCTTGAGTGGCCCAGCCAGAGCCCAGACTTGAACCTGATCGTACATCTCTGGAGAGACCTGAAAATACCTGTTCACCTATGCTCCCCATCCAACCTGACAGAGCTTGAGAGGATCTTCTGAGAAGAATTGGAGAAACTCCCCAAATACAGGTGTGCCAAGTTTGTAGCGTCATACCCAAGATGACTCGAGGCTGTAATCGCTGCCAAAGGTGATTCAACAAAGTACTGAATAAAGGGTCTGAATACTTATGTAAATGTATTGTTTTTATTTTTAAAAATGTAAAGCAATTTTCTAAACCTGTTTTTGCTTTATCATTATGGTGTATTGTGTGTAGATTGAGGGGGGGGGACAATTTATTCAATTTTATAAATAGGCTTTAACCTAACAAAATGTAGATAAAGTCAAGGGGTCTGAATACTTTTCGAAGGCACTGTACACATTAAGTATTCTTTGTAGGTCTGTGATGAACAACCATGCAACACACTGAACCTGTGATTGACAACCCCTTCCACAGTATTTGAAACATTCAATAAAGTACCCTATGTAGTGTTAGTTTCTCTTTCAATCATGAGTAGTAGAATATGAGTAACACCTGGACAATTTAATTTGTATAGCTAACTCCATATTTTGCTCTAGGTGGTTGACACCCCAGGGATCTTGGACCACCCTTTGGAGGAGAGGAACACCATTGAGATGCAGGCCATCACAGCCCTGGCACATCTGCGTTCTGCCGTGCTCTACGTGATGGATGTCTCCGAGCAGTGTGGCCAAACCCTGGAGCAGCAGCTCGAGCTCTTCAACAACATCCGGCCCCTTTTTGCAAACAAGGTCAAAGGTCATATGTTATGGAGGCACCATTGATGAGTTAGAACTGCGTCGCAAATTACACACTACTCCCTTTATAGTGCATTACTTTTTACCAGGGTCCATAGGACTCTGGTTAAAATTAAGTGACTATATAGTGAATAGGGTGATATATTTAAATCAACAAAAAAAAGATTACTTTTTAAATGTAGCGGTAAGGTCGATAGTTGTAGGCTTGTGAGTAACAGTCAACAATTGTGCGAAAGTCAGAACCTTTCCCTTTTAAAGCACCCTGCTAAAATTGTGGGGGTGGAGCTTCTGGCTTGGCTCTTGCATGCATGTGAGCACGGGTACACCAAGGAAGGATAGAAAAGACACAGGGTCGCAAATGAGGCTAGTACGGACCGCTTTCTTAATGTCCTTTGTCTCAAGGCTCTGAGCTACATTATTTCTCTGAAAAGGCCAAGGCATGTAAAAAAATAAAAGGTCAAAACCTTGCAGAGTTTAATAAATATATATATATATTTTTTTTCCCTATAGCCTTTGCTCATTGTGGCTAACAAGTGTGATGTCAAGAAGATTAGTGAACTCACTGAGCAAGACCAGGTTTGTAGTTTTCATGCTTATTAGTAACCTATTCTCTATCTCTTTACTTTGGGTTTATTTCTTTCCCCAGTTTACTTTGTCATCTTCTTCCAAGATGGGACTTGCTTATCAGGTTTTCTTTGTTCCCTCAGAAAATCTTTGCTGACCTTACTGCAGAGGGCATCGCTGTCATTGAAACCAGCACTTTGACTGAGGAGGGAGTGATGACGGTGAAAACAGAGGTGATCAGTGTAGTCCACTCTTCTGATTACAAACAATTTGTTAGTTTTTCTCTATTTGTCCGGAGAGGAAAAAGGATTCCCTCATTATGTCGAGATCAACTTATTTATCTCATGATCACTACATGACAAACGTTGTTTTGTTGAGATCACGAGATAATCAAAAGTACCACGCATCATCCATGAATTTGTTTAGATGCACGATAACCACTTCATCAAGGAGTCATGTGGCTACGTTGATTGCAATGCGCTGGTGTAGCAATCAATAAAACCGTATGCGCTAATCCGCTGTGGGCTGTGCCACCTCAGCCATACTGTCGGTCATCGATATGTCTGCGCCAATTTAAATTTCTCGTGATCTCGACAAAACAACTTATGTTATGTAGCGACAAAACAACTTATGTTATGTAGTAATCATGAGATAAATAAGTTGTGAGAGGATCTTTTTTTTTTTTTTCATGTTCTCTCTTGTTTTTAATAAATCATACAAATATTTTCATGAATTTCAGGCCTGTGACAAACTTCTGGCCCATCGTGTCGATGGCAAAATGAAGGGCAAGAAGGTGCATGATGTGCTCAACAGATTGCATTTAGCAGTGCCTGCTAAGAGGGACGAGAAGGTTGGCTAAATACTGTACTTCCTGTAGAGGTGCATGTCTTTCCACATTTTAGTTATTTGCCTAAGTTAAACATATGTTTACAAGTCATAAACATGATTTTAGTAATGTTGTGCTCTTTTTAAAATTTTTATGGTGTGTATATACATTTGAATGTGAACAGGGGAAATTGGCCATGTCGTTTTAGGTATGCTCATTAGACTTGTTTTCTCAACACTAGGCGAGACCACCGTTCATTCCAGAGGGAGCTAGGATTGGCAGGAAAACAATGGAGGTGGACGCACCCAAACGCAAAACGGTATGTCCATACATTAACACTTCTATAAGGATTATATTGGAAAAGCCTTGGATGTAATCCGCTCACTCAAGTGGGTTATGTTGTGATAAATGTTCATTGTAAAGATCTAGCAGGTCTTACTAAGGTATTAATTATCCATTTCCATCATTGATTTACAGGAGAGGGATCTGGAGATGGAGATGGGAGATGATTATATCCTTGACCTACAGAGTATGTATTTTGACATTGTCCAATTTATAAATAGCTTACCTGAAGTGGTATTGTGTACATGGTTATCAGGACACTTATTAGGTACATTTTCACTAATACTAGATGATTCCTCCTTTTTTCAGAATATTGGGATCTGATGAATCAAGATGAGAAATATGATGTGATTCCCGAAATATGGGAGGGTCACAACATTGCAGATTATATCGACCCTGAAATCATGAAGGTGAGTGGGGCGTGAAACCTCTGATCTTGGCGACCATAGTTATTGATGACCAATATGGAAAGGATGTACTGTTCTGCCACTATAGCCGCCAACTGACTTAAAATTGGTAATTGACTAGAATGGGGATGCCTGTTCAAGTGATTTCATGGAATCATTAACTTGAATGGGGATGCCTGTTCTATTCGTTCAAGTTCTATGGCCACCACCTCCCTTAACATCCCCCTCATGCCCATACAGAACCTGGAGGATCTGGAGAAGGAGGAGGAGCTGAAGGAGAAGGCGGGGGAGTACGAGACTGATGAGGAGAGCGAGGACGAGGAAATGCAGGAGATCCGCCAGCTGGCTAAACAGATCAGGGAGAAGAGGAAGCTGAAGATCGTGTGCTCCAAAGACAAGGATGTGCATGGCCCCAGACTACCCAGAACTGTCAAGAAGGTGACATGGATGGACATCTTGTTTATATGAATATAACTTTTACAGTTAATCTTGTTTTATAGCCAGTTGTAAAACTTTTTTTTTTTTTTTTACATTTACAGGTTGAAAGAAAAACTCTGGAGAAGGAAATGGGAGACCTTGGTCTGGACATGACTGGAAAAGATGGCGTAAGTTGGTATTCATTTAGTTCTGTGTATGTCAAAAACAATATCTTTGTACGTGATACAGATGTTATACTGTAGTGTATTCACACATTTCTGCTCATGTCCTTTCAGAGCCACTATGCGGTGAATGCCCGTAGATCCCGGAGTGTTGGTGTTGCCAAGAAACGCAAGCGCGAGGCGTCCGTAGCTCCCATCTCTCGAACCCGCAGCCAGAGCGCCTCTCGTCCCCCACGCGACCAATCTGGTGTTCGTGATCCTAAGGTTTGTGATGTAGGCTATTTAGAGATTTGAGCCAATGCGGTTTCTGCATTATGATACATTTACCTGACACTTCAACATTATATGGCAGCCATGTTAGTTCCCCATTACTATTACATGGGGGAATGTAACAAATAAATAAATATATATATATATATATATATATATATATAAATAAAACTGAATGTCTGGAATGAGCATTATAATGCATTTACATCACACTACTACAACATATGGCAGCCATGTTAGCTCCCCATTAAAATTACATGGGGGAATATTTAAACGGTGCTATGTAGAATTAGAACAATATTTTAAAAATGTGCACAATGCATATTGGGAAAGTGTTAGTCCCCTGGCTTAAAGAAACATAAGCTTAGGAGATGTTATGATTGTGTGTGTCTGAAGTCGCACCTGATTATGGGCCCAGGTCAAAAGTACTGCTCTATATAGGGATATGAGTGACATTTGGGACACAACCTGTGTTTTGCTGAGGATTTACTGAAAGTATGTATTCCTGTATAGATGGCTAAGAAGGCCAAGAAGTTGATGAAGAGCCAACAGAAGGACATGAACCGCCAGGGGAAGAAGGGCGAGGCAGACAGACATGTATTCGACCTCAAGCCAAAACATCTTTTCTCTGGCAAGAGAAAGTCCGGAACCAACGATCACAGATAAAGGCATTGATCAATGTGGTTTACCTTTTTCATTCTAATCGAGCTTTTGTCAGAATTGTATACTTTTTCCTCTGGAGTAAATCTGAAAATAAATGTTTGCCCTTTTCTGAATTATCTTTCATCATATTGAGATAATGAGTGACACAAAAGTAACATTCCTCGTTTTTGGAAAGCTGCGTCGTGGAGCACAGACCTCAATTCACCACAAGGTATCAGCCGACAATTAGATTTTAGTGGTAGTTCAACTTCTGTGTCACTTACATGAACACCCATAATCAAAGCTTCCAGTTGTTGTGACTACCAATTGTGATAAAAAAGAAGCTCAAAGGGCATTCAAGTGAAGTGTACTTGAATTGTAAGCTGGAAATGGAACGTATTGCCTTAACTCTCCTGGAATTTATCAATTGTATTGCTTTGGTGTAGCTAGAAACAAAGACTATGAAGCTGCACGCACCATAACGGTTAAGTCCTCAATGAAAGTTTATTCTACAGTGTACACTGCAGTGGGGGAAGGATTAAATGTTTTAACCGAAATGTCTCACAGGTGCTTTATTAAAAAATAAATGTAGTGAAGAATGTACTATATTGTAGTGCCTGTTTATTCCAGTGTGATGAAAGTAAATATATTTACGATATCAGGAAAATAATAGATTGTGTATATAAAAAAAAATAGTGTGGGCCTATATGACTCATGGGTCTTGTCCAAGCTGGGATGTTAAAATCATAGGTTAAAAACAAAAATTGCGGAATGGACCCGGAGGTAGGCGTAACTTCCTTCGATGGACCGGAAACGACAAGGCCAGTCAGTCAGCTGCTATCTGTTTGACAGTGGGTAGCTGCATAGGCTGTCAAAATAAGGGTAGCTAGACGTCAACAAGAATCTCAGTGTAAAGAAAAAACAAAAGTATCGTAGAAAATGGTCAATCGCAGAATGAATTTCAGCGCGACTTGGAACAAAGAACTGTATTTTTAGTCTTGTAAGTATGTGTACGTTTCTCTGCTAGCGAGTTGGTCAATTCAGCTAACCGTTAGCCAACTAGTTACCTAGCTAGTTAGCGTCGTAGTCGGTCGCATCTTACCTATTTTTTTTCTTCTTGTCAATTTGGGTGTACATTAGGTGTAAAATAGCTGGCTAGGTAGTTCACAGTCCTCGTTCTGTCACCCCAGCGATATCAATGCATTTTTGTTTCGCTTCATAACTAACGCTAGCTAGCTAGGTAACTTATGTTTGACAGGTAGCTAACTAAGTTTACTAGTACTAGGGGGATCAGGCAGGGTAGTTTGACAGGGATTGCGTTTAGGTTAATCGTCATCAACAGTAATTGTTAGTTTGGAGTAACGTTTGTTTGTATGTAACCTTATTGTTTCACATTCGTTTAACGTTTTCTTTTCTGACAGTCGTTCACATACCCCTTCAAGGGCAACATGATTGATATGCTGACATCACATAGTTATTATCAGTCGTAATATGAAGTTAAACTAAGATTTCAGCATTCCATATATTTTATGATGACTCCAGTAACTAGTGTCAGACATGCTCAGAGTCCTCAAGATGTTATCTTTAAATCAATGCCTGGATGCCCCTGGGAGATGTTCAGAAATGAAGAGAATATGAGAAATACTGTTTGCATGTGGTTTATGTGTACCTGAACACCCCCAAAGGCGACAGTATGTACCACAATCTTTGACCATACTCTTTCTTAGTATGGATAGGACCTTGTCTAAAAACATCTGGAATAGCTCCAAACTAATAGTTAATCATTCTAAACATGTACTCTGCTTCCTCCTTTACAGTTTCACATAGGAAGGTTGGGTGTCTATGAGGAGGGATGCCTGTCGAAAGTGGAAGCAGTGCAGCCTCTCGCCAGGCCAAGCAGAAGCGCAAGTCCCATAGCCTGTCCATCCGCCGGACCAACAGCACCGAGCAGGAGCGCACAGGTTTACAGAGGGAGATGTTGGAGGGACAGGTGAGGACTGTGCAATTCACAGACTAGTGCAGTTTATTTGCTTTTGTCCAGCTGAATGTTGTCAACATGACTAGAGATTTTCCTATCTGAACACAATCCAGGATATCCTTAATGGTATAGAATGAGGCAAAACACATTCTTAATTTGGGTGCACTAATGGCACTGTTGTTTGCACCAATAGGTTCGTTAGTCTAAAATAGGCTTAATCCCTTTACTCTGTGATCCATCAATTTAGAGAGCCTGAAACACGGCTGTGCTGTTTAACCATCAGAATCAATGTGTGCTCTTCTGTCCCTGACCAAGTGATGCAAATGGACTCAAGCTAATCCATTTCAACATCACTTATTTAAGTAAATTGTATTATATAAAGTGTGTGGATGCATTTATAAGAACAGAACCTATTCAGTTGAATGATACGTTTTTAGTTATGGATTAGACTACATGAGATGAAACAGCCTAAATATACTTTCCCCTAACAGAAAATATCAATTGGCCTAACATTGATTTAGTAAACAGTTGTAATCCAAGTAGTAAGTTAATTAGCTATTTTTGTGCAATTGTTTATACAATTAACTTAGTTCTACAGTATGTTAGCTATTACGAACTGGGTGGTTCGAGCCTTGAATGCCGATTGGCTGACAGCTGTGGTATATACCACACGTATGACAAAACACTTATTTTTACTGCTCTAATTTCTTTGGTAACCAGTTTATAATAGGAAAAAGGCACCTCTGGGGTTTGTGGTATATGGCCAATATACCACGGCTAAGGGCTGTATCCAGGCACTCCGCGTTGCGTTGTGTGTAAGAACAGCCCTTAGCCGTGGTATATTGGCCATATACCATACCCCCTTGGGCCTTATTGCTTAATTGTCTTCAGGCTTTCTACACTTCAACACTGAAAAAAACAGATTAAGATAAATTCTATGTCTGATCATTAAGTGGATGCCCAGAATTACGGGGATCAACTGTAAAATGCCACTTGCCTTTTTCAGTATGCCTTTTTCATAGAGTATGTTTTCAGCTATTTTCTGTTATTGTTGTGGTAGCATGTAGCATTGCTTCAGAGGAATAATTAATCTTTCTCTTAAATTATTCGGGACATGGGGCATACTACTTAATCCAACCTTTTTGTTTTTACTCTGGCTACTTTGATTAGTCTAAGTCTGCTGATAATCTGCGCCACTATTTGAAACCTGAGGTAAGTTGGGTGTTTAGAAACACTGTGTCAGAATGTAGAGTACCTTCTCAATAGTGTACTAAATAGTTTAGGTGTAATGTTTTAGTGTTCTCTCTCCCTAGGTTCATTCACACACTATACATTTCCTTTCTCCTTGCCAAAACGCTCAGTTCTATTAAAGGGATTTTGGCAATGAGACTCTTCAAATCACATTTTATTACACAACATACCCAATACACACAAATCTAACTAAGGAATGAATTTTGAATATATACATATATGGACGAGCAATGTCAGAATGGCATGGACTGAGATACAGTAGAATAGTTTAGAATACAGAATATACTGTACATATGAGATGAGTAATGCAAGATATGTAAACGTTATTAAAGTGACTAGTGTTCCATTTCTTAAAGTGGCCAGTGATTTCTAGTCTAACTACTTCCTCAGAGTCCAATGAACACGTGTATACCATTTTTATGTCTCTGCGCAATGACTGGAAGTCTGAGTATCTACGCTAACGCTAGTTAGCATTGGCTCGTAAAAATACCTCTAACTTCATTCATACTGGACATGGAGACATAAAAATGGTGTCCGCAAGTTCATCTGACTTTGGGGAAATATCCTGAAGTATCCCTTTAAATCTACAGCGTGCTTGATTCAACATGCTCTGTGCTCCTATCCAGAAAATCTGTTTTCAGTATTGCAAGTATGCTATATAAGTTCCATCAAATACCCCCCTGAGCAATAGCGTATTCTTTAAACTAGACTACCCCAGCCAGCGTTGCTGTTTATTTGTGGCGTTTTGGTACTTGTCTTTTCTCCATCTGCATCAGGGCTTGTTACTGTTAGCCTGCGAATGCAAAGAGCATTCTGAACTCCTTAGAAAAAACCTGGACGCTGCAAGCAAGGGTACAAAGGGCCTGTATGTGTTGGGCCCTGGACAGACTGTGCTCTTGTCACACTAGGCTCTTCAGCTTACATCAGTGCTCTCGTAGAATGAAAATGTGTACTTTAAAAGGAATGTAACAGAGAATGAAAACCTTTTTGTTGTGTTTCTGACATCCTTTTGCAACACATAATATATTGTCCTTGTGTAGTGGTACAACATTGATATTTAGTCGTCTGTGTTAGTGTCCCTATCTTCACCCTTGAGTGCTTGGTTGCAGTGTTCCAGTGCGCTCTCTCTGAGAGAAAGATCTATATATATATATATATATATATATATCTACAAATAATTACCAATTCTTTGCAGCGGTGGCAATAATAATCTCCCCCATTTATGCATCTGCAGGATTCCAAACTGCCATTGTCTTTGAGAAGCAATCTTCTGGACCTGTTTGGCCAGATCGAGAGGGAGTTTGAAAACCTCTACATTGAAAACATTGAGTGTAAGTATAGCACACGGATTGGTGGATAACATTTCAATAGGTTTTTATGCATGGTAATCATTGGAGTGGATGTACACCACTAACCATATGTTTGCTAATCCCATCTCATTATGATTTATATTAATTTGCAGTGCGTAGAGAGATTGAAACCCTGAACGATCGTTTGACAGCTGAAGGACAAACCATCGATGGGGGAGACTTGACAAAGGGGGCTCTTAAAACAAAAGGTTTGAGACAGTAGAATTTCCTTTGACATGTTCGGTAGTTTAGCATTATTTCTGTTCAATACATGTTAATTCCTCTGTGAAGGGCCTTAATGTCAAATATAGAAAACGACATATGGATCCACTATATTTTGATTAGAGAATTCACTGAGTTCTTATTCTGTTCTCATAATGTGCTCTCTCTTTACTCGCAGCAAGTCATAGCACAAGTCAACTTTCACAAAAACTGAAGACCACTTATAAGGCATCTACAAGCAAGGTAAAATGTCTTTATCTCTGGCTTGCATGACGATTAAAATAAAATTGTTAATATTGTTGAGTAACTTACAACTAGTGCTGAGCGATTTAACCAAAATGTCGTTAGGTTTGTACTGTATTGAAAAAGAGATATGAAAGTCACACATGGTCACATGGTCAATTTATTTCATTTTTTTTTTACCTGTGCCATAGCACTCGCATTCTTTCCATGACAAAGTAGGTGATGGACCTCTTCCCACCTTCACTGTGGGGAACATTGTGGAGTTGTGGGGTGGAGACTCATGGGTAACAGGTTCTTCATTTCCCCCGTGTCCCCCCACCACTATGCATGAGCAACCCAGCCATGGGGCTGATGCACCATCTCTAAGACACTTGGTGATTGAAATGTATGAATTGTTGATTTATAAACTAATTTCAGTGAGATATATTAAAGACACTAATTGATATCTCACTAACCAAAGCTTTCTAAGCAATTAAGGCTACACATTTTGTTTTTTGTTTATTTCTGCATTCACTAGAATGGATTTGCATTGGATTTCCAAGCTGTAAAGCACTTAGTCCGAAAGGCTGACCAGATCTCTGTGAAATGCCTTGAGCTTCAATGTCTTAGAGGGATACTCTTGAGATTCTGGCATTTTTATGTCTCTACTTGCAGTATGAATTAAGTTGAGGTAGTTTCGCTAACTAGCGCCAATGCTAACTAGCGTTAGCACAATGACTGGAAGTCTACAGGTACAGTAGCATATGCTAGCGTACTTGTAGACTTCCTGTAGAATTGCCAGAATCTCGCAGTATCCCTTTAATGACTAATGGTTTTAGGTGAAAGGGCATTTGTGGGGCTTTTTTTCTTTCACAGTCAATGCAATGGCCGAGGATATTGTGCTCTTTCTATCATTTACATTTGAGTCATTTAGTAGAAAAAAAAACATCCACAGTTACTGTAATTAGACTCTTCTTTGAAGTAGCCGCTATCATGGCAACAGTGTGACGGTCTGTTAGGAACAGCTTGGTTTTACCTCGTTGAGCATAAGCCTGTGGTTTTCAAATGCAGCCAGAGTCACACAATCTCATTACCAGACATAACTAGCCTATTCCTCTGTAGCTCTGTTGGTAGAGCATGGCGCTTGCAATGCCAGCTTAGGGGTTCGATTCCTGGGACCACCAGTACGTAAAATGTATACATGCATAACTGTAAGTCGCTTTGGATAAAAGCGTCTGCTAACTGGCATATATTATTCACACACATTACTAAGTTAGGCTGATCGGTTGCTCTGTTCAATGTATGCTTTTATACCGTGCATACATTGCATTCAATCTTAAAAAATGGCACTTGGAAGGCTTCAAGCAAACACTAATCCTTTCTTCAAATGCTCATGATTACTAATGTAAAACCAGCAACAATTTAATATGCTCATTGCAGACCATCCACTGTCTGAATTGGCCAATAAACTGGGTCAGGGTGCCATAGATACTTGGCCAGTTTCTACCAGCTGATTTAGCGATGCTTTGCGGTATCTAGCACACTTCCTGTTTCCTAATGGTTAAATATAGCATGTTACGCCAGTGTTACATCCAAACAGGTTCTGTAATCCTTAAAAGCTCTTTGAGTATAAACTGCACTGCTATTCACTACTTTCCTATGGCCGTCATTCACTACTGACTGTTAATACTGCAAAAAGGCAGTAACTGCTCACGCTTCATTTAGTTTATGCACACCTTAAAATGCATGTGATTTATCCTGTTTCATAGGAACTGGGATTTTTTTTTTTTATGTCTATGTGTGTTAGTCCTGAAGTTTATTTTCACAAATTATTTGATAGCACCAAAGCCTCAGGCGGCGGCCCAAATGACTCTGGTCAAATGTAGTGAATTATATAGGAAATAGTGTGCCATTTGAGACACAAACTCAGCTACTGTATCTGCAGAGGCTTTGGTTGTCCAGCCCGGAGAGACCCAGAGCTGCTGCTGTTATGTGTGGATAGGCTGCTGCGCTGCCTGCTTGCTCTGTGCTTACAAACAAACAAACAAACAAACAAACAACCAACCCCTGGCTCAACAATTGCTGACAACTGTAACTCAACACATCAAAGTTGTGGATAACATTTTGGTCTTCCATCATGCTATTATGCTGTTACTAGGCCTATACTGTATGTTTACTATAAGTTCACATAGTGTTGAATTTCCACTTTAATTTCCATCGTTTTCTTAAGGATGATTTTATGTTTTTTGTATGTGATTGCAATATTCTGGTTTCCCAGAAATCTGGTTGGAGGATTTTTATGATTTCTTGGTTATTCCCTCCTTATTCTTGGAATCTTTCAACTGGGATTTCTGGAAAACCTAGGAACTTTAGGAATGTTTTTGTATGTTGTTGAATTATTTTGGTGAGATAACTAACCTGCTACTTTATCCCCTCTTACTTTTACAGTGGGAATGTATTTAGTGGTTTGTCAAACACCAGCCACTCCCAGAAGTCCAACTTGTTTTATTGGCGTTTTAATGTAAACATGGATACTGACTGATGATAATCATTTAATTATTATTAGAAGTCCTTTTTGTTTTATTTAACCTCTTATTGCTTTAATACATTCTGTATCCCATCTTATTTCTTTCACAGCTTTGCATTTAAAATCAGTTTTGATTAATTGCAGCATTTTGATTTTGATATAGGGAATATGGTACCATTTTGGAAATAGACTAAAACAACCTAAACTTCTTAGATGTCGTGGAGGTATCATGCTGACTGTCTGGAGCCCTAATGACCCTATGACCCCCACCCACCCAGTGCTGCTTCCTCCCCTGCTTTCTGAATTGGCCAATAAACTGGGTCAGGGTGCCATAGATACTTGGCCAGTTTCTACCAGCTGATTTAGCGATGCTTTGCGGTATCTAGCACACTTCCTGTTTCCTAATGGTTAAATATAGCATGTTACGCCAGTGTTACATCCAAACAGGTTCTGTAATCCTTAAAAGCTCTTTGAGTATAAACTGCACTGCTATTCACTACTTTCCTATGGCCGTCATTCACTACTGACTGTTAATACTGCAAAAAGGCAGTAACTGCTCACGCTTCATTTAGTTTATGCACACCTTAAAATGCATGTGATTTATCCTGTTTCATAGGAACTGGGATTTTTTTTTTTTATGTCTATGTGTGTTAGTCCTGAAGTTTATTTTCACAAATTATTTGATAGCACCAAAGCCTCAGGCGGCGGCCCAAATGGCTCTGGTCAAATGTAGTGAATTATATAGGAAATAGTGTGCCATTTGAGACACAAACTCAGCTACTGTATCTGCAGAGGCTTTGGTTGTCCAGCCGGGAGAGACCCAGAGCTGCTGCTGTTATGTGTGGATAGGCTGCTGCGCTGCCTGCTTGCTCTGTGCTTACAAACAAACAAACAAACAACCAACCAACCCCTGGCTCAACAATTGCTGACAACTGTAACTCAACACATCAAAGTTGTGGATAACATTTTGGTCTTCCATCATGCTATTATGCTGTTACTAGGCCTATACTGTATGTTTACTATAAGTTCACATAGTGTTGAATTTCCACTTTAATTTCCATCGTTTTCTTAAGGATGATTTTATGTTTTTTGTATGTGATTGCAATATTCTGGTTTCCCAGAAATCTGGTTGGAGGATTTTTATGATTTCTTGGTTATTCCCTCCTTATTCTTGGAATCTTTCAACTGGGATTTCTGGAAAACCTAGGAACTTTAGGAACGTTTTTGTATGTTGTTGAATTATTTTGGTGAGATAACTAACCTGCTACTTTATCCCCTCTTACTTTTACAGTGGGAATGTATTTAGTGGTTTGTCAAACACCAGCCACTCCCAGAAGTCCAACTTGTTTTATTGGCGTTTTAGATGTAAACATGGATACTGACTGATGATAATCATTTAATTATTATTATTATTATTTGAAGTCCTTTTTGTTTTATTTAACCTCTTATTGCTTTAATACATTCTGTATCCCATCTTATTTCTTTCACAGCTTTGCATTTAAAATCAGTTTTGATTAATTGCAGCATGTTGATTTTGACCCCAACATGATACTGATGTGAATAAATAATTATGATTGTGTCTCAAATGGCACCCTATTCGCTAATAAAGTGCACTGTTTTTGACCAGAGCCCTAAAGAAGTGCACTATATAGGGAATATGGTACCATTTTGGATATAGACTAAAACAACCTAAACTTCTTAGATGTCGTGGAGGTATCATGCTGACTGTCTGGAGCCCTAATGACCCTATGACCCCCACCCACCCAGTGCTGCTTCCTCCCCTGCTTCCTCCCCTGCTTCCATTATGCTTCCTCCTCTTCATTCACCTGTGTGTTAATACCATCTCCTCTCTGCTGCACTTCAGATAGTCTCCAGTTTTAAAGCCACCACGTCCAGAGCCGTGTGCCAGCTGGTCAAGGAGTATGTAGGGCACAGGGATGGCATATGGGACCTGAGTGTCACCAGGACACAGCCCGTGGTGCTGGGCACAGCGTCGGCAGGTAGATCGCTACAGTACATCCCAATGCCATCATGGTAGGGTTGCAAAATTCCAGTAAATTTCCCCAAATTCCCTGTTTTTCAAGAAATCCTGGTTGTAAGATTCCTGGAATCAGGTGGAAATAAGTAGAAGATACATAAACCTCCCACCAGGATTTCTGGAAAACCTGGGAATTCTGGGAAGTTTCTAGACTTTTTCAAGCCTAGCTACTTACCGTGCATCCCAATGTCTTGACTACTGGCCTTATTGTCCTCCTGGCCAAAGACTAACAATCATGTCAGTGAGTCACAGTAATGTTCAGCCTGATAGTGTTTTAAAATGCACTGCAGATTTGGTTTAATATTCAATACATTTAACTGTCAACGGGTGCTTTCAGACCGGAGAGCTTATTGTGCTTTTAATACACTGAGAGGGGGCAAATGTAATTTGTCAATGATTACAGTATGAAGGTAGTGCGAACTGAATGACTCATGATCTGCAGCCCAAATGGCACCCTATTCCCTATTTAGTGCAATACTTTTGACCAGGGCCCGTAGTGCTCTGGTCAGAAGTAATGTACTGTATAGGGAATAGGGTGCCATTTGAGACTCACAAATGATTACAGGATGACGCTAGCGTGGCCTAAATGACGCCTACTGTTCTAAGCCACTGTGCATGTACACCATGTGTCTGTCCACAGATCACAGTGCCATGCTATGGAGCATCGAGACCGGAAAGTGCCTCCTGAAGTATGTGGGTCACGCAGGATCAGGTAAAATGCATTTTTTTATTTGATCCATGCAATGTGTAGTCATGAAGAAAGGCGACTGGTCTAAATGATTCATAGAGGGCATCCCAAATGGCACTCTATTCCCTATATAGTACATTACTTTTGACCAGAGCACTATGGGGCCCTGGTCAAAAGTATAGGGAATAGGGTGCAATTTGGGATGGGCCCAAAGTTTTATTGTGGAGGCTATTCATCAATAACTATATGAACAATTACCTCCTATGTTTGTCTCTTTCCAGTTAACTCTATCAAGTTCCATCCCACGGAACAGATGGCTCTTACAGGTAAGGATCTTTTGCTCAATCTCCACAATTGGCAGAAAAACACATTTTAGTCCAACGTATTTTCAGATATCTATTGTTTTGGGGGTGTTTTTGAGGCCTCTTTCTGCTCTGCCCACAGCATCTGGTGACCAGACAGCCCATATCTGGAGATACATGGTGCAGCTGCCCACCCCACAGCCTGTTTCCGACATCAGTGTATGCTTCTCAAAACCATGTCTCCCATAACCCACTGCATCTACAAATGTCTAGTTCTAAATGCTGACCTGTGTGTGTGTGTGTGTGTGTGTGTGTGTGTCTGTGGTATGTGCATCTGTTTTCGATTCCACAGCAGACACCCTGTGACGACGACATAGACTTCTCAGATAAGGACGAGGCTGACGGGGACGGGGACGGCCTTAATGAGTGTCCCTCCATCCGCATGGCTTCCACTACCCTCAGGAGCCACCAGGGGGTTGTCATCGCTGCAGACTGGCTGGTGGGGGGCAAGCAGGTGGTCACCGCCTCCTGGGACCGGGCTGCCAACCTGTACGACGTGGAGACCTCTGAGCTCGTCCACTCACTCACTGGTACGACCCAGCGATTCTCTTAAGGCCGGTTTCTGGGACACAGATTAATCTCTATTGATAATGCTTTTTAGTCTAGGAGTAGAGGCTTAACCTGTCTACAGGAAACAACCCCTTAATGTGTGGTTTATGTGTCTATGGAGTAATCATTAGATTGTTTTCTGGCGTTGTATGTCTGCCGTAGAGCCTCTGATCACTTTTCAATCATAGTCAATGTTCCCTTAAGATGGCTCTGCAACTGTTTTCTGCTCTGCCGTATGTCTCTACCTCATGTTTGTGTGTGTCCAGGCCATGACCAGGAGCTGACCCATTGCTGCACCCATCCCACCCAGCGTCTGGTGGTCACCTCGTCCAGAGACACCACCTTCCGTCTGTGGGACTTCAGAGACCCCTCCATCCACTCTGTCAACGTGTTCCAGGGACACACCGAGTGAGTCACACACACCACCTTCCGCCTGTGGGACCACAGAGACCCCTCATCTACTCTTTCAGTCTGTCAGTAGCACCCCTACAAAATTCATGCAGAAAGCATCTTGCCACCCCGTATGAATTACATTAATTAGACATTAATTTGCAGCCATTATCAATTTGTCTGTTTAGATTGCAGGGGCTAGATTTGGTCTGCCAAGAGTAGCGGCTGAGGGCACAGCTAATCAGCCATTAGTATCCAGAACAAATGATACCATGATACATTAGTCAGTCAAGCGAATGAAGTAGCTGGTGACCTTCAGGTCTCAAATAGGCCTCTGTGTGTTGTAGTAAATATCCAGGTATTCCTCTCATACTGCAAAGCTACCGGAAATGTGTTGGTAATTTATACTTGATTAACTTTTCTTTTTTTTTACGTATTCATTTTTTATATCTGTGTCCATATTTTCCATGAGTTTCTAGTAGATTGACCATATGGTTCAAGAGGAAATGGCCTAATTAATTTTTTAAAGCATCTAATCAACAATGGCATTATTTTCAATTAACTCTGCAACTCTTCCAACTATTGACTTTTCTTCACAACTGCCACCAGTTTGGTGCCAAAACATTTACAACAAAGATATATTCACATAGTAAAATAAGTAAGTGTCAACAAATATATATATATATATATATATATCCAGTATATTGCATGTTGAAACCCTTATATTAAGCACCAATGTTATTCACTAAGTTGATTTTTATTTAGTATGTTTTACAACTTTGTATTTATTTTAGTATTTTTTATTATATTTCATTATTTCCTATATTTTACATGTGATGAGGCCACACAGAGGTTCAGAGATAATTATAGACACCTGTGATAATCTGAATTACCCAAAAGGGCCACTAGATGTCTTGTGATAAATTACATAAAATCCTTGAAAGTTACCATACTTCTGGTAATTTATTGGTAAACTTAGAAAGTTTTTAATGTAATATACCCTCCATTTGCAACCCTATAGCTAACTGAAGTTAAGTGTCAAAAGCCTGAGTTCCGAGGATATTAAGTGTCAGGGTTCCCTCACTAGGACAACATCAGTGTGTGGTTGATTCAATCAGTTTAAATCTTGTTCATTTCCTAAAGCCCTATTAATGTCAACAGTTCTCACTAAGTGCTTTCCAGTAAGCAAAGCAAGTGTATAAAAATGTATGCATGTACTACTGTAAGTTGCTCTGGATAAGAGTGTCTACTAAATGACAAAAACTTTAAATGTAATGACTCACTTCCACCATGTCATGCGTCTCCAGCACGGTGACGTCAGCAGTGTTCACTGTAGGGGACAATGTGGTGTCTGGGAGTGACGACCGCACCGTCAAGGTTTGGGACCTCAAGAACATGAGGTCACCCATAGCAACCATTCGCACAGACTCTGCAGTCAATAGGTGAGAGCAAGGAGTTTCAAATTGAGATAGTAGGCAGGTATTGGTTTTTACCTGTCAAGAATGAATCTTTCAGGATGAGCATGTCATTGAGCCAAAGAATCAAAATATGTTACTGTTTGTGTTTTGAAGCCTAACTTTTTACTATACTTTGAATTACATACTACTTACAGGATAAGTGTGTCGGTGAATCAAAGAATCATTGCTCTTCCTCACGACAATCGACAAGTTCGGCTGTTTGACATGTCAGGAGTGCGGCTGGCTCGACTCCCACACAGCAACAGACAGGTAACCAGCAACAACACAAAGGCAGCAAATACATACTATTTTTCATCTAGTATATTTCTAGTATAATCTGCATCTGTAGTGGATGTAGTTATCTATACAGTGGGCTGGATATTTATATAGTAGCCAATAATAAGTCAGTGTCATATTCATTAGTTTACACTGTAGCAAAATGTTTTGCACCGTAAGCAAACATTTTGACACAAACAACTTCACAAATTCACGTAGGTCCCTCAATGTTTTGAGCAGTTTACTTTCTAGTGAATAAGACCCTGAGGGGCATACTACAAAGTAGGATCAAGTAGTTAGCCAGTTAACTTGCCTAAATATCCAGGATGTATTTTTTTTGTCATACACTTGAAATGGGCTTGGTCTAATTGACTCAACAACCCAAAAACATACATGCTCTTTCCATGACATAGACTGACCAGCTGAATCCAGGTGAAAGCTATGATCCCTTATTGATGTCACTTGTTAAATCCACTTCAATCAGTGTAGACGAATGGGAGGAGACAGGTTAAAGAAGGATTTTTAAACCTTTAGACAACTGAGACATGCATTGTGTATGTGTGCCATTCAGAGGGTGAATGGGCAAGACAAAAGATGTAAGTGCCTTTGAACAGGGTATGGTAGTAGGTGCCAGGCACACTGGTTTGAGTATGTCAAGAACTGCAACGTTGCTGGGTTTTTCAAGCTCAACAGTTTCCCGTGTGTATCAAGAATGGTCCACCACCCAAAGGACATCTATCCAACTTGACACAACTGTGGGAAGCATTGGCTGATGCCAATGTTGATACATGGGCCAGCATCTCTGTGGAACGCTTTCGACACCTTGAAAAAGTCCATGCCCTGACGAATTGAGACTGTTCTGAGGGCATAAAAAAGGGGGTGCAACTCAATATTAGAGAGGTGTTCCTAATGTTATGTTCACTCAGTGTATAAATACGTTTAACTTTCTTAATGAACCAGAAAATCAACAGTTATTTCAGTTTTTTTTAAATCAAAGTTAACTGGGTAACTCATTGATCCTGCTTTTTAGTATACCCCTCTGATTAGTTAGTGTACTAATGTGACTGTTGCTTCACAGGGCCACCGGCGCATGGTGTGCTGCTCAGCCTGGTGTGAGGACAACTCCTCCTGTAACCTGTTCAGTTGTGGCTTCGACCGGCAGGCCATCGGATGGAACATCAACATCCCAGCTCTGCTGCAGGAGAAGTGAGGCCAGCCCAGACAGGTTTGTCCCCCTCCATTCACTATCTTATAGTTTATTTTGGTACGCCTAGTCCTATTCCATAGAAGGTGCTTTATAGTTCAGGACTAGGCTTAATTTGTGTCCGGGAAACTGCCCCTTATTCGCACGTATTAATTTATATATAGATTTTTTTTACATTACTACTCTTTATTTTCATTTAAATATCTGAAAGGGGGATGTGCTTTACAAGCCCCTTGTCGTTTTTTTTCTTCTTCGGCACATGCACTTTTCATTTATCTTTTAATTCTCTGTAATTGTAATTCACTCTGGATAAGAGTGTCTGTTAAATAGGCAAAATGTAAATGCCATCGTATTGTCTTTTACTTGTGTGCAAATTACAAAAACAGGTCCAGAGTCAGCCCCGAGCCATCCGCCTGGCCCATCTGCTCACTGAGCCCCATCTTAAGAGCTGATCCCTGGTCAGATCAGTCAGACGCCCCCCACCCTCAGGCAGGGGAGGAGAGAAGATCGATTGAGGACCACTCTTTCTCTTTGTGTTATCTCTTCATGTTCTTCTCACACTCCAAATGTGGCCACAGTCTGGTCTGAAAATACATACCCTACTACATACGTGTGTGGTGGTTTTCAGACTTGCCCGTTTATGTACAGAAAATGTGAAGGACTACTCTCTGCTTTGTTGTTGGGCTTGTTTTGATCAGTTTACCCATGCCTTTCCTGCTGGAGATAAAGAGCACAGTAACATAAAGGAGGTATGGGGGTGGGGGGCGTAATTTAGACGCCCTCATTTTAATTTCAGAACACGTCTGACCACTTTTTGATGGTAATATGCAGCATTTAATGGAGACTTGTGTTAGCACTGAAATGCCACATCTGCTTTTGAACCCACCTGAACCTCTCAGCTGTACAGCTAACCAAGCTACTGCATATCTCTGTGCCATTTCGGCAGCGCCATACTTTGACCAGGTTTACAGGTCCATGTCGCTGAGCACTGAGTAAGGAACACGCAGAGCTGCCGCAGCACAGTTTTCATGTAACCAATAGCTGTCACAATTTTATTTAGTTGTTAAAAACGGATTTTGCCTAAATACCATTGCAGCTTTTGTACAGACTTGACAGAATCCTACTCCGAGTCCTAGTATGTTGTACCAGTGGAATAAGTTGTGTAAATATCCCATGTTTAGAGGTCAACGTTGATCGTCTTCACCGTTTCAATAGGCACTTAATTTGTGTGTAATAATCATAAACGAGTCTTGGGAAGTAAGACATTATGACATTATTGCTGTTAGATATAGAGTTTACAAGCGATAGTAACGTGAAGTGTTTCTTAGAATTAGTCGTTATTGAAAACCTGTTACAGGAATATATATGGCAGTCGTTTGTTACCACGTGGTACTTTCTTGCGTAAGTAAGTGGGATCTCTAATAGCTGTAACATGCTTGGTGTTCTCAGTGATCGTGGCGTTTTAATGTCTGCTGCCAAAACAACAAACCGCATAGAAAACGTAAAGAAGACATTGTTATGTGTTTGGGGTAACCGTGTGATGTCATAAAGTAGCTGTGTCTGTTTTTAGATAAAGAGAAGCAGTGTTGGGCTCAAACATATTGAGTGTAATTGTCTGTGAGAGTCACTTGGCAGGCAGCACAGTTGACTTAGTAACCAACAGATTATACAAAATGATGTATCTATCTCATGAGACAAGCCAGCTTTATTGCAGTAGTAAATGCTTCTGTAGAGACTTTTAGATATGCCTTGTGTTTCTCCAACTTGTAACAAAATACTGATAATTGATACAGTACAATAAGTCACTTTGAACATCTTTTAGCCCATTATGGAATCGTTATTGTGACCCCCAAAAAAAAGTGGTTCCAGGTGTAGGCCCACAGTTCTAAGTGAGCGTAACTTTCCTTGCACAATAAATGTCACATCTGGAGCAAATTGAATGTAATCATCTCTATTCAAAATGGCCAATTTTGCTTAATGTTGTATTCCTGCTGCAGAATGTATCATCCTTTTAACTGAGGTGCTCTTCATTTCCACTAGTTCTTCGTCCTGTGCAGTTAAAATCAGTTGGATCTCTTAGGTTTCGTTAAAGTATTGTTGCTTTAATCTATAGGGGTTTGCATGTAATCTTTCTCATGTATCGTTTACATCAGGGATGTCTTAGAGGGTTACCGCTAGCCTGGTCCCAGATCTGTTTGTGCTCAAACATGACACTACTATAAGTGACAAGGAGTTGGCGTGATGGCACAAACAGACTGGCACTCAAGCTAGGCTACTGCAGATTACGTATTGATTAAGTGACTCAAGTAATCTGTTCCATGGGTTGGTATAATATGAGGGTGTCTCTAGGACCGTAGCTGTCCAGGATTGTCATCATCCCTGATTTTAAGTGAAACAAATTTATTTGGAATATCAAAGACGTATGTGACCTGTGAATGTGAACTCTAGCCTGGTCCCAGATATGTTTGTGCGCTTGCCAACTCCATGAGTGAAAAGGAGTTGGCATGGTAGCACAAACAGCCTGGCACTCAGACTACCTTACCTGATCCACCATGCTTAGCTAGTTGACCATGTTTGTCATCACTTTCTTCATGGTTTTATTTACATTTCAGTCTCATGGTTCTCACCTGGTCATGTAAATGTGATCCTGTATTCATTTCAATGGAGTACAGTGCTCAGTTGTGTCCCAAATGGCACCCTATTCCCTATGTAGTGCACTACAAAGGGAAAAGGGTGCAATTTGATACGCATGCCCTCATTACATCATACAAACTTAGCAATAGCAATCAACTGTGTAATAGCTTTAGTAAAACTGTGGTGTTTACCTACCTAATGATATTTTATGTGGTAAAATAGGTTCATTTTAACAAGGGGAGCGCCACTAGTACACATCTCATAACATGAAACAGTTTTGCTGTAGTGTGTGTGTGTGTGAGTGAGAGATGGCGATTCATAAGGAACAACCGCTTGTGAAATCAAATAAAATGTTGTGCCATTTCAATCGCTCAGTTTGTATCCTCTTCTTTGTGTCGTAGTTCAGCCTTGCTTTGTCATGCCAAATGACCATTACTTCGGTTCTGTGATATGAGGATAGTGTTAAATTAACTGTTCAGTCTTTTATCACCCAGTTGTCAGAAAACAGGCAAAGACCAAGTATATTATTCTAAAATTGCCAATTGACTCCCTTTAATAAAATAGAAATTGCTATTTTACATTCAATGATCTAGATACAAAGTACTACATTACTATTAGCATTCAATCATTATAGTCTGTGAGATGGTGTTCTGTTTTGTGTGGAAATAAATATCAAGCAATGCAATAGCTTGTGGAAAGAGGAAATATATAGGTATAACTTTTAAATTACTATATCATGTGTTCATAGGTGTATGTGTGCAATTGTAACAGGGAAAATACTAATTATGAGAGTCAGTTCCTCACAACTTTTTTAGTACTGCGTTATACGCTGAACTTGCAATGTTCTCTTTGAGTCACTAGATGTCACTGCTCTTTCATGGCCAGATTCGGGCCAGATTCGCATACTGTAACCTACTTGCTCAACAATTTCTCTCAAAATTACAATGACAGTGGTTGAAAGGGTGTTTGGTATTCAATGCAAGGAGACACCACAAAGTAAGCAGAGCAACTCAACAGGTGTGGGTGAAGGATTACTAGAAGGGAAACAGGATTGTCTTTTGTCTACTGTATTGTTACTGTAGATGACTGCACAGTGGAGGAAATTGAAGCGGAGGGGTATGTATACTACAATACAGGATCAAGGAGTTAGCCAGCTAATTGACTTAAATATTCTGAGAACTGTATTATTTTAATTTTATCCAATTATTTTGTTTTGTACAAAAGTTCAATATTTATGTACCTACAACTGCGTAGTTTTGTATCTTCATAGTCACTTCCCATTACGACCACCTTCCTCCCTTCTAGACTCGGGTTTTAAAGTGAACCCTTATATCAAAGGAGGCATAGGCCTGATCTATATGTTATTAAAGTCTCACAATCTGGAGTCCCTGGATTCTCTTAAGAACAAATGGGAAGAGGATTTAGGTGAACAACTTTCAGATTAAATTTGGCAGAGTATGCTTCAGAGAATACATTCTTCATCTATATGTCTAAGACATGCTGTACTTCAATTTAAAATAGTTCATCAGCTGCATTGGTTAAAGGCAAAATTATTATTGCACGTTTTGGACATGGGGCTATGGGGCTCCTGGTCACGGCCAGCTGTGACACAGCCTGGGATCAAATCCCAGGCTGTAGCGGCGCCTTAGACCGCTGCGCCACTCAGGAGACTGTTTAGATTTTTTGTTGAGATAAGCTTGAAATTGGCATGGCCTAATTAACTCAACAATCAAAAACACATAGAATTGTATCTTTCTTATTGAATCAGAAAATCAACAATTATTGCTGGTTGTTTATCAAATTTCGCTAGCTAACTCATTGATCCTACTTTGTAGTAAACCCCTCAGGACTACATATTCATTATGGATAAGTCAGTGCACAGAAGTGATCTAGGCAATTTTCTATAGCCAAATTCCCTCACACTCACTGCATGTGTTTCAAGTTTCTGTTTATTTGTCACGTGCACAGGATACAGCAGGTGTAAAACAGTACATTGAAATACTGACTTGCAAGCTCTTCCCCAACAATGCAGTATTCCATCAAGGTGAGAGAAATACCTATCGTGGTGACATTGTATTTTACAACTTCTTAGTTAACCACGATTGGAGCAGCTCAAGTGTCTGTGTCTGCATGTAAGAGAATTTGGCTAAAGAAGAACCCCTCACACCCTGCTCTGGAAGTGCTCCTGTTCTGGTGGTTTCCTGTTCCAGATGCCCAGACCTGCCTCCTGCAGAGAGACGACAAACTTCTGCCTGGCTCTCTGGTAGGCCCCCGCTGCCATTTTGGCTCCCCAGTACGTCTTAATGGCCTCCTCCATTGTCTCCCGACAGGTGGCGTCTCTCCTAGGTGACACTCGTCCCTCAACCGACCGTGCAGACAGAGTTGTTGTGCTATCTGACATAAGAAAATGGGCCTCCTCTGCATCCAATACTCCTCGTGGCCTGCTCAGCTGAGGAGAGGGAGACCATAAGAAAGGGTTAATAAAATACACCACCCAGACAGAATAAAAACTAATGAGCCAACATAAACTGCAAAATTCAACAGCTGGGCTATCTCCCCCATTTAAATGACACCAAACAAATTAACATTCTGTGGGCTTTATATTCCCTCTCGCTCTGTCTCTCTCCCTCAAAAAAAAAAAAACTGATTTAATGGAGTACAGCCAGGATGGATGTGTTTATTCTTGCATGTGATACTGAGCGCAGGAAGCCTTTTCTGTGCGAAGCTACTCAAATGCTTTTCTAAATAATTATGACTCTGTACTGTCATCAAAATTTAACCGCTGCCATTTGGAACAGTGGAACGTGCTGCCACATACATATTTAATTTCACGATGGAAATGAAACTGTAATTTAAAAACATTGCCATAATAATTTGCGTTAGATGGACACAGAAAAATGGATCGCATTTGCATTTTAATAAAGATTGGTATTTTCTACTATCTGCAGTAAGAAGATAATTTGCTAATACCTCTTAGTCCTTATATCCAATACATACTGTAAAATAGAGCTTCTGCTTGTAGCAAAATGGACGTGTCAATTGTATTGTAAAAAAACCTCAGGGCTCTTTATTTCCTGTGGTCATGTTTGCCAGTGTAAGTTCCAGGTAAATGAGTGTAGTACTGCACTACGCAGGGAATAGGGTGCCAATTGGGATGCAACATACAGCTTCCCTGTGCATAACTTACCTGGTGGTGTAGTCTCTCCCAGCGAGTGAAGAGGGATCTCTTGCAGAGTCTGGATGGTGTCCCTGAGTCTTTCCTCCTGCCTGTGGAGGTATCTACCACCTCCAGCTCCCCGTCTCCAGCACTCCAGTTCACACTGAAGCTGGGGGACTTCCCTGGCTGCCGACCCTCACTGCTGCTGAGGCCTGGAGACCACACAGAGACCAGACTGGGGTCAGGGAGAGCCGAGAGGAGGGGCAGATACGTACTTAAGATGCACTATTCAGATACCACATCATGAGCCAGCATAGGCATAACCTTAGTGGAAGAGGCAGGACAATGAAAAGTGTCTGGAAGAACGAGCTGTTTATCCTGGAACAGAGTCACAGCGAACGAGAACGAGAGGAACATCTCCACCAGGCCCCCTTCTAACATTTATCTTTGTCAAGTCTCTAACACTAAGTAGAGTCTACATGTCCATGAGTCAGTTCATTTGGCAGTAATGTGAACCTAAATATCTGAAGTTACCACATCTCTTATATCTGGGTGACTTACAGCTGAGGAGCAGCCTGTTGCGTCTATAGGACGAAGGCAGGGGGCGTATCTTACAGCTGAGGAGCAGCCTGTTGCGTCTATAGGACGAGGGCAGGGGGCGTATCTTACAGCTGAGGAGCAGCCTGTTGCGTCTATAGGACGAGGGCAGGGGGCGTATCTTACAGCTGAGGAGCAGCCTGTTGCGTCTATAGGACGAAGGCAGGGGGCGTATCCTATAGCCTGTTGCGTCTATAGGACGAGGGCAGGGGGCGTATCTTACAGCTGAGGAGCAGCCTGTTGCGTCTATAGGACGAGGGCAGGGGGCGTATCTTACAGCTGAGGAGCAGCCTGTTGCGTCTATAGGACGAGGGCAGGGGGCGTATCTTACAGCTGAGGAGCAGCCTGTTGCGTCTATAGGACGAGGGCAGGGGGCGTATCTTACAGCTGAGGAGCAGCCTGTTGCGTCTATAGGACGAAGGCAGGGGGCGTATCTTACAGCTGAGGAGCAGCCTGTTGCGTCTATAGGAGGAGGGCAGGGGGCGTGACTTACAGCTGAGGAGCAGCCTGTTGTGTCTATAGGAGGAGGGCAGAGGGGCGATGTGCCCCATGCGTCGTGCCATGGTCCTTCCCAGGTGACCCGTGTGGCACAGGCTGCCCACTGTGAGGCTGTGGAGGTACACCGGCTCCACCAGGTGAGACAGGAGAGAGCCCTGGAGACCTAGAATATTCCACCTGGAGACACAAAAAATTAAGCTAGAGACCAAGCAGGACTAGGGCCCTGGTCAAAAGTAGTGCACTATATAGGGAAAAGGGAGCCATTTGAGAGCCTGGAACATTCCCATTGGAACAAAGGGAGTAAGACAAGCCCTCTTTATACAGTATGCTATACAGTATGTTATACCTCTTTATACAGTATGTTATACCTTTGTGACTCAGTGGGAAAGTTGTCACTATCTGGAGCTCACCTGGCAATTTTATCTGTGCAGGACATGGTGATGGGAGGTTCCCTCGGCAACCCCCTGTCCCATTTCTGATTGGCTCTCCGTACGCTGACAGGAAGTGTACCCTCACCGCCTTCCATCTTCATCCTTAGATGGCAGCGCAACTTTCTCACAAATCTATGCCCGTTGTGGTCTGGGAGAGGAGACAACTGATATAATAAGTTTCTCTACAAAGCACAGTACAGACAGGTGGACATTTTAAAGTATGGTCTTAATGTAACTGTGCATTCTGCATAATTCAGTCTTGTTGACTGTGAGTATGAATGAAATAAAATCAACTAACAAATGTCAACATTTCTTACGTGTAGCTGTGATCTCGTAGGGGCAGTTGAGGCGTGCGTCCCCGCAGGGCGATGAACTCACATACATATGGAACAGAATACCATCTCTCAGTCTGTATACAGACTCTTTGTCTCGCACAAAAATCGATTGCTCCAAACTGTCTGGCCGGTTGCTAAACAAGGAAATTATGTTGTTATGATCATTTTCAGTATGAACAAAAAGTGGTAATGTGTAGCCAGGGGCCTTAATAGGGTATAAAAGCCTAGCTCATCACCAACAATTTGAAATAGGCTGATTAAAAGGCAAATACAGTTTAGCGGAATTAGAGGGATGATTTTAGGACCATGCAGACGCCTGGGAGAGGGAGGGAAGGCTGTTCGTGATTTATGGAGTGCGCATCGACACTGTTGCAGAGTACGGGACTCGCAACTTCGTCGTAGCTGGATTGAAGTGGGGTATTTTTAGGGAATCTCGCAGGGAACAGCGCAACTTTTTCTCAATCCCCCTCCCCCAGCCCCCTTGTCACTTTGTCGTACCCTAGGTTTAACTGAAATGACGGCCCAGGGTGTAGCCTAATCACCCAAATAAAGATATTTTGAGATGAAAAGGGATTTCTATGTTCAACATTTGTCTACTTCAATCATCCTTGTGCACTTGACGTTGGTGGAAGCACATATTTAGTTATTCAGGACTTTAAAAAGCTGATTTTGGAGTGATGGTGCAGGGGCATAACAGAACAGTTACATGAAGTGGCTCTTTTTAAAATGGCACCAAAACATCAGCGCAGATAGGTAATAGCTGATATTACATTGTTCACTTGTAACTTAAATTCAAAAGTATAAAAGCAATGATTCTTCAATTTCATCCTCAGGGCTGAGGCCTTGGTCTGCATCCGAAATTACACCCTATTCCCTTCAAGTAGTGCACGATATAGGGAATAGGGTGCTAATTGGAACGTAGACCCTTGTGTACAGATACAGTGTATGACAGTATATACAGTATACAGTATATTACCAGAGGATGAGCTCCAGTTGGGCGTAGATGAAGCGGAGGAAAGCCCTCCTGGTGATGACCTCAGCATGGCAGTCATTAACCGCCTGTCCCTGGTCACTGACACACTCTCCACTGATACACTTGGTCCCTGTCCCCAGAGACACCACCTGGGCTCGCCTCAGATCAAAACCTGACCACAATAGGATACAAAAGGTCCTCTTACTAACCAACAACAAACAAAAATCAGCACAGTACACCTATACAATAGATTTGTGAGAATCCAAATGATTCCCTATATAGTTTTACTTCTTTGGATCTGGCTAAAACTAGTGCACTACAACTCTTGTCTTACATCAGTTACAGTAATTTGGCCTCAGACACAGGAACTCTTTCTACAAAGAACTTCATCTAATTAAAATATTACTGTAATAGACTAAGATGGCAAAATAAATACCTTCTGAATAAGAAATTGGTCTAACAGGACAGAATATAATGCACCAGACTCCTACTATGTTGTTGACTTGTTACAGCACCTCGTGAAATAATTACAAAGACGTAATGACATATAGAATATCTCATCAATGGTCGTGGTATAAAGCTGCATCTTGTGTTGCAGAGCAAGCTGAGCAACTGCTTCTTTTCTTGTGAGGTATTCTATATGAATGAGCTGGGAGGGATTCATATTGGATTCACTGCCCTTTGGGGTGACATTACCTGGGAAGCACTGTGCCCATAGAAATAGAAGGAATAGAAAGTAATTCATTCTAATTCTATGGTTGTGCCCACACTCTCATCGTAGGTATTATATTAGATCCAAGGAGCTCTACTGTTTTTGAATGAGAGTTTCCATTGCTGGCTTCGATTGAAGTCACTTATGTGCACTCCCAGTCGACTGGCTTACTGTGCTCTATACAGACAATATATTCAGAGGCATTTGATTAATTTACGACTTCTGCTGGTATCTACAGTTGTATAGGGAGTGATGCACCATTTATTTTTAAATTGGACTAAATATTTCACTACCGTATTAATAGTAAATTAAATGTGTCATTATGGTTTAATCCCAAATGGCACCCTATTCCATACATAGTGCACTACTTTTGACCAGAGCCCTATGGGCCCTGGTTAAAAGTAGTGCATTATATAGGGAAAAGGGTGCCATTTGGACGCAGCCCATAGCTTACCTCTGGTCATTACGATGCCTGCCAGTACTTTGTGACGTCTGTGCGACTGGGAGGTAGTGCAGCAACAGTCAGCCAGCTCACTGTGTTTCACTCGCACCAAATTGAAGATATACTCTGCAAAGCACTGTTATCACAGAAGTGGGTAGATCACTGACAAATCAAACAGACAGCTGCCAAGATAACAGCTATGTTCACAACCACTTAAACAGATAGTGGAGAAAACAAACATCTTCCCACCAAAACAACCAGATAATAGTTGACATTATCCCATATGGTCCCATATGGGCTTTGGTCAAAAGTAGTGCATTATTTAGAGAATAGGGTACCATTTAGGACGTACTCTGTGACAGTGCTTTCAATAAATCTAACAGAGGTTTCTTCTTCGTTACTCTCCCTGAGACATACAGTATTACATGAGCATTATATTGTAAGTATATCTCGGAATGATAAGATATTGACAATATTTAGTAGCTAGTTAACTAACAAAACTAATGAATAGGTTAACTCATCCACTTAATCTACATAATACATACGATACATGATAACTCAAGTTATCATCCCACCCATCCCCTGATATCAAGCTTGAAGAGATGAAAGGAACTGAAAAAATAGGTTGTCTAAATGTTGATGGCACAAGGTCATGTGTAATGATGCGTAATGAGCGTGTTAAATAATTATCTGTCAGATTAATATGCTCTTCACACCTCCTCCGCTCTTAATTTCAATCTCCTTCAGTCTGGGGCTCCTCCTTGATCACTAATAGGCTGTGATGATAATGTTCATTAAGGTGTCTAGCAAGATGCCTGACTTTGAGGGATAGGGATCAGTCTGATGAAAAACCCAGGATGTGTCAACTTCTTAATTCATTTTTCCCCGATTCCTTAGATCCTCTTTCCTCACATTCTTCTCAAATTGGAGAAGAGTTCAGAATGGAGGGATTTTAGATATTCTCCTCCAATATGTTTGAGAAGGAGATGAGGAGATAGGATGCAAGGAATCAAGGAAAGACTATTTGAGATAGAGCCAGTCTGTCTGCTAGTAACCAACCAAGAGCCTATGTCTTGTGAACAAACTCTCCATCAGCCATGGATGGTAAAGCCTGCCTGCCTTTCCATTGACATGTCCGACTCATGGAACTCAACTTGTGGGACAAATCCTCTTACATTCTGAAAGCACCCAAATGAAAAAATACTACAGTTTACTATACAATACTACACTACTTACTATATAATTATGTAATAAACTGTAGTATACTATAGAATTATACTGTCTCCTTCAATCATGTGTAGTACTTACTACAGATTGTTGTAGTAGTATAACACTACAGTAAATACTACAGTATTATCCGCAAAATAAAATACTGTAGTAAACACTACAGTAATGTCTGAAAAAACACTACAGTCTGCAAAAACACTA
This sequence comes from Thymallus thymallus, assembly GCA_023634145.1. Taxonomy (NCBI): domain Eukaryota; kingdom Metazoa; phylum Chordata; class Actinopteri; order Salmoniformes; family Salmonidae; genus Thymallus; species Thymallus thymallus. The sequence continues at coordinate 12,688,984 of CM042383.1, read as the reverse complement.
CTGTCTGCAAAAACGTTACTATTTTTGTATCCTAATGGAGAAAGCCTCCACTTCTATGTCAAAGATAATAACAAAAACACTATAGTAAATACTACAGTAATGTCTGTAAAAACACTACAGTAAACACTAGAGTATATTACAGTCAGCAAAAACACTACAGTAATTAATTGAGTATATACTACATTTCTTTTACTACACTATTAATACTATCATTAACTGTAAATACTACAGTATTCACTGCAGTGTTTCTGCAGGTTTTAGGCTGCAAAAACACTACAGTGAATACTACAGTAAAGTCTGCAAAAACATTATGATGAATACTACAGTATTTATACCATAGTATACTATAGTGTTTTTTTATGTGGCATAGCAGCAAAAGATGACAGCTTTTCTGAGGCCAGACAGAAATAACAGGGTTGTTTAGCTGCTGTGGTTGGGCATGCAGGACAGGACAGCGTTAGTCCTTAGGCTCCTGGACATGGAAGGCATATTGATACGATACACTCCATTTGGTGGCAGTCAGAGCACCTCAGACAAATTCAGGACCCTTTAAAAGATGGGATGGATGCCCATGTTGCAGCTATAGAGACAAAGGACAGGACTTGTTCAATACTTCCCTAGAGTCAGGTTAACTTGTGGATACCATTGTTATGTGTCCACGATGAAGGAAGTTTGAGGTAGTTTTGTGAGATAAAGGGCCTCATTGCCAAAATCCTGAAGTATCCCTTTAATTTAGTAAAGATACTCACCTGAGGTAGCTGTGATCTCTTGGCCCAGCTGGCAGTATTGCTGATGCTCCTCTCAGGCCCCAGACTGATGTTAAACAGGTCATGTAGGGCTGAGGCTGCTGCCTGGGCTTTAGCCAGCCTCTTACTGCGCCCACAGCCCTCAAATACCCTTCCATCCACCCGTACTGCCATCACAAAGCTCCTGATCGGCCTGCCTTTCTTTCTCTCTGTCAGGCAGACGTACCTCAGGCCTGGCCTTAACTCATTGAGCAGAGCCACGGGTCTCAGTTCCCCGACGATAGAGGAACCGATCCGCTGCCTCTTCTGATTGGCTAAGGACATCAGGTCAAGGGTCAGGCGCACTAGTCTCCCATGGTTACAGATAGTGGAGAGCAACTCCTGTCCCTTTTCCACTGTCCTGTGGAGTTGTCCTTGTGCTGGTGGCTCCTCAAACTGCAACTCCTTTCCCCCTGTTCTGTGATAAAGGATTTGGTCGTCCTGTGTTTCTGGCTCAAACTCCTTGAAGAGCGTGTCGGGGACGAGATCGGCCTGGTCTGAGGTGAAGTCTGGTGCTGTGGTGTTGATGAAGTTGAGGTTTCCCATGGTGATGTGAGCCTGATGGGCATTGGGGAACTGGATGAAGGACCTAAGAGCCAGCTCTGCTGCCCTCATCTTAGCCTTCTTCTTGGTGGGGCCTCGACCCTCAAACCTGAGACCGTTCACCTCTACTCCTACAGCGAACACAGGGGCGTGAACTGGCCCTGTTTGAGACACTATCTCATACAGTAGACCTGGTCTCAGCTCATTCAACTGCACCAGGGCGTTCTTTTTTGTGACAGACCAGGAAGTCATCATTGTCTTCTGACTGGTGGCGTCACTCTCACGCAACGCTCGTCCCCCAACCCACCGTGCAGACGGAGTCGTGGCACTATCTGACGTGAGACAATGGGCCGTCCTCTTACAGATCAACTGGAGTTCGTAGAGAAGCCTGTCTTTTCCTTCCACCAATGGCTGCTTCCTCTGTAGAGCAGTAGTCCTGGAGAGCCCTCTGGAGATGTCAGTGTAAAGAGCTGATGATGGATGATGTGCAGGTATCATGGTACAGTCCACTGTCGTCTTTCTTTTGGAGATGTCAGTGTAAAGAGCTGATGATGGATGATGTCCAGGTTGTAGTATAGTGAAATAGTCCACTTGGTTTCTGCTGTTCCGGTTCTCCTTAACCTCAATGCTGCTGGTACCTGTTCCCCAATCAAGACCAGAACAAACATAGTTGAGGAAACTTTCATGACGTTTCACATTTTGTTGATGAGATTTTCAAGAAAAAGGAAACTACAGCACATGGGAGAGCTTAGGTGTAAATTGAAAGTATAAACTGATAAACTTGTAAATTGCTGGTGTGCTACTTTGATTGAAATGTGGTGTGAGTGAATAGCATGGAAAGGGAAATATGTAAATAAATTACATGAAGTGTCTCCATGGTCTCTTGATGTTGTTGTCCCAGTATCTCTAAACTTCATGGGGCCGATGAAGGACGACAACATACTGGTTCTCTCTGAAACACGACAAGAGACAGACAGTTACTGGGGAATCCACACAAAACATAACAAAACCCCAGATATGTTAACCCACATAACAGTATATTACGGCACCATTATGTCATCTCCAAGATAGTTTTTGTCATGATGGAAGAGGGTTAGATACAAATTCATATAATGTACATATGAAATACCTCTGCTGTAGGATCTATATTGATCGTTCTATATATTCAGAGCCCCCCCCAAAAAAAGTAATGAAATGAAGTAAACACTTTTATGGTAATAATGCAAACCCAATGTGAAAATCTGAACGTCCATTAGAATTATGCTGGCTGAGAGAAAACAAGCACAGATTTAGAGCCAACTGGGGTAATTAAAAGGTGTGGCTGATAAGACCAGAGGATTTCACACAGGGGCTGCGTCCAATTAATGGAATCCATTAAGACAAATTTGCCAATCAAACTAGTTTTAGGTAGCCTAGTTGTCTCCTAAATGTTTACAGATTGTATGGACAGCCAGGCAGTTTATTGTAGAATAAAAGTGAAGACATAACACATATGGAATCATGTAGTAACCAAAAAAGTGTTAAACAAATCAAAATATATTTTATATTTGAGATTCTTCAAAGTAGCCACCCTTTGCCTTGATGACAGCTTTGCACACTCATGGCATTCTTAAGGCAAAGGGTGGATATTTGAAGAATCTCAAATATAAAATATATTTTGATTTGTTTAACACTTTTTTTGCTTACTACATGATTCCATATGTGTTATGTCATAGTTATGATGTCTTCACTTTTATTCTACAATGTAAAAAATACTGCAAATAAAGAAAAACCCTTGAATGAGTAATATTCCAAACTTTTGACCGGGGCTGTATGTGTTACATACATGTATTATATTGATGTGTATTATAATATTACATCTGTAATGTTCTCAAATTCTTTTAACTTCTTTAGATGGATAACATTGGTAAATATTGTAGCTACCATCAGTTATAAACTGTCCAAGAAGTTCAGCATGTTCTTGCCCTTGAGGAAAGACAGTACGCATTAGAGAAAATCACACAAAACATTTTAAATTATGCTTAGCAAATGAGATTATCCAACGCTGTCAGGCCTCACACATTGGATGGGAAGAGGGCGCTTTGCCTAATTTCATTATTATATTAAACATGCTTCATTAGCATTGACGGGATTAACCAAGTTTGCCTCTGGAGTTTTTAAATAATCATACTGGAATATGATGATGTGATATCAGATTCTACCCTTAACATGTAATGTACATAATGTGATTCTCCATTGAAGCCTCGGGTTTGGGGAGTTGTGATCGTGTGATGATAAATTATGAAAAGTGTAAATAGTGCCCTACAGTAGGAACAAATGGTGTCATTTCATTAGGTTGAGAAGGCAATGCATGGGAGAGAGAAATATGTCAACTCAGCCTCAGTAACAACTAGGGGACAAGATGAAAATAATAGGGGATCCGGTCTCCAGAGAAATCTGAGATAGTGGTGGGCCTAGATGTTTGACAGCTGGAGGAAAGCTGCAACTTACTTCCACAAAAGAGTTATGGTAAAGAACGACTGATGGGTCTCTACTTCAAGATGGTGAGGGACCTTACCTTCCAGAGTGGTGTCTTTGAGGTATTGCATTACACAGCAGGGAAATGTTTCATTAGAAATATGACAGTTTGCCTTGCATTCACTGTACTGTATTTAGTGTATTCAACAGCATTAAGCTTAAACTCTTACAGGTTTCCTGTGGCGGTATAGTCAGATTAACCTGAATTAAATCTAAAGGCACAGTCTAATGCACATCTTGCTGATGCACATGTAATCCACCCAGCATGGGGGTGAGTTAAATGCCTAGGCTACTGTCGGCTTGTAATATTACTGGTTGTATCTAGTCTTCATGCTTACCCTCACATTCTTTATAATTGAGACCAATGTTCTATCTAGCATCTTTAGCTTTCAAATGGACAAACTGGTGCTTGTTTTAAGTAAGCATTCTCTTCTATCAAGTCAGTTAATAATGGTGGAGTTCAGAGAGAGATACATGTAGGAAAACTAGCTGAGCAGCTGCATAACAAAATACAGTTATCCGTTTTAGATTTTAGAGTAAATGACACCATAAGCTGCAAGAATGAGGGTCAGGAAAGAGCAAGGTCCAACCTTCCCCTGCCGCACCAGTTTCAAAGGTCCAACCTTCCTCTGCCGCACCAGTTTCAAAGGTCCAACCTTCCTCTGCCGCACCAGTTTCAAAAGGTCCAACCTTCCTCTGCCGCACCAGTTTCAAAAGGTCCAACCTTCCCCTGCCGCACCAGTTTCAAAGTCTTAGAATTAAATCATTGCATTTACATCAAATGTTCTATTTTAATGTTTTTGATTCCCATCTACTTTTTCTGCATTTCATTTACTCAAAAATTCACGGGAACTGCAGGGTGTCACAGTGAAGTATGTGCATTATTTATCCAATTACTTTTATATAATACACTTATTAGCATAGGTTTGCTGGCATGCAAACATCTGCATTTACATTATAAACAGTTGTTGTTGGTGAGGTGGGTTTTTCTGTGTCTAAGCTTAACTGGTGTAAACGTTGGATATGACGTTTGGTGTAAACTTTGGATACGACCTACAGTACTATCCAGCCACCTCTCCTTCCCAATTCCCCTGATCTCCTTCCTCTTTTTGTCTCTATGTGCATCCCAAATGTCACCCTATTCCCTATATTAGGCCCTGGTCAAAAGTAGTGCACCATAAAGGGAACAGGGTGCAATTTGGGATGCAGACTCCCAGTGCTGCTAGGGGGTGAGGCAGCAGGTAAATGCCAGTGAAATTGGTGTCTCTGGGTACAGGGGCCACAACCCAGACCATCCCACAGCACCGTGATCGGGAGTCCCATATGGCGGCACACAATTGGCCCACACAATTGGCCCAGCGTCGGAGGCCGGGGTAGGCCTGTCACGATCGGAAGGAGTTGCAGACCAAGACGAGAGCTGATAAATTTCGACATAACTTTACTTAAGGCGAACTTGAAACACGGGAAAATAGCCAAATGTTTCCCTATGATCACAGCCTGACAAGGCTGTCATTGTAAATAAGAACTGACTTGCCTAGTCAAAAATAAATAATAATAATAATAATGTGACAACCCAGACCATCCCACAGCACTGCTGCACCAGTAATGTGACAGCCCAGACCATCCCACAGCACTGAGTTAAACGTTACTGTGGGACTACAGGGGAATATCCTGAGGATAGGACCCTGGAGGAATAATGGACAGTCCTGTAGTCCAAGAAGATTTTAAAAAGAAAATTCTGCTTGGAATGGGAGAACCCTCTGTAGTACTGGTGACTGTACTGGTTCATGATGATAGCATCATGACTTTGTCTTATTCACACTATGTAAACACTTACCTATCACTACTTACAGACGTAGGATCTTAATTTGACCTATATTGTCACAGCAAAAGAATCCTGCAGCAACAGGATTTGAAGGTTTAGTCCAGGGATCATCAATTAGATTCAGACGCGGGACAATTTTTTATTGAGCGGATGCTCAGGGGGCTGAAACATAATTACAAAAAATGTGTAAATTGCAAATTGACTGCAAGAAGCCCAAACAGATATAATATTTAACTAAAACAATCATTTCAAACATTGCTTACATTTGTATACGATCACGTTTCTCTCTATTATGCATCAGAATACTTGGGAACAGATTTCCAAAATTAAAAGCTGATTTCCTTCCTTGCTCAGAAAGGGGGAATAAAACTACCCGCAAGCCGAACTTGGCCACCAGTTGGGAACCCTGGTTTAGTCCACAATGTTGCTTGATCAGTGGTTAGGCTAGCTGGCCAAAAGTAGGCGGCATGAAAAGTGCAATCCTGTTAATATAACCGTGTGTTAGTGTGGGTTTTCAGTGAATTTATGTATATCACTAAGCTCATCTGCACAGAAAAATTTTCAGCAACAAAAGAGTGATGAAATTAAGTTCCTACACTTGAATTTAAATGTACAGTTTGACTAATCCTTTTGCTGCCTCACTTCTTACAAACAAGTTTTTTTGTTGAACCTGTAGACATCTAAATACCTTGGAAGCCATTCTCATTCAGTTCAGGCGCATAGAGTAGAAAGGCCATGTTACATCCCAAATGGCATACTATTCCCTATTTAGTGCACTACTTTATGGATCCTGTTTAAAAGTAGTACACTAAAATGGGAATAGGGTGCCATTTGGGACGCATACATTTTGTGGCTCAGTTGAGTAATCTCTGCCAGAACCTGATTGCCAGTTCTGCTGGTGAGATAAGGATACCTCCTGGACCTATTTTTAAGAGGTTGAGCAAATAACTAATTTCATCTCATAGTGGACACAGCTGATTGACTGACCAGAAAAAAAATCCACTGAGCTTTTCCAAAATGATTTATATGAAAAATGTATACTGTCATAAAGTAATCAATATAAATGTAATTGACATGTTTTGATATGTCACTGGTGCCAGTCATAACATCAAAGAGAAACATACAGACACATGACTTTACTTTGCACAACCATCGATACCGGGGTTTATATCTCTCTAGTTTAAGATTTGTGTATTTACATTGTCATCATCTTTTCAAAATGAGTTGGTTTCAATACACATACATTCAATTTCCACATTTCAATCCATTTAGTGGATTAAATAAGCCTCACATTTAATGGCGACAAATTGGTCATCATTTCTCCTCAGTAGAATTGACCAGCTCAGCAGGGCCAGGTTTGGGTCTGGCTGGGGGAAGGGGCAATGAGGCGAGAAATAAACTGCTTCTGCATCCCAAATGGCAACCTATTCCCTATAAAGTGCACTACTTTTGACCAGGACTCATAGGGGATGGTGGACAAAAGGGCCTGGTGGGCGAAAAGATAAAGAAATTGTGTATTCTGTTAACCAAGGTGGAAATATCCGCAGAGTGCTGCAAAGATGCTGATAGTCTTTCCATGTTGATCTCTGTATAGGACTAGTCATTATGATGGATATGGGGCTCCCTTGCTAAGTAAAAAATATATATATTGTGCTGCAAGAGGCGATATCATTTAAGCCTTGTTCGCATTGGCAGTTTGAAGTGACTCAAATCTTATTTTCTGGCATAATCCAATTCAAATCTGTTATTTTTCCTGCAGTCTGAACAGCCAAAAAGTACATGGAATCTGATATTTCAAGCAAATCTGATTCTTGCCCATTCGAATGGGCAAATCTGATTAATTTGCCCTCATGTGGTTTTTAGACTGCTATTTGGCATATATTTTTGCTTGCTAGCTACTCTGTTGACAGTTTGACAAGAACATATGGTAGATAACTAGCTTGTTAATTGTTTACAAACAAATTAGTGAATTTGCTAGAAATCTAAACAGCTACCTAGCTAGCTAGTTGACTGCTGTGGCTAGCCAAAAATGACTTGTTTTGAAAGTTGGATCATCTTAGAGGCTTTAAAAGTGTTCTTACACTATGATTCTGAACATTGAAAACAACTGGGAAACGTTCATGGCAAGCATTGTTGTCACCTTAGCTAACTACATCACTGCGGACACACCCATAGTTACTATGACAACTAGTGTAGCCAAGTCAGCAAATGTATCAGCATACAGGTGAGACCCAGGTGTCTATCCAAACGCAGACGTTTGGAATAACAAATGTTTATTATACCAACAGGGGGCAGGCAAAAGACAACAGGGGGCAAGCAGAGTTCGGTAGTCCAGAGTAGTGCAGCAAAGGTACAAAACGTCAGGCAGGCTCAGGGTCAAGGCAGACAAGGAAAGGTCGAAACCGGGAAAACAGGCACTTTAGAGAGAGCGGGTGAAAGGGGGAAAACACTGGGAAAACACTGGTAGGCTTGATAAACAAAAAAGAATTGGCAACAGCCAGACATAGAACACAGGGATAAATACACTGGGGCTAACGGGGAAGATGGGCGACACCTGGAGGGGGGTGGAGACAATCACATAGACAGGTGAAACAGATCAGGGTGTGACAAAATGACTGTTGTCTCAACACACACAAATCCCATTTGGTCACTTGTAAATTGCTGTTTGGACAGTCAGTATTCCAGATGTGAAAAACAAAAACAATATTAACATTAAGGCCTGCAGTGTGAACAAGGTTTTAGAGATTCAGAGGCACAGAGAGCAGTCAATGTTGCATCCAGGACCATAGAGAGTGGTGCAATACTCTGAGAGTACATCAAAACAACACCAATTCTGAACTTTTTTCTCAATCTAGTTGGTCTTTTCCCATTGTAGTGAGATTTCTGTCTCCATGGAATCCCGAAGGCTCATAAGGAAAGAACAAAGTGTTTTTCAACTTGAATTTGGTGAAGAGGTGAAGCAACATATTTTTTTCAGAGCATGAAGCTTGTCTGCTATCTGTTAGTCCCCCAACACTCAACAAAATCTACCCATCCAGATCTTTCTTGAGGATGTACTCTGATAAAGGCATATTTACCACTTTGATCACTTTGTTGCGTATGTTGATGAGAGGTGATGGAACAATCGTCTGACAACCTCCTCTTATTTACCTGTGAACAGCCTCTCTGAGGAAACCAGCACAGTCACATAACGTGAATGAAACTATGAAACTGACACAATTGACTAGGCTACTGTCTGCCAAAAGTCTGCACCTCCACTGAGAGTGTGACATCAAATGAAGTTGGGGGCCTGTCATGGTTAGGAGCCAAAGTGAGTTCTGTGGGCTTACTTTGATGCCACTTTTCCCAGACTCAAGTAATACATAATAATACATAATACCGCAAAATATTCATGTAGTTGTGATTATTGTAGTTCACAAGCAGGCTGTTCCCATCAGCAGGGATCAGAGAAACAGGATGAGAACTTCATGATATTATACTCAGAGAGGAGGAGCCGATATGTCACCATAGACACATGAACAGAGGATACTATTAGTTCAATTTGAACAGGTTGTTATTTACCAGACATTACACAATGAACATAGCTAATGGCTTTCCAGTTTAGTTGGTATTTGAGAGACAAATCAGGGGCTGTATGTATTAAGTATAGTATATGCCATTTATCTAAAGCACCTTACAGTCACGTGTGCATACATTTTACATATGGGTGGCCACAGGAATCATACCCACAACCCTGGCAGTGTAAGCACCATGCTCTACTAACTGAGCTACAGAGTAAAGTGTTGCGCTGGTATCAGGTCCTCCCCTGTCCATTTAATCTTGTTGATTGTGATCTAAAAGGCAAAACGGATCCTTACTCAAAACTTACTCTGAGACACTTGACACACAGCCTTTGGATCTTTTTATAAAACAGCCCACCCATCTTATCTGAGGTCATACCTTTGGACTAGAGAGGAGAATATCTCATAAGGTCCACTCAACCAGAGGCTCAGGCTGGGTGATTGTTGTGAAAACCAGTAAGGCAGTGAGATGTCTGAGCAAACCCTCACAGTGACAGGCAGATCACACACATCCTTCTCCTCAAATCAATCATACAGTACATCACAACAAAAAACAAATACAGACAAAAGCCATTCAAAACCCAAACCTTATATCAAAGAGCTCACAAACACTTGGAACTGAATTATGAAATGTTTTTCCTAAAACATATGGTGATGGGAATTGAATTGTAATTGGAGATAATAACAATGGCATACTGTGGCACAAATTTGTGTCTCCCCGTTGATACAACAGCTGTGAAAATGGCCCCATTTCAACTAGTAATACCATTGACTGTTTGTCTGTCTCTTCATCAAGCCAAATACTAGATTTCCTCTAATTTATGTTGGCTTGTAGTAGAGTGAGCATCCTAACAAATAGTGGTTAAGAACATTGGGCCAGTAACCAAAGGGTCGCTGGTTCAAATCCCTGAGCCAAATAGTTGAAAGATTTGTCGATGTGCCCTTGAGCAAGGCACTTAACCCTAATTGCTCATGTAAGTCACTCTGGATAAGAGCATCTGCTGAAATCTAGCTTTTAATGTCAGTGGAATCAATCAATAAGAAAGGCTTAATTTAACCTTTTTTCTTTCTGCAAAGCAATAGCACTCTCTCAAACGATCAACTCACTGTCTGGGATAACATATTGAGGATATTGTTATGGGTTTCTTTACTACAGGAATGGTTAATAAATACTACAAAAAGTTGTTGAGAAACAGCAAATACAATAAGAGTAAAAGTCTGTTTCAGTTATCGTCTATTACAGTGGACTGTAATAATTATAGCTTTATTAAATTGGTGTCAATATAGACTTAAAGTTGACTGATTTCCCTGATGCATGAAATGAGATTAAAACATTTCCCTCATGCTGATTCATAGTCTGTCTGTCTGTCTGTCTCTCTGTCTGTCTGTCTGTCTGTCTGTCTGTCTGTCTGTCTGTCTGTCTGTCCTTCAGTCTTTTTTAAAGCATGCAGCCTATTTTCAGCTGGCGTTAATGCGGTGCTAATGTCAAGATTTGAGGTCTGTCCTTAAATTAAAAACGTGTGCCAATGTGCCAATTTCAAGCAGGGCTACTAGTGATAAGACTCACCAAAAGATGCTCTTAGCGGTAACGCAACTGGTTATGGTATCGATTTTGCCAGTGGAGGCGCACAGTAACCTATTCAGTAGCCTATAACCAATGCTTTATTAAACATACACGAGCAACAAAACAGTCAGCCATTCCCGTTTTTTCATTATATTGGACATTATTTTTGTCCATAATGCAGCTTCTGTGGACTCATTAGGCATATGTGTGATGCCCATTGAATGGAAGGTGTCGGTGACTGTAAGAAGACTGTTTAGAAACATCAAGTTATTACAATAGTCTGCTTATTGTCTTTCCTTTATCACTGTCATCTGTTGGACCGGACTGTCAAATCGCTGTCCTTGGTGCTGAATCCGCTTGTAGCCTAGGCTGTTTTCATATCAACGGCGATGGTAGACTAATATTATTACAACGTTTTGGCAATGTCCAAATGTACATGGCTCAAACATGCATTGCATTTTCGAAATGCGAACGCAATAACGAATATTTACATGTTGAAGCCAATAAAAAAAAACTAGATTAGCTAGTTAGCTCTGTAAAACTAGGCATATTGTAGGGTTACTATATACTATTTAATAAACGTCAATGGATAGGACAAATATCCATACCTCCTACCGAAGGGCTATTTGACCAAGAAGGAGAGTGATGGAGTGCCGCATCAGATGACCTGGCCTCCAAAATCACCCAACCTCAACCCAACTGAGATGGTTTGGGATGAGTTGGACCGCAGAGTGAAGGAAAAGTTCCCAACAAGTGCTCAGCATATGTGGGAACTCCTTCAAGACTGTTGGAAAAGCATTCCAGGTGAAGCTGGTTGAGAGAATGCCAAGAGTGTGCAAAGCTGTCATCAAGTCAAAGGGTGGCTACTTAAAATATGTTTTGATTTGTTTAACACTTTTTTGGTTACTACATGATTCCATATGTGTTATTTCATAGTTCTGATGACTTCAATATTATTCTACAATGTAGAAAATAGTAAAAATAAAGAAAACCATGGAATGAGTAGGTCCAAACTTTTGGTTGGTACTGTATACAGTGGGGAGAACAAGTGTTTGATACACTGCCGATTTTGCAGGTTTTCCCACGTACAAAGCATGTTGAAGTCCGTAATTCAGAAAATTACATTGTATGATTTTTAAGTAATTAATTTGCATTTTATTGCATGACATAAGTATTTGATACATCAGAAAAGCAGAACTTAATATTTGGTACATAAACCTTTGTTTGCAATTACAGAGATCATACATTTCCTGTAGTTCTTGACCAGGTTTGCACACACTGCAGCAGGGATTTTGGCCCACTCCTCCATACAGACCTTCTCCAGATCCTTCAGGTTTCGGGGCTGTCGCTGGGCAATACGGACTTTCAGCTCCTTCCAAAGATTTTCTATTGGGTTCAGGTCTGGAGACTGGCTAGGCCACTCCAGGACCTTGAGATGCTTCTTACGGAGCCACTCCTTAGTTGCCCTGGCTGTGTGTTTCGGGTCGTTGTCATGCTGGAAGACCCAGCCACGACCCATCTTCAATGATCTTACTGAGGGAAGGAGGTTGTTGGCCAAGATCTCGCGATACATGGCCCCATCCATCCTCCCCTCAATACGGTGCAGTCGTCCTATCCCCTTTGCAGAAAAGCATCCCCAAAGAATGATGTTTCCACCTCCATGCTTCACAGTTGGGATGGTGTTCTTGGGGTTGTACTCATCCTTCTTTAGAAGTTTAGACCAAAAAGCTCTATTTTTGTCTCATCAGACCACATGACCTTCTCCCATTCCTCCTCTGGATCATCCAGATGGTCATTGGCAAACTTCAGACGGGCCTGGACATGCGCTGGCTTGAGCAGGGGGACATTGCGTGCGCTGCAGGATTTTAATCCATGACGGCGTAGTGTGTTACTAATGGTTTTCTTTGAGACTGTGGTCCCAGCTTTCTTCAGGTCATTGACCAGGTCCTGCCGTGTAGTTCTGGGCTGATCCCTCACCTTCCTCATGATCATTGATGCCCCACGAGGTGAGATCTTGCATGGTGCCCCAGACCGAGGGAGATTGACCGTCATCTTGAACTTCTTCCATTTTCTAATAATTGCGCCAACAGTTGTTGCCTTCTCACCAAGCTACTTGCCTATTGTCCTGTAGCCCATCCCAGCCTTGTGCAGGTCTACAATTTTATCCCTGATGTCCTTACACAGCTCTGTGGAGAGGTTGGAGTCTGTTTGATTGATTGAGTGTGTGGACAGGTGTCTTTTATACCAGTAACGAGTTCAAACAGGTGCAGTTAATACAGGTAATGAGTGGAGAACAGGAGGGCTTCTTAAAGAAAAACGAACAGGTCTGTGAGAGCCGGAATTCTTACTGGTTGGTAGGTGATCAAATACTTATGTCATGCAATAAAATGCTAATTAATTATTTAAAAATCATACAATGTGATTTTCTGGATTTTTGTTTTAGATTCCGTCTCTCACAGTTGAAGTGTACCTATGATAAAAATTACAGACCTCTACATGATTTGTAAGTAGGAAAACCTGCAAAATCGTCAGTGTATCAAATACTTGTTCTCCCCACTGTATATACAAAAACAATAAATATGGTTGTCTATCAACAATGACAAGCCATCGGTGTTTGACAACTTTGATGGAAAAGTGGACGATATTGACAGTCCTATTTGCCAATTCTTAAATGTAAGCCTGGAGTCATTCCATTACCCAAGAATAGTAAAGCCCCCTTACTGGCTCAAATAGCAGACCAATCAGCTTTTTACCAACCCCACCAAAATGGTGTTTGATCAGATTCTATGCTATTTTACAGTAAACAAATTGACAACAGACTTTCGGCACGCTTATAGGGAAGGACATTTAACAAGCACAGCACTTACACAAATGACTGATGATTGGTTGAGAGAAACTGATGATAGAAAATTGTGGGGGCTGTTTTGTTAGACTTCAGTGCAGCTTTTGACATTATCGATCATAGTCTGCTGCTGGAAAAACGTATGTGTTATGGCTTTACACCCCCTGCTATATTGTGGACAAGAATTACCTGTCTAACAGAACACAGAGGGTGTTCTTTAATGAAAGCTTCTCCAACATAATCCAGGGCAGCAGGAATTCCACAGGGCAGCTGGAATTCCACAGGGCAGCAGGAATTCCACAGGGCAGCTGGAATTCCACAGGGCAGCAGGAATTCCACAGGGCAGCTGTCTATACCCATTACTTTGTTCAATCTTTACTAATGACATGCCACTAGCTTTGAGTAAAACCAGTGTGTCTATCTATGCGGATGACTCAACACTGTACACGTCAGTTACTACAGCCCCTCCCTCTGCTTAGAGACACAGCTCATGTGAGCGCTCACATTTTTCAACATGTTTTTTACAATAAGATAGTTTTGGAGTTAGATAAACTTGGATTTTTCGGGAGAGACATATACAGGATGGTACCCTCCACAACTTAACCTTCACTCAAGATCAAAACTTCAAACCTACAACCTAATTTTTGGACAATATTTACCTGGAAAAATCTATCAAGGATTTCATTTTCCCAAGCTATTCAGGGGGTGCTCTGGCAATCAAAGTCCTGAGATCCTGGAATCTGAGATAGACCTGATACAACTTCAACTAGCACTGAGGTGTGAAGGGTGAAGAGAGGTGTCAAATCATTTGAAGCTGTTCAAGCACTGCTGCTTGGATTCCACCTGGCGATCTGTTCACCGTCTGCTCTGGCTTGTCTCCCCTTGTCTGGTACAGGTACCACCAACCACACTTCCCAGGTGTGAAGCGAGAGATCCAGAGGATTTGAACCTCCCTCCTGCTATTCAGAGCCCATTCACTGTTGGGGCGAGTGACTCTGATCTTACAATGGCTAGCCCCAAGTCGTTATATATCACATTTTTTCATGCACATTGTGACATTTGCCTGATGTCTCATACATGCTTTGTTGACTAAAAACTTTCTTTACCCAGCCATGGGACAGACTATGTATGTTCCAACACTCGGGACTCTCTCTATTGGTTACACAGACTTTTGGCCTACCATCCCATTCTAACCACTTCCCGCCAGGTTTGTCTTCATGTTACCTGATGAAATTGCTGTACAATATGATCTTGTTGCCATCTGATGCACATTCAGATGTCATACATCAGCACTGCAGATGTCAGGTTCTGACTGTGGCCAGGTCTCTGGCTCCCTCTAGGGGGGAGCTGTAGGGCCACAGTTGGGGCTTGACAGTGGACTGGGTGTTTTTTATGTTGAGTTCATTTCAATCCCCAATGAGAGACAGCTGTCTCGAGTTGTCTCTAATTGGGAATTCCATTTATGTTCCACTGTTTTCCACCTTGGGTGTGGATTCTTGAGTGTGTTTTACATTGGGTTTGTGTCTTATGCCAGTTCACATTTGCTCTCTCTCCTTTGTTTTTTCGGTTTATGTGTAAACGAATAAAGAAAAGGAATGTCGCCCCACTACAGCTCTGCTTATCGTCCCGTCATTAAGCATTGTGACAGAAGTATCCACCACCATGGGACGCAGCGAGGATTGACATTGGGAGATATCCTCCTCGGTATGGGGAAGATTACAAAGGAGGGATTCTTCTCCAGCTACGTGGCTGGAGACATTCTCTGCGCTGGTGTCCAGGGTGGGCACGCCGTTCAGGTCCGCTGGGGAGTCGGAGTTCCTCAGCGTGCCGGTGCCCGTATCCAGCCCAGCTACGTGGCTGGAGACATTTTCTGTGCTGGTGTCCAGGGTGGGCACGCCGTTCAGGTCCACTTTGGAGTAGGAGCTCCTTAGCCTGCCGGTGCCCAGTCCGGGGCCGGTAGCCAGCACAGCAACGTGGCTGGAACTCTACTCTGCGTCGGAGTTCCTCAGCGTGCCGGTGCCCAGTCCGGGGCCGGTATCCAGCCCAGCTACGTGGCTGAAGACATTCTCCGCGCTGGTGCCCAGGCTGGGCACAGTGTTCAGTCCCGCTTTGGAGCAGGAGCTCCTTAGCCTGCCGGTGCCCAGTCCGGGGCCGGTAGCCAGCACAGCAACGTGGCTGGAACTCTACTCTGCGTCGGTGCCCAGGCTGGGTAAGGCGTTCAGCCCCGCTCCAGCGCCAGAGCGGTCCTCTCCACCGGGTCCCAGTCCGGGACTGGTCGTATGCCCCAAGCCAGTGCCAGAGCAGTCCGCTCCACCGGTGCCCAGTCCAGGACCAGTCGTCTGCCCTGCTCCAGGGCCGGAGCAGTCCGCTCCACTGGAGTACAGTGCGGGACTGGTCGTCTACCCTGCTCCAGTGCCGGAGCAGTCCGTTCCACCGGGATCCAGTCCAGGACAGCTCGTCAGCCCTGATCCAGAGCCAGAGCTGACCATTCCACTGGGGCGCAGTCCGGGTAAGGACTACAGTCCGGCCTCTGAGCCGGAGCCTCCGCCGGATCTGGTGCCACGTCCGGTACCGGGTCCAGAACCTCCACCGACACCTCCCCAGTGGTCTGCTCTGTTCTCCCTTCCCCCTGCTTGTGTTTTTTTTTTGGTAGGGAATTATCACGGTCGGGAGCCGGCACCTTTTTGTGGTTTGTGTCTCACGCCAGTTCAAGTTTGTGTCTCACGTCTTTTGTTTTTGGTTGTTATTTTGGAATAACAAATAAAGAAAAGGAATGTCGCTCCACTACAGCTCTGCTTATCGCCCCGTCATTATGCATCGTTTTAAACTTCAAACCAAATAATAACTCTTTGTTGACTGTTGCTGGGTGCTATCGTCCTCCATCAGCACCGGCCTTTACCCTACCTGCCCTAAGCTCTCTCTTGGCCCCTTACACTAAATCTGAATTTGTCCTGCTAGGTGACCTAAACTGGGACATCCTTAAATCACCTGACCGAGTCCTAAAGCAATGGGACTCCCTAAATCTTTCACAGATTATTAGCAATCCCACAAGGTATGACTCCAAACACCCAGAAAAGGCTACTCTTTTTGTTACTACTCAAATAATCCTGATAGGTATCAGTCTGGTGTTTTCTGTAATGACCTTAGTGTTCACTGTTTTAGAGCCTGTGTTCGTAATGGCTGCTCAGTAAAATGACCTGTACTGATTTGTCATAGACGCTTGCTAAAAAACTTTAATGAGCAAGCCTTCCTTCATGAACTGGCTTCTGTAAAATGGAATAGAATCAGCTTGATCCCCTCTGTCTGTCACGTAGTTGTGAAATGAGTGACCAAGGTGCAGCGCTATAACCGTTCGACATACTTATTTATTTTAGAGAACAGTGAAAACAATAAAGAGAGCAAAGCAAACCCGTAACGTAAGTGTGCGCTCAAGAGAAACTCACACACAAACAATGTACCACACACAGGTGGAGTTGAAACAAACTTAAATAGGATCCCCAATTAGAGACGCATAGCAGCTGTCTCTAATTGGGGACCTAACCCAAAACAAGTTGGATGGAACTCTAATGTCAGGCCCTGACAGTACCCCTCCCCCTAAAGGTGCGGACTCCCGGCCGCAAACCCTGGAACATGAATGGGAGGGTCAGGGAGGGAAACAGGAGTCGGTGGCGGTTTTGGCCCCGGCGCAGGACGTGGCCCCCCTTCCGGTGGCGGCTCCCACCTGGGAGCAGAACGGAGCTCTGGTTCCGGGGGCTCTGCCTTCGGGGCAGGACTGGGCACCAGCGCAGAAGAAGGCTCCGGCCATGGAGCTGAGCTGAATGCCGTGCCTGGACTGGGCATCAGCGCAGAGGAAGGCTCCATCCATGGAGCTGGGCTAGCTGCCTGTCCCGGACTGGGCCCCGGCGCAGTTGAAGACTCCGGCCATGGAGCTGGGCTGGATGCCGGCCCCAGACTGGGCATCGGAGTAGTGGAAGGCTCCGGCCCTGGAGCCGGGCTGGATGCCTGTCCTGGACTGGGCACCGGCGCAGCAGGAGGCCTGGTGTGGGGAGCCGGCACCTCACATACCAGGCTGGGGACACACACTGGAGGACAGGTGCGGGGAGCCGACACTGGATGTACTGGGCTCGGGACACGCACAGTAGGCCTGGTGTAGCCAAAATATTGCCACAGGCGCTCTTCCTCTTCTGTATCCTTCACCTCCCACAGCCCCCATGCCCCCTCCCACCATCCTACCCCCCCCAAAGAAAAAAAAAAATAGTTTGGGGGTTCTTCAGGGCTGGACATAGAAGGTCCGCCTTCTTTGGGTACCACTGCTTGGTCCTGGGTTGGTGGTACATTCTGTCACGAAGTTGTGAAATGAGTGACCAAGGTGCAGCGCTTTAACGTTCAACATACTTATTTATTTTAGAGAACAGTGAAAACAATAAAGAGAGCAAAGCAAACCCATAACGTAAGTGTGCGCTCAAGAGAAACTCGCAGCTGTCTTTAATTGGGGACCTAACACAAAACAACATAGAGTTCGATGGAACTCTACTGTCAGGCACTGACGGTGAAAACATAGAGAAGCCGGAGGCCTCCCGACGGTCAGGACCTGACACTGTCGAAGACGCTTGGACCTTCTTTTTTTATATTTTTAGTAGTACTGTTAACAAACACGCACCCATAAAGAAAATTAGAATTAAAAACAGGTTCAGCCCCTGGTTTGACCGTCATCTTTCAGTTACTCCACCTTAAGAATTGCATTTGGCGAAAGGCCCGGCACACGCTTACTCAGGCTGACTGACTCTCGTTCAGACAAATGAGAAATAAGTGCACTGGAAGGCCAAAGTTAGTTATTTTAAGGAAAAGGTCTCTCTCTGTGTGTCTAACCCCAAGAAATTCTGGAAAACGGTTAAAGACCTGGAGAATAAACCCTCCTCCTCACAGCTACCCATGTCCCTTAAAGTTGATGTTGTTAAGGGAATTACTATTATTACCCCAAATGATATCATACACACATTTAGCTATTAAAGTATCTCTTCCTGTCATTTACCTGTACAGTTTGTGTAACCACGCAAGTATTCACTTATCTGTAAATATAACTGTATACCTAACTGTACAGCTAATGTAACCATGCAAAATGTTCACTTACCTGTTCATTTACCCAGTCTGTCTATTAAGTAAACTATTATTACCCTCGCTCATATCATACGCATTTTTAGCTACTGAAGTATTTCTCTGCCATCAACCTGTATAGTATAGTTAACCATCCAACATCCACCAATGTATAGTGTACACATCCACCAATGTATAGTGTACATATTCAGCCAACCACCCATACTATGCAATGTCTCTTTTATAGCTTTTATTTTTTTGCACTCCAGATATCTTGTATTTCTATACTGTTTCATACTGCCGCTCTATGTATCATGTACCGTGTATCTGTCTTTTGTGTACTTTCGCTGTGGCATTTTGCACCTGCCCTGTGTTTTGTTGTAGCTGCTTGACAATGACATTTCCCCCCCGGTGGATCAATAAAGTATCTATCTATCTATCTATCTATCTATCTACCTATCTATCTATCTATCTATCTATCTATCTATCTATCTATCTATCTATCTATCTATCTATCTATCTATCTATCTATCTATCTATCTATCTATCTATCTATCTATCTATCTATCTATTTATCTATCTATCTACTGACAAGAAGCACATAGCTGAGCTCTTTAATAAACACTTCATTAAGTCAGGATTCCTATTTGACTCAGCCATGCCTCCTTGCCCGTCCAAAATGTCCTCTGCCACCCCTTCTAATGCAAGTATCCCCAATGCTTCTCCCTCTTTTCCCCCTGCCCCGCTACAAAGTTTTTCCCTGGACTCAGCAGGGACTGTGAAGAGACACACACAGGTAGAGGCACACACACAGGTACTGACACACTACACACACATACATTGTAATATTGTTGTATTGTGGTATTATACATTTTGTAATGTAGATATGTAGTGATGTAATAATGTTATATGATGTACCGTTTTATAATGTTTTATTTCACTAGTCCTGCATGTTGGAGCTTGAAGCCTGCAATTACACCTTCTACCCTGTACATGTGACTATTAAACAATCTGAATCTGAATCTGATCTTTTGTTTTATGTGTGATGTAAGTGCCTTAATGTGTTTGGACCCCAGGAAGAGTACCTGTTGCCTTGGCAGCAGCTAATGGGGATCCCTTAAATAATGCAGCACTAATATTTACCTTTGCGTTAGGGAGGTTTGTTAAAATAGAGCCCTGTGAAACCAAGCTTGCATCCCAAATAGAACCCTTCTCCCTATATAGTGCACTACTTTTGACCAGGGCACATATATGCTTTGGTCAAAAGTAGTGCACTATATGGGAATAGGGTGCCATTTGGGATGCAGTATTCACCCAGTGTAAACACTCTCCCATTAATTCACCTTGAGCAGCAAAAGGTCAATAGATTGTAAATGGAATAGGCTTAGGCACTTTAAATGAGCATAGGTTTTAATATAAAACCCCTTATGAAATAATCTGTAGCATTTTCTGAGGATTAGTGTGTCCAGAACAAACGGCTGTGTAATCCTAAAATGTGACCTGTTGCCAAGAGGACAATGGAAATGATTGTCAGGGCTTTCATGATAATGAAAGTGTATTTAAATAACAGGAGATGGAGGCAGAGAATTGTCAAAAGCCATTTGAATTATTGCTCAAAGGCATTCTGTTAATTGGAGTTAGCACATTTTTATACTATCCTTACGGATCAATTCAGGGCCAAAGGCACATAGTAAATGTTCCTTCTAATGTTTTGGGGCACTGAGCAAATTTTAGGTCTTGTGAGCGGAAACTTGAACACTGAGAATTTTGTACAATTTCCACTGCGTTTACAGTGAACACTGAGGCTGTACCCTTACAGTTTTAGACAGTAGCCAATAGGCTATTGTGGCTATTTGAGCATAATGTAGGCTTACCAACAAAACCAATGGAGCAAAAACCAACATTTTCACATGGAAATAGCTTTTTATTTATATGATATAGCCTACAGTAGCCTACATGTGTTGTTAAATGCAGGCATACATTGCATGAGACTTTTCAAAACGTTTTTACATTATGAAGGGCTTGACATTTATTCATGATTTTTTACTTGGTCTGTAACACCATGGGCCAAGTAGGTGACTGTAAATTGCATTGTTTTGTATTTACAAAATGCAATTAATTATTATTACCATATAGAGAATTTGACAGTGTGGGCTACCCCTCTGCCTATTGGCTTATTTGCATATTCAAGCCTGTCTGAAAATACAACACTGCCCCTTTAATTAAGACGTTTTTTACCTGACTGGTTTTTCAAAGACAGCTTAAAATGAAGCCTACACGTTTTGTGCTCTTGTAGGAAGCAGCAACTCCCCATTGCTGACGTTTACTTATACATAACTGGGCTAATAACTCGCTAACTATCAAAGAATATCAACAAATGTGCACACGCGCGGCTTTTGAGCTCTGATCTGAACCGATCTGAAAAGCGCATTCATTCGCGTGATTGAAAGACTGCTCGTGGGCTACCCCGCCAATAGAATACTCCGTTGCGCTCTGGCTCTGCCCACTGGCTCTTGCAAAGTTAGATTTGTTTTGGTTTGTTGCATTGAAAAGGGTCTGATATAATGTTGATTTCATCACAGAATTTTGTTTATTCATATAGTGCAAATTAATGGGGCAAACTCAGTAAAGTTCAATCTCTTGCGTCTCTGCGCTGCATGGCATTTCTTCTGCGAAGAAATTCAACACGGCATTTTTTTGTTGCCTCCAACATCAGATACATGTATAGTTCTTATTTAAACAATTATATCACTTTACTTTGTGGAAATTGCATATGTGCTTAGTTTTTACGGTGATCCTATTTTTAATAATGTATGTAGATTACATTTTATGGCCACTGACAAATAAATATATTTACAATAACCATGCAGTGACAAATTATTCCTGCGTTTATTTCTGGCTATAGGCTTTGATTTATAGCCTACAAAGGTTCCCTCAAGGCAAACGTTATACTCTTAACAAAGGGTAGATCGTTTGATCTTCTGTTCACAACTCATCATTTGTCTACTGACCTTTTCTTGTCGACCTCCTCCTCCTTCTCCTTTTGAACTGGCTTCTGAGCTCACAATCTAAAGTTCCCATAGTTCGGGTGCTGTTTCCAAAAACCGCAGCCATTAGGCACAAGAATAAACTCCTACAGTGTCAGTGGAATGCAATTCCCTTGTTGAGAACTGGTGAAATGAGAAGTGGAGACTATCCAAGTAAAGTCCCAGACTAATTCACTGATGCGCCGTAGTGGTATGTGTGAGGTTTACCGACGGAATATCCCTGCTGCTGTTTGTGGGTGCCACCTACATTCTTGCTGTGACAGCCTTTTTATAATTTAGACTGGATAGGAGAACCACCACACGCTCGAAGGGCTAAACAATGTGTTTTGCTCTAATACGAAGTGATGTGTGCTTTGCTCCCCTGTTCAAAATGAACAACAATATGCATTAAACATACTTTTACGCGCAAGAACGCAACACATTTCTGCTTTTTGGGGGGAATGTGCGCAATTGCACATATCCTCAGGATAGCGCAAGTGTATTGTCTTTATATGCATGAAATGTAAAAAGGGTCATGACTATTATTTTCTCTTACAACAATCAAGTGACCATGCATTTAAATGAGTTAACACATGAAATGTAAATAGCCAACTGTTTTCATTGATAGTTTCAGAGATTAGCCCCTCTTCCGGTCATGGAAACTCAGGTTTATGGCAATCATATTTGCTTTCCTGCCTGAATCATGCATTGCAAACAGTCATTATCGTAATGGTAGAACCATTACCTGCTATCACTTATCCGCAGCTTAAAAAAAACATATCCATGAAGAATGCTGAAGCAATCGCTTTTCAGTGGATGCATGTATGAAGGTGGTTCATGCAATCCTCAAACTCATGTCATTTGTATCATAATACCTATTTTGCATAATCCTCCCAATAAATACCATTCAAACTTTACTTTTAATTAACAGGTGTTTAATCCCTGCCAGTCAAAAAACATTATTGTCCTCAGAATGATAATGATCATAAATCATTTCCCAATTATTGTTCCAATTATGGCACACTTTGTACACAGGGATATAACAATACCATATGAATATCTTGGTAATTGTGGCTGTCATATTCGAGGAGAGATGCAGGTTCAGGTTGTTTGTATTTCAAAGTGAGTGCTGACTAGAACTATAAGCCTCCTGGATGGGATTAATTTGATACTGTAACCTCCTCCTTTATCTCTGGCTATGTGTCAGGGGGATTGTGTTGGGCCCCTCGGATCCCTTCTTCCAGATAGCATTTCACCTCACTGCCTCTGTGTATTTTTAGTCTCTACCACAGGAGGTTGGTGGCACCTTAATTGGGGAGAACAAGGCTCATGGTAAGGACGGGAGCAGAATGAGTGGCATGGTAACAAATACATCAAACACATGGTTTCCATTCCATTAACTCTGTTCTGGACATTATTATGAGCCATTCTCCCCTCAGCAGCCTCCTGTGGTCTGTACCCCACAGTTCCTTTAGAGACTGAGTCACAAATGGCACCCTATGCCATATTTAGTGCACTAATTTTGACACTTCACTCTGAAGTGGTCAAAAGTAGTGCACTATATAGGAAAAGGGTACAATTTGTGATGCAGCCCATGTCTCATCTCACCCTGTCCCTGTTTCCATCCCAAAGTTGGGACTTATATCCTGAAATTATTCCACATGGACACAGAGAGTAAGAGAGGCATGAGTAAAGTCAATCTTAAACCCAGTGGGGTTTTCTCCACGCCATGAAGATTATTTTAGCTGTACTTAAACCAGTGTCCCAAATGGCACCCTACTCCTTATAAGCCCTGGTCAAAAGTAGTGCACTACATAGGGAAAGGGGTGCCAATTCGGACACATACCATAGCTCAAGCAGTGACTTGCCTCCAGATATCCACCAAAGGAAAGCATTTGAAAAAGGGCCACATGAGATAGTTTTCAAGATCGCATTATGAGTTAAGGCTCTGTGTGTGGCTTGAATAAAATGGGGGGATGCACAAACATGACCATAATGGCAGGTTGATCCACTGAATGATAACAGTTTCCATTTGTATCACAAGAGTTTACAATAACAAACCAACCTTAGGTCTATGCCAACAGGACTGCAGGAGACAGACACATATGAGTGGCCACAAATATACTGTATACATACTTATAAACTACAAATTAGTGGCTAATATGTGTACCTTAAAATAAAGTGTTACCCAGATTTTGTCTTGGACAACCTATGAAATTACACTTTGTTGTAACTGCCAGGATGCTCCCAAATTGCACCCTATTTCCCATATTTCCTAGGTAGGAAATAGGGTTCCATTTCGTACACAGCTAGTAATATGACCTCTCTCCACCTCAGTTCAGGTTGAATTCATTATGAGATATCAGATTTGTTTTGGCATCAGAGGCAAGCCTCATTGTGCCTCATAAGGAACATAAAACACATGCTCCAGCCAGTGGCTGAGACCCCAGAGGACAGGCAAGGGGAATGAGCTGCTCTCACAATGAGCCCATGGGCCGCTCAGCCAAATGGGGTACAACATCTTGCATACGCTCTCCTGAGGCCAAGCAGATTAGAGAATATAGATCTGACCCAATTCCAATGGAAGTGTCTCTTCCTCCAAGATATGTGGCAAAATGCTTCTCTTTAAAGAGATGTTTATCCTATAATGTGTGGCTCTCTGTTCTCTCTGTTTTTTTCAACCAGATTTGGTATCAGTATGGACATGTGAAGGTAAAAGGCTTTCTATTTAGTTAAATGTGAAGGTGAAAGGCTTTCTATTTAGTTAAATGTGAAGGTAAAAGGTTTTCTATTTAGTTAAATGCAGCATTTGGCATGAAACCTGACTCTAACCTTTATTCATATTTAACCTGCTACAGTTGTCAGCATTAGATTTTGACCTTGTCCGTCATATTTTGGATAGAGACGGGTGTCAAGGGGTGTTCATTTTTATGTTTTTTTTTATTTTTATCTATGAGCCACTAGTCAACTAATCATGTCATGCTTGGTTGAAAATTCCATACTAGGATCTTTCATTAAGACACAGAGTAAAGATTATGGTTAGCTTGATTACATTTCCTGAATATTTGAAAGGCATATCAAATTGCTGATTAAATATTTACTGACAGATTAATTCTAGCGGTGTGAGGTATCATTTCATATCTCCCAAACTCCTACATGTATCTGTCTCTATTATTAACCCATGATGATCAGATGTGTACAGTTACGTAGTATTTCTTACGTTCTGTTTTTGCATGATCAAATATTTATTTAATTTCACGTGCTTCACAATAAATCATTTACAGCCATGTCCAAAAACAATATATCAAAATTATAGTTGATAGGTTTGGCCCTGAGTTTTTCCTGACCACATGACCTGACGAGGAACATTTCTGTTAAGAAAAAAACGTTGGTTCAGTCCTTCATGCTCAGAATAATAATGTATCCTTAGAGCAGAAGTGGATCATAAACTGACTGATTTAGGCAAAACACAAACAAGATTAATCTAAATGTGCAAATGTAGGCATTTTGTACTTGAGCAACTTTACTTTGGGAAACTTTGAACGTGTGGCTAGTATTCACTAGGAACCAAATACCAGCAAATGAGCCAAAACTGTGAGGAACCTACTTGAATTTATCCAATAAGAAAAGCTTGTTTTCCATGCAAAATATTTTGCAACAATGTGCACTAATGAATACGATCCTCAGCTTGGGATGATCAGAAACTAGCATATGACGTTTAAGCAGGACAACTTCATGTTGATTATAGGATAAAGATCTTCCTCTAGATGCAACATTTCCAGCCAACTAGTTATATATAAAGAGAATACATGTCACTGAATACCTCATGTTTAGTCTGCATGTGAGATGTTGCCTGCCTGTGCCTCAACAAATGGGATGTGTTGATGCAAGATTACATGATTGGTTCAAGAAAGAGTCTGTTTAAGTTTGTTCCACCTGAGCGAGTCTGACCACAAGTCAGAGACCACTATGATGACATACCAAATGTGTTTGATGGATAATTTTTGTCTTCTTCTTCTAATGCCTCTTAAGGGGAAAGTCATCCAAAAGTAACTGAAAGTAATCAGATTAGGTTACTGAGTTTGGGTAATACAACAATTACATAACTGATTATAATTTTGGACAGGCAACCAGTAACTGTAATAGATTACATTTAGAACCTACCCAAACCTGGTCCTAGCAACAAAAGATAAGCCACTCATGTTTTCCCCCAAGTCTAACTTTAGAGTCATTTTCTTTGGTTTGAGCTCCCCTTTCTGGTTGGAAAGCAGAGTACATTCATAGAGGGCCACAACAACCTGCAGAGATACAATATGCCACTAGATGTCTCTCTTTACTGACAGTAAAAAAAAACGATCCACATTTTAAAAATGCATCATCAAACAAACTGAATTCTATGACTGGAATTCTATGACAAAAATAATGAATTTGGAATTCACGTGCACACTTTTAAGTAACAAAACAGTAAAATTTAGGAAAACAGTGATTACTTTTTTTCTTGGATTTTTTGACAATATGCTGATTTATTTATTAAATCTATCAGTATCACATCAACGCTGGTCAAATCATTTCAGACCCAGTGTTTAGAGGACTTGCACGCCTGCTGTGCTTGCCCTTTTTGACAGGGGTCAATAACCAACACTGAACAACCAACCTGTCAGAGGCCATTAAAACAAAGGAGATGTTTACTCATTATGAGTTATGATGAGGACAAGCTGAGGCAGAGCCAGGTGATGGAGGACAAGCTGAGGCAGAGCCAGGTGAGAGAGGTGTGGAAGGGTATGAGAAATATCACTGGCTTCAAAAAGTCAAACAGTGGGCAGATGGAGGGGACCCAGGACAGAGCCAATGAGCTGAACCAATTTTTTAACAGGTTTGATACTGGCCCTGTCCACGTCCCTTCCAGCTCCCCAGGCCACACACCCACACGGCTGTCCCACCCCCACTTTGCTCACAACACCTCTGCTGAGACAATCAGCTACCCCACCTCCACCTCTGCTCCCTCTGGACTGATCCTCAACACCCCCTTCCCCCCACCCCCCCACCTTGGCTGGCTTTCACCACCAACCAAGTGAAGAGAGAGCTGGAGAGACTACATCAGTGGAAAGCGGCGGGCCCTGATGGCATCAGCTCAAGGGTGCTTAGGGTCTGTGCTGACCAACTGTGTGGAATACTCCAGCGTCACTTCAACCTTAGCCTGAGCCTAGAAAGGGTCCCTGTGCTGTGGAAAACAACCTGAATGACTTCAGACCTGTAGAGCTAACATCCCACATCATGAAGACCCTGGAAAGGTTAGTCCTCACTCACCTCAGACCCCTGGTGTGTACATCACTGGACCCCCTGCAGTTCGCATACCAGCGCAACATCGGGGTGGATGATGCAATCATCTACCTTCTGCAGAAGGCCTACTCTCACCTGACAACGCAGGTTGCACTGTGAGGGTTATGTTTTTTTACTTCTCCAGTGCCTTCAATACCATTCAGCCCCTGCTACTGGGTGAGAAGATGAAGAGGATGAAAGTGGAAGCACCCTTAGTCTCCTGGGTCACAGACTACCTGACCGGTAGGCCACAATTTGTGCGACTACAGAGCTGTGTGTCAGAACGGGCAGTGAGCAACACAGGGGCCCCCCAGGGAACGGTCCTGTCCCCCTTCCTGTTCACCCTCTACACCTCGGACTTCAGATATAACTCTGAAACATGCCACCTGCAGAAGTTCTCGGATGACTCCGCAATTGTAGGGTGCATCAGGGGTGGGCAGGAGGAGGAGTACAGGAGCACAATCAGTGACTTTGTGTTGTGGTGTGAGCAGAACCACCTTCAGCTCAACATCAGCAAAACAAAGGAGATGGTGGTGGACTTCAGGAGAACCAAGTCACAACTGACTGCAGTCCCTATACAGGGGATGGATGTGGAAATGGTTGGGTCATACAAGTTCCTGGGAGTCCATGTGGACAACAGGCTGGAATGGGCTGGTAACACCGGGGCCCTGTACAAAAAGGGCCAGAGCCAACTCTACTTTCTGAGGAGGCTCAGGTCCTTCAACGTGTGCAGTAAACTAATGCATACCTTCTACCAGTCTGTGGTGGCCAGTGCCATCTTTTTTGCAGTGGTGTGCTGGGGAGCCAACATAAAAGCTGGTGATGCTTCTCGGGTAAATAAGCTGATCAGGAAGGCTAGCTCTGTCCTGGGGATGAGCCTTGACACTCTAGAGGAGGTGGCGGAGAGACGGATCCTGGCAAAACTGCTGGCCATCATGGACAATGTCCCCCACCCTCTGCATGCCATGGTTATGACGCAGAGGAGCACCTTCAGTCACAGACTGATCCCACCACGGTGTGCCAGAGATCGCTACAGGAGGTCCTTCCTGCCGGCAGCTATTAGACTATATAATGCCTCACCGGGGTGCCGTGCCGTCGGCAACACAGACCTGGAACTGTTGGGGTGTTAGGACCTAGTTGAACAATTATGCATCCATCCGTGAGTAACTCTGGTCTGTAATCACTCATTCACTCAGGACTTATTTATTCATTCAGGTCTGTATATACATACTCATGTACAGTTGTTATATCATATCACATGCAATATTGCAAGTAATTCTTGGACTTAACTTACGTAGTCATTCACTAAGGAATACATATTAGTATCCTGTCAGTTTTCATTGCTTTTAGTATATCGAATGTGCAATATGTGCAGTTATCTGTAATTAAACCATGCGCACAAAGGACTGTATTTTAAGGGAATTACTATTATTACCCCAATTATATCATACACACATTTAGCTATTTAAGTATCTCTTCCTGACATTTACCTGTACAGTTTATGTAACCATGCAAGTATTCATTTACCTGTAAATATAACTGTATATTTACCTGTACAGCTAATTTAACCATGCAAAATATTCACTTACCTGTTAATTTAACCAGTCTGTCTATTAAGTACACTATTATTACCCTCACTCATATCATATGCATATTTAGCTATTAAAGTATTTTTCTGCCATCGACCTGTATAGTATAGTTAACCATCCAACATCCACCGATGTATAGTGTACATATTCAGCCAACCACCCATACTATGCTATGTCTTTTTATAGCTTTTTTGCATTCCAGATATGCCACTCTATGTATCATGTATCGTGTATCTGTCTTTTGTGTATTTTCGTTCTGGCATTTTGCACCTGCTTTATGTTTTGTTGTAGCTGCTTGACAAAGAAACGTCCCCCTCGGGGATCAATAAAGAATCTATCTATCTATCTATCTATCTATCTATCTATCTATCTATCTATCTATCTATCTATCTATCTATCTATCTATCTATCTATCTATCTATCTATCTATCTATCTATCTATCTATCTATCTATCTATCTATCTATCTATCTATCTATCTATCTATCTATCTATCTATCTATCTATCTATCTATCTATCTATCTATCTATCTATCTATCTATCTATGAGTAGCACCCAGAACCTAATCTCATGCGAGCACTAACTCCTGGCCAGTTAAGCCTGTCAACGAGAGACTGCTCATTGTGACATGCAGGACCAAAGCTGCTCGGTGGTGTATGTGCAATATAAGACCATGGCATTCCAAGAGCTGTGTTAGCTCTCCTCCCCCTCCTCTCCCTTTCCATCACCCCCTGCACCAGCCTGACCCACAGGCTAATCTATATTTAGAAGCTCTGCATCACTGCTTGTCATATCGACTCAGAGAATAACATACACACTAAAGGCTCTACTACTCTCCCACCTGGACTTTCATTAATATTTTAGAGCTTTGTAAGGGGAGGCTTTACAGGAATAATATAACATGTAGGCAGACAAAAGCTTTGTGTCACTATGGCTGCGTTAGTGGAAAAAATATTAAAATTGGGCTGCCTGTGTAAACACAACCAATTGGGTAATGTGGTGTGGGCAGAAGAATATTGCATGCTACTATCCTTGTGTCTGTTCTTCATCATCCATGTCTTTCTACCAGTAGGTGTGCTCCTCTCTCTTTTCTGGCCAAGCAAATGATGCTTCACATAAATATTCTATGCACCCCTCTACAGAGTAGTATAATTTCAGTCTGGACTGAAAATAAGGAGGCCAGGATGGTAACAAGCTTGGTGGGGGCTATGTGACTTTTACTGCCGTCAGTATTAGTAAGACAGCGGATTGTCTGAGTCTCTGAGATACCATCTTGGTTTGTTGCTCATGATGGGGATGGGGCTGTGGCCTGTTGTGTAATGTGATGCAGTAGGTCTAGGCTGAAGGAGGGATGCAGGACACAATTGTTATAGTTAGACAATATTATAGACTATTTTTCATTACATAGTAAATTCACTTTGAGGTTAAAACTCAACCATGCCAATGGACAGATTTATTCAAAAATGTGTAAAACTAGTAAAATGTCAACTACTACATTACTTCCTGTTTAACTGTTCCTAGTCCCTACCTCATCGTTGTCGTAATTTCTACCGGCCAATTGGTCAGAATAGTTCGAGGAATATACGTGCTGCAGCAATCTATTGGATGACACCGCTGTCAATTAATTACAGGAGGATAGCTTTATTGGCTCCCTGCTGGGTTTTGACTGATGAGATGCAGTTTATGTCAGAATTGAACAGATTTAATTTACGCAGCGGGTTAGGAGAACGAAGGTATCAGGTTATGATAATTAGGTTAAGGTTATGAAAAGGGTTAGGGTTAGCTAAAATGCAAGCAAACAAACAAACAAGCAAAAACTTTAGACGTCAATTTGACATAAACTGTATCCAATCTAGTCATGATCTCACTGCTGCCATCGGGGACGTCAGAAGCGAGTCAGAGAAGCAGGGAAACGAAGGGGGCGTTAATCATTGCATACATTTACAGTCGCTTTCTCAAATAACGACACCTATTTCATTTCAAAACCTACATACCAACAACAAATAAGACTTTTCATATATAATCGTGTGAAAGATAGAAGAGGGAGCCATGGCGAAGCGGCAGGACACCAAGAAATTCTTTGAGAATCTTTCCGGTGCTGGAAAATCCATCGGCGTTCTGACAAGCGGAGGAGATGCTCAAGGTATCAGTTACTGTTAGGCTACAAGTGGATTAGAGTGATACTGTAACAAACGCTGGAACTGTGTAATCATTACGATACTAAAAGGGAAACAAAGTGTTGAGTTATCAGTATTATAAGTGATGGCATTGTGTTTAGCCTAATGGATCTCAGTATTATGTCATATCATATGTTTGACTCAATTATTCAAAAGATAATGCAGGCAGGTTGAGTATTGACAAAAAAAAGCTATTTAACAGGGAATAAGAATGAATAATTATTTGTTGCAATTGGTAGGCTATTTTCGGTTAGAATTGTCACACTATTGGATTAAGAGAGATTATGCATTATTGTAATCAACAAAAACATGGAGCAAAAAAGTTTATCATACTGAAGGGATGGTGCCACCCGGTAAGGGTTATTTATGGTGAAGGTTTGGGTTAGGGTTAGGATATGGACGTCCCAAGGATCCCAGATTGCACTAACCTACACTGAAGCCTGCATTGCGGAATTCCATTCGTTGATAACCTATGGCGCAGAGATGTCATCAAGTCTGCAAGCAAACGCCCTGCATGTTAAACTTAACATGCCAATTGCAGAGAGCTAAGGATATGTGCATACTAGCAGTTGCGATTTTAGCATGTAAATCTTGGTGGGGCAAACTCAATAAACAAAAAAATGGGGATGCATGCCAGCAAAGCCACTACACAACACAACACTAAACAATACATTAATTGCGCTATAACGTGACAAACGGTGCCCACAAACTGTTAGGGCCTACAGAAAGCTGTCCCAACAGCAGAGCTTTCTTTTCAGCACCATGGAGTGAATCCTTACCACTGCTACACCTGGCTATCAGCGGAGCCTTGTCTGGCAGCGAAATTGTTCATTCAGCCTCATTTTCTGCCTTTAAAAAAAACATAGCTGATATGGCTGACTTGCTTAAACGAATGTGGTTTCTACTGACAATTGAGATGTGAAACTATGGCATAAGGGTACGACGAGCGCATAAGAGGCAATCCGTAATTTCGATTAAGAGAGAGATAGGACAGACGTAGTCCTAACTATTTGTTTAGCACTTTTGAAATGTACAGCGACAGAATTCAGAACATGGGCCGTTCTTACAGTGTTCTCCCTGTACACCAAGTCAGAACCATAGGATAAATAAAGGGGGAATATAAGCAGACAATGAAAGCTCTTACAATATTTGATGATGACATTTCTCTAAAACAGGCTATAGGCTACATGTGCACCACCAAGTCAGAAGTTATGAGGGGGACCAAATTAATAGGTGAGGCACATGGGCTACTAACATCTTACTAAACAACATACACTTGTATTACTTTCTTAGCTACAGTATACATATCTCCCTGGCATATTACATAATTTATGCAGCAGCATACAATATATTTTTGGACTCACCTTGTGCTGTGCTCACTTGAACAGCAAGGTCCTTCCTGTGGGCAAATTTTGTCATCAAACTTTGTCATCAAAGTCTGGAATTCTCTGCATTTATGGTGCTTTCAAGACAACTGGGAACTCTGAAAAAAACAAGGCCGAATCATGATGTCAGTGATCTTCAGGTCGGAGCTCCAGAAAGAGGCCAGAGTTCCCGACTTTCTGAGTTGGAAGACTGTTCCAAATGTATTTTCCCAGTCTGAGCTAGTTTTTTTCAGAGTTTCCAGTTGTCTTGAACTCACTGAAGTCTGTTGCATGTGAATGTTTATTCTTTTAAGCTTGTAAAAGAGACCCTTAAACCCATACACCCACTCCATTGAATAGCAGGCTAGTGATTGCTTTGCAACTCTTGCAGTTAGCCACTGATTCCTTCCAAACCTCTCATTGTTGAATTTGCGATTTACAACTTGTTGTGTAATGTTTATGTCCAATGGCCGATAAGCACCAATACGTTTTATCTATCATTTATCTTCATATGATAAGGCTTGAAAAGGATTTGCGATTAGGTTGTTCTACTTGATTCATGATGATGACAGCTTGTTAGCTAAGATTTTGAAAGTTTGATGTTGACATGATCATTCCAATCAAAGCTACTGTAGATATAATGTGATTTGATGTCATTTTATCTGTGGCCAAAACTTTGAGCCTTCTTGGATGGGCATTTCTAATGTAAATCTATGGCAGCACTCAAAGGGCTTGAATTTACGAGCTCTCCCTGTAGATTTTGCGGTGACATAGTGTCCCCATAAGTGACAGAACACTGAGCCAATCACAACGCAACTAGAGAGCATTACCAACCCCTACGCTCCATATTTTCCGCTGGCTGCCCCACCACAGAAAGCACTGAGCTAGGCTGAGACACCTGCATTTTGGAGCTGCCTTACTCAAGAAAACAAAAAAGAGACCATGTTTGTATGCAGCTTTATTAACTCAATTATTTTTTTTGTACATTGTTTGCAAACTGATATGTGACACGTATTAATGCCAAAATAACATGCAAAACAGGCAAATACATATACAGTGGGGAGAACAAGTATTTGATACACTGCCGATTTTGCAGGTTTTCCCACTTACAAAGCATGTAGAAGTCTGCAGAAAATCACATTGTATGATTTTTAAGTTATTAATTTGCATTTTATTGCATGACATAAGTATTTGATACATCAGAAAAGCAGAACTTAATATATGGTACAGAAACCTTTGTTGGCAATTACAGAGATCATACGTTTCCTGTAGTTCTTGACCAGGTTTGCACACACTAGAGTAGGGATTTTGGCCCACTCCTCCATACAGATCCTTCAGGTTTCAGGGCTGTCGCTGGGCAATACGGACTTTCAGCTCCCTCCAAAGATTTTCTATTGGGTTCAGGTCTGGAGACTGGCTAGGCCTTAGTTGCCCTGGCTGTGTGTTTCAGATCGTTGTCATGCTGGAAGACCCAGCCACGACCCATCTTCAATGCTCTTACTGAGGGAAGAAGGTTGTTGGCCAAGATCTCGCGATACATTGCCCCATCCATCCTCCCCTCAATACGGTGCAGTCGTCCTGTCCCCTTTGCAGAAAAGCATCCTCAAAGAATGATGTTTCCACCTCCATGCTTCACGGTTGGGATGGTGTTCATGGGGTTGTACTCATCCTTCTTCTTCCTCCAAACACGGTGAGTGGAGTTTAGACCAAAAAGCTCTATTTTTGTCTCATCAGACCACATGACCTTCTCCCATTCCTCCTCTGGATCATCCAGATGGTCATTGGCAAACTTCAGACGGGCCTGGACATGCGCTTGCTTAAGCAGGAGGACCTTGCGTGCACTGCAGGATTTTAATTCATGACGGCGTAGTGTGTTACTAATGGTTTTCTTTGAGACTGTGGTCCCAGCTCTCTTCAGGTCATTGACCAGGTCCTGCCGTGTAGTTCTGGGCTGATCCCTCACCTTCCTCATGATCATTGATGCCCCAGGAGGTGAGACCTTGCATGGTGCCCCAGACCGAGGGAGATTGACGTCATCTTGAACTTCTTCCATTTTCTAATAATTGCGCCAACAGTTGTTGCCTTCTCACCAAGCTGCTTGCCTATTGTCCTGTAGCCCATCCCAGCCTTGTGCAGGTCTACAATTTTATCCCTGATGTCCTTACACAGCTCTCTGGTCTTGGCCATTGTGGAGAGGTTGGAGTCTGTTTGATTGAGTGTGTGGACAGGTGTCTTTAATACAGGTAACGAGTTCAAACAGGTGCAGTTAACACAGGCAATGAGTGGAGAACAGCAGGGCTTCTTAAAGAAAAACTAACAGGTCTGTGAGAGCCAGAATTCTTACTGGTTGGTAGGTGATCAAATACTTATGTCATGCAATAAAATGCAAATTAATTATAAAAAAATCATACAATGTGATTTTCTGGATTTTGTACCTATGATAAAAATTACAGACCTCTACATGCTTTGTAAGTAGGAAAACCTGCAAAATCGGCAGTGTATCAAATACTTGTTCTCCCCACTGTATATATATATATGTATTTTTTTTTAAAATTATTATTATTATAATTTCTTGCCAAACAGGCTCTGCCCCACCTACCCTGAATGACGGGTTGCCACTGCATACTAGCCTATCAATATTGTAATGCATTTCATTTTACATTAGCCTATTTCAATGTGACTATCATTATAAACATCCCTGTGCGTTATAACCTGGCATGGCATGACTAACGGGAAGACAAGCACGTGAAGAGGAGGATGGGGACGAGAGCAGGGTAGGCTGCAAGTAGCAGGGTTTGCCCCAAAATGTAGCATATATCTCACAGAGTTAAGAAAAACTTGGCTACCTCTATGCATCACTATAATGTGGAAACACAACTGACATCTCAGTGAAGGACTGTGGTGGTAATAAGTGTGACTCAACCCTTCATTGTTCCATGCCTGGCCCTGGCTGTCATTCACTGACAATAGTGTACTCTCTTCACATATTGGCAGACTACAGCAGGCTGTGATTTCCACAGAATTTATGATACTGTAGTACACTTGCAACAATTGCCTACTGTATCTGTCATTGATGTGTGACATAGTGGGGAGTAGATTAGTAGGCTATTCCCTTTCTCACCAGAGTACCAGTTCTGAAAGAAGCCTACACGTTTAACCATGTAGTTACGCATTATCTCTTCACAGCTTTAAAGATTGTTACTGGGCATGGCACACATATTTTCACCTTGTTCAAAGCCTTCAAACACACTGTTGTGTCGCTGTGTTTCATTGGCCTGCTGTTATTTACTTTGCTTAATCCTATCTTGAAGGGTCAGTAGTGCTGGAATGAAGAGGTTGTATGCATACGCCTGTTTTTTTGCGAAATTCTGTTGCTGTAGAGCAGGGCTCATCAACTAGATTCAGCCACGGGCCGATTTTTATTTTTTGAGTGGCTGGTCAGGGGGCCGGAACATATAATTTTTAGACGGCAAATTGACCACAAGAAGCCCAAATAGATAAACCTTGCTTACTTTTGTATACGATCTCTCTATTATGCGTGGGAATACATGGGAACAGATTACCAAAATTAAAATCAATTGAGCCAATTTCCCGGTGTTGTTACAGTCTTCTATGTCCAACAATGAAAATGCTAATAAAATTCAACCACACCTTTGTTTTATCACAAAACCGGATAGCAACCTCCTGGCGCATCCCTACATTGCCTTCAATGCTACGGGCCGCAACAATGTCATACTTGTTTGTACCAGACAGCATCAGATACAGTTGAAGTTTACATACACCTTAGCCAAATACATTTAAACTCAGTTTTTCACAATTGCTGACATTTAATCCTAGTAAAAATTCCCAGTATTAGGTCCGTTAGGATCACCACTTTATTTTAAGAATGTGAAATGTCAGAATAATAGTAGAGAGAATGATTTATTTCAGCTTTTATTTCTTTCATCACATTCCCTGTGGGTCAGAAGTTTACATACACTCAATTAGTATTTGGTAGCATTGCCTTTAAATTGTTTAACTTGGGTCAAACGTTTCGGGTAGCCTTCCACAAGCTTCCCACAATAAGTTGGGTGAATTTTGGCCCATTCTTCCTGACAGAACTGGTGTAACTGAGTCAGGTTTGTAGGCCTCCTTGCTCGTACATGCTTTTTTAGTTCTGCCTCAAGGTCAGGGCTTTGTGATGGCCACTCCAATACCATTTGTTGTCCTTAAGCCATTTTGCCACAACTTTGGAAGTATGCCTGGGGTCATTGTCCATTTGGAAGTCCATTTGGAAAACCCACATCATTTTCCTTCCTCATGATGCCATCTATTTTGTGAAGTGCACCAGTCCCTCCTGCAGCAAAGCACCCCCACAACATGATGCTGCCACCCCCATGCTTCACGGTTGGGATGGTGTTCTTCGGCTTGCAAGCCTCCCCCTTTTTCCTCCAAACATAAGGATGGTCATTATGGCCAAACAGTTCTATTTTCAGACCAGAGGACATTTATCCAAAAAGTGCAGTACCAAACCGGTTTTGGAGCAGTGGCTTCTTCCTTGCTGAGCGGCCTTTCAGGTTATGTCGATATAGGACTCGTTTCACTGTGGATATAGATACTTTTGTACCTGTTTCCTCCAGCAAGGTCCTTTGCTGTTTGTGATATTGCGAGGGGTGAGAAGTGAGTGATGAGGCAAAAATGAAAAGGAGATGAAGTTTTAACAAGGGAACGAATGACATTTAATATTTCTACAGCAACACACAATAGACAATAACCCGCGAGGGTTGAAACAAAAAACACAGGGTTAAATAGTGACCCTGATGACCAATATGGAACAGGTGTGGGTCATCAGGGTGTTGCTACCATCTTCCCCCGACCGCCGGTTTAGAACGCCGGCGAGGATGATCGCTGGAGAGGAGGAGGGCCCGTCGTCCTGCGCGGGGCATTCGTTACAGTACCCCCCTCCCTAGGCGCGGCTCCTGACGTCGCCACTCGCCGGCGCCCTGGGCGACCCCGAGGGCGGGGGACTGGCCTGTCCGGACGGCATGCATGGAACTCCGTCGTGAGCGACGGATCGCAGATGTCTACCGCCCGGACCCAGCTGCGCTCCTCAGGGCCGTAACCTGCCCAGTCCACTAGGTACTGGACCCGACCCTGCCGTAGCCGAGAGTCCAGCACCTTCTCCACTCGATATGCCAGACCCCCGGCCACCTCCGTTGGGGGTGGAGGCGCCACTGCAGGTCCGGATCCCCCTAGTGGACCAGGAACCACCGGTCTGAGGAGAGAGACATGGAAAGAGGGAGACATGTTAGTATAGGGTGGTGTAAGTCTCAACCTATAGGTGACCTCATTCACTCTCCGAAGGACCGTGAAAGGTCCCACATACCGGGGCTCTAGCTTGTGGCATGGCAAGCGGAGCTGGAGGTTCCTTGTGGACAGCCAGGCTTTATCCCCTGGTTGGAACACTGGAGCCTCACTCCGCCGGCGGACCAGGCTCCCTCAGCCTTCCCAAACCACTCCTCCACCGTCTGGACCTCATTAGAACCCCTTGCCCAGGGGCACAGCCTGGGCTGATAGCCTAGCACCACCTGGAAAGGGGTTAGACCTGTGGAGGAATGGTGCAGGGAATTCTGAGCGTATTCCGCCCAGGGGAGGAAACGGGTCCACTCACCTGGCTGTTCCATACAATAGGATCGAAGGATCCTCCCCAGTTCTTGGTTGGTGCGCTCCGCCTGCCCATTAGCCTGAGGGTGGTACCCGGATGTGAGACTGACCGCGACCCCCAGCTTGGACATGAACGCTTTCCACACCCGGGAAATGAACTGGGGACCTCGGTCAGACACGATGTCCTCCGGAAGTCCATACAATCGGAAGACCTGTTGAAATAGTACCTCAGCGAACTGGAGGGCAGAGGGGAGACCGGGTAGTGGGATGAATCTGACCATCTTGGAAAATCTATCCACTACCACGGCGATGGTGGTTTTCCCCTCTGCTGGCGGCAGATCTGTAACAAAATCTACCGCTATATGTGTCCATGGCCGCTGAGGTACTGGTAGGGGCAGGAGTTTTCCTGTAGGAGCCGTTCTCGGCACCTTTGAGTGTGCGCACACAACACATGACAGTACATAGTGTCGCACAGTCCTCCCCATGCCAGGCCACAAATATTTCTCCCGGAGCGCTTCCAGGGTCCGACTGATACCTGGGTGTCCGGTGGCTGGTGTGGTATGCACCCAGGTTACCAGTCTTCCCCGCACTCTCCGAGGTACGTATGTCTTACCCGGGGGGCATGTTGTAGGGGTAGGATCCCGTCTCCCTGCCCGTAGAATCTCAGCATCTATGTCCCAGGAGACGGGTCCTACGATGCATGCTGGAGGCAGGATGGGCACCTCCTGCCTCGTTTCTGCCCCCCGGTCGTGGATGCGGGAGAGTGCGTCCGCCCTGCCATTCTTAGTTCCTGGGCGATAGGTCAGGGTGAACTGAAAGCGCTCAAAAAACAAAGTCCAGCGGGCCTGTCTGGGGTTAAGGCG
Organism: Thymallus thymallus; assembly: GCA_023634145.1. NCBI lineage: Eukaryota > Metazoa > Chordata > Actinopteri > Salmoniformes > Salmonidae > Thymallus > Thymallus thymallus. Next base: position 12,650,273 of record CM042383.1, on the reverse strand, counting down.
CCGGGCTGCCCTGACGTATTCCAGGTTCCGATGATCCGTCAGGACAGTGAACGGCTCAAGAGCCCCCTCTAGCCAATGTCTCCACTCCTCCAACGGCAACTTCACCGCCAGTAGTTCTCGGTCACCCACGTCGTAGTTCCTCTCCGCAGCGCTTAACTTCCTGGAGTAATAAGCACAGGGGTATAGCAGGGGAGGGTTCCCTGCAGCTGGGAGAGGACAGCCCCTACCCCGACCTCCGACGCGTCGACCTCGACCGTGAAGGGCTTGAGCGGGTCCGGGTGGCGTAGTAGTGGCGCGGTGGTGAATCGGCCCTTCAGGTCGATGAATGCCTTCTCCGCCGTCGGGGTCCAGGTGAGGCGTTGAGGGTTTCCTTTCAACAACGACGTGAGTGGCGCAGCGATGGAACTATAGCCCTTGATGAACCGGCGGTAAAAGTTGGCGAAACCGAGGAAGCTCTGTAGCTCCTTGATGTTTTTGGGGACTGGCCATGACCTTACTGCCTCCACCTTTAGCTCCTCCATCTTCACCCCCTCCGGAGCTATACGATACCCGAGGAAAGAGACGGCCGTCTGGTGAAAGGCGCATTTTTCCTCCTTGACATACAGTTTATTCTGTAACAGTCGTTGGAGGACAGCACGAACGTGGGTCACGTGTTCTGAGAATGTCGAGGAGTACACTAGTATGTCATCAATATATACGACTACATACCTCCACGACATCTCTCGAAATACCTCATTCAGAAACGACTGGAATACCGCTGGGGCATTAGGGAGTCCGTATGGCATCACGAGGTATTCATAGTGACCGGACGGCGTGCTAAATGCGGTCTTCCACTCGTCTCCCTCCTTGATTCGTATGAGGTTATAAGCGCTCCGGAGGTCTAACTTTGTGAAGAATCGCGCTCCCCGTAGCTGCTCTATGGCCTCAAACCCCCGTCCCTCTTCTTCACAAAGAAGAAACTGGCCGAAGCAGGGGATGTGGAGTGGCGAATATGCCCCTGCTCCAGCGCCTCTCGGACATACGTCTCCATATAATCCGTTTCGGCCATAGAGAGCGGATAGATGCGTTTACGGGGAGGCGTGCCACCTGGCATGAGGTCAATGGCGCAGTCCCACTCTCGGTGGGGAGGGAGACATTTGGCCTCTTCTCTAGAGAACACTCCGCATAGATCTTCGTATTCTGGCGGAATGTTCCCCTTGAGGGCGCTCTCAGGACTCTCCACTGATGTTGCCCCTACCGTAGGTGTAATACAGGTCCTCCTACATTTTTCCGACCATCCCAGAATCCTTTGTGCGCTCCAGCTGATGTTTGGGTTATGTTGCTGGAGCCAAGGAAGTCCCAAGATGATCGGATGTATGGAGGATGAGATCACCAACAATTCCAGTCTCTCTCGATGGCAGCCGTGAATAGTGAGAGTGACTGGACGGGTCACGTGAGTAATGGAACCGGACCCCACCGGTCGACCATCCAGAGCATGAACCGGCATTGAGGACCTCAACCGGCGCAACGGCAGCCGAAGAGAGTCAACCAGAGTCCGATCAATGAAACTCCCCGCAGCCCCGGAGTCAATCAGGGCTGTAGACACATAATTAGGGAAGTTACCGGAGAGCACAACTGAGCAACAGAAAGGACTAGCGATGTTTACAGTATTAGGTACACTTACTGTGCCCATCTGAACCCCCCGGCCACTTACCCCTTTTCTGCGTCTCATCGGAAGAGAGGGGCAAGATCTTCTCACATGCCCTCTCTCTCCGCAGTACAGACACAGTCCCTGACGACTCTGTCTCTCTCTCTCCTCTGCGGAGAGCCTCGTAATTCCCACCTCCATTGGCTCATGTTCCGGCTCCAATCGCGGAAGAGGGAGATGCGCGCGGCGCTCCAGCTGTTCACGGTCCTGGAGTTGGCCGTCGATGGCAATGGCCCGGGCGATGTAGGCGTCCAGCGTCATGGATTGGCTTACACAAGCCAGCTCCATTCGGACCTCCACCCGCAGCCCTCTACGGAAAGCTGTCCGAAGAGCCGGCTCGTTCCACCCACTGGCCGCCGCCATCGTCCGGAAAGACAGCGCATACTCCGCGGCCGTGTCCCTTCCTTGTTCCAGGCGCATCATCCGCTCGCCCGCATCTCTCCCCTCCGCGGGATGGTCAAAAACAGCTCGGAACTCGCCAAACTCGCCGAAGGCGGCAATTGACCGTAACAGCTCGCTGTCCCTCTCCCACAGTGCCGTCGCCCAGCTGAGTGCACGACCCGTGAGGAGCGTGATCATCGTGCGCACCTTCTCCCGATCCGACATTGGCAAGTCGCCCAGATACAACTCACATTGGAGAAGGAACCCACGACAATCCTCCGGATTGCCATCGTACTTCTCTGGGCTGGCTCTCCGGAGTTCTCCTCCCGAGACGTGACGAGACTCGACACGACCAGGTGCTGGGGACGCTGTGGCTCCAACTGGATCCACCGGGTGTTCCCCGCCCGGTCGTGCAGCCATGTGGGACATCAGACCACCGAGGGCAGTGACCAGATTGGAAACCTGTTCCCCCATGGCTCTGAGTCTCTCCTCTAGCTCTGGTGCCCGACCAGGCGCCCCAGCTCCCTCGCCGCGCCCGTCCATGGAGACCTAGGGTAGAGTGTGGGATGAAAAAAGGACAAAAAGGAGTTAGGAACAACAGTGCTACGAAGACAGGTAAGTGAGAACAAACAAAATAATAATAGGTGCCTCTGGTGCACGGCGGGTTATTCTGTGATATTGCGAGGGGTGAGAAGTGAGTGATGAGGCAAAAATGAAAAGGAGATGAAGTTTTAACAAGGGAACGAATTACATTTAATATTTCTACAGCAACACACAATAGACAATAACCCGCGAGGGTTGAAACAAAAAACACAGGGTTAAATAGTGACCCTGATGACCCTGATGAGGGTGTTGCTACCATCTTCCCCCGACCGCCGGTTTAGAACGCCGGCGAGGATGATCGCTGGAGAGGAGGAGGGCCCGTCGTCCTGCGCGGGGCATTCGTTACACTGTTGTTCTGGGATTGATTTGCACTTTTCGCACCAAAGTATGGAAATTGCTCCCAAGGATAAACCTGACTTGTGGAGGTCTACAATTTTTTTTCTGAGGTATTGGCTAATTTCTTTTGATTTTTCCATGATGTTGAGCGAAGAGGCACTGAGTTAGGTAGGTAAATAGTGGTAAATACATCCACAGATGTATTTACCACTAAATACATCCACAGAAGCTTCTAAAGCCATGACATCATTTTCTGGAATTTTCCAAGCTGTTTAAAGGCACAGTCAACTTAGTATATGTAAACTTCTGACCCAGTGGAATTGTGATATAGTGAATTATAAGTGAAATAATCTGTCTGTAAACAATTGTTGAAAGAATTACTTGTGTCATGCACAAAGTAGATGTCCTAACCGACTTGCCAAAAGTATAGTTTGTTAACATGAAATCTGTTGAGTGGTTGAAAAATGAGTTTTAATGACTTCAACCTAAGTGTATGTAAACTTCCGACTTCAGCTGTAGATGGCCTACACGTAGAGAGACGGGCAGAGTTTTGATCGCTCGGATGCTTTCTCCTGTGAGATACATTCAGCCTCTTTTGCGAATTGAAGGAAAATTATGAAACAGATAACTTTTTTGGGGGGAAGCATGGCTTCCCTTGGCATTCATTAATACACACCACAGCCTGCTGTAGAGACATCAAGCATACCTAAACATACCTAATCCATAATCTCTAGGAACACTACTGTTAAATTTGTCCCTCGCTATCAAATAAACATCTGAATCAAACTTTTGTCACAATCACACTACATTCCTGCTGTATCGACAGTGGGATACCATTAGACAAAGCACTTTGTGCGAGACTACCTACCATGAAATCTACCACTGTCTACACAGCAGGAATATAGTCCGATTGGGACAAAAATCCTGTCAGAATCCAGTTGCAGTCACTCCATCCTGTAGCCTACCCTGAAGACTAGAGAATTCAACATGCATATTTTCTCACATGATGTGAGTAAAAACCACTTGCAAGTCTTACCTGCCAGAAAAGATTGGTTCTGTATAAAGGGTGTTTTCTAAAATGATTTACAGAACCATTGGCCGTGCTTCAGGAAATCATCCAGTGGGATTAAGAATGTTTGAAGTGTTCATCATTATTTGCCCACATTGGATAATCTATGTACCATTTTCTGTGTACACACAGGTCTCCTTTATCTTATATTGTTACTGGTCTCCTAGCAACAATGATTGGCACCAGCCAACCCACAGTACCGGAATCGGTGCTCGTTAGCATCGACCCAGACAACAGACGCTTAATATCTGTGCCAGACCAACCATGCACACTGGTCTCTCTACAGTCTGTTTACTGTGAAGGCATGCTGACTCTGAAATTATACCCTATTCCTTATATAGAGCATCCTATGTGGGCCCTGGTCAAAGTAAGTGCACTATATTGTTGTGGGCCTAAGAAGCTCTTGGATACTAACAATAATCACATTGAAGGCAGCGCCTGCTCCTGCCCACACTCAGTGTGCCCTGGGAAGCCAGTGAATAGCAGCATTGTTGTGTGGTGTGGGAGAAGTGGGAGGGCATCAGCACAGAGCAGTATTGGCACCACAGGGCTGCCCTACTGTGCTTGGCTGACTCTAATGAGAAGGTAGCTCCAAGCAATACGTGCTACACTCTTTGATAAAAGGGTTCTAAAAGGGTTCTCCCCATAGGATAACCCTTTTTTGTTCCAGGTAGAATCCTATTTGGTTCTAGGTAAAACCCTTTTGGGTTCCATGCAGAACCCTCTGTGGAAAGTGTTCTACATGGAACCAAAAAGGTTCTACCTGTAAACAAAAAGTGTTCTTCAAAGGTTTCTCCTATGGGGACAGCCTAATAACCCTTTTAGGTACTAGATTATAAAACAATTCTAAGAGTGTTGTTTTTGTCCATAATATGGTGACCATACTGCATTCAAAATTATTACCACACTTGTATTACAATGTTAAAGTAGTTTTGGTGCAACTAAGATGCAAGTCTTTGTAATCATTATGATACATTTCCACACTGTCAATGGAAAATGTATAAGATACTGAATCAAGGCCAATGCCTATGCAAGCATCTTTCTCTGCTGGATGGAGCACACCATGTTAACTTGATTTACAAGATTCATCCCATCTCCCTGATTAGTATTTTCAGCCTGTAGCCTACCAAATGTAACATGCATTGTCACATATTGAATGTATTTCTCTCTCTCTCTCTCTCTCTCTCTCTCTCTCTCTCTCTCTCTCTCTCTCTCTCTCTCTCTCTCTCTGTCTCTGTCTCTCTCTTGTCTCTCTCTCTCTCTCTGTCTCTCTCTTGTCTCTCTCTCTCTCTCTGTCTCTCTCTCTCTCTCTCTCTCTTGTCTCTCTCTGTCTCTCTCTCTGTCTCTGTCTCTGTCTCTCTCTCTCTCTCTCTCTCTCTCTCTCTCTCTCTCTCTCTCTCTCTCTCTCTCTCTCTCTCTCTCTCTCTGTCTCTCTCTCTCTCTCTGTCTCTCTGTGTTGTTGTTGTGCAGGTATGAATGCTGCTGTCCGGGCTGTGGTCCGCATGGGTATTTATGTGGGAGCTAAAGTCTACTTCATCCACGAGGTGAGATCATGACAGACACTCCCAGGGGCTTGTACTGTTCTGACACTGAGATAAATCAACACCCACAAGCTCTGTGCTTATAAGGCAAAGCTTTTCTTTGGCAGTAGTAGTTTGGATCAACAATATTATTTCAGAATTAAATAGAAAACTAAGTTAAAATGGTGATTTAAAGGGTCTTTATGCAAAATGTATTATGTTTAAATAAAACAGAGGAGGAGCGATTATTTGGTATAAATGTTCAACAAAATGACTTGTATTTCATGTAAGGGTCATGAAAATGAGAAGTGAATTGGAAACTTTCATCCGTTGCTTCCATGCTTGGTGCGTCGGTACCACTTGCTGTGCGGCAACAGAGAGAAAAGTCTATGACTTACTTGGGTGGCTGGAGTCGTTGCTTAAGTGTCGTCTATTGTTAGAGACTCTAGTGTTTGATGACTGATGAAAGGTATTCCGTTGAGGAGGCTCACAGCAGTGTCTCAAATGCCACACTATTCCCTATACAGTGCTCAGCTTTTAACCAGAGCCCTATGCACACCAAAGGTAGTGCACTATATAGTGAATGGTGTATGGGCCCAGGTCAAAAGTAGTGCACTATATAGGGAATAGGTTGCAATTTGGGACATACACACTGCAAGAGGCTTACATGTTGTTATCTACTGTTTCTGACTCAATGAAGGCAGGAGGATATGAGCTCTGATTTCAATGTCTAAATAATTGGATTACAGGAAGCTTCAGACGCCCCGATAGTGCCATCGCCATGAGTCTTGAATAAACAACTGTATGCTGTGAGATATATCAGTGTGCCTTTAATAATTGGGCATCATTTGTGCTAGAGTTAAAGGGATAGTTCATCTAATTTTCAGGTCAAATTGAACTTACCTCGCGTTGTCTATGTATGTCAGTAGTGACAGCATCCTGTTGTTTACTTTTGCTACAGGTAGTATTTACATTTATATTGTAGTCATTTAGCAGAAGCTCCTATCCAGAGCGACTTACAGTTAGTTAGAGCATACATGTTCATACCTTTTTTCGTACTGGTCCCCCGTGGGAATTGAACCCACAACCCTGGCGTTGCAAGCGCCATGCTCTACCATCTGAGCTTCACGGGACTAGTAGTTAGCACAATTTAGCATTGTCCTCTCAAAATGAATGTAAGTATATAACCCTGATATTATCAAAGATGTGTTGCAGAGACAATGACTGTTACTATGTAACAACATTGTAATTCATGAATATGTTCATATTAAAATTAGGAAATATAGGCCTATGCTGTGAGATAATGTTAATGTTTATTTTCTCCATGCAGGGTTACCAGGGTATGGTAGATGGTGGGGATAACATTGAAGAGGCATCATGGGAAAGTGTCTCAAGCATGCTGCAAGTGGTAAGGAGTGCAGTGAATGCCTTTAGGCAAAATACTATGGATTAGTCTAACATTATGATCACAGTCACACATATATATACAGTTGAAGTCTGAAGTTTACATACACTTAGGTTGAAGTCATTAAAACACAGATTTCATGTTAACAAACTATAGTTTTGGCAAGTTGGTTAGGACATCTACTTTGTGCATGACACAAGTAATTCTTCCAACAATTGTTTACAGACAGATTATTTCACTTATAATTCACTATGTCACAATTCCAGTGGGTCAGAAGTTTACATACAGTAAATTGACTGTGCCTTTAAACAGCTTGGAAAATTCCAGAATTGTTGTACTTTTCATGGCTTTAGAAGCTTCTGATAGGCTAATTGACATCATTTGAGTCAATTGGAGGTGTACCTTTGGATGTATTTCAAGGCCTACCTTCAAACTCAGGGCCTCTTTGCTCGACATCATGGGAAAATCAAAAGAAGTCAGCCAAGTCCTCCGAAAGAAAATTGTAGACCTCCACAAGTCTGGTTCATTCTTGGGAGCGATTTTCAAATGCCTGAAGGTGCTACGTTCATCTGTACAAACAATAGTACACAAGTATAAACACCATGGGACCACGCAGCCGTCATACCGCTCAGGAAGGAGACGGGTTCTGTCTCATAGTGACAGCAAATCAATCCAAGAACAACAGCAAAGGGCCTTGTGAAGATGCAGGAAGAAACAGGTACAAGCTGAATAACACCATCCCAACCGTGAAGCACGGGGGTGGCAGCATCATGTTGTATAAATCATTCTCCCTACTATTATTCTGACATTTCACATTCTTAAAATAAAGTGGTGATCCTAACTGACCTAAGAAAGGGAATTTGTACTAGGATTAAATGTCAGGAATTGTGAAAAACTGAGTTTAAATGTATTTGGCTAAGGTGTATGTAAACTTCCGACTTCAAGTGGTTAATGATAATTTTGGTCAGAGGCTATTTGTGGTCCCAGAATTGACAAATTGCATGTGACAGATGAGCGCAGCTGCATTTCTGGCCGATGCTAAACAGAGTGGAAGTTGGCCTGTCCTGTCATCATGGATTCTGCATGAAGCTGATAGTTAATGACAACAAAACACACCACACAACACAAAAATATAAATATGAGAGGTTGAATTAATGAGGCCTATCAATGCAGCACTGCTCAATTGTGTCAGATTATGTCATCCATTGGTTTGGTGTAGAGCTGTTGTGTTTCATTCATCCAACCTTCATCCATCCATCCAATCTTCATTCATCTATCCATCCAACCTCAACCTATCCATCAGGGTGGCACAGTCATTGGCAGTGCCCGCTGCAAGGAGTTCCGCAGCCACGAGGGGCGCCTGAAGGCTGCCCACCACCTGGTGCAGCATGGCATAACCAACCTGTGTGTGATTGGAGGGGACGGCAGCCTCACGGGGGCCAACCTCTTCAGAGAGGAGTGGAGCGGACTACTGGAGCAGCTGGTCCAGCAGGGTATCTCAATGTTGTAGTCAGTGTTCACAGTAACTCATTTCTTAGGCAAATTGCAAAAAATGTATTTATACGCCTGATATGTTGTAGCAAAACATGTATTACTAGGTATTACCAAAGCCTGTATACAGCCATTCCATCTATGAGTGGACATTACTCAGTAGTAAAGCCAGTGGGTTCATATTGCGTTGTATTGTGTATCCTGTTTAAAGGTCTGATTGATCAGGAGGCTGCCCAGAACAACTCAGAGCTGCACATCGTGGGAATGGTGGGCTCCATCGACAACGACTTCTGTGGCACTGACATGACAATCGGGACAGACTCTGCCCTGCACAGAATCATAGAGGTGGTGGACGCAATCATGACCACAGCTCAGAGGTACTGACATAGATGATTGTTGTTGAATGGTACATTTCTTAACTTTTAGATGAGCCAACATTTACACATAGACAGAGGTACTGACAGAAACAGTGGTATATTGGTATATTTAGCTCTGTTGTTTGTACACGGTCAACATTTACACAGACTTCTCTCCTTTCTCTCAGCCACCAGAGGACATTTGTGCTGGAGGTCATGGGAAGACATTGTGGGTATGGAATGGCATTTCATTTCCTGCTAAATTTAGCTATGGACTCTCAGCTGTCCTGCTTTTGAAGATGTTTGTACATAATACATACAAATGGGTTTGTATTGCATGCATTTATATTTTATTGTATACTAAATGTACTGTGTGTGTGTGTGTGTGTGTGTGTGTGTGTGTAGGTACCTGGCCCTAGTAAGTGCTCTGGCCTGTGGGGCTGACTGGGTCCTGATCCCTGAGATGCCCCCTGAGGACGGGTGGGAGGAACAGATGTGTCAGAAACTGTCCGAGGTAACACACAGACACAGACATTTTACATTTACATTTACACACACAGGTGACATCTGACACCTGCAGATGTAACTATAAAACATTTTAATCTATACTTCACATTGAATAGGATTTACTGCTTTGTGATTACAATTGTTGTAGTTTATTGTATTCCCTTCAACCATAGCAAAAGCAACAGTGTGTTTCTTATTGCCCAGAGCCGATCCAGGGGTTCAAGGCTGAATATAATAATAGTCGCTGAAGGAGCCATTGACAGACAAGGAAAGGCTATTACTGTTGATAATGTCAAGGATGTGAGTACCTGAATATGCAACGAAGGGGGAACCGAAAGCAGGTCCTACAGATGCGTGAATAGCTCCATGCTTTACAGATGAAAGGACTGTTAAGTGACAGTTAGAGAAAGGAGAGAGGTAGTAGCAGATCTGTTCTTTCTCTCTCTCTCTCTATGGTAGGCATGCAGCTGTCTCAGCATAAACTGGGACCAGCTTTTGAAAAGCTGAGTGCAAAACTTTTCTGTCATGTACTGTACTGAATATCTGTGCTTTGTTTGTATTCTTATAGAACCGTGCAGATAAGAAACGTCTCAATATCATTATTGTAGCAGAGGGGGCGATAGATTCTCACAACCAGCCTATCACTACAGACCATATTAAGGAAGTAAGTACTCAGCTGTCCTGTACTGGTGTAGTACTCCTCTGCAGACCTGGGTTTCGAAAATATTTCAAATACTTTGAGTGTTTTCTTTAGCCTGCCTGGATTTCTATTGGTTCCATTGTGCCAGACAAGCTCAATCAGTATTTGAAATTATTTCAGATTGTATTTGAACCCAGGTCTGGTACAGTACTTCTGTGTGCCGTGGTACCTTCTGGCTGGACATCGTCATCTCTCCCTCTCTCTGTCCCATTAACGACATGCTGTCCATGTTTTAACTCTTCATCTAAGTATTTTATTGGATCTTTCTTAGTGGCGTGAACTTCTGTGAATTATACTCCTTCCGGTTTATGCCTTGCAACCTTGTTCTTCATCAGCATACCTAACCTGGTAAGCATAGAAATACATATAGAACATCTAGGATCTCTGTTCTGGTAAGAGTCTAATACAGTACATTTTACCTGTGAGAACAAAAGAGCAAGGGCTGAGTCCCAAATGGCACCCTATTCTCTATAATATAATGCACTACTTTTGACCAGCTCTGGTTAAAAGTAGTGCACTATATAGGGAATAGGGTGCCATTTGGGACACACAAGGTGTAAGTGTTGGAGACTGTGTACATGACAGGAACTGTTTTGCATGGGTGTGCAGTGTTTCCCCTTCTGTCTTTCTTCTTAAGACGTAGCATGCCATTGTCATTCTCTTTCTACCATACATAGTGTATTGTGTAACATAACACCAATATCAAGTTGTCAAATAGACAATTGTTGCTTCCCCAAATGGCACCATATTCTCTTTATCAGTGCTTCTTAATCCTGGTCCTGGGTCCCCAGGCCCAGGATTAAGAAACACTGATCTATATAATGCATTACTTTTGTAGTAGTACACTATATAGGGAATAGGGTGCCATTTGGGACGTAATTGTTATTTAAGTACTCTGCTCAATACCTGGCCTTCCTCTCCTACTATAGCTGGTTGTTCGCTGTCTGGGCTTTGACACCAGAGTCACCATCCTGGGTCACGTCCAGAGAGGAGGAACCCCCTCTGCCTTCGACCGGATCCTGGTGAGTGTTACCCACTTAAAGGCACCTAAAGACTGGGATGCTTCCTAGATGGCACCCTATTCCCTATATAGTGCACTACTTTTCATTTAGAGTCACAGCCATTTGTTCTGGTTTGTTTTTGTTAGTATCCATGAGGCAGCCAACATTTCAGAGTGGTCATTGTCATTTAAAGAGCATGTAATTTCATACTGTTATGCAATTTCTAACTTGAGCATGAAGTTATTTTCCCAGTGTCCCGAATCACCATTCATTCTAAATTGACCCAGAGTATAAATATTATTTGACCTTTGACTTCCGCCCTGTCTGTCCAGGCCAGTCGTATGGGAGTGGAGGCGGTCCTGGCCCTGTTGGAGGCTTCAGCCAGCACCCCGGCCTGCGTAGTGTCTCTGTGTGGGAACCAGGCTGTCCGTCTGCCCCTCATGGAGTGTGTTCAGATGGTAAACGTACACTGTGTGTTCAGATGCTACTCAGGCCCTGCTGGGACCCTGGATAAGTATACTGTACAGTGTAGACATGGTGATGGCCGCCAGCCAAGATAGTGTGTGTGTGAGATTGCTTTACTCAACAGGAAACCAAGAACACGTATGGAGTTTTCATGTTGTACACCCTCATTTACAGGATGCTTTAAGTACTTCTACATACAGTATACATTGTAGATCTATTATGAATAAAGACAATTGGTAGGCTGTTATTTCAAGACAAATTAACCACTCGTATTTATTTTCTCAATAGACACAAGACGTCCAGAAAGCCATGGACGAGAAGAATTTTGAGGAAGCTGTGAGACTGCGTGGCAGGTATAATATCTGACTCATTATGTCTATTATACATTCTTTTGTAAAATAAACTGATATCTCTGTGTTTATAATATGCATATCTTTATTTGGCCAGCAGTCTAGTCTAGCGGGACCATTACAGCTTTACAGGATTCTGATAGATTTTCCTCTGGCCGTTAAAAGCTTATGTAACTGTAGCTTTTGGACAAAGGTAGATGGATAATTAACAGGTTTCATTAATATTTTGCAGGAGTTTCGAAAACAACCTGAACACCTACAAACTTCTGTCTTACCGGAAAGCAGACTCTGAACTCCCAAATGTAAGTATCCTCAGATAACCCAAGGTAAACATTTATATTGTACGTTGACAAAGTTACTGTGACATTCACATGTGTTTTTCATAACGTTTGTGTCTTTCCAGCATTTTTCAGAATTGTGCGTTAGGATCAGGTACTTCCTGTTGAGGTGCATTGTGGGTCATACTGAGGTCTTTTTGTGACACTAACAGAGTGTGTTTGTTAAATTGTTTTCTTTCTTGAGGGGATAGGAAGAGGATGTAATGTACGTACTGTACTGTTACATACTATAATATACCAGCTCTTGATCAGTGTTAAGTTCTCCTATATACAGTATATACCGTTCAAACGGATCTGGGACAAGGCTTTGTTTTAAATACTAATTTGCTGCATCAATGGTAGAATGTCAACTATGCATTTCGAAAAAGCCCTGTAGAGTAGAGCAACAAGTAGCTTTTAGGTCGGCATTTTTTCTAACAACATATAGTATGTATTTGAATAAAATAATACCTTCATAGGGCCATGATTGAACTAGACAGCTTCTGACGTAGTAAATGTAGGATTAGACCATTCTGAGCATAAATAGTGCCACAAAATGACAAATGTCTGTGTCTGTTGCTGTAGCCTGACCCTCATTGCTTATATCTTCATTGCTCTGCTTAGTAGAAGCGCCGTAGACCTTGCTAAGAAGTGCCCTGTTGCTACACTTTCAGTATGCTTGCTGTTGCCATAGTAGCCTACTAACTAGTTCTGCTGCAGTGAAGTATCAATCAGACACTTGCTTGTGATCTGCTCAAAGTAAGAGATTACTTTGGGATTACCACGCCTGAGGCCACTCATATACATGGGGTCTATCTGTCCATGATCTTACTGTGATCATGGGATTGACAGCTAACGGATGTTCCTTAGCTCAGAGCCAGTGGTCTATGTGAAGTACAACAACAGCCTATAAAGATGCAGCATCTTGGAGCCGTAGCATGAGGCCTTGCTAGAGATTATCTCTGCATGCTGCTCCATTCTCATCCAGAGACGACAGCTTTGCCAGGCTTGTAGAGCATCTCTATATACCACTATGAGCAGTTGTATGTATTCAGAGGGGTTTGGCGATAAAGGTATCCATGGGTTGAATGTACTGAATAGAAATTGAATTGATCCCAACTCTGCTAATTTATGTGTATGTATTTCTAAATAAATGTGTGTGTGTGTGTATTTTTAAATGTGTGTGCGTGACGGCTGTGCTGTTGATCCTCAGAGCTCCTTCAACGTGGCGGTGCTGAACGTGGGTGCCCCTGCTGCGGGCATGAACGCAGCTGTCCGCTCTGCCGTCAGGGTGGGCATCACCGAGGGGCACAAGATGTTTGCCGTTAACGACGGCTTCGAGGGATTCTACAAGGGACAGGTACTGGGGTTAAGACACATGACTGTTGTCGTTCCATTCTTGCCCAATGAGGATTAGAGTCTCACTGCCACATGACCAACAGGTCAGTGTGATACGAAGATATCCTTGTTTGCTCACTGTTAAACACATTTGATCTTATTTGTCCCCTAGTATTGTTTACACCATTTACCTTGAAATGCAGTCTACACCATATTTTGAAAGCCATTAGAATAACCAGAGCGCATACTTAAAATGATTCATAAAAACTTGACAGCGAAGCCAGATAAGCTAAAGGTTATATTGACCTTGTTGGCTGGCTCTGCAGAGTAGAAAAGTAGCTGGCTACTGTGTCACCTTTACTCCTGCGTCTGCTGCCGCTGGCACTGATGGAGTTTTACAGATAAGACTTGTGTGGGGAGATAAACAGCAGTGCTTACAGTAAGCCCATTACTCTCACCTCCTCTCCTTTATGCAGGCATCTCTCTCACCCCCACTCTTTCCTAAGCCTCTAACCCCTACTTTCTCACACCCACTCCCTCTCTCTGTCACTCCCTCTCTCTGTCACTCCCTCTCTCTGTCACTCCCTCTCTCTGTCACTCCCTCTCTCTGTCACTCCCTCTCTCTGTCACTCCCTCTCTCTGTCACTCCCTCTCTCTGTCACCCATTCTCTCTGACATTCATTCTCTCTGTCAACCATTCTCCCTTGTCCCCCATTCTCTCTGTCACCCATTCTCTCTGTCACCCATTCTCTCTGTCACCCATTCTCTCTTGTCACGCATTCCCTCTGTCACCGGACCTCACACAACACTGCCTGGGTCAACCTTTGATTCAAGGGCCCCTGGGCACTCAGCCGGAGGAAAGCATGGAGGCAGGGATAAGTGATTGAAAATAATGCTCCTTCGTCCGTGGTCAAATGCTAATGTACCTCGCCCAACACTGAGGGATGAGTGAAACCTTGGCAGATTTGGCAGATTACCCTTGGTAGATTAGAGCCTGGAGCTATAGTACAGTACGATCATGCTGTCATACAAAGCAGGATAGATGTTATAGGTCTATATCATTGACTGACATTGACAAAGCAGGATAGATGTTATAGGTCTATATCATTGACTGACATTGACAAAGCAGGATAGATGTTATAGGTCTATATCATTGACTGACATTGACAAAGCAGGATAGATGTTATAGGTCTATATCATTGACTGACATTGACAAAGCAGGATAGATGTTATAGGTCTATATCATTGACTGACATTGACAAAGCAGGATAGATGTTATAGGTCTATATCATTGACTGACATTGACAAAGCAGGATAGATGTTATAGGTCTATATCATTGACTGACATTGACAAAGCAGGATAGATGTTATAGGTCTATATCATTGACTGACATTGACAAAGCAGGATAGATGTTATAGGTCTATATCATTGACTGACATTGACAAAGCAGGATAGATGTTATAGGTCTATATCATTGACTGACATTGACAAAGCAGGATAGATGTTATAGGTCTATATCATTGACTGACATTGACAAAGCAGGATAGATGTTATAGGTCTATATCATTGACTGACATTGACAAAGCAGGATAGATGTTATAGGTCTATATCATTGACTGACATTGACAAAGCAGGATAGATGTTATAGGTCTATATCATTGACTGACATTGACAAAGCAGGATAGATGTTATAGGTCTATATCATTGACTGACATTGACAAAGCAGGATAGATGTTATAGGTCTATATCATTGACTGACATTGACAAAGCAGGATAGATGTTATAGGTCTATATCATTGACTGACATTGACAAAGCAGGATAGATGTCATAGGTCTATATCATTGACTGACATTGACAAAGCAGGATATATGTTATAGGTCTATATCATTGACTGACATTGACAAAGCAGGAT
Source organism: Thymallus thymallus (assembly GCA_023634145.1). Lineage (NCBI taxonomy): Eukaryota > Metazoa > Chordata > Actinopteri > Salmoniformes > Salmonidae > Thymallus > Thymallus thymallus. The sequence continues at coordinate 12,634,833 of CM042383.1, read as the reverse complement.
AGATGTTATAGGTCTATATCATTGACTGACATTGACAAAGCAGGATAGATGTCATAGGTCTATATCATTGACTGACATTGACAAAGCAGGATAGATGTTATAGGTCTATATCATTGACTGACATTGACAAAGCAGGATAGATGTCATAGGTCTATATCATTGACTGACATTGACAAAGCAGGATAGATGTCATAGGTCTATATCATTGACTGCAAATCTGATCTGCGTGATTGTTTTTTAGAATGTCATTCATTAATTTAGCACATTTTGTGTCCCCTTGGAAATGAACGCAATGAATGAGGATGTTAGCATTTAGCAGAGCTTTATGGAGACTACTCAGAACACATTTGAAACCTCAATTTCAAAGACTAGTTTTGTGGTGTTTGTGTCCACACAGATAAAGGAGATTAAATGGGGAGATGTAGGTGGTTGGACTGGACAAGGGGGGTCCATACTGGGAACAAAGAGGTAGGCTAATGTTTATGTTTGCCTCCCAAATGGCATCCTATTTCCTATATAGTGCACTACTAATGTGCCATAGGGTGCCATTTGGGACACACAAAGTCATTCAAAAATTGCTGAATGGTAAATCAACACTGACATATCGGGTACTGTAGATGAACATAGATTTTCATTTTTTATTTCAGAACCCTTCCAGCGAAGCATCTTGATAAGATTGCTGAACAAATCAGGATACATAACATCAATGCTCTGCTTGTTATCGGTGGATTTGAGGTACGTACAGCACATCACAGCATCAAATGCATTTCACATTGAAATAACAGTTGAATATTATTACAGTATTATACCACTACTATGCATTACCAAATTGTATATTGTACTTTTTATAAATGTGAAAAGTTTTTACTATAGTCTACTCTAATAATCCTTAAATACTTGAAGTACTTTATGGTTACATGCTTTGTCCGGCACACTGAAAAGATCTTACATTAGAGTCCTATTTTTGGAGTAAATTTAGAATCTTAGTAATAGTAATACACAATAATAGTAATACTACTAATAACCTTTGAGAAATACACTGAAATATACTCTTGTCTCATATATTTTTCTAAGTGTTTCACACTGTTGTATTCATTCATTTCACAATCTAAAGTTACGAAATATTCTCCATTATTTTCTATTTTTATTAAGAACATATTTCTCCACAACTCCTAGCATCCTTCAGGCTCTCCTCCCTGTGTCCCCCATCTCTGTGTCAGTTACACTGTGTGGTGCTTCCTGTCTGTGTCACACTGTCCGTTGTGATAGACCTGGCTCCCTCACACTGGCTCCGCCCACCTTGTCCTGGCTTTACTCATGGTTGTGTCCCAAATGGCACCCTATTCCGTATACAGTGCACTACTTTTGACCAGTCCTGGTCAAAAGTAGTGAACTATATAGGGAATAGGGTGCCATTTTGGGATGCAACCCCATTAACTCTCCGCTCTAAAGTCCTGGCTCTGCCCTGTACTGCAGGCCTTCCTGGGAGTCATGGAACTGTCAGCTGCTCGGGAGAAATATAATGAGTTCTGTGTCCCCATGGTTATGGTCCCTGCCACGGTCTCCAACAATATACCGGGCTCTGACCTCAGCATTGGCGCAGACACAGCTTTGAATGCTATTACTGATGTAAGTCTGGCTGGGGGTCAGAGGTTGCAAGTTTACGTGTTTTAAGAACACCCGCCAGCCAATCAGAATTGGGGACTTCACTGATTGCAGCTCGGGCGTGGCATTTACCAGCATCACAACTGGCTGAATGTAACTGAGCGTTACCTAAAGGCACCATACTGATTTGTGTTGACCGAGGTATGCATGTGATACTTTATCATCTGAACGGAAATAGTTAGGTAGAGTTTAAAAAGAAATAGAAGGGCATAATAAACACTAAGTGAAATAGATATAGTATGACAATTTATCCTGATCAGTTTCAGAGACTGTGTAATGTACAAACAGCAAGCAGTTAACAGTGATTTATTTCAAGCTCAACCCATCTAACGAGGTACAGTAGTATATGATTAGTAGTGGTAGGGGTAGTATTAGGGGTAGGTATATTAGGGTAGGGGTAGTATTGGGGGTAGGTATATTAGTGGTAGGTATATTAGGGTAGGGAAAGTATTGGGGGTAGGTATATTAGTGGTAGGTATATTAGGGTAGGGGTAGTATTGGGGGTAGGTATATTAGTGGTAGGTATATTAGGGTAGGGGTAGTATTGGGGGTAGGTATATTATTGGTAGGTATATTAGGGGTAGGGGTAGTATTGGGGGTAGGTATATTAGTGGTAGGTATATTAGTGGTAGAGGTAGTATTAGGGGTAGGTACAGTACCTTCTGAAAGTATTCATACCCCTTGACTTATTGCACATTTTGTTGTGTTACAGCCTAAGTTCAAAATGGATTACATTTGGTTTTTTTATCTCACCAATCTTCACACAATACCCCATAATGACAAAGTGAAAACATGTTTTTAGAAACCTTTGCAGATTTATTGAAAATTAAATATAGAAATATCTAATTTACATTAGTATTCACACCCCTGAGTCAATACTTTGTAGAAGCACCTTTGGCAGCCATTACAGCTGTGAGTCTTTATGGGTAAGTCTCTAAAAGCTTTCCACACCTTGATTGTGCAACATTTGCCCATTATTATTTTCTAAATTCTTCAAACTCTGTCAAATTGGTTGTTGATCATTGCTAGACAACCATTTTCAGATCTTGCCCTAGATTTTCAAGTAGATTTAAGTCAAAACTGTAACTCGGCCACTCAGGAACATCCACTGTCTTCTTGGTAAGCAACTTCAGTGTAGATTTAGCCTTGTGTTTTAGGTTATTGACCTGCTGAAAGCTGAATTAATATCCCAGTGTGTGTTGGATAGCAGACTGAACCAGGTTTTCCTCTAAGATTTTGCCTGTACTTAGCTTCATTCCATTTATTTTTTTCTCCTGAAAAACTACCATCCTTAAAGATTACAAGCAGATAGATAGATAGATAGATAGATAGATAGATAGGTACTTTATTGATCCCCCGGGGGGGAAATTTCATTGCATACCCATAACATGATGCAGCCACAACTATGCTTGAAAGTATGGAGAGTGGTACTCAGTAATATGTTGTATTGGATTTGCCCCAAACATAACACTTTGTATTTAGGGCAAAAGGTGAATTGCTTTGCCACGTTTTTTGCAGCATTACTTTAGTGCCCTGTTGCAAATAGGATGCATGTTTTGGAATGTTTTTATTCTATACAGGCTTACTTTTTGTCAATTAAGTTAGTATAGTGGAGTAACTACAATGTTGTTAATCCATCCTCAGTTTTCTCCTATCACAGCCATTAAACTCTGTAACTGTTTTAAAGTCACCATTGGCCTCATGGTGAAATCCCTGAGCAGTTTCATTCCTCTCCGGCATCTGAGTTCGGAAGAATGCCTGTATCTTTGTAGTGACTGGGTGTATTGATACACTATCCAAAGTGTAATTAATAACTTCACCATGCTCAAAGGGATATTCGGTGTATTTTTTTTTTACCCATCTACCAATAGGTGCCCTTCTTTGCGAGGCATTGGAAAACCTCCCTGGTCTTTGTGGTCGAATCTGTATTTGAAAGTCACTGCTCGACTGAGGGACCTTACAGATAATTGTATGTGTGGGATACAGAGATGAGGTATTCATTCAACTTATTATGTGACTTGTTAAGCATTTTACTTATTTAGGCTTGCATAACAATGGGGTTGAATACTTATTGACTCAAGACATTTCAGATTTTCATTTTTTATTAATTTGTAAAAATGTCTAAAACATAATTCCACTTTGATATTATGGGGTATTGTGTGTAGGCCAGTGACATTTTTTTAATCAATTTTAAATTCAGGCTGAAACACAACAAAATGTGGAAAAAGTCAAGGAGTGTTAATACTTTCTGAAAGCACTGTGTATTAGGGGTTGGGGTAGTATTAGGGGTAGATATATTAGGGTTAGGGGTAGTATTAGGGATATTATTAGGGGTAGGTATATTAGGGGTATTATTAGGGGTAGGTTAATTAGGGGTAGGTATATTAGGGGTAGATATATTAGGGGTATTATTAGGGGTAGGTATATTAGGGGTAGGAGTAGTACTAGGGTAGGTTTTTAGGGGTAGGGGTAGTATTAGGGGCAGGTATATTAGGGTAGTATTAGGGGTAGTTATATTATGGCTAGGGGTAGTATTAGGGGTAGGTATTATTAGGTATAGGGGTAGTATTAGGTTAGGTATATTAGGGGTAGGTATAGTATTAGGGGTAGGTAAATTAAGGGTAGGGGGGTATTAGGGGTAGGTGTAGTATTAGGGGTAGGTGTATTAGGGGTAGGTGTATTAGGGGTAGGGGTAGTATTAGGGGTAGGATAGTATTAGAGGTAGGTATATTAGGGCTAGGGGTAGTATTAGGGGTAGGTATATTAGGGGTTTGGATAGTATTAGGGTAGTAGTACTATATTAGAGCTAGTTATTTCAGTCTGAGGCCTCTGGTGTCTGTTGTCTTTGCTGGTAAATGTCATAGTGGAGCTCTCAGTTAGGTCCCAGGTAAGTGATAGATAGGAGCATGCACTAGTGACGTGGCATGTTTTTGACCCTGCGGCTTCTATGATTGTTTACTAAACACAATGAGATGACTGGTCCCTGGTCTGGTTTAAGACAACCCTTAGTTATACATCACTGCTGTCCTGCTATCCAAATGGCTACAAGCCAGATGGATGAGGTGGATGTTTGGAAGGGAAGGGTATGAATGAATGAAGTAGAAGTAGTAGTAGTAGTACTTTCACCCATCTAGTTGATTTTATTTCCATCATCAACCAAATCTAGATTCTCACTAAACATTTGAAAAGCATTTGAATAGCCAGTATACTCTATTGGAGAAAGAAGTGAATTCACTTAAGTAACCTACTTGTTGTAAACAAATACAGTATTTTAATTTGAGTTTACTGACAATCTGTTGCTGATATACAGCAATAAAGGAGATGAAATGATTCATAGAACAGTAATAGCCTATCTAATTGTTGTTCTGAACCAGGCCAGACCTCCATCTTGTTTTGAACACGATTGTCTTAATCGGTAGTGGATCTGACTCACAGTAGCTAATGACCAGCATTTTTGCCCTCGCGTACAAACATTCCCTCACGTCGCCAGGCTACATCGTGACTGACTGAGCCTACTGTTGTTTCCACTACAACACTTCTGTCTGTCTGCCAGCCAGGGTGACCAACCAACCCCCGCCCCTCTTCTGTATCCTCTTTGCCAATGGGATGCCAAGCCAACCCCTCTCTACATCCTCAGGATTCGCACACAGATACTACATGTTTTGGTGTAGGGTGTAGATCAGGCCCTAGTAGGGTAACAACATTTAGTATGGTCTGCCTCCTATTCCCTTTATAGTGCACTACTTTTGACCAGAGCCCTATGGGCCCAGTAGAGCACTACATAGGGAATAGGGTGCCATTTGGGACACTACCCATGCTAGAGTAACATGTAGTAGGATCTCTCTGAGTCTGAGATGCTCTCCCTAGTGGTCTAACGCGTTTGTGCCGCACCACTTCATCAGGCGTTTGAGTGTCTGCTGCAGCTCTATGAGGCCCGGACCAGCCATGAGGACATTTGCATCCCGATGTGTGTGCTGCCTGCCACCATTAGTAACAATGTGCCCGGTACTGATCTGAGTATCGGGGCAGACACTTCCCTCAATGCCATCGTGGAGGTAAGGTAGAACTCACATAGCCTGGCCCCAGATCTGTTTGTGCTTTTGCCAACTCCATTGGTGTCATTGTCAAGCCAAGCACAACAAGGAGTGACAATGAGTTGGCATGATAGCACAAACAGACTGGCACTCAGGCTAGAACACCGCTGGTGAAACACGGGTGAAATGATGCCGTACCATTTGAAGTTATCAGTCATCACTAGATTTGTATTATGTGGTCTGCTTTCCTAGATATCTACAAGTCATACTTATGAGCGCTGTATTAGCTCAAATACGAAACAAAAACGAGTTCACTTATTGGACAGAAGTGCGACCCTAGTTGACATTGTGAAACTATTGTGGAAATATAGACTGACAACAGACATTTCCCACGAGTTCTCTCCCACGTACACACACACTGTAAACAACCTCATTTGTGTACACTTAGAACATACAGTACATGCTTTACTAGTTAGAATTAGACTTCCTGTTCCTTTACTAACTGGTTTCTGGTTTGATGTTATGGAAGAATTATTTGAGACTCGATCTGAGTCCTGGTAAATCTTGCATCTTGCGATACTGTTTGTATTTTATGATCATATTATATTGTGAGATGGAGCATGTTTTGGGTAATTGTGTGAGCATGTTTGATACCTATAGACAGCATTTTGTATGTACAGTAGCTACTACCTAACAAAACAACATTGTCTGCATGCTATTTTCATGCTATTGATAAACTAACATTGGTTGTGTCACAAATGGCACCCTATTCCCTATATAGTGAACTACTTTTGACCAAAGCCTTACTGGCCCTGGTCAAAAGTAGTGCACTAAAGAGGGAATAGGGTGCCATTAGGGACGCAACCTGTGTCTATTTGATCTGACTATGAGCATCTCTGTGTGTGTGTCAGACATGTGACCGCATCAAGCAGTCTGCTAGTGGGACCAAACGGCGTGTGTTCATCATTGAGACCATGGGGGGGTACTGTGGGTACCTGGCCAGTGTCGGGGGGCTGGCTGCGGGGGCTGATGCTGTTTACATCTATGAGGAACCCTTTGACATCAGAGACCTCCAGGTGAGGGACATTGATTTACATAAGGTTGCAAAATTCGATTAACTTTCCTGAAATTCCCAGGTTTTACGGAAATCCTGGTTGGAAGATTCCCGGCATAAGGAGGGAATAAGCAGGATAAGACTGCTAAATAGCTACCCGGACTATCTGCACTGACCCTTTTTGCAATAACTATTTTGACTCATCACATACGTTGCTGCCACTTTTTTATTTATTTATGGGCGGCAGGTAGCCTAGCGGTAGCCTAGCGGTTAGTGTTGGGCCAGTAACCGAAAGGTCGCTGTTTCGAATACCCAAGCCGACAAGGTGAAAAACCTGTCGATGTGTCCTTGAGTAAGACACTTAACCCTGATTTGCTCCAGAGGCGCTGTACTACTATGGCTGACCCTGTAGGTAGGCTGTCATTGTAAATAAGAATTTGTTCTTAACTGACTTGCCTAGTTAAAGGTTAAATAATAAATAAATAAAATATATATCCTGTTGCCTAGTCACTTTATCCCTATCTAAATGTACATACAGTATCTACCTCAATTACCTCGTACCCGGCACATCGACTCTGTATAGCCTAGTTATCGTTACTCATTCTGTATTTATTCCTTGTGTTATTATTTTTCTGTTATTTCTCGTTTTTTCTCTCTGCATTGTTGGGAAGGGCTCGTAAGTAAGCATTTCTCTGTTAGTCTACACCTGTTGTTTACGAAGCATGTGACAAATACAAATTAATTCCAACCAGGAATTATGGAAAACCTGGGAATTTTGGAATCTCCGTTTTTATTAAGTATACACTGTTATAAACCTAAATATTTACCTCAAAGTGTATTCCTCATTGGTATCCATAGTAACTGATGTACATATAATCACCCTCTCCTCCCTCAGCGTAACAGGGCCTCTATTTTAGGAGTGCTCAGGTGACCCAGATTACAGTGCATTACAGTATGTAGCTAATAATAATAATAATAGGTAGAGGGCATCATTCCGGGAGTGTTAAGCTCTGATCAAGACAGATCTCATTGTTATGCTTTGAGGAGGCCTACTCAACAGCACTAGAGTGTTGTTGTTGTGCTAGTTGTTATTGTCTGAGAGACACTCTGCTGTTGTCAGGTACACAAAAGTTGTAGAGCCCTTCAGATCATGGATACAATATGCAGTCTCCTAAGACCAGACCAATGATAGATGAAATAATTAATGCATTATTTAATGCAATGAATGTTTTTTTTTTTACCAATGATAGATTAAATATATATGCTACATTATTTTTTAATGCAATGAATAATATATATGCTACTTTATTATTTAATACAATGACTGTTATATACAGTATATGCTACATTGTGGAACAAGGTGATGTCGATATTTACCAAGGTGTTGCAAAGAGCACACTCATTATAAAACAAATATAATGTTGGGTTAGTGTAATTCAGTGGTCTCGCATATGTTCCGTCAGCATGCTGTATACCGTAGGAGTGAACAGCGACAACTCATCTAACTAGGGGCCAGAGTAGTAAGTGTGCCACCTCCTGGTCACCAGAGCACTCTGCAGTACTCTGTCTCTGAGGCACAGCAGAGAAATGAGCTTCATTCTGCAGCTCGGAAAGCTCATGTAGGTTACAGATAGAGGAGGAATACTTTAGACTTAATGTGAGGCTATTCTCCCTGCTTCAGTCCAACGTCGAGCACTTGACAGAGAAGATGAAGACGGGCATCCAAAGGGGCTTGGTGCTGAGGTAAGGCAGAGCTCATGTCTAGCATCATAGCCTCTTTACAAATGTACAGGATGTTAACAATAAAGGCATACATGTACGTAGCCAGCTATGTATGATAGTCTTACTATCTTTATGCCACACTGTGTAGGCTATTAATACAAACTGTCTAAGAAAGCTCTTAATTTGTCTGTAAAAATAGTGTGATGGTCTATCGAGGCCACTCAATATTTCTCAGTATACCTGAACTCGGTAGGAAGCATCCCCCTGTGACCCAGCAACAGGACAAATGGAACCTTGACATTGTGTGTGTGCATGACGTTACAGGAATGAGAACTCCAATGAGAACTTCACCACAGATTTCATCTACCAGCTGTACTCTGAGGAAGGGAAAGGAGTGTTTGACTGCAGGAAGAACGTCCTTGGACACATGCAGCAGGTGTGGTTACAGACACGCTCACTGGAGCCCGATTGCACTGAGATGTGAATTGAATGACGGCATACTGTATATTGATCATGTTGCTGTGTAATATACATATTACCTTACAGTTTATAATGACATGAACCTGACCTGAGTAAAACAGATGATTTGTTTTGTTTCCAAAGGGAGGTGCTCCTTCCCCATTCGATAGGAACTTTGGAACGAAGATTGCAGCCAAAGCGATTCAATGGATTTCAAGAAAGCTCAAGGAGTCCTACAAAGAAGGTAGAATACATGTACTGAATTTAATTAATCCTTTTTTTTACGATACTAAAAAAGATGGGGCCTTAGTTTGCATATTGGTTAATCTACTTCCTAAATGGCACCCTATCAACTATATAGTGCACTACTTTTGACCATGGCCCGTAGGGGGAATAGTGTAATTTGGACTCACATATGTGTGTGCCGACTATTTTTTCTCCTTGTGCAGGGAAAGTGTTTGCTAACACAGAGGACACTGCCTGTTTGCTGGGGATGCGTCGCAGAGCCATGGTCTTCCAACCAGTGGTGCAGCTCAAAGACGAGACAGACTTTGTGTAAGACAACAATGGCATTTTCTGTGTAGACCATGGTAGCGCAAGGTCAATACATGGTACAATTCTTCTTTCAATTTAACTGACGATGTCCATCCATTCAAACAATGTGCCAAATTGAGTGCATTAACTAAAGCTTCAAACAGTTTATTTTGTGTCATCATGGTCTCTCGTGTGTGTTTTGTCCTGTTCTACCCTAACAGCCACAGGATCCCTAAGGAACAGTGGTGGTTGAAGCTTCGCCCCCTGATGAAGATCCTGGCTAAGTACAAGACCAGCTATGATGTGTCGGATTCTGGCCAGCTGGAGCATGTGACCCGGGTCAGGCCCAAGAAGGTGGACTGAACTGACCAGCCTTGCCGACCAGCAGATAGCTAGTCTAGACTAGACAGGCTAGTCTTTAGAAAAGGCTAGGCTGCTCTGAGCTGATCCAGTGTAACTTAGTTCCTATCATGGTAACTCTTACCAACACTTTCAGTCCGTCCTATACTCATGTCCCCTCAGAAGCTACTTAGGGATCAATTATCCACCCTTCTTCCGAAGTATACTCTTGCACACTTTCTCGTATGGATTTTACACTGGTGGAAACTGCTTCCAGCCAATGCTTAGATCAATCCTATGCTTTTAAATTCATGATGGGGATTGTGCAAGTGCACTCTTTAGGAAAAGGGCGGAGAACTGGGGTGTATACTCCCATAGGTGCTTCTTCTCTGTCTTCTAGCGGGAGAGCTGACTGTTTATCCCGCCACCTGCTCTAGGTCTACTCCAGTGTTATGTTGTGTTGTCACTCCGTACTTTGCATCAGACCTTGGTTGGTGGCATCTAAGAGTAGGTCATGTTAGTTTTGCTGCTGTATTTTGTGGCTTAGTTGAGGATGTGTTTGAAACCCATTTTAAATGTTAACTCACCGTGTGATCCGAGTGTTTTCTCCAAGTATTAAAATAATATTTATCGTGATGGCAATTGTGAAACCTCAATGTGAAGTTCACATCACCTCTCCTCGCCACACTATTTCAAAGGTCAGAGAATGGACATGGAAATCTCACAGGATAAACCTGCATGTAGCATTGTGTCTGGTACAGAAGGTGTGAGTTCAGGATGAGATAAATAACGCATTGTATTACAACATCCTGATAATTTAATGGTCATATCTTCGCATACATATGTACTCTATGGAAATACAATATTTCAGTAAACAGAGCCATTGTTGTACATACTTGCACACATTCTGAAGCCAGAGGTAGGGTTCTATGTCATAAAGAAATACTAACGTATGAAATGTACATTGTCATATTTGATACATTAGGATTATGGTATTTGGGTGAGGTTAGACGTGATGTCATCTATAAGATTATCTGTTGTGCGTATTTAGCTTTTGCCTACAAAAAAACTTCACACATACCTCAATGTAATATTCAAGTTTGTGTAAAACACAGAGCCGTAACAACGTCCAAAACCAAAGCAACTTTCTGATTAGTTCAATAATAAATGTATATTATATCACTGTACCAACAGTCCAGTTCTTTTTAGGACAATCAAGTAACACTGATGTTTACCATTTTAACACAGTGCCTCTCTTAACTGGAGAAGATGAATGCTTTCCATGATGTCCTGTTATTTTACCACCCATGAAGGATCTTTCTTTATGGTGTCATTCTCAGGACCAAGAATAGCAACTCCACATGTCCTCTGTCCAATGCCAAGGTACCTGTGTAAAACATGGATCCAAAATATGAAATGGACATTTTCTTCACTTTCATTCAAAGTCCAATAATAGGGCATACTCAGAAAACTTCCAAAAAGGACTATTCATTCTAAACAGGCATTGGAGCACTCCAAAAACAGATTTAACAACACCTGAAATAATATTCAACCAAAAACCACATTACCTGCCAGCCACATCAATCAGGTTCTTGTCTGTGACAGCAAAGAGTCTCTCTCTGTGGGCCTGTTTCAGCTCATCTGTGATTCCACTCAGGAAACGGCCCATACCTGCAACACGATGATGTGATATCACATATCAAGACAAGGATTGACACTTCTTGGTCTTTTTCATCTCTGATCATTGTCCATGTATAACATGTCATTTAGAAGTCAGCCATGTTTCTCGCCAAAGTGAGACCCTGGTAAGATAGATAGAACCTAAGTACAATTGAAGTCGGAAGTTTACATACACCTTAGCCAAATACATTTAAACTCAGTTTTTCACAATTCCTGACATTTAATCCTAGTAAAAATTCCCTGTTTTAGGTCCGTTAGGATCACCACTTTATTTTAAGAATGTGAAATGTCAGAATAATAGAGAGAATGATTTATTTCAGCTTTTATTTCGTTCATCACATTCCCAGTGGGCCAGAAATGTAGATACACTCAATTGGTATTTGGTGACATTGCCTTTAAATTGTTTAACTTGGGTCAAACGTTTCAGGTAGCCTTCCACATGCTTCCCACAATAAGTTGGGTGAATTCACGGTTAGGATGGTGTTCTTCGGCTTGCATGACTCACCCTTTTTCCTCCAAACATAACGATGGTCATTATGGCCAAACAGTTCTATTTTTGTTTCATCAGACCAGAGGAAATTTCTCCAAAAAGTAAGATCTTTGTCCCCATGTGCAGTTGCAAACCGTAGTCTGGCTTTTTTATGGCGGTTTTGGAGCAGTGGCTACTTCCTTGCTGAGTGGCCTTTCAGGTCATGTCGATATGTTTCCTCCAGCATCTTCACAAGGTCCTTTGCTGTTGTTCTGGGATTGATTTGCACTTTTCGCACCAAAGTACGTTAATCTCTAGGAGACAGAACGCATCTCCTTCCTGAGCGGTATGACAGCTGCGTGGTACCATGGTGTTTATACTTGCGTAGTATTGTTTGTACAGATGAACGCGGTACCTTCCAAGATGTTTAAAGGCACAGTCAACTTAGTGTATGGAAACTTCTGACCCACTGGAATTGTGATATAGTAAATTATAAGTGAAATAATCTGTCTGTAAACAATTGTTGGAAGAATTACTTGTGTGATGCACAAAGTAGATGTCCTAACCGACTTCAACTATAAATGTCTCTCTTTGTAGAGCTGTCCTCATGTTATAAATGTGTTCTAATAACAAGTTACTACAGTAAAACTTAACAGCATGTTAAATGTCAGGTGAAGAGGTGACAAGAGCTAGTATTTAGACAACTCCAGGAGAGACAAGGAAGGGCACACATTTTCTGTTGAGTATGGAAGACTGGCTACATCCCAAATGGCACTCTATTCCCTATAGAGTGCACTACTTTTAACTAGGGCCTGCAGGGCTCCGGTCAAAAGTAGCACAATATAGGGAATAGGGTGCCATTTGGGACACATCCTCTGTTCACCTTTATTGGAGGGGGCGACGGGGGAGTCCACGGCTGAGAACACAGACAGCTTGGCCTCATCGATGTCCTGCTGGGTAAACTGTCCTGATCTGACCCAGTCCACACCCTTGCGGAACGTTGACAGGGTCTGCACCGAGTTGGGGTCTCTGAAATCAACACAGGGACATGGAACAATGGGTTAAAGCTAATGAAATGATCAAATACATGTATTCAAACTGTACATACAGGTTTTATTTTATTTAACTAGGCAAGTCTCATGCTCTAGCGACTGAGCTAGCAGACCCCTTAAAAATAGCATGTGAAGTTTCGTGATTGTATGTTCATCAATGGTAAAATATGGCAGTTTCTAACATTTCTGCAAAAAATGTCTTTCTGCAGCTTTGTCATGTCTTAATCTGTGAAACTGTTTTGGCTCCCAATTGGCGCAGTGGTCTAAGACACTGCCTCTCAGTGCTAGAGGCGTCACTACAGATAACCTGGTTTGAATCCAGACTATCACAACCGGCCGTGATTGGGAGTCCCATAAGGCAGCGCACAATTGGCCCAGCGTCGTCCAAGTTTGGCCGGTGTAGGCCGTCATTGTAAATAAGAATTTGTTCTTAACTGACTTGCCTAGTTAAAAAAAAAAAAAAGAGAAAATATTTACTACAGTATAATCCTGTCGTATTGCTGTACATTAATACATTACACACCTGTATGAATAGAAGGTGAATAGTCCTCCTCCCACCCTGGCCCCTCCACCATAGGCCCCACCCTTCTCTCTGATCTCTCCATGCAGGTATTTAGCAGTCATCATCCGGGACAGGATATTCAGGCTGAGGGAGAGAGAGAGGGGACGAGCATGGGAAAATACGGGGTTACAACATTTGTAACTTTCAGATATATCCTACGTTTTTCAGAAATCCTGGTTGGAGGATTCGCGATTTTGTGCTTATTCCCTCCTGATTGCATGAATATTCCAATAAATAAGTATGAACAGCTAGCATTTGCGCTAACGCTAGTTAGCAACTTCCTTCAAACTGAACGCAGAGACATTAAAATCCCAAACTATTCCTTTAAGACAGTCACCTGGCATAGTCCTCATGGGTGAAGGGCACCGTGCGGATACACTCGCTGACAAAGTTGATTGGGAAGGGCATTGGGAAAAATGTCTTCATCTGGCAGGGCTTGAAGTTGGGCTCCTGTGGGTTGATAATCAAACACACTCACATTAGCTCAATGGTAGAATATGGAGGTCAGAAACCAATGATAAAAGTGTTACTCAACAACAATGAAAGGAAGATCAAACTAATGTTCAGAGGCTGTATAGATCAAGTGTCTCAGAGTAGGTGTGCTGATCTAGGATCAGGTCCCTCCTGTCCCCCATGTAATCTTACTCATTGTGATCTAAAAAGGCAAAACTGATCATCAATCAGTATTCCTACTGAGATGCTTGATACATAGAGCCTATTTTAAAAGTGGAGTCGGTACGCACAGCAATTAGTTTTCTACTTGGGCCAGATCCAGGAGCTGCCAGTGGGTCAAGAGGTCTCTGTTAGGATTAAAAGAACACCTGTCAACTCACAGCAAGATTCAGGCTTCTTCCCAAATGGGACCCTGTTCCCTACATAGTGTACTTTTTTTGACCAGAGTCTAATTTGCCCTGGTCAAAAGTAGTGCACTATGAAGGGAATAGGCTGTTACAGTGCAGTCTCAGTACCAAGATAGTTTGACAAATTCATACCTCAGTGATATCGGACCGGACGGGTTTGCGATTCTTCTTATTGGCTGCAACGCTAGACATGAAGTTATCCAACTTCCCAGCGGCGTCAGACATCTTCTGAGGTGTTGCGTTGACTGCACATCTGTCCAAACAACGAGAAGTTGTAATATACTTTACCCTCAAGTTAACAGAGAAATTATCGTAAAATCTTGAAGTAGTTATCACGTGTAAAGGCTATACCCACCTCATGTTCAGTGGGTTGAGAATGTGTCTCTTGATTCTAGGAAGTGTCCGTAGAACTTGGGTGAGGTCTGGCATCTCTGCGATCCTTTTCATGAACTTGACCTGATATTCAAGATACACAAGAAAATAGATGATTTATTTCATTTGAGTGTACAGAAAATGCATCATATTCTCATTCAGAGGTTACAATAACCATTGTCTTTCATCATAGAGCTTTTTCTTTGCTTCTAAACCCTCTGCCTCATTGTCCTCCCCCCTCTTTTCACCTGCTCCATCCCTCCGAAGGTCTCCTGTAGTTCTCCTGTTGGGGTCAGGCTGCGAGCCGCCCTCGTCATGGCGTACATGTGACCAGAGTAAGAGATCCCATTGGCTAGTTCCTGAGCCGACATCATGACCAGCACACGCAGACGCTCTTCATCATCAAAGTGCGGGCTGTTGGTCAAGTTAAGGGTTCAAGGGTCAGAGCAGAGAGGTAGAAGGGCTCAAATGATATCAATCAAATGATGTGGTTTATTAATGACCATGTGACCATCGATGGTTATGTGCCATGGTATTATTCTGATGGACTTGCAAGCCTACCTGTTGAATATGTCACTCCACAGGTGAAACATATCAGGAAGATTCCTCTCCAGACAGGAAGACGAGAGGAGGACTCCCTGTGAATCAGACAGTAAATTAACAACGCTCTTTCTTATAGCTAATTGTGTTCTACTTGGTTAAAGTTATAAATTAGGCTTTATTGTGACTGACTGGGGACTGATTAGGGCTGGGAGATATGACCTAAAAATAATATCGCTAATTTTTCAAACTTATACAGTAGATCGCATTTTTTGTTGTTCTCTAAATAAGCGTTGTTGTACAAATACACTGCATTTCAAACAGTGAAGTTATACCTAGGCTAAATAGAAGCCTTCCAGAACCATAAGACCCACTAATAATGTAATTATTTAATAAAAATACATATAAAAGCAACATGTTGTTCCCATGTTTCATGAGCTTAAATACAAAATCCCAGAAATGTTCCATACGCACGAAAAGCATATTTCTCTACCTTGTGCTTGGGACAATAAAAGGCCACTTTAAAATGTACAGTTCTGTCTCACAGGGAGCGTGCAATTGCCATGCTGACTGCAGGAATGTCCACCAGAGCTGTTGCCAGAGAATTTAATGTTCATTTCTCTACCATAGGCTGCCCCCAATGTCGTTTTAGAGAATTTGGTAGTGTCCAACCGGCCTCACAACCGCAGCCCACGTGTAACCACGCCAGCCCAGGACCTCCACATCCGGCTTTTTCACCTGCGGGGAAAAATCTCTCTGATTGGCTGGGCCTGGCTCCCCAGTGGGTGGGCCTGGCTGCCAAGTGAGTGGACCTATACCCTCCAAGGCCCACCCATGGCTGCACCCCTGCCCAGCCATGTGAAATCCTTAGATTGGGGCCTAATTATTTTATTTAAATTGACTGATTTCATTATATGAACTGTAACATAATTGAAATTGTTGCATATTGCGTTTATATTTTTGTTCAGTATAGTTTAACCTGCTTTTTTTGTTGCAATAAATCACTGATCTGGCCTTCAAGTCAGTCTATGAAAATGCCCTTTTTTGTTACAAATGTAACCAGAAACATGCATAATGCACATTCACTAATAATGACTAACTTCTTGTAGCAGGCATTAGGCTATAGAATATTAACACAGGTCTCGTCAACAATTTCTCAAGCCCACGTGCTAGTGATTAGCCAGCTAATCTTTATATTTCAAATTTGGCCAACTTTGATCTATTTGATAGCTTACAAGGTTGAACAGTTGTATTGTTATGAACACACCCTTCTGTCCGTCTCCAACTGTTTGAAAAGCATGTTAGCCTGTCCACTTTGTTCAGACGTTGAACTCAAGTAGCCTACCTTATTTCTCAGAATGAGAACGAGTTGCCAATTTCTCATATAATTGTGTTTTATGCTTATTGCACGTTTATAAAAACACAGACTGACAAACTGCTCATTCATTTTACAGAATCAATGTTCATTGATACTCTCGTTTTAGCAATGTCTGCTCTTTGAGTAGTTGAGACAGAAAGGGTATTGTTAGAAAAGTTAACTTCTCCTCTATTGCAGTAAAATAATGTCTCAATGTGTTTTGGTGTCCATATAACCGATTCTGTTGGACGAAACCTAAAATGAAAAATAGAGTTGAAACTGCATGTCAAAGAGGACGCTGTGATCCCTCAACTTTGTTGGCGTGAGAGGAGGGGCTTGGTATGTGTGTAAACCATAGAGGAAGAGGCGAAGCGAGAGGTTTCACTCTCGTTAAAATCTGTCCAAAGTAAGGTCAATGCGTTCTATGGCCTTATTTTGGACCTAAGCTTGTCGCCTGCCTTGTCACCTTTGGGACAATGTCTCCCATTGTTAGGGCGGAGACGTGCATCTCGTCATTATATTCAGATCTCTGGTATAAATGGGAAGGTGCACACAGCACAGAAGGAGCGAAGGAGATGTGACCAAAAATACAACACGAGAACAAGCGGACATAAACACTCATAAAAACAAAACCTTAATTCTTGTGAAACAGGCATTTGGAATATCACGCAAAAACATTCAAATTAATTTGATATATCGCCCAGCCCTAGGACTGACCTGTTCATACATGTCTATGTTAGAGTAGTCAGGGTTGACCGATGTGGAGATGGACATGCCTCCTGTCTTCAGCTCCATCTGCTGGGCCTGCTGCCTGTAGTCCAGCCCTCCACAGCCCATCCTAGTAACACACACTCCCATTAGCATGTCTCATCTCACAGCCAATCTGGACCAACACATACTCCTTATCAAATCACCCCTTAAACCCCATCCTAAAATAACACACACACACACACACACACACACACACACACACACTCATTACCTGATCACAATTCAAACGGCCATCATTACCTAATTACATTCAATACATACTGCTAGCTTAACCTGGAACGATGCAGCACGCCTTCTCACAACCAGTAGCCCAGACGGACACACATTCTCAAGACAAAAACTCAATACTCATCACAACTGCAACTACAATTGCAACTAACTCCATTACCTTCAACAAATGTTTATGAAACCAAACCACACGAGCTATGCCTTCTGGACAACACACAAACAATTGGTCATATTATCTGGGGTCTGGACTCACTTGGTGATGACACTGCAGAAGAGGGGCACGTATAGTTTGAGGTCTTCAGGGAGGGTGTTGAGACTACACATAGCCCTGAAGTAGACCATCCCATTGGTTGGCTGCTCACAGTACTGCACTGGGACGCCTCCTAGTGGCGTGAAGAGAGAAGAACAGGACAAATGTCAGAGGGAGGCAAAACCATGAGACAAATACCTGAACATCTTCATGATGCTGAGAAGCTAAAGAATTTCTGTCTTGAGGTGTGGACCAGTTCATTTGCCAGTCTACTAATACTGGGAAATTGTTCATCAAAACATATCTACAGTGCATTTGAGTTTGTCTCAGAAAGTACTTTGACGTTTTCCACATTTAGTCATGTTACAGCCGTATTCTAAAATTGCCTCATCAATCTACACACAATACCCCATAATGAAGTGTTTGCAAATTCATAAAGAAAACAACAGAAATACTTTGTTTACATAACTATTCAGACCCTTTGCTATGAGACTCGAAATTGAGCTGTTTCCATTGAGCATCCTTGAGATGTTCCTACAACTTGATTGGAGTCCACCTGTGGTATTCAATTGATTGGACATGATTTGGAAAGGCACACACCTGTCTATATAAGGTCCCACGGTTGTCAGTGCTTGTCAGAGCGAAAACCAAGCTATGAGGTAGAAAGAATTGTCTGTAGTGCTCTGAGACAGGATTGTGTCGAGGCACAGATCTGGGTACCAGAAAAATGTCTGCAGCATTGAAGGTCTCCAAGAACACAGTGACCTCCATCATTCTTAAATGGAAGAAGTTTGGAACCACCAAGACTCTTCCTAGAGCTGGTCGCCTGGCCAAACGGAGCAATCGGGAGAAAGGCCTTGGTCAGGGAGGTGACCAAGAACCCGATGGTCACTGACAGAGCTCTAGAGTTCCTCTGTGGAGATGGGAGAACCTTCCAGAAGGAGAACCATCTCTGAAGCACTCCACCAAATCAGGCCTTTATGGTAGAGTGGCCAAACAGAAGCCTCTCCTCCGTAAAAGCAGTGGTGTAAAGTACTTAAGTAAAAATACTTATCTACTGTATCTGATCTGGTGGACTCACTAAACACAAATGCTTTGTTTGTAAATTATGTCTGAGTGTTCCCCTGGCTCTCCATACATTTTTAAAACAAGAAAATAGTGCCATCTGGTTTGCTTAATATAAGGGATTTACTTAAGTATATTTTAGTAATTACATTTACTTTTGATACTTAAGTATATTTCAAACCAAATACTTTTTGAATTTTACTCAAGTAGGATTTTACTGGGTGACTTTCACTTTTACTTGAGTAATTTTCTAGTAAGGTATCTTTACTTTTACTCAAGTATGACAACAGGGTACTTTTTCCACCACTGAGTAAAAGGCACATGACAGCCCGCTTGGAGTTTGCCAGAAGGCACCAAAAGGACTCTCAGAACATGAGAAACAAGACTCTCTGGTCTGATGAAACCAAGATTGAACTCTTTGAATGGCAAGCGTCACGTCTGGAAGAAACCTGGCACCATCCCTACGGTGAAGCATGGTGGTGGCAGCATCATCATGCTGTGGGGATGTTTTTCAGCGGCAGGTACTGGGAGACTACTCAGGATCGAGGGAAAGATGAGTGGACCAAAGTACAGAGAGATCCTTGATGAAACCCTGCTCCAGAGCGCTCAGGAACTCAGACTGGGGCGAAGGTTCACCTTCCAACAGGACAACGACCCTAAGCACACAGCGAAGACAACGCAGGAGTGGCTTTGGGACAAGTCTCTGAATGTCCTTGAGTGGCCAAGCCAGAGCCCGGACTTGAACATCTTCGGAGAGCCCTGGAAATAGCTGTGCAGCGATGTTCCCCATCCAACCTAACAGAGCTTGAGAGGATCTGCAGAGAGGAATGGGAGAAACTCCCCAAACACAGGTGTGTCAAGCTTGTAGCGTCATACCAAAGAAGACTCAAGGCTGTAATCACTGCCAAAGGTGCTTCAACAGAGTACTGAGTAAAGAGTCTGAATACTTATGCAAATATTATATTTCAGGGGGGTTTATACATTTGCAAAACTTTCTAAAAACCAGTTTTTGCTTTGTCATTATGTGGTATTGTGTGTAGATTGATGAGGGGGAAAAACTAGTTAATACATTTTAGAATAAGGCTGTAACGTAACAAAATGTGGAAAAAGTCAAGGGGTCTGAATACTTTCTGAATGCACTGTATAGTACAATGCATGTTGTTTTAAATTAGAGGTTTAGTCTATCAAAACAGACAGACTGGGTATACTATAGCAGTGTTTCCCAACTCCAGTCCTCGAGTACACCCGATTCAACTTTTCAACTAATCATCAAGCCCTCAATGAGATGAATCAGGTGAGTTTGTCAGGGGCTGGAGGACTGGAGATGTAGTGTTGGGGGTACTGGAGATGTAGTGTTGGGGGTACTGGAGATGTAGTGTTGGGGGTACTGGAGATGTAGTGTTGGGGGTACTGGGAAAACACTGTACTAGAGTGCAATCTCGGAACCTAGAGTAACTAGAGTGTAGCATCAGCCTATATCCAATACTACAGTAAGTACTGTACCTGCAGTGCCCATCTGTACAGGTGTGGCTGCTATCGTTGGCTCAATATCAGACACTTTCAGGGCAGGGAGACATGAGGCATCCTGGATCTTGCTCTGAACCGATAGCAGCTCAAGACCTGAATAGAAACCCATATGAATTAGTACAAAAATACTAAAAAACTTTATCATCATGAATGGTTTATAATGTTTTCATAATGAAGTGAGTTTCTCTATTCTCGTCAATAGATGGGTGGGTTGTTTAGCAACTTTGGGGCAAAACAAGGATTATTGACGTGAATTATATTTAGTCTCCAAATGTTTATTGAAAACATAAATTTGCACTAGTTGTCTCACAAATAAATCGTTACAGTTATTGGTCAGCTAGATAGCACATTTTAGCCCTATTAGCATAGTTATGACATCAGTCGAAACATCTCAAAACAAGACATACACTATATATACACAAAAGTATGTGGACACCTCTTCAAATTAGTGCATTCGGCTACTTCAGCCACACCCGTTGCTGACAGGTGTATAAAATTTGAGCACACCGCCATGCAATCTCCATAGACAAACATTGGCAGTAAAATGGCCTTAGTGAAGAGCTCAGTGACTTTCAACGTGGCACCGTCATAGGACGCCACCTTTCCAACAAGTCAGTTCGTCAAATTTCTGCCCTGCAAGAGCTGCCCGACCTCACTAATGCTCGTGGCTGAATGTTCCGACATCAAGTGGAAAGCCTTCCCAGAAGAGTGCAGGCTGTCATGGCAGCAAAGGGGGGACCAACTTCATATTAATACCCATGATTTTGGAATGAGATGTTCGACGAGCAGGTGTCCACATACTTTTGGTCATGTCGTGTAGTACCAAGAACAAGATACAAGTAGCTGAAACAAGCCACCCTATGATTTTCCACATGGCAGCTTATTGTCATTTTTGCTAGCTATCTGACCGTTCAGAATCATAACACACAACCTTGACATTGTCAGGCAACCCGTCTAAAGGTGTAGGCGTATAACTTACCTTTCTCATAGATGTCTTTCTTGTCACTCTCAGACAGAGCCTGTACCTTCTTCTGGAGTTTCTCCTCTTCTGCTTTGGCCTGTTTCTCCAGGTACGCCTCATCAGGACTCATAGACAGAGTCAGCCTGTGAGTGTTATCCTGCACGGGCACAAACAAGACGCTAATGTGACATGACATTACCGTAACACTTAACAGTGACATGATTAAACTGATGATGTCATTTTCTTCTTTCAACAACTCCCTGGTCTATGACCCCTGCATGAAGACATCAACTTTCTTGATTAGACTGCTATATCACATTACATTCTATTGATTTGTTTTCCTGAATTTCCTGTTACATCCCCTATTCAGATTTAGATAACTCAACTACTCAAACTCAACTTATTTCTCCTGTCTGGTCTCTCACCTTGAAGTAGTGTTGGACTTTCTCCTGGAGGAAGTGAGGGTTGTCCTTCAGGGCCTGTCTGAACTGGGCCACACGGTCGCTGATCTTCAGCAGCTGGACCGGGTCTCCATCATGGTTCCAACAGGAAGCTATGTACTGTTAGCAGAGAGACAATACACAGGGTAAAAAAACAAGGTCATACTGTATGCATGAGTGCACCTTGGTGTGTGTGTGTGTTTGTGTCCATCGTGGTTCCAGCAGGAAGCTACTGTATGTACTGCAGAGACAAGTAAAAAGCATGAGTTGACGACACACACCCAAAATATACTGAACAAAAATATAAAAGCAATATACAACAATTTCAATTTTACTTAGTTACAGCTTATAGAAGGAAATCAGTCAATTTAAATACATTCATTAGATCTTAATCTATGGATTTCACATGACAGGGGCGCAGCCCACCCGCTGGGGAGCCAGGCCCAGCCAACCAGAATGAGCTTTGCCCCGCAAAAGGGCTTTATTACAGACATAAATACTCCTCAGTTTCATCAGCTGTCCTGGTATCTGTTCTCAGACAATCCCGCAGGTCAAGAAGCCAGATGTGGAGGTCCTGGGCTGGCGTGGTTACATGTGGTCTGTGGTTGAGGCCGGTTGGACATACTGCCATACTGAGAAATTATTATTCAATTCTCTGGCAACAACTCTGGTGGACATGGCTGCAGTCAGCATGCCAACTGCACACTCCCTCAAAACTTGAGACATCTGTGGCATTGTGTTGTGTGACAAAACAGCAGATTTTAGAGTGGCCTTTTATTTTTCCCAGTACAAGGTACACCTGTGTAGTGATCGTGCTGTTTAATCAGCTTCTTGATATACCACACCTGTCAGGTGGCTGGATTATCTTGGCAAAGGAGACATGTTTACATTCTTGAGTCTGTCTTTATAAACAATTCAATTATCTTCACATTTCATCTCTGTTTAGAGTGTGTGTGTGCATAGAAAACAAGCAAATGCTAACGGTTTAAACAAATCACAGTGGAGACACAGTGGCCTTGTACTCACCGAGGCCAGTGACAGGCCGAAGCTGGTAGACTGATGTTTCATCTGGATCTCAATCTTATGAAGCAAGGCCTCTATCCTCTCCCCCTCAAATCCATGACTGCATTATTAGGAGAGAAGTACAGTTAGATTACATTATTGTGATAGTGTTACTGTACATATCACATCAGCAGTATACTTACGCAATGATCTCATCAATGGTTTGGACAATAATTCGCTTGACTTTCTCTGTGTCTTCTTCAGCCATTCCTTGCAAGCCAATGCTGAATGATGCCTCTTTGGTGCTCCCATCATATCTGGAAAATAATAGATACTGGTAAATGAAACATTTTAAACTTCAGTATATATAGCAACATTTCAAAGAGCTCTGCCTGGAATGCCAATGTTCTCCTAACAAGTGCTTTAATTTTAATTGAGATAAAGTGCCTGGGACTTTTTTAGGTGCTTTATCAATGTTAATTTATCAATGTGAATCTGTCTCCCACCCTACGACAGAGGAGAAGTCTGTTCCTATCTTGGGTTCAATGAGGGTCTTGTAGAAGGGAGAGTTGGGTCCAGAGATCATCAGAGAGGACAGCAGGCTCAGGGTGAAGCCCTCAAACGTATCTGTGATGCTGCAGAGAGACAAACACCTGAATGAGACCACTACTGCATCACTTACTGGATGAGTGTCTGCTAAATGACCAAAATGCATATGTAAATCACGACACGCAACAATTGAGGTTAAAGTCACCTTGAAAACTAACCAATGTATACTATCCCAGACACAATTTTAGAGAAAAAACGGATAGTGTTGCAGTAGCTCAGAATTACGTACTCTCCTAGCAGGTAGCTCATACACAGCGTGTTCTGTTTGGCTGCATCAGGAGCCATAGCATCGGGACTGCACGTCACATGGTCCTCTCTCTGTGGACAAATCCATTACAATTCGAAACTTTTGCCCACACAATGTGGAAATGTCTTTGGCTTCACACATAAAACAAAAGTCATCAAACAGGACCTTATCATCAAGATCATTCAAATAAGCATTACTGCGAAATAAATTCAAACTTCCAAACCATAGACCTTGCCAAAGATTCTCAAGTTGAGCGCATAGACTTGTAATATCTGGGAGCTGATCATGAATAAACTAATGTCTGACAGATGGTACTGAATGAGCTACAGTGATACTGAATGGGCAGACGCACAGGCCTGTCCCAGTGGGGTTGCTTAGGGACAGCAGTGTCTGGCTCAGTGCGCTCAAACTTGGACAGAGCCTCCTCCTGGATCTGTTTCAGATGCTGCTCCAGGGGCAGGTCCCCATAGGTGAAGAACCTGAGGAGCAGAAACAGGAAATCATGTTACTGCCAAGCCCCAACAGAGTTGTGTGACAAGACGCAGCGCTACCGTACCGAGTATATAATATTGGGGTGTGTAACAGTGTGTTGTGCTGTGCATTGCTAAGTGGTAATGTACTCAACATGTCATGGTGTATCACAATGTACTTTACGGTGTGTTAATAGGGTGGAGCAGTAGCTAGTGTTAAAGCGTGGTGGTGGGTGGTGTATGTCTCAGTGGACTGTACCTTGCATTGCTGGGGTGGTAGTGTGTAGCGTGGAAGTGCTTCAGTTGTTCCCAGGTGAGGTCAGGGATGGCCAGGGGTTCCCCTCCAGACACCACACCGTATGTGTGGTCAGGATACAGCTTGTTCTGCTGGTGCTGGGCATACACCCTCTCGTTGTCTGACTGAAATCACATACGGAGAGGAAACGTGAGGTTCCAATATGACTTCTATTTGTCCATCTCCTGGCCAAATTATTCCGTCATTAACGTAGCCTAATTCTCACAAATGAATCGCAATAAATCTAATAACAAATCTCTAAATAAGTAGTTTGGAAAGAAGTAACTCACAAAAACGCCCTTCATTTCATTGAAGACAACTCCTTTGAAGACCAAAGGGGAAGTAAGATCTGTAGGGTTTTCATTCTCCAGTCTCCATCCCTCCTGCCTTTCACGAAACACATTGAGGACAAGGACATGAATGCAGTCTTCTGAGGTCACTGATTTTGATTAAAAGAGACATCTATTTAAACACCACACTTACCGAAAATCAAGTTCTCGTAGACAAGGGAAAAACACTGCATCCAGATACACGGAGAGAAGATTCTGGAAGTCTTTCCCGTTTTGTGTGGAGAATGGATACATGGTGAAATCACTTGCTGTGAATAAAAAACAATGACATTTCAGACACCTTGTCACGTATATTCCCTCTCCGGCCTCTAGGTCACCAGGCTGCCGATAATTACGCACACCTGTCACCATCGTCACGCGCACCAGCGCCTCATGACACTCACCTGGACTCCATCACCTCCTTGATTACCTTTCTTATATCTGTCACTCCCCTTGGTTCTTTCCTCAGGTGTTATTTCCTCAGTTTCATGTATGTGTGTTGTTTGTGTTTCGCATTCCATTTACTAATTAAAATATTCACTCCCTGTACTTGCTTCTCGACTCTCAGCGCATTCGTTGCGCGCGCACACACACACACTACCTGTGAACGCGTTCATGAAGGTGGAGAGTGATCTGTTGAGCATCTTGAAGAAGGGGTCTCTGCAGGGGTACTTCTCTGAGCCACACAACACTGTGTGTTCCAGGATGTGTGGGACCCCTGTGTTGTCCATTGGGGTCGTCCGGAGCTGAACACTGCAAAGGTGTTACGACAAGAGATGGGAACACTGCCATTACAAAAAGCACTGGCTTAGAATAAGTAACTTGTTAGTAACCTAATCAATTTCATTTGATCTAATATCTTCATCCAGCCGGCTCTCTATCTCTGTCAGGGTAGCAATTGAGCCTGGGGACAAGGTTACATTTGAACTTAAAACCTTATCCAAATAAAGCATACTTCCACAAATGTGGGATTATTACCTAAAGAGATTGTTTTTGTCATCTCTAGCTGCGTGTAGAAACTGGGCGCCTGTGTTGTCATGGGTCAGTTTGACAGCCGTAAGGAACAGGTCAGGAACAGCAACCACCTGCAGAAATACAGGAAGATAATCAGATTTATCCTGACTTTATAATAAACCTGAATTGATCAAAATAAGGATGTTTGTCTTGTTGTGGGTCGGTGTTTTTCCAATCCTAGAGACCCTGAGGGATTCACATTTTAGTTTTTGGCCCAGCACTAACAACTAGTCAATCAACTCATCATCAAGCATTTGATTAGTCAGTGGAATCAGGTGTTTTAGTGCTAGGGAAACACGTTTGCACCCCTTTGGGTCCCCAGGACCAGGATTGAGAAACACTGTTGTGGATAATGCGATGACATGGACAGTTTACCTCCTTAACTGTGAAGCCATGGATCTTCTGTCCTGCCTGGTACTGCAATGCCCTCTCTGTTGCTGAGGTGCTCCTGAACCTCCATGAAGGATTCTGCCCCTGGAAACTGGATTTGCCAAAAATAAGCTTATACCGGGTTCCAACACCAATGCTTTCTGTTTCATAGTTGTAACAACGGCACTCCATGAATACAATTTATTGAACACTTAATATTATTATTTACATGTTATATATTTAATCAATAAAGCACGAGGGGGTGTGGTATATGGCTGTGTCCAGGCACACCACGTTGCACCGTGCATAAGAACAGACCTTAACCATGGTATATTGACCATATACCACACCCCCTTGGGCCTTAATGCTTAAATATATGGGTGATTCTGCAGCTTTGGGCACTTTGGCGCTGCAAGCTTTCAGAAATTAAAACTTATTGAAACACTATTTTACCAGTATTATAATTGTCTTTGATTTGTCTAGAAATAATATCTGATAATGGCTGCGATCGTACATTTTTCTCAGACAGCCATAGCCAAACGTAATTTCCATCACGTCACAAAACATTAATTTTAGTTGAAAATGAAATATACAATTAATTTAACACATTTGTACATTCACAAAAAAAAAATAATAATAAAAAAAAATATATATATATATATATATATATATATATATATATGGAATTAAATACAATGCCTGAATGTAGAAACTTGCCTTTGTGATAGCTGAAAACATTTATTTATTATGAAAAATAAGATATTTCCATCATATGATTTTTTAATTTTTTTATTAACATTTTTAATTGAACCTTTATTTAACTAGGCAAGTCAGTTAAGAACAAATTCTTATTTACAATGACGGCCTACCAGGGAACAGCGGGTTAACTGACTTGTTCAGGGGCAGAACAACAGATTTTTACATGGTCAGCTCTTGGATTCGATCCAGCAACCTTTTGGTTACTGGCCCTAACGCTCTAACCACTCGGCTACCTGCCGCCCTGATCTAAAACAAATCAATCAATGTAAATTATACATAATATACTAATTTACCTCAAAAATATGGTTGTGGTGGAAATGACAAAAATATTTTATAGCAAAAATGTTGAACAAAAAACATTATTAAACATTTAATTAATTTAAGACAAAGTAAGATTCCAAAAGTAGCCGATTGGCAGAGCTCAAGGAAGTTGGCTCAGTGAGCGAAGTGAAACTTTATAACTTCTGTTATATCCAACACAGGTGTGGAGGGTCACCTGCTTGTGAGAATCATCAAAGTGACCTGCCTGGATTTCACGGGTGTATTTACACAGGTAGTTCTCTGCAAGTCAATATGAATGATGATCTCCTCTTTCAGCAGATTCTCTTTTAATTCTATCAGTTTGGAGTATTGGTGTTGAATGTTGTACACGTGCTTCCCCAACTTCTCTTTTAATTCCTTTGGAGAAGTCCTCCAGTAGAATCTGCAGTGTGCCACACACCTTTTCTTTCCCTGTTAAATGTACAGTGAACTTCTCCATGTCTCCCTCTTGGTTTTTCTTCTCTCTCTCTTCAGCTTTGTTTTTCCACTCAAACCACCATGTCTGCTCACTCTGTGAACTGTACATGCACTCTTTCTTAAGTTTCTCGCAGCACAAAGACTCAATAAGGTTCTCAATATTGCTGCAGCTGATCACTTTGTGATACCATTTTCCCTGTTGTTGCTCTACTGTTGACATCACGTTCATAGAATCTAGTGATTTTCTCTTCTGTTGCTGTGCTAATTCTGTTACATTGCTTTTTCCTGGAGTATTGAAGACTTGTTGGCCTGTTTTCATTTGCACTCATTGCTTTTGACCTGGCCATTCCGTAAAGCGTTATCAAGTTTGACATTTGTCATGCAAAGATCTCTGTATTTGATTTCTCACTCCTGTTGCAGACGATGAGGAAGGGGTATCAGGGCGTGCATCAGCGGCAGGTAATTTAGGGGCAGGTATGTTGGCCGCCATGTTCTGGCTGCAAGTCATCTGGTGACTCAGGTGATGTGTTGCCTGATAGGTAGGTATCCACCGCAACTGTTTTCTTTAAAGTCGGTCTTCTATTCTGTTGGTTACATTGCCATTGCGTTCTCTTGCTTCTTTGTAAGCTCAGAGTTCACTTCTCCCTTCTCTTTTTCATCCAGTATCTCTCCCTGTCTTTTTTTTTTTCTTACGTTTTCAACTTGTGCACACCTTGGAGTATTTTCTAGATTAAATAAATTTAGAACATGATTTTAAAAAGCCTGAAGTAAAAAAGAAAAGAAAAAAGTAATACCATAATGGAATTTTGTCATTTACACAGGTTCTGTCATTTCCACCACAGTTAAGTTTTTGATGGAAATGACACTTCTACAGTTTCTGGAGAAAAATGACAGACCGCTTAGCATGCTTTGGCTAGTATTACAGCTAGCATATAGTTAACACAATAACAATTCTACCACAAATTAAATACATTGTAGCCTGTTTGGAAATGACTGACAAAAATATTCTCTACACAAGCAATATTTACCTAGAATTTTTTTTTAAACTCCTCTACATCACATCTGGAACAACGGTCTGCTGCAGCCATGTGCCAATGTAACATTCTCTTGACAAAACTTTATTAATGAGGAATTTGACCTCTGTGATGGAAATGACACCACTACCAAGGACATGTAAATAACAATATAAAAGGGCATACTCACAATAGAATTCATTTAATGGACTTTTTCTCTAGTAGATAACATTATATAATGTGTAATTATTAATGTTTCCTCATAGAAAAACAGTTGAAGTTCAGAATTATGCATCTGAAAAGTAGGTAAAATACTCCAGAGGTGTTAAAAAACATGGGGTGATTGTAGTGTGAACTTAACATATAAAGAATAAAAACATGTATTTTTAATAAAATCCAAAAAATTGACCCCGAGTACATAGAAGTGCCCGTAGCTGCAGAATCACCCATATATACGTTTTTTCTCACGAGGCTATAGCCTATATTCACATCCCCCCTATGAAAATCAAATGCCTGTCCAATGGATTTAAGTATCCTACCCGTATGTGCAATTTGATGTAACCGAGTCATGATCAAGGGCTAGCAGGCTAGCTAACGTATACTCACCTTAGATATCGAAGTTTCGGGATAATTGTTTTACTCTGCCTAAACATAATTTCCTTAATATTGCGACAATATATCTAATGGCTATTTATCCATGCACGTGCATATCCGAATACTATGCTCTGAACAGCTGTACTAACATAATTTGGTTAGCTGCACATGCATATCCTCTCATGGTGTAGCTGTAGCTAATTGACACATTGGAATTGAAGTGGACATGTAAACGTGGCATCTGCGCAGATTATAGATAAACCAATATATACAATGGGCTAAATCACTCATTATTATAGGTATGAGTGGGTTAATGTTGTTTATAGATCTACACAAACTGCGGTTCGCTATTTAGAGTTTATGGACTATTCCTTTCAGCTTGAACAATCTAATTTTATATTGGCTAAACGGGTAATAACACCAAATATGATTGGGTAAACGTGGAATGACGAAGATTCCCACATCCATGACGTCTGAACGTTTTCGAAGGGGAAACATGGACCAAGATGGCGTCGTTGTGAAGCGGGAGTGTTTCATTGAGGAGTTTGTGATTAATGCTCGCGAATTTGATGACTGTTATTTTTATTTCACCCGTTTTAATTTGTTGCAACAAAAGGTGATTAAGACGAGACGTTGTCGCAGTTTTCATGGGCACAACAAATAATATGCGAACGACACACGAACACCTTCCTATAATTAATTAGATGATTAGACAGACTGTGTATATACTGACAATATACTTGTCTCTCTCCCTAAACGATGGTAGTCGTTGTCCACAAAGCGGCACGGCGGGCTTTCTACCTTCCGTCTATTCTTTCTTTGGATTGGTGGATACAGCTCATTATTTTAATACATATTTGAATATTCGATGAGTTGTGACGTCAGCCGCCTGTTTTCAATGGAGAGCTATTTATTTTTTATTTTTTTTAATTTATTTTATTTTTTATTTTTATTTCACCTTTATTTAACCAGGTAGGTCAGTTGAGAACAAGTTCTCATTTGCAACTGCGACCTGGCCAAGACAAAGCAAAGCAGTGCGACAAAAAAAAAAAACACAACAACACAGAGTTACACATTAAACAAACAGTCAAAAACACAATAGAAAATCTATAAACAGAGTGCAAAATGTAGTGCAAAAATGCAGTAAGGTTGGGAGGTAGGACAATAAATAGACTATAGAGTAGAAATAAATTACAGAATTATCATCATTAACACAGGAATGAAGGATGTGCAAATTATGATGTGCAAATAGAGATACTGGAGTGCAAGATTAGTGGAAAATAAATATGGGGATGAGGTAGTAGAGTGGGCTATTTACAGAAGGGCTATATACAGGTGCAGTGATCGATAAGCAGCTTTGACAGCTGATGCTTAAAGTTATTGAGGGAGATAGGAACCTCCAGCTTCAATGATTTTTGCAATTCGTTCCAGTCATTGGCAGCAGCGAACTGGAAGGAATGGCGGCCAAAGGAGGTGTTGGCTTTGGGGGTGACCAGTGAGATATACCTGCTGGAGCGCATGCTACGGGTGGGTGTTGCTATGGTGACCAGTGAGCTGAGATAGGGCGGGGATTTACCTAATAAAGACTTATAGATGACCTGGAGCCAGTGGGTTTGGCGACGAATATATAGTGAAGGCCAGCCAACGAGAGCATACAGGTCGCAGTGGTGGGTAGTGTAAGGGGCTTTGGTGACAAAACGGATGGCACTATGATAGACTACATCCAATTTGCTAAGTAGAGTGTTGGAGGCTAGTTTGTAAATGACATCGCCGAAATCAAGGATCGGTAGGATAGTCAGTTTTACAAGGGCATGTTTGGCAGCATGAGTGAAGGAGGCTCTGTTGCGAAATAGGAAGCCAATTCTGGATTTAATTTTGGATTGGAGATGGTTGATGTGAGTCTGGAAGTTGAGTTTATAGTCTAACCAGATGCCTAGGTATTTGTAGGTGTCCACGTATTCTAATTCGGATCCGTCGAGAGTAGTGATGATAGTCCGGTGGGCGGGTGCTGGCATTGTTCGATAGAAAAGCATGCACTTAGTTTTACTAGCGTTTAAGAGCAGTTGTAGGCCACGGAAGGAGTGTTGTATGGCATTGAAGCTTGATTGAAGGTTAGTAAACACAGTATCCAAAGAGGGGCCAGATGTATACAGAATGGTGTCATCTGCGTAGAGATGGATCAGAGAGTCACCAGCAGCGAGAGCGACATCGTTGATGTATATAGAGAAAAGGGTTGGCCCAAGAATTGAACCCTGTGGCACCCCCATAGAGACTGCCAGAGGATCGGACAATAGGCCCTCCGATTTGACACACTGAACTCTGTCTGCAAAGTAGTTAGAGAACCAAGCAAGGCAGTCACTTGAGAAACCAAGGCTGTTGAGTCTGCCAATAAGAATGCGGTGATTGACAGAGTCGAAGGCCTTGGCCAGGTCGATGAAAACGGCTGCACAGTACTGTCTTTTATCGATGGCGGTTATGATATCGTTCAGTACCTTGAGCGTAGCTGAGGTGCACCCATGACCAGCTCGGAAACCAGATTGCATAGCAGAGAAGGTACGGTGGGATTCGAAGTGGTCAGTTATCTGTTTGTTAACTTGGCTTTCGAAAACTTTAGAAAGGCAGGGCAGGATGGATATTGGTCTATAACAGTTTGGGTCTAGAGTGTCTCCTCCTTTGAAGAGGGGGATGACCGCGGCAGCTTTCCAATCTCTAGGGATCTCAGACGATATGAAAGAGAGGTTGAACAAGCTAGTGATAGGTGTTGCAACAATTTTGGCTGATAATTTCAGAAAGAGAGGGTCCAGATTATCTAGCCCAGCAGATTTGTAGGGGTCCAGACTTAGCAGCTCTTTCAGAACATCAGCTGTCAGGATTTGGGTGAAGGAGAAGCGGGGGGGGCTTGGGCAAGTAGCTGCCGGGGGTGCAGAGCTGTTGACCGGGGTAGGGGTAGCCAGATGGAAAGCATGGCCAGCCGTAGCAAAATGCATGGCCAGCCGTAGCTATATGGGTTGTAAGTACAACTCATATTTATGTTTATATATTTTCCCTTTTTACTTTAACTATTTGCACATCGTTACAACACTGTATATAGCCATATGATATTTGAAATGTCTTTATTCTTTTGGAACTTTTGTGAGTGTAATGTTTACTGTTCATTTTTAATAGTTTTTTAAGTGTTTTATCTATTTCACTTGCTTTGGCAATGTAAATATATGTTTCCCATGCCAAGAAGCTATTGCCCAGTCTGACAGTTTTTACCATGATACTCCAATACTGCCCGCGTCTGAGTGATGGAATCAGGAAAAACAGGCCATGGCTCGGGTTGATGATCTTCTTGTTCTTCCTGCGAAACCTGGTGTTCTCGTTGTCCTGGAGGGCAGGCAGTGTGTGCACCCAATGGTGCATTTGGCTGAGCGTACCACCCTCTGTAGAGACCTGCGTGAAGTTGGCCCCCCCACCCAACGCAAAACGTCGGGAAAATAGAGACTTGCGGTCAGCGGAAGTAAAGTTGCCGTACCAGGCTTTTAAATATCTCTGCGAGCACAGATTAATACAAATGTAAAATCACTGTATTCAATCAGTAGTCAATACTTAGCCTATCTTTTTATTTTTCAGTGTTAATTTTGTGCACACTTTCCAGTCATGTTCCCAGCAGAGAAAATAGCTAGATAAAGTCTTCTTTTCCCATTTCTCAGTCTGTTTGTAAGTTGTTCTTTCTACCAGCAGATGGAGGCAGAGGCTCATATCTATCAATTTGTGTGACTCAAAACGTAGCAATTTTGGTCAATTTCTGTATTATGAAGAACGCAGAACATGTTACTTTGTAGCCCATGCTCGATTGTTGCTTTACTGTTTACAATATCTCTGCAGTATGTAATGTTGAAGTGTGTTTCTTTATGGAAATGCAAGTCACAAACTAGGCTATTTGCTCATACACTACAAATATTTCAGTTTATTTCTTGGAGAAAATAAAATAGTCTTCATCACAGCTCGTAATGATAAAATACCCTACTGTATTCACGGGGGTCTGATTGTAATGCACGGACATGATTGATGCCCTCTGGGTCATTCAGTGCATTTCCATTGACAGCTAATTGAAGTTATTCCACCATCAGCATGAGGAGACCTTGAGCTGGTGGTATGGAGCCACTGCCAGGAGCCAAGTTGACCCCCCTTATCATACAAGCACCTCTGACACACAAGACATCTACTACACGAGCTGTCTCATTAAAATACCACAGTATCAGTACAACAGAGGTTGTTGTATGTGTTGGAATCAGATTTTATATTTTGAATCTTGACAAATTAAGCTAAGCTTGTTCAGAAAAGTAGGCCTTTAAAGATTATGTAGAAGCAGGGGCTCCCCCACGTTCTGAAATTGCACCCCCCCCCCCTGTTTTGAGTGTTTATCTGACTGGATAAAAAAATATATATAATAGTTATGTCCCCCTACTTCTAAAATCAAAGTTGCACCCCTTTGTAGAAACATACATAGTAGTGCATCACATTCCGTGTCTGTAGTGCAGTATTTTCAAACACAGGCTAGCACAGTCTGCTTTTATGGCCAGTGCTAGGCAGAACAGGGCTGTCTAGACTCCAAGATCTTCATTCAGGCATCGTTGCAGGATAGTGCATTGATCAGAATTCTGATATTGTCTTCCTGTAGCTGTTTGTGCCACATCCAGCTATATAAATTAAGAGAATCAACCATTTTAGGTTGATCAAGTATGCAAATTAGGGTTAAGTGCCTTGCTCAAGGACACATCGACAGGTTTTTACCTTGTCGGCTCAGGGATTTGATCCAGCAACCTTTCAGTTACTGGCCCAACACTCTGACCACTAGGCTACCTGCCACCCTATGCACCATGCACACACACAGACCACACACATCTCTCTCTATCTCAACATGATGTGTTTGGTTTGAAATATTATAGTTGATCTCAGTGTGACATTTATCAGGACAGATATCCTCCCCTAGCCACTCAACACATATGGACCTCAGATGGCTTCTCTCTGACGAATGGCCCTGGGTCCTGTTCTCTTTAATTTGGACGCAGTAAAAACCATACTGTGGCACTATATAGAAATCGGACAGATTGTAAGAGCGCAATGAACAGCACTTGTGAGATTGAGATTAAATGGAGAGAGCCGAGAGATCGATAACATGTGAAATCACTCCGTTCAAAAACTAACAGGGCGATTCCATGCCAGCGTAGGCCGAAAATATTTTCAGGTTCAGGTTGTTCTGCCAATTCTCACATATAAACTTAATTGGGAGGAAGGATGTTTGACATGCTTTTTACATTTGTGTCACAAACCTTTTTTGAGAAAATCCTAATGAAAGTGGCCATTTTAGGCCCTTTTAAGACTTACCTGCTTCCTGTAAGACCCTATGATCTGTAAACCATACATGATACAGATGACATCTTGGTGTCATTATACTCCTTATAATGTGCTCTAAAATATGTCAAATTTTTCACAATAATTTATTCAACAAATACTAATATTACCGTTTTTGATTTAGCTTGTTTTTAGACATTATTGTTTGTAACAATATACTCTTCAAACACGTCAAATTTCCAGAGTGTGCTCTCTGGTAATTTTAATTATATGACCCATTTTATACATAGAAATTGACATTTATAGCTTATTAAACAATCACAACACTCCTTTAGGGTTGCAAATTTAGCAAATCACCAGCAGAGGAAGAACAATCTGAGATAACAAAAATATTTTTGGCCTACGCTGGCATGGAATCAATAGCCCAATAGTCAGCGATGTAAAGTACTTAAGTAATTTTTTTGGGGGTGTATCTGTACTTTACTATTTATATATTTGACAACTTTTACTTCACTATACTCTTAAAGACAATTATGTTCTTTTTACTCCATATATTTTCTCTGACACTCGTTACATTTTGATTGCTTAGCAGGACAGGAAAATTGTCCAATTCACGCACTTATCAAGAGAACATCCCTGGTAATCCCTACTGCCTCTGATCTGGCTGACTCACTAAACACATATGCTTCGTCTGTAAATTATGTCTGAGTGTGCCCCTGTCTAGCCGTAAATTTAAAAAAAAAAAAAAGAAAATTGTGCTGTCTCTTTTGCTTATTATAAGTAATTTGAAATGATTACTTTTGATACTTAAGAATTTTAGCAATTACATGTACTTT
This sequence comes from Thymallus thymallus, assembly GCA_023634145.1. Taxonomy (NCBI): domain Eukaryota; kingdom Metazoa; phylum Chordata; class Actinopteri; order Salmoniformes; family Salmonidae; genus Thymallus; species Thymallus thymallus. Next base: position 12,599,277 of record CM042383.1, on the reverse strand, counting down.
TGCTACTTAAGTATATTTAAAACCAAATACTTTAAAACTTTTACTCAAGTAGTATTTTACCGGGCGACTTTTACTTAATTCATTTTCTATTAAGGTGTCTTTACTTTTATTCAAGTATGACAATTAGGTACTTTTTCCACCTCTGCCAATAGTCACTCTCCCTTGATGTATTCTGAGCCAGGTTGATTGATAGAGTTCAATAGATTCTTCAAATGCCTGTCTGTGACCGATTTTGAAATCAAGCATTCACAGCAGACAAAAAAAAAGCTAGAGCAAATTCTCAGAGCCGAATTTTAATTGAGGCAAATTATGCTTAACCATTTGCTACTGTACTGTATCTCACCAGTTTCTCCCATTGCTTTTATTAAAGTAAGCTGTGTTTCACTACTAATGGATCATCCTCCTCAGACTGGACACCAAGGACATTCTCATTCTGCTGTTTGATCAAAAACAGTTCCCCAAAGATCAATTCAGTCAGTGAGGAGCAACCAATCCAGTTTGCTTTGCATGGGCTGCCTCCAAACCATAAACGGATACTGCATATCTCCACGTATGTGTCCCAAATGGCACCCTACTCCCTACAGTACCTTCAGAAAGTATTCACACCACTTTACTTTTTCCACATTTTGTTGTGTTACAGCCTGAATTCAAAATTGCTCAAATTTAGATTTTGTTTCACTTATATACACACAATACCCCATAATGTCAAAGTTGAATTATGTTTTTAGATTTTCTTTTTATAAATGAATAAAAAATGGAAACCTGAAATGAATTGAGTCAATAATTATTCAACCCCTTTGTTAAGGCAAGCCTAAATAAGTTCAGGAGTAGAAATTTGCTTAGCAGATCACATAATAAGAATCATGGATTCACTCTGTGTGCAATAATAGTGGTTACCATGATAATTTAATTACTACTAAGATTGTACCCCACACATAATATTATCTGAAAGGTCTGTCAGTCAACCAAAAAGACCAGGCAAGTTTTCCAATGCCTCGCAAAGAAGGGCACCGATTGGTAGATGGGTAAAAATAAACAAAAGCAGACATTGAATATCCCTTTGAGCATGGTAAAGCTATAATTAGGCTTTGGATGGTGTATCAATACACCTAGTCACTACAAAGACACAGGCATCCTTCCTAACTCAGTTGCCAGAGAGGAAGGAAACCGCTCCGGGATTTCACCATGAGGCCAATGGGGATTTTAAAACGGCTACAGAGTTTAATGGCTGTGATAGGAGACAACTGAGGATGGATCAACAACATTGTAGTTACTCCACAATACTCTCCTACATGACAGAATGAAAAGATCGAACTGAATAAATATTTAAAAACATGCATCCCGTTTGCAATAAGGCACTAAAGTAAAACTGCAAAAAACTTTATGTACTGAATACAAAGTGTTAAGTTTGGGGCAAATCCAACACAGCACATGACTGTGTACCATATTTTCAAGCATGGTGGTGGCTACATCATGTTATGGGTATGCTTATCATTGGCAAGGACTAGGGAGTTTTTCTGGATAAAAATAAACAAATGTAAGCACAGGAAAAATCCTAAAGGAAAACCTGGTTGTCTGCTTTCCAACAGACACTGGGAGACAAAATCACCTTTCAGTAGGACAATACCTTAAGGCCAAATCTACACTGTCGATTACCAAGATGACATTGAATGTTCCTAAATGGCCTAAGTACAGTTTTTAAATCTGCTAGAAGATCCATGGCAAGACTTGAAAATGGCTGTCTAGCAATAATCAACAACCAACTTGACAGAGCTTTAAACATTTTTTTAAGAATAATGGACAAATATTGTTCAAGCCAGGTGTGCAAAGCTCTTAAACACTTACCCAAAAAGACAGCTGTAAATGCTGCTAAAGGTGTTTAACGTGTTGACTCAAATTATAGTATTTTGTTTTAATAACACTTTGTAACACAACAAAATGTGGAAAAAGTGGTGTTAATAGTTTTGGAAGGTACTGTATATAGTGTGTATATATATATATATATATATATATATATACAGTGGGGAGAACAAGTATTTGATACACTGCCGATTTTGCAGGTTTTCCCACTTACAAAGCATGTAGATGTCTGTAATTTTTATCATAGGTACACTTCAACTGTGAGAGACGGAATCAAAAACAAAAATCCAGAAAATCACATTGCATGATTTTTAAATAATTAATTTGCATTTTATTGCATGACATAAGTATTTGATCACCTACCAACAGGAAGAATTCCGGCTCTCACAGACCTGTTAATTTTTCTTTAAGAAGCTCTCCTGTTCTCCACTCATTATCTGTATTAACTGCACCTGTTTGAACTCGTTACCTGTATAAAAGACACCTGTCCACACACTCAATCAAACAGACTCCAACCTCTCCACAATGGCCAAGACCAGAGAGCTGTGTAAGGACATCAGGGATAAAATTGTAGACCTGCACAAGGCTGGGATGGGCTACAGGACAATAGGCAAGCAGCTTGGTGAGAAGGCAACAACTTTTGGCGCAATTATTAGAAAATGGAAGAAGTTCAAGATGATGGTCAATCTCCCTGGGTCTGGGGCACCATGCAAGATTTCACTTCGTGGGGCATCAATGATCATGAGGAAGGTGAGGGATCAGCCCAGAACTACACGGCAGAACCTGGTCAATGACCTGAAGAGAGCTGGGACCACAGTCTCAAAGAAAACCATTAGTAACACACTACGCCGTCATGGATTAAAATCCTGCAGCGCACGCAAGGTCCCCTGCTCAAGCCAGCGCATGTCCAGGCCCGTCTGAAGTTTGCCAATGACCATCTGGATGATCCAGAGGAGGAATGGGAGAAGGTCATGTGGTCTGATGAGACAAAAATATAGCTTTTTGGTCTAAACTCCACTCGTCGTGTTTGGAGGAAGAAGAAGGATGAGTACAACCCCAAGAACACCATCCCAAACGTGAAGCATTGAGGTGGAAACATCATTCTTTGGGGATGCTTTTCTGCAAAGGGGACAGGACGACTGCACCGTATTGAGGGGAGGATGGATGGGGCCATGTATCGCGAGATCTTGGCCAACAACCTCCTTCCCTCAGTAAGAGCATTGAAGATGGGTCGTGGCTGGGTCTTCCAGCATGACAACGACCCGAAACACACAGCCAGGGCAACTAAGGAGTGGCTCCGTAAGAAGCATCTCAAGGTCCTGGAGTGGCCTAGCCAGTCTCCAGACCTGAACCCAATAGAAAATCTTTGGAGGGAGCTGAAAGTCCGTACTGCCCAGCGACAGCCCCGAAACCTGAAGGATCTGGATGGAGGAGTGGGCCAAAATCCCTGCTGCAGTGTGTGCAAACCTGGTCAAGAACTACAGGAAACGTATGATCTCTGTAATTGCAAACAAAGGTTTCTCTACCAAATATTAAGTTCTGCTTTTCTGATGTATCAAATACTTATGTCATGCAATAAAATGCAAATTAATTACTTAAAAATCACACAATGTGATTTTCTGGATTTTTGTTTTAGATTCCGTCTCTCACAGTTGAAGAGTACCTATGATAAAAATTACAGACTTCTACATGCTTTGTAAGTGGGAAAACCTGCAAAATCGGCAGTGTATCAAATACTTGTTCTCCCCACTGTATATATATATACCTTTTGGAAGGTATATATATATATAGGGTGGCAGGTAGCCTAGAAGTTAGAGCATTGTGCCTGTAACCGAAAGGTTGCTGGTTTGAATACCCGAGCCAACAAGGTGAAAAACCTGTCGATGTGTCGTTGAGCAAGACACTTATCCCTAATTTGCTCCGGGGGCTGACCCTGTGGGTAGGCTGTCATTGTAAATAAAAATTTGTTCTTAACTGACTTGCCTAGTTAAATAAATAAAAAAATACATTTTGACCAGGCCCTGGTATGCATCTGTGGCGCTGGGCTTCATTGCCTGGTGTGAACTTTCTCTATTGTACGATTATGAACACATGTAGAGTAGCCTTTTACATTAATTTTTTACCCCTTTTTCTCTCCAATTTCGTGATATCCAATTGGTAGTAGTTACAGTCTTGTCCCATCGTTGCAACTGCCGTATGGACTCTGGAGAGGTGCAGTGCCTTACACCGCAGCGCCACTCGCGAGACCCAGTGTAGCCTTTTTAACAGTACACCTCCACATGTGGTTGCCAACAGTTGTTTTTGAAATGGTAATCACAAAGGATAGTATTTGTGATGTGATCTGGCATTGTAACCTTGATGAATGTCACATTTGATGTGACACAGGAATTTTTAGGAAGAGTTGACAGCGATATCAATTTAACATGCCATGGTCATGAAAGGCAAACCTTTTTTGGCAGTTGCTAAAAAGCTTCCTTTAATGCAATGTGTTGTCATAAATTTTAATTATTCATTTGAGTTATAATAGACAGGAATATCATTATATACTTTTACATTGTTGCCGAAAAATCCTAAAATTCATTTTCATCTCTCCAACACTCATGCATATTTAATGGGCAGTGCCAAAAACTTCACAGAACAATATAATCCCAATATGCAGACACTCGTTATCACTGTCATATGCAGTAATTCCTCGTACCTCTTTGGAAACCAAACAGCATGTGTCTGGTAAAAAAAATGTAATGCTCCAAAGTCGAACCACCGAGTTTGGATTCCCTGGCTGTTGTTCTTTGTTCGCTGCAGCCCTAGTGACAGGCGTTGTTAATTCGGTGACAGTCCTTGATTGGCTCCTTGTTCTCCTCAGGGGTTCCATTGCCGTGTAAAGCCATCACAGCCATCACAAAACAGCTAGAGTTTTTCTTAGGAAGGGGACTAGAAAGTGCGGCTATAAACAAATAATACAGGAATTAATTCCTTTGCTTTACTTGGTAAGTTTAGCTCCCTCTCCAACAAAATGTAGTTCATCAAAGGTGCGCCTGCCAAACCGAGAAAAAAAAATAGTGCAGACATTTTTTATTGAAGGCTGTCAGTGTGTCTCCTGTGACTTTAAGATTGCATGAGTGATCAGAAAATATATACTTCAAAAAAGCTGTTCAATAATGTAGCTCACCGCCACCAGGAGAGCCATAAAAATGCTAAATGAAAGACAACAGAAAGACTACGTGCCACATAGAGAGCAGCATACTCAAAACTCCCTCACAGGGATAGAAAGCCAGCAACATAAAAGGGGCCAACACTATTTACCATGACTGTTTGATTTGCATCTTAAAGGCAAGGTTTTTTATTAACATTTAACGGGAGGAGAGAGGAAAGATGTTCTTGACTATGAAGCACAAATAGAGTCAACGTGCCAGAGAACATCACACAGGCACAAGTCTCATCGCAACTCCCCTCATAGATCATTCATTAGGCTCCTGGTCAACAGGTAAATTGGTGTTTGTTGATATTGAAATTAATTCACTGTGACCTCAGGCGGTGGCCTTGCATTGATGTTTGAGATGGGTTCGGGCTATGGTGCTACAGCTATGCCATAGAAATGTTAGTGTGACTTCAAATCACTATTCCCAATAATAATTATTTTGGACCATTCATCATTGTTTTGCAGGGGCATCTGACAACTAACTGAAGTCATAGGGAACGAAACAATTATGCAATCTACCTTTCGGTGACATTGACTTGTAAGTGCGCGACAGAGGTTGTAGACTATAGAGGGAAGGAGATTGACTGGCTGCCAGGCAGGATGTTCTGAGACACAGGATGCATTTCATGTGCGCCTCACTTCCTTCCAGAGTCCTTGGCTCTGGTCAAAAGTAGGCTCTATATACAGTGCATTCGGAAAATGTTCGTACTCCTTGACTTTTTTCGACCCAAAAATTACATTACAGCCTTATTCTAAAATGGATTAAATAAATCCTCTTTAATCTGCACACAATACCCTATAATGACAAAAAAACACAGGTTTTTAGACATTTTTGCAAATGTATTAAAAATAAAAAACAGAAATACCTTATTTACATACAATACCAGTCAAAAGTTTGGACACACCTACTCATTCAAGGGTTTTTCTTTATTTCTACTATTTTCTACATTGTAGCATAATAGTGAAGACATCAGAACTATGAAATAACACATATGGAATCATGTAGTAACCAAAAAATGTATTTTGTATTTTAGATTCTTCAAAGTAGCCACCCTTGGCATTCTCTCAACCAGCTTAATGAGGTAGTCACCTGGAATGCATTTAAATTAAAAGGTGTGCCTTGTTAAAAGTTAATTTGTGGAATTTCTTTCATTCTTAATGCGTTTGAGCCAATCAGTTTTTTTGTGCCGAGGTGGGGGGGGGGGGGGGGGGGGGTACTGTATACAGAAGATAATGCTATTTGGTAAAAGACCAAGTACATATTATGGCAACAACAGCTCAAATAAGCAAAGAGAAACTACAGTCCAGCATTACTTTAAAACATGAAGGTCAGTCAATCCGGAAAATGTTAAATAATGCTATTTGGAAAATGACCCAACACACCTTCAGACTGTGTTAGGGCTATTTGACAACAAGTGCTCATATGTGGGAACTCCTTCAAGATTGTTGGAAAAGCATTCCAGGTGAAATAGTTGAGAGAATGCCAAGAGTGTGCAAAGCTGTCATCAAGGCAAAGGGTGGCTACTTTGAAGAATCTAAAATATATTTTGATTTGTTTAACAATTTTTTGGTTACTACATGATTCCATATGTGTTATTTTATAGTTTTGATGTCTTCACTATTATTCTACAATGTAGAAAATTGTAAAAATTAAGAAAAACCCTTGAATGAGTGTCCAAACCTTTGACTGGTTATGTAAGTATTCTTTGCCATGAGACTCGAAATTGAGCTCAGGTGCATCCTGTTTCCATTGATCATCCTTGAGATGTTTCTACAACTTCATTGGAGTCCACTTGTGGTAAATTCAATTGATTGGACATGTTTTGGAAGGCACACACCTGTCTGTATAAGGTCCCACAGTTGACAGTGCATGTCAGAGCAAAAACCAAGCCATGAGGTCGAAGGAATTGTCCACAGAGCGCCGAGACAGGATTGTGTCAAGGTACAGATCTGGGGGAGGGTACCAAAACATTTCTGCAGCATTGAAGGTCCCCAAGAACACAGTGGCCTCCATCATTCTTAAATGTAAGAAGTTTGGAACCACCAAGTACGGAGTAAACTGTCTGAATACTAACGTCAGTGTGATATTTCAGTTTTCTATTTTTAATACATTTGTAAAAATGTCTAAAAACGTGTTTTTGCTTTGTCATTATGGGGTATTGTGTGGAGATTGATGAGGGAAAACATAACAAAATGGGGAAAAAATCAAGGGGTCTGAATACTGACCTACCAACCTGTGTTGATATAAACATGACAGTAGACTAGCCTATTACAGACAATATAATACTACTTTTTTTTATTAGTAGTATTTTGTCATCTCTAGTGTATGTTTTGTTAGAATGTCATAAGCATTATCATTATCCTTGGTTTTCCATGGAAACAGGCTCAACCAATGGCACGTGTTTGAGAATGGATGGATAACACAGGGTATGAGGGAATAGCTGTGTGTGAGTATTTTTGTGTGTGTAATTGTGTGTGTGTGTGTGTGTGTGTGTGTGTATGTGCAAACACACGTGTGTGTGGTGTGCAAACAGTCAGAATAAAGGAAAACAATTTGTGAGAGGAGAGGACTTTTCCACCCACAAAACACAAAGCAACTTCCCCATTGAGCATTCACTGTGGAGTTGACACAATTCAGCACACTGTATCTCCACAGGCAGGCAGAGGCAGCTTGCTGACTGACATTTCAATATTAAAAGGGAACTAATCTGACCAATTTGACTCTCCAAAAGGCCTTCTTTATCCCTTATTAATGCCAATTTAGTTTATCTTCTGTACATCGGAGGTTTCCATAAGAGTTTAGCTCATCAGGGAAGCTTTACACACAAGTCCATTTATGACATCTTTAATCTCAATAGCATCATTTATTAATATACATGCTCCCTCCATGTCTCCCTCCCCCTTGCTTTATAGTACCACGGCACTAGACTCCCTTGAGCTTGCGCCACTGAGTGTTACACCAGTTGATGGACTGCTTCTGAAACTGCGAGCAGAGCTGCATGTCCCTGGATCTTGCCTGTATGAAATCACACCCCAGTGCACCCTGCACCACCACTGTGTCTGAATTAGCCCGGGTGCCTGCAGCTACTTCCATCTCAATAAGTGTGTTTTTTATGGGCCCATAAGCAAAATATTGCCTGCACTGCTCATTACTGCTGAGTGGTGGGAAATCCCATGAGGTCTGCCTGTCACGCTGTTAAAACAATTCATATCCACTTCTTATGGCAGACTCAAGGAAACACATATTAAAGAGAGTTAGTGGAGCTGCTGCTTCTGCTGCTTCTGCTGCTTCTCTCACCAAATGGCACCCTAGTCCCTATATAATGCACTACTTTTGACCAGAGCCCATGGGAGTAGGGTGCCATTTGGGACAGAGGTTCTGAGTGCCTTTAAAAATGTTTGACTGGGGTCTTCGGCCTACTATGAGGACTGTGAACACTTATTCATGTCAGCACAGTATTTTAAATGGTTCAGTGGTTCTGCGTTATTGCTACTGTACCAATCTAAACTGTACTGAGTGAGTCGTAACACTCTGATATAAAAGAAGATGACTGGGTATGCCGCCCAAACGTAGTGCACTATAAAGGGAATAGGGTGCCATTTGGGACAGAGCCTAGGGTCTAGTTTTTACATCAGTCTTCACTTGCAAGATGGCGCCGACAAACATGGAAGCTCTGCTTCTAGCTCCTAAGCAACTTTGCAGTATTTTTTTTTTTTTGTGTGTTATTTCTTACATTATTAGCCCAGAAAGTTTTTTGTGTTATTACATACAGCTGTAAATAACTTTTGGATATCAGAGCGGTGGTAACTCGCCAACATTATGACCAGGAATACGACATTCCCGAATTGGATCCTTTGTTTTTACCCCCCCGGGGCAATTTAACTTATCCAAGAGGCTGCGCAAAGACGCCGCCTGCGGAGAAAAGGTATTCGGAGTGGACTTCTAGTCCGACTCAGGAGGTGTGCACACCATCCACCGCTTCCGAGTAAATTAGTCGCTAATGTTCAGTCTCTGGACAATAAAGTAGACAAGCTCAGGGCAAGGATCACCTCACAGAGAGACATCAGGTACTGTGACATACTCTGTTTCATGCAATCATGGCTCTCTCTGGATATACAGTACTGTCCCCATCCATACAGCCAGCTGGGTTCTCTGTACATCGCGCAGACAGGAATAAAGAACTCTCCGGGAAGAAGAAAGGCGGTGGTGTATGTTTCATGATTAACTACTCATGGTGTGATTGTGAAAATGTACAGAAACTCAAGTCCTTATGTTCACCAGACCTAGAGTACCTCACAATTAAATGATGACTGTATTACCTCCCAAGAGAATCATCTTCGGTTATAGTCACAGCCGTGTATATACAGTGGGGAGAACAAGTATTTGATACACTGCCGATTTTGCAGGTTTTCCCACTTACAAAGCATGTAGAAGTCTGTACTTTTTATCATAGGTACTCTTCAACTGTGAGTGACGGAATCTAAAACAAAAATCCAGAAAATCACATTGTATGATTTTTAAATAATTAATTTGCATTTTATTGCATGACATAAGTATTTGATACATCAGAAAAGCAGAACTTAATATTTGGTACAGAAACCTTTGTTTGCAATTACAGAGATCATACGTTTCCTGTAGTTCTTGACTAGGTTTGCACACACTGCAGCAGGGATTTTGGCCCACTCCTCCATCCAGATCCTTCAGGTTTCGGGGCTGTCGCTGGGCCATATCGACTTTCAGCTCCCTCCAAAGATTTTCTATTTGGTTCAGGTCTGGAGACTGGCTAGGCCACTCCAGGACCTTGAGATGCTTCTTACGGAGCCACTCCTTAGTTGCCCTGGCTGTGTGTTTCGGGTCGTTGTCATGCTGGAAGACCCAGCCACGACCCATCTTCAATGCTCTTACTGAGGGAAGGAGGATGTTGGCCAAGATCTTGCGATACATGGCCCCATCCATCCTCCCCTCATTACGGTGCAGTCATCCTGTCCCCTTTGCAGAAAAGCATCCCCAACGAATGATGTTTCCACCTCCATGCTTCACGGTTGAGATGGTGTTCTTGGGGTTGTACTCATCCTTCTTCTTCCTCCAAACACGGCGAGTGGAGTTTAGACCAAAAAGCTCTATTTTTGTCTCATCAGACCACATGACCTTCTCCCATTCCTCCTCTGGATCATCCAGATGGTCATTGGCAAACTTCAGACGGGCCTGGACATACGCTGGCTTGAGCAGGGGGACCTTGAGTGCGCTGCAGGATTTTAATCCATGACGGCGTAGTATGTTACTAATGGTTTTCTTTGAGACTGTAGTCCCAGCTCTCTTCAGGTCATTGACTAGGTCCTGCCGTGTAGTTCTGGGCTGATCCCTCACCTTCCTCATGATCATTGATGCCCCACGAGGTGAGATCTTGCATGGTGCCCCAGACCGAGGGAGATTGACCGTCATCTTGAACTTCTTCCATTTTCTAATAATTGCACCAACAGTTGTTGCCTTCTCACCAAGCTGCTTGCCTATTGTCCTGTAGCCCATCCCAGCCTTGTGCAGGTCTACAATTTTATGCCTGATGTCCTTACACAGCTCTCTGGTCTTGGCCATTGTGGAGAGGTTGGAGTCTGTTTGATTGAGTGTGTGGACAGGTGTCTTTTATACAGGTAACGAGTTAAAACAGGTGCAGTTAATACAGATAATGAGTGTGAGAGCCGGAATTCCTACTGGTTGGTAGGTGATCAAATACTTATGTCATGCAATAAAATGCAAATTAATTATTTACAAATCATACAATGTGATTTTCTGGATTTTTGTTTTAGATTCCGTCTCTCACAGTTGAAGTGTACCTATGATAAAAATTACAGACTTCTACATGCTTTGCAAGTAGGAAAACCTGCAAAATCGGCAGTGTATCAAATACTTGTTCTCCCTACTGTATACCCCTCAAGCTGATACCACGACGGCCCTCAAGGAACTACACTGGACTTTGTGCAAACTGGAAACCACATATCCTGAGGCTGCATTTATTGTAGCTAGGGATTTTAACAAAGCAAATATGAGGAAAACGCTACCGAAGTTATATCAACACATTGACTGTAGTACTCGCGCTGCTAAAACACTCGACCACTGCTACTCCCCCTTCCGGGATGCCTAAAAGGCCCTCCCCCGCACTCCCTTCTGCAAATTAGGGAACTACCCGTGCTAAGATCTATTCAATGCTGGTCTGACCAATCGGAATCCATGCTTCAAGATTGTTTTGATCACGCGGACTGGGATTTGTTCCGGGTAGCCTCTGAGAATAACATTGATGTATACATGGACACGGTGACTGAGTTCATCAGTTAATTATAGGGGAGGTTGTTCAAACTGTGACTATTAAAACCTACCCAAACCAGAAACCGTGGATAGATGCCACCACATTTAACCTAGGCAAAGTGACTGGGAATATGGTTGAATATAGACAGTGTGGTTATTCCCTCTGTAAGGCAATCAAACAGGCAAAACGTCAGTACAGAGACAAGTGGAGTCGCAATTTAATGTCTCAGACACGAGACGCATGTGGCAGGGTCTACAGACAATCACGGATTACAAAGGGAAAACCAGCCACGTCGCGGACACCAACGTCTTGCATCCAGACAAGTTAAACACCTTCTTTGCCCGCTTTGAGGATAACACAGTGTCACTGACGCGGCCCTCTCCCAAGAACTGTGTGCTCTCGTTCTCCAAGGCTGATGTGAGTAAGACATTTAAGTATGTTAAGGCTGCCGGCCCAGACGACATCCGTAGCCACGTCCTCAAAGCATGTACAGACCAGCTGGCTGGAGTGTTTACGGACATATTCAGTCTCTCCCTATCCCAGTCTGTTGTCCCCACTTGCTTCAAGATGTCCATCATTGTTCCTGTACCCAAGAAAGCAAAGGTAACTGAATGAAATGACTATCGCCCCGTAGCACTAACTTCTGTCATCATGAAGTGCTTTGAGAGGCTCAACACAGGGGCCCCACAAGTGTGCGTGCTCAGCCCCCTCCTGTACTCCCTGTTCACCCAGTACTGCTTAGCCATGCACGCCTCCAACTCAATCATCAAGTTTGCAGATGACACAACAGTAGGAGGCCTGATTACCTACAATGACGAGACAGCCTACAGGGAGGAGGTGAGGGCCCTGGCGAAGTAGTGCCAGGAAAATAACCTCTCCCTCAACAACAACAAAACGAAGGAGCTGATAGTGGACTTCAGGAAACAGCAGAGGGAGCACCCCCACTATCCACATTGACGGGACCTCAGTGGACAAGGTGTATAGCTTCAAGTTCCTAGGCGTACACATCACTGACAATCTGAAATTGTCCACCCACACAGACAGGAGGCTGAAGAAATTCAGTTTGGCCCCTAAGACCCTCACAAACTATTACAGATGCACAATTGAGAGCATCCTGTTGTGCTGTACCACCGCCTGGTATGGCAACTGCACCGCCCGCAACCGCAGGGCTGTCCAGAGGGAGGTGCGGTCTGCACAACGCATCATCGGGGGCATACTGACTGCCCTCCAGGACACCTACAGCACCCGATGTCACAGGAAGGCTAAAAAGATAATCAAAGAGCCATGGCCTGTTCACCGGCCGTATTTCTATTGCCCAAGAAAGGGAAAGTAAATGAACCGATCCGTAGCACTCACTTCTATCATCATGATTTGCTTCAAGAGGCTAGTCAAAGACCACTTCACTTTCTCCCTCCCCGACTCACTCAACTCTCTCCATTTCACCTACCACCCTGATCCTAGGACGGCGCAATTGCCATTGTACTGTACAGTGCCCTCACCCACCTGGACAAAAAGGAATGCATATGTGAGGATTCTGTTCATGGACTACAGCTCTGCCTTCAATACCATAGTGCCCTCTAAGCTCACGACCCAGGGTCTGAACTCCTCCCTATGCAACTGGATCCTGGACTTCCTGGACTGCACCCAGGTGGTAAAGGTAGGCAACATTACCTCCTCCACACTGATCCTCAACACGGGGGTCCCACAAGGGGGTGCGTCCTCAGTCCCCTCCTGTACTCCATATATACCCATGAATGCGTGGCCTCACACAGTTACAATTCCATTATCAAGTATGCTGACAACATGAAAATAGTAGGCTTGATTACCAACAACAATGAGACGGCCTACAGGGAAGAGGTAGGAAATCTGAGTCTGTGGTACCAGGTAAACAACCTCTCCCTCAACGTTAGCAAAACAAAGGAGCTGATTGTGGACCAGGAGAAACCAGGTTGGTCAAAAACATCAAGTTCCTCGGCGTACACATCTCCGATGAGCTGAAATGGTCAAACCACATGGACACCATGATGAAGAAGGCACGGCATCAATGCTTCACATTCCTCGGTGTACACATCTCCGATGAACTGAAATGGTCAAACCACATGGACATCATGATGAAGAAGGCACGGCAGCGATGCTTTAACCTCAGGAGACTGAATAAATTCTGCCTGTCCCTGAGGGCCCTCACAGTCGAGAGCATACACAGCCTGGTACGGCAACTGGTGACCGCAAGGCTCTACAGAGGGTGGTACGCTCAGCCGAATGCACCATTGGGGGCTCACTGCCTGTCCTCCAGGACACATACAACTCCAAGTAAAACAATACAATTACATAACAAATAACAAGGCTATATACAGGGTCTACCGGTACTGAGTCAATGTGTGGGGGTACAGGTTTGTCGAGGTAATTTGCACATGTAGGTAGGGGTAAAGTGACTATTTATAGATAATCTAATCTACTCCTGCTACCTCAATGGTTGCTTTGGCCTCTCAGGGTTTGCCAGAACATGTTTGTTGTGGTTGTGTCCAGGGAGACCTAGAGTTTGGTATTTATTAATTTTATTTAATCTTTATTTAACTAGGAAAGTCAGTTAAGAACAAATTCTTATTTACAATGATGGCCTACCTACATGATGTTGGACATCTCATTCCAACATCATGGGCATTAATTTGCAGTTGGTCCCCCCTTTGCTGCTATAACAGCCTCCACTAGATGTTGAAACATTGCTGCAGGGACTTGCTTCCATTCAGCCACAAGAGCATTAGTGAGGTCGGGCCCTGATGTTGGGCTGTTAGTCCTGGTTCGCAGTCGGTGTTCAAATTGATCCAAAAGGTGTTCGATGGGGTTGACGTCAGGGCTCTGTGCAGGCCAGTCATGGTCTTCCACACCGATCTCGACAAACCATTTCTGTATGGACCTCACATTGTGCATGGGGGCATTGTCATGCTGAAACAGGAAAGAGCCTTCCCCAAACTGTTGCCACAAAATTGTCCACAGAATTGTCTACAATGCTGTAGCATTAAGATTTCCCTTCACTGGAACTAAGGGGCCTAGCCCGAACCATGAAAAATAGCTCCAGACCATTATTCCTCCTCCACCAAACTTTACAGTTGACATTATGCATTGGGGCAGGTAACGTTCTCCTGGCATCGGCCAAACCCAGATTTGTCCATCGGACTGCCAGATGTTAAAGCGTGATTCATCACTCCACAGAATGTGTTTCCACTGATCCAGAGTCCAATGGCGCCGAGCTTTACACCACTCCAGCCAACACTTGGCATTGCGCATGGTGATCTTAGGCTTGTGTGCGGCTGCTCGGCCATGGAAACCCGTTGCTCCCGGAGGCAGTTTGGTACTCGGTAGTGTGTTACAACCGAGGACAGATGATTTTTACGCTTCAGCAGTCGGCGGTCCCGTTCTGTCAGCCGTTGTTGCTCCTAGACGTTTCTACTTCACAATAACAGCACTTGCAGATGACTGGGGCAGCTCTAGTAGGGTAGAAATTTGACGAACTGACTTGTTGGGAAGGTAGCATCCTATGACGGTACCACGTTGAAAGTCACTGAGCTATTCAATACGGGACATTCTACTGACAAGTTTTGTCTATGGAGATTGCATGGCTTTGTGCTCGATTTTATACACCTGTCAGCAACGGGTGTGGCTGAAATAGCCGAATCCACTTATTTTAAGGGCTTAAAGGCCGAGACAATAAGAAGACACAGTGACAAATTCAACCACACCTTTTTTTTTTTATTATCACAAAATGGCTTAGCAACCTCTGTCCTGTGAAGTCTACAAAGCATATTGCGTGTACAGTAACAGACAGTTACATGACCTACAGCATGGTCAAGCAAGTTAATGTTTCTGACATTTTTGGACCACTAAACAACTGTTAATTTAGAACCACAGAGAGTCACCGCAAGTCACAAAGAAAACAGGAGCTGCCTCCACTATTCAGAAACCATTTCAACTTCAACATTTCAACATCATGAAATCACCTCTGCTTAGTCTATTACAGTGACAACTAAAAGATACCACAAATAATTTAGTCAAATCAATGTAAGCTAATATGATGTGGCTGTCCATGGTTCTAATTTCACGTATGTGTGTGTGTGCGCGTGAGTGTAGAGAAACATGTTGACTCACCCTACTTGTAGAGAAACAAGAATTCCATCCTCCTCTCTTTCATGTTGACGAAACGGTCTATCACTCTGTTATACAGTACGTGCTTTTATTTTTTGTTGTCCTAGGCTACCTGGCTAAAATGCTTGCTCGCTAGCCATTCATGGGCAACGTTAGCTAGTTAACATTAGCCTTCTTCATCTAGCTACATATTGAAGTTCCATCCTCAGGCCAGGGGCACAACAATGTATGAATTAATGACTGGATCATAATCGCCGTTATAATCACTGGTCAGTACGGAGAATTAATTAAAACGACAAGTCCAAATCCCTATCACTATCCATGGCTAATTTAGGAAAGGGCCAATTTTAGCTAGCTGGCTAGCTAGCCACTGTAGGACAACAACACAACGAGATGCAACATTTCAGGTTTTTCTGTCAATGTCGTATGCTCTCACTGGGATTTGATAGAAGTGACGCCAACTCCAAGCTTGCTTCCCTTGACACTTTTTTTTGGTGCGCCAGGACCATTCACAGTTGAGCTCGCTCAATTTAGCTCAACGCTGATTGGCACATTTTTATACTTTTTTTGTGAAGGGAGGCCAGATCCTTGCTGGCTTCCCTTGTCTTTAATGCTATGGGCGGCAACAATGTCATACTCGTTTGGACCAGACAGCATCAGATAGATGGCCGACACGTAGAGACAGAGGGGCACTGTTTCGCTCGCTCTGATGCTTTTTCCTGTGAGATATATTCAGCCTCTTGCGAATTGAAGAAAAATTGTAAAACACAGAGAGATTTTTAAAATGTTTTCCTTGGTCAATTTTTTGGGGAAGCCTGGCTTCCCTTGGCATCCATGAATACACGCCACTGGTCTCGACCTAAACTTTACAGTAAATTAGATATTGTAGCCTAAAGTGTAATTGCTGGAAAGAGTTTCGTGTCCAAGGCCTCTGAAGTTTTGTTATGGTTTTATGTAAATGTCTGAACTCGAATAGATAGCAAAAAAAAACAACTGATAACGATTCCCACAGTGACTTTAATACACAGACATTTAAGATGAGCTATCAACATTAACAGGCCTTCCTCCACCTACAGGAGATGATATATTGATTTGTATAACGTATATTGTATAGTACATGAATACATGCAAATGCAATGCAACAGAGGTTACAGTTTGGCTGCATTAGGTATCCCAAGAGATGTAGGATACAAATAATTGCATTTAATGAAACTTGTACATATTATTCTTATTTAATTGAGTAAATAATGGAATCCAATTCCCAGAGGTAGGCTATAACACCACTCTCAATTTCTTTAAGAGGTACAAAAGACGGTCACAAAATTATGAAATTCAGCCCACTGTCATTTTATTATCCTCAACGACTGAACCATGAAAAGGCACTGATATGAATCTACTTAATGTCGGTGTAGAAGATGTAGAATTGATTGACACTACCAAAACCTAAATAATTGCCTTAAAAATAAGCAATTAATGGAGCTCACACACACCGGACTGCAAAGCATGTCTTGGCAGTAATATTAGCTTGTTGAGCTTTCATCAGGTTTGATGTCGCACTGATGGAAGTCTCAAATGGCACCCTAACCTTATATAGTGCACTACGTTTGACCCAGAGCCCTATGGGAATAGGGTGCCATTTGGGACATAGCCCTTGTCTTTTGTCTAGTTGTCTAATCAAAGAACCCAATTATGGTTGGGGCCATTCTGTGTGAAAACTTTACTAAACACGTCTTCTCTTTTGATATTTTCCTGAAATTGAACACAACGTTCTTTGGATGAACACATTTTGACATATATTTGACATTTGTGTCTACAATTATAATTGAGAAGAAACCAATCAAACAAAATTATATTATCTTTTTTCTATCTGCACATAATTGTTGAGTGAGTTCTCCAGTAGCTTACTTTTCCATGTAGACTTACAGTTTATCCATACGTGACTGAACTGAAGGAAATACAGCATAGAAACCCATATAGTATTCATAGCTGTATAGCCCAGCTGTAACATTACTCAGGTGTGTACTCTCATTCACCCCGCTGTCCCACTAGTCCCGGGGTTGCAGTGTTACATAGAGATGTAGGATCTTCATTTGAGACAGGTTGCTACAGCCGGGAAATAATCCTGAAGCACAGGAAATGTGAATTATGTGCATTATAATTCATGGATATCTGTAGCGCTTGATATATTTTTTGTTAGGGAAAATCAAGTCTGAAATTAAACTTTAGAAGCCTTTTTAAACCTCAAATACATTACAAGCTTGCATTTCCTGCTGTGCAGGTACATTCTCAGTAATAAAAGAGTGATCAAATTAAGATCCTACAGATGTTAGATCTTAATTTGACCCATTTCATCGCAGGAGTAAAATAATCCTGCAGCAGGAGGATTTGAACACACAACAATGAACCAGATATTTCACTGGAAGTAGACTGCATGCGGAAAGTATTCAGACCCCTTGACTTTTTCCACATTTTGTTACATTACAGCCTTATTCTAAAATGTATTAAATTAATTGTTTTCCTCATCAGTCTACACACAATACCCCATAATGACAAAGCAAAAAACGTTTTTTATTAAACATAAAAAACAGAAATACCTTATCATTCAGACCCTTTGCTATGAGACATGAGCTCAGGTGCATCCTGTTTCCATTGATTGGAGTCCACCTGTAGTAAATTCAATTGATTGGACATGATTTGGAAAGGCACACAACTGTCTATATAAGGTCCCACAGTTGACAGTGCATGTCAGAGCAAAAACCAAGCCATGAGGTCGATGGAATTGTCCGTAGAGCTCCGAGACAGGATTGTGTCGAGGCACAGATCTGGCAAAAGGGTACCAAAACATTTCTGCAGAATTTAAGGTCCCCAAGAACACAGTGGCCATTATCATTCTTAAATAGAAGAAGTTTGGAACCACCAAGACTCTTCCCAGAGTGGGCCATCCGACCAAACTGAGCAATCGGGGGAGAAAGGCCATTGTCAGGGAGGTGACTAAGAACCCGATGGTCACTCTGACAGAGCTACAGAGTTCCTGTGTAGAGATGGGAGAACCTTCCAGAAGGACGACCAATCCACCAATCAGGCCTTAATTGTAGAGTGGCCAGAAGAAACCCACTCCTCAGTAAAAGGCACATGAAAGCCCGCTTGGAGTTTGCCAAAAGACACCTAAAGGACTCTCAGACCATGAGGAACAAGATTCTCTGGTGTGATAAAATCAAAATTGAACTCTTCGGCCTGAATGCCAAGCGTCACGTCTGGAGCAAACCTGGCACCATCCCTACGAAGAAGCATGGTGGTGGTAGCATCATGCTGTGGGAATGTTTTTCAGCGGCAGGGACTGGGAGACTAGTTAGGATCGAGGGAAACGTGAACGGAGCAAAGTACAGAGAGATCCTTGGTGAAAACCTGCTCCAGAGCCCGGACTTGAACCCGATCGAACATCTCTGGAGAGACCTGAAAATAGCTGTGCAGCGACGCTTGAGAGGATCTGCAGAGAAGAGTGGGAGAAACTCCCCAAATATAAGTTTGCCAAGCTTGTAGCGTCATTCCCAAGAATACATATAATACATGATTGATTATCTCAGCACCTGAGTGGTTCAGCAGGTACAGCCACTGACAACAGCATACATATGCTAGCCTAGGCATGGGTTCAAAGCCGGCCTACTACTGTCTTTTGAAGTTTTGGAAGAACTAGTACTTTTATAGTTACTCTGTGTGCTGTACTTTAATTTCTGAAGGAATTAACATACTTTTTACTCCGTTATATTTTACCAAATCACCTCAGTTACATAGATTTATATTATTATGTTGTCGCTGTCAGATGAAAACCGATTTTTTTAAATATATGTTTTTACATTAATCAATACTATTGGTTCCCCTTAACGTCTGTATGAACTTTTCACAACCCCTTGACCAATGTACTGTATTAAAAATAGCTTGTCATCAAAACTCTTAAGACCGTTGCCTCTCAAAGTTGTCTTTCAAACTGCTTTATTTCCCCCACGGCTCTTGAAGTGAAGCCACTTCACTCCTAAGGATATTTTGGTTATTGGGTTCTTAGCTAAACACCATCAGAGGTAAGTTCCACTTGAATTACCTTCTGCCACTGTAATATTATATATTTCTGGAGAAAGATAAGTATTTCTAAAATAATTGCATATTTTTATTTTTTTATTTTCTTTATTTAACTAGGCAAGTCAGTTAAGATCAAATTCTTATTTACAATGACGGCATACCAAAAGGTGAAAGACCTCCTGCAGGGATGGGGGCTGGGATAAAAAATATAAATAAATTAAATAAAAATATAGGACAAAAGACATATCACAACATAACACTACATAAAGAGAGACCTAAGACGACAACATAGCATGGCAGCAACACATGACAACACAGCATGGTAGCAACACAACATGAAAACAACATGGTAGCAACACAACATGGTAGCAGCACAAACCAGGGTACAAACATTATTGGGCATAGAGGGCAGGAAGGTAGAGACAACAGTACATCATGCAAAGCAGCCACAACTGTCAGTAAGAGTGTCTATGATTGAGTCTTTGAATGAAGAGATTGAGATAAAACTGTCTAGTTTGAGTGTTTGTTGCAGCTCATTCCAGTCACTAGCTGCAGTGAACTGAAAAGACGAGCGACCCAGGGATGTGTGTGATTTGGGGACCTTTAACAGAATGTGATTGGCAGAACGGGTCTTGTATGTGGAGGATGAGGGCTGCAGTAGATATCTCAGATAGGGGGGAGTGAGACATAAGATGGTTTTATAAATAAGCATCAACCAGTGGGTCTTGCGACGGGTATACAGAGATGACCCGTTTACAGAAGAGTATAGAGTGCAGAGATGTGTCCTATAATGAGCATTGGTGGCAAATCTGATGGCCGAATGGTAAAGGATATCTAGCCGCTCAAGCACCCTTACCTGCCGATCTATAAATTATGTCTCCGTAATCTAGCATGGGTAGGATGGTCATCTGAATCAGGGTTAGTTTGGCAGCTGGAGTGAAAGAAGAGTGATTACGATAGAGGAAACCAAGTCTAGATTTAACTATAACCTGCAGCTTTGATATGTACTGAGAGAAGGACAGTGTACCGTCCAGCCATCCCCCCAAGGTAGTAATCACACCTGTGGGGAGAGGGGCATTCTTCTTACCAAACCACATGACCTTTGTTTTGGAGGAGTTCAGAACAAGGTTAAGGGCAGAGAAAGCTTGTTGGACACTAAGAAAGCTTTGTTGTAGAGCGTTTAACACAACATCCGGGGAGGGGCCAACAGAGTACAAGACTGTATAATCTGCATATAAATTGATAAGAGAGCCTTTGGGTACACCCTTGGTGACAGGTAGTGGCTGAGACAGCAGATGTTTTGACTTTATACACTGCACTCTTTGAGAGAGGTAGTTAGAAAACCAAGCCAAAGACCCCTCAGAGACACCAATACTCCTTAGCCGGCCCACAAGAAGGGAATGGTCTATCGTATCAAAAGCTTTGGCCAAGTCAATAAAAATAGCAGCACAACATTAATTAGAATCAAGGGCAGTGGTGACATCATTTAGGACCTTTAAGGTTGCAGTGACACATCCATAACCTGAGTGAAAACCAGCTTTGTATACTAGAGAGAATACTATAGACATCAAGAAAGCCAGTCAGTTGATTATTGACAAGTTTTTACAACACTTTTGATAAACAGGGAAAAATAGAAATAGGCCTGTAACAGTTAGGATCAGCTTGATCTCCCTCTTTAAATAAAGGACAAACTTTGGCTGCCTTCCAAGCAATGGGAAGCTCCCCAGGTTAAAAAGGTCAGAGATAGGCCTGGCGATGATAGGGGCAGCAACCTTAAAGAAGAAAGGGTCTAAACCATTCTTGACACATTGTTTTGGGGTCAAGTTTAAGGAGCTCCTCTAGCACCTCGTACTCAGTGACCGCCTGCAGGGAGTAACTTTGTAGCGGGACAGGGGAAAAAGAGGGAGGAGCATCAGGACTAGTCGCATTAGAGGGGGTGGGAAATAAGAAAATGTTGGACGAGCAAGGAGGTATGGGTGTGCCAAATAGGAATCCTGACTTACTTAATGAAGTGGTGATTTAAAGAGCTCAGCCATGTGCTTCTTATCAGTAACAACCACATCATCAACTTTAAGGGACATGGGCAGCTGTGAGGAGGAGGGTTTGTTCTCCAGGTCTTTAACCGTTTTCCAGAACTTCTTGGGGTTAGACGTACAGAGAGAGAACTGCTCCTTAAAGTAACTAACTTTGGCCTTCTTGATAGCCTGAGTGCCAATTTCTCATTTGCCTGAACGAGAGCCAGTCAGCCAAAGTACGCTTATGCTGAGCCATTCGCCAAATGCAATTCTTGAGCTGGAGTAACTCTGCAAGATCACGGTCGAACCAGGGACTGAACCTGTTTTTAATTCTCATTTTCTTTATGGGGGCGTGTTTGTTAACAATACCACTGAAAATATTAAAAAAGAAGGTCCAAGCTTCTTCGACAGAGGGGATCAAGCTGATTCTATACCAATTTACAGAGGCCAGGTCATGAAGGAAGGCTTGCTCATTAAAGTTTTTCACCAAGCGCCTTTGACAAATCAGGACAGGTCGTTTCATTGAGCAGCCATCACGAACACAGGCTATAAAACTGTGATCACTAAGGTCATTACAGAAAACACCTGATTGATACTGCTCAGGATTATTTGTGAGGATAACATCGAGGAGAGTAGCCTTTTCTGGGTGTTTGGAGTCATACCTTGTGGGATTGGTAATAATCTGAGAAAGGGAGTCCCATTGCTTTAATACTTGGTCAGGTGGTTTAAGCATGTCCCAGTTTAGGTCACCTAAACTTAGTGTAAGGGGCCAGGAGAGAACTTAGGGCAGGTAGGGTACAGGCCAGTGTTACGGTGCTGATGGAGGACGATAGCACCCAGCAACAGTCAGCGAAGAGCTATTTAAAAGATTAATGCTTAAAACCAGCATTAAATGGCAACAAGATCATATTGTACAGCAGTTTCATCTGGTAACATGAATACAGAATAGGATGGGAGGCCAAAAGTCCAAATGCTGAGCGAGTTTTTAACCTCTATGGGATCGGTGTCCCTTACACGGGACGGTTGCTGCTCAATATGCGATATGTGACTAGAATGGTGTTGTAAACAACATCCAACTTTCCGGGACATAGACATGTCTAATATGGGCAGAAAGCTTAAATTCTTGTTAATCTAATTGAAGTGTCCAATTTACAGTAGCTATTACAGCTAAAAAAGACCATGCTATTGTTTGAGGATAGTGCACTACAAGAAAACACCTTTATCACGGCATCTGGTTTGGTACATTCACCTCTGAAGGTCAATAATGTACTTACATTCAGTAACCTTGCTCTGATTTGTCATCCTGAGGGTCCCAGAGATAAAATGTATTGTAGTTTTGTTAGAAAAATCTATTTTTAAATTCAAATGTAGGAACTGGTTTCTACAGTTTATCCTCTGGCTCCACACCCACTCCGCCCAGCCTTCTAGATGTGTGAAGGTTAGTGTCTTTTCTGTAGAGAAGCTAATGATCCATCATGTATGACATTCCTGGGAGTGTGCAAATGTACATTTTGTATTACCATAGCATTTTTTTTATGTTCCCTATAGTTATGTACAATTGGGCACAATTGTAAGCTTAATGCGCACATGTCACAGTTTCTCTAGAGATAAATCAGATCCAGCCTGAAATGTGCGATGTTGTAGTTTCCAACAGGCCAATATTCTACATAGTTTAGCTCATAAAATATGGTAATTAACTTCAATGGTCGTAATCCATTGCACATCTACTTGTCCAGTCTGTGGAAGAGAGAAGAGTGCGTGATCCTGAGGCGATATAGAGAGCAGCTGTTGCTTCGCCAGGTATTTGTACCTGAAAATACATGATATACTGTAAGCGATTTGATAGTTGGTATTCAGCAGTCATAAAAGTATGACTTATTTACTTTGAAGAGCTACAAAATGTTGCATGTGTCAGACCGCATAGGCAGCAGCTCTAAAGAGATGAGATGATGACTTGGAATGAAATAATAGATAGATAGATAGATAGATAGATAGATAGATAGATAGATAGATAGATAGATAGATAGATAGATAGATAGATAGATAGATAGATAGATAGATAGATAGATAGATAGATAGGTACTTTATTGTTCCCCCGGGGGGGAAATTTCATTGTCAAGCAGCTACAACAAAACACAGGGCAGGTGCAAAATGCCACAACGAAAGTACACAAAAGACAGATACACGGTACATGATACATAGAGCGGCAGTATGAAAAAGTATAGAAATACAAGATATCTGGAGTGCAAAAAAATAAAAGCTATAAAAAAGACATTGCATAGTATGGGTGGTTGGATGAATATGTACACTATACATTGGTGGATGTTGGATGGTTAACTATACTATACAGGTCGATGGCAGAGAAATACTTCTGTAGCTAAAAATGCGTATGATATGAGCGAGGGTAATAATAGTTTACTTAATAGACAGACTGGGTAAATGAACAGGTAATTGAAAATTTTGCATGGTTAAATTAGCTGTACAGGTAAGTATACAGTTATATTTACAGATAAGTGAATACTTGCATGGTTACACAAATTGTACAGGTAAATGACAGGAAGAGATACTTTAATAGCTAAATGTGTGTATGATATCATTTGGCGTAATAATAGTAATTCCCTTAAAATACAGTCCTTAGTGCGCAGGGTTTAATTACAGACAACTGCACGTATTGCACATTCGATATACTAAAGCAATGAGAAAAGGTGCAATTGACAGGATACTAATATGCTTTCCTGAGTGAATGCCTACGTAAGTTAGGTCCAAGAATTACTAGCAATATTGCACGTGATATGATATAACAACTGTACATGAGTATGTATATACAGACCTGTATGAATAAATAGGTCCTGAGTGAATGAGTGCTGACGGACCAGAGTTACTCACGGATGGATGCATAATTGTTAAACTAGGTCCTAGCACCCCAACAGTTCCAGATCTATGTTGCAGACGGCACGGCACCCCGGTGAGGCATTATATAGTCTAATAGCCACCGGCAGGAAGGACCTCCTGTAGCGCTCTCTGGCACACCGTGGTGGGATCAGTCTGTGACTGAAAGTGCTCCTCTGCGTCATAACCATAGCGTGCAGAGGGTGGGTGACGTTGTCCATGATGGCCAGCAGTTTGGCCAGGATAATAAAATAAAACAAATGTAATATACACAACTGAAATATTTTATGTAAATATGTAATGTAAATAAATGATGGTTAGTAAGTGATAAACATTGATGGGCAGTCACTACCAACATGAGACTTTTATTAATTGGTGTATTCTGAGTTGTTACAGCATTCAACCCACATAATGCATAGTGCATTTAATGTTTTAAAAAATTATCAAAATCGAAAACCGTGATTATTTTAGAATTATCGAACCGAAAAAGAACCGACTTTAAAAAGTACAAATCGCTCAGCACTATTCTAAGATATAATTATTTTGAGAAGAAGTGCAACTCAAATGGTTAGGTAGCTGGTTCTTTCTTTCTAGGGTACCAGTGAACATGTACTGTATTGTAGTTTATGCTTTCCCAAGTTTGGAGTCTTCACAGATTTGGCAAAAATCGTGTGACATAATACACTACCATTCTTTCATTTATGATACTGTTGTTTGTTGTTATATCATATGCTAAGCATTTATCAATTGAATTACATATTCACCTTGATCTTGTGAAATTCCTAGATGTTGCTGCTGTCAGACAATTTTTTTGTATGGAGATCTCGGAAGTGTATTGTATAATGTATGCAATTGCAAAATTCAATACTTCAAACAGAAAGAGTAACTTTTTAATATGATTAATAAAACAAATCAATACTGTCCTTAAGGGGGTTCTTCAATAATGATGTATGATTGTTGTTTGAGCCGCGTTTGATGTCTAGATGTTTAATTATGTGGGGCAGTTGTTGCACAACATCAGCTGATTCAGGAAAGGATTTTCTGAATGGCAGTCAAGGGATAAAGAGCTTGTGTGATACTGGACACGATTTAACAACAGCCAAAGTGTGGGAATAAATGTTGATCTCGAGGATTGACAGAACATTTTGGTGTCTATGTTGTTACTGCGGTCAAGATAATTATCCTACTTAGTGGACAACATTAAATTAAGATTCCTGAGGTAAGATTATGGTTAAAACATTTGCTCCGTTTTAACTCGAAAAACCATCAGGAACGAGAAAAGAGCATGTTCATTATTATTTTTTATAGAAATAAAAAAATAACAAATGCGCTTATAAAACCAAAAAACATCTTGATATTTTTTATGATTTAGTCAGTATTGACACACACACACACACACACACACACACACACACACACACACACACACACACACACACACACACACACACACACACACACACACACACACTGCTTGAATAGTTTACTGATTCAAAGGATTTCATTTTTGGTTATTATTATTGTAAAATATTTTGTTGACAGAACCCATTGTATTATATTTGCATTAAATTATTATAGAAACTATAAATATAATATATATAATATAGAAATACTGTTGTTTGTTTTTCATTCTTCTGGAACGTTTAGCATGGTTACAAATGATAGAGAAGTTGACTAAAGCACAAACATACATGGCTACTAGGCATGACAAAAAAAATGCAGTGTCCATGTTTCATGTGATATTTTCAATGACATGATGTGTTGTTGTTGCTAGGAGTTATGGTCTCATTGTGTCTATCTAGACTCTTATTCCTGTAACTACACACGTGAAGCTGCAAGAAAATCGTTGTTTAAATGTATTTAAATGTTGACCCTGATGTCACACATTGGCCCCTTTATTTATAGAACGACCCAGCTAACTAGAATTAGATTAAGGTTAGGAAAAGGGTTAGTGTTAGCTAAAATGCAAAAAAGAAAACATATTTTATTCCATGGTGAAATGTGTCTTGATTTGCATACTAGTAACATGATTGATACCATTTTTTTTACATCACACTTGGTGTAAATCTTTTTAGTATGCATTCAACATCACATGTACTTAATGTTATTGTGAAATACATTCTCATTAATACTATTGAACTTATAAAATTATTCCAATGTCTTGAGAACCATATAGCTTTTTAATGAAATTGTACACATTGATAGATATTAAGTCAACACGGAATGACTGTAATTGAAACTGTACAGGCTTTGGACTTTGTTTGATGTCAGTCTTCATTTGAGAGTACCTGTGCTGGGGGACATCTGCAAGATGGTGCTGGCAGGCTTAAATAATAAATGAATGTCAAATCAATTGCATTAAGTTGTCGTCCTTTTGGTTTGCTGTCACAGTTTACCATAAGGTGTAAAAAATTACCGAACAAAATTTGTAACTAGTACTTAAGAAGTTTTCTGACCAGATAATTTGTTATTCTTACTTGAGTAGTTTCTTAAGAAGGCAAATTTTACTTGAGTGAAGTACAATCTAAGTAGCAATAATATTACTTAAATACAGATTTTCAGTACTCTACCACTGCAAATTATACATAGCTTAACTATAAAATGTTGGCTTGCATCCACACTGGAGGAAAGTTGATCATTCTACTTCTGTCAATCAACTGATGGCCCAAATCAGCTAGTCAATTTACCCAGGGAAACACAAACAGTAGATTATCGTTTTTCACACCTTTCATTATGTGATTATTGATAGGCTAACAGATAGATAGATAGATAGGTACTTTATTGATCCCCCGGGGGGGGGGGGGGGGATTTTATTGTCAAGCAGCTACACAAAACACAGGGCAGGTGCAAAATGCCACAACGAAAGTACACAAAAGACAGATACACGGTACATGATACATAGAGCGGCAGTATGAAAAAGTATAGAAATACAAGATATCTGGATTGCAAGAAAAAGCTATAAAAAGACATTGCATAGTATGGGTGGTTGGCTGAATATGTACACTATACATTGGTGGATGTTGGATGGTTAACTATACTATACAGGTCGATGACAGAGAAATACTTCAGTAGCTAAAAATGCGTATGATATGAGCGAGGGTAATAATAGTTTACTTAATAGACAGACTGGCTAAATGAACAGGTAAGTGAAACTTTTGCATGGTTAGATTAGCTGTACAGGTAAGTATACAGTTATATTTACAGATAAGTGAATACTTGCATGGTTACACAAACTGTACAGGTAAATGACAGGAAGAGATACTTTAATAGCTAAATGTGTGTATGATATCATTTGGGGTAATAATAGTAATTCCCTTAAAATACAGTCCTTAGTGCGCAGGGTTTAATTACAGCCAACTGCACGTATTGCACATTCGATATACTAAAAGCAATGAGAAAAGGTGCAATTGACAGGATACTAATATGCATTCCTGAGTGAATGCCTCAGCACAATTTTGTCTATTGGAATATAATCAAATGACAAGGGGCCTATTACAACCATCAACGGCACTCGCACAGCTGATCTCAATTGCGACTATTATTGGTTACCTCTACCGCTCGCTAAAATATGATGTCGGTGTTACCTTAGTCAGAGATCTGTATATAATGACGAGATGCTCATGTCTCCGTCCTAACAATGTGAGTCGTCCCAAAGGCAGGAAGGAAGGTGACAAGGTTAGGTCTTCATATTAAGCCCATAGAAAAGCTTTGAGCTTATTTTGGCAAGAGTGAGCCCTCTCGCTTTACTTCTTCCTCTCTGCCTTAGTCTTTCAAGATATGTTCACCCTCTGGTTGGTATGGTCATCAGAACAATGTAGTTGTTTTTGAACAGACTTATTGCAATTTATCTATTTTACAAGCATTCTGTACAATAGAAATAAAATATTTCCTTCTTTACCATGGAAAATCTACTGTGTAAATTTACCTGACACTTTGTATGAATGGAAATTAATGTTGGTGTACTGTTATTTTTGTATTTGTTTACTATTTATGTTATCCAAAAGTGTCTGGTATGGTCATTTATTTTTAAGATCGGGGGTAAAATAACCCTGGACTGTCCATATTTGAAGTGTTTAACTACATCAAGGCAATCAGGAGGCTCTGTTATTTGTGCCAGAAAGGCTGGAATCGAACCCACGCCAACACGGTAGGCTTATATGTGCATGCTGAAGGAAGTGGCCCTAACCGTTAGACCACCCCAGGCCATGATTGAACTACATTTTGACAGTTCATTCGTAACCTTGGGATACACTAGACATTTGTATGTCGTAGCCTAGTGGAGACAAATGTCTATCTTGTGTTTTTAAGTTATATAAAACAACGGTTGTTGATGTGCATGGCTGCATTTCAGATACATTTTTTACATTTGAATGTTGCAGTAATAGGACCTAGGCCGATAGCATTTGAGCAAGCGAGAGAGAACATTATTTTAAGATAGCAAGCCCTGATCCCAATAACTCAACTGCCCCCGCATGGAGCAAAAGAGAACTGTTAATTTTTTTTCCAGTCACAAAGCTCATTTGAATTTCATGATGCATCAGGAAAATTCTCAGCAACAAAAGAGTGATCAAGTTAAGATCCGACATCTGTACATCTGTACAGTAACATAGGGACTGACTGCAAACCCCAACCCCTGAGGCGTAAAGACACAAAGCACAGGAAGGGAACTAGCACTCTCACACTAAGCAGAGTACCACTCAACTATGCAGAGTACCACTCAACTATGTTTTGTCTTTACATTACATCCTGTGTTGGAAGTTAATAATTTATAGAAAATATAGGCTACCCATCATTCCAACAAGGGTTAGGCGGCTGGGTCAATGTTCTACACAGACCTAGCAGCAGAACGAATCAGTTGTACGAGCCTTTAACTTCCCTAGGGAGGCACGTTTTTTTTCACAGGACCTCCAACATACTTTGTTGATTTACCGTAATCCCTGGTCAAGTATTTTGAATGATTTTATTTAGACAGGAGTATTATATAATTTTGGTGAAACATCAATTTACTTTAGGGCATTCCTGCTACCTAACTGTGCACTGTGCAAACGCAAACTTTCCTTTCCAATTCTCCAGAGGCTGAAACCAGAGATCTGTTTTTAATGACCATTGCTCATGTCTCCGCCCTAACAATGGGAGTCTTTGTCCCAAAGGCGGGAAGGCAGGCAACAAGCTTAGGTCTGCATATTATTCCCATAGAAACGCATTGGGCTTATGCTGGACAGAATTTGGGAGAGTCAGCCCTCTTGGTTCGCCTCTTCCTCTCTGTTGAAACTATATCACCTGAAAAAGCATCAGAGCGAGCGAAACAGCGCCCCTCTATATGTAGACTATGTATCTGATGCTGTCTGGACAGAAATAGTATGACACTCCATACTCTTTTGGTTGAGACAGCATCAAATCAAATTATATTTGTCACATGCGCTGAAAACAACAGGTGTAGATCTTACTATGAAATGCTTAAAGTTAAAAAAAAATTACATAAAAAAAGTTTAAGGTTAGTCGAGGTAATTTGTACATATAGGTAGGGGTAAAGTGACTACGCATTACGGTCGGTTGCCGAGTAGTTGACATACCAGGCGGTGATACAACCGGTCAGGAGGCTCTCTGGTGCAGCTGTAGAGCTTTTTGATGCTCTGGGGACCCATGACAAATTTTTTCAGTCTCCTGATGGGGAAAAGGCATTGTAGTGTCCGCTTCATGACTTTCTTTGTGTGTTTGGACCATGATAGTTTGTTGGTGAAGGGGGCGTGTTCGGCCCTACTTTTCCTGTAGTCTACGATCATCTCCATGGTCTACACATACTGAGACAGAGGGGCGCTGTTTCACTCACTCGGATGCTTTAACTTTGATGTGTCTTTCTGTTGGCGTGTAAGGTAGGGCGGTCCTGGTCGGTCCTGGTCAAAAGTAGTATACCATATAGGGATTAAAATGCCATTTGAGATGCATATTAAGGCTTGACCAAGCACACTGTTTGGAGTGGTGTGATGGGCCTGATTAACCCTTAGACTGGACTAAATTGCTAAAGGCTATTGAAAACCTCATGAAGTTGAGTGATGATAGTTATAGCAAGCTAATTTACCCGTCTCAATTCTACAGTTTTTATTGTGAGATGCTCACAGGCAGCTTGCTCAATACTGTATGTTACTCAGTACTGCATGTTGGTGCTGATTTGTCCTCACTGTTCACGTCACAAATGGTAACCTATTTTCTGTATAGTGCGCTACTTTTGAATAGAACCCCATGGGCCCTGTGCACTATTTAGGGAATAGGGTGCCATTTGAGATGCAACCATTATTCTTTCTGGAATTCAACCAGGATTTCAAAAGCATGTTCTTTAAAGCAGGATGTCCTTGGATTTTGTTATTTTTACATTTAACCTGAACCACGTCTCTCGTGTCTGAAGAAAATCTGACACAGCCTCACAATATGCTCACTGAATAGGGAATGCTTCTTTCTTCAGATACTTTGTTTTTGTCCCCTAAATGTAGAATTTGAACACAGAATAAATACAGTATCTTACAGGCAAGCTTTGTTTCTTTGTGTTAATAGATACAATTCTGTTTTCCCCATTTTCATTAACATTGCGTGGTGTATTTGATAAAAGTGTGTTAATCATTTGAAACATTCTACCTTCTATCATTTTTTATATTCTACCTTTTGTATTTCACACAATGATTCAGTATCAACATAAGTCACCAAGTGCTTTTTATGTTGGCAATGGTATGTGATCAAAGTCAAGTGTAGAGGCTGTTTGTAGTAAGGTGGACAGTGAGAGGCGATGAGAGGCAGTTGGCGGAGTGAATTGTCTCTGTGCAGGCAATCCCCTTGAGTCATGCAGTTACCCATGATGCCTTCCTCAGCTATGATACCCCGATGAGCTCATTTATGATGAGCTCACCATCTCTGTCTCTTCTCTTTCCAATTTCAAATCCAAGACACTTTTAAAGGAGCAATCTGTGATTGGTCCAGTATATCCATTTTAGGCAATAATTGAAGATTTCGGCATTGTAATTGAAGAAGAAAATAACTTAAATGCCTCACGAACTTAGTTCAACTGTCTTGCCCCATCTGAACCCCAAATATAAGGTTGTTTTACTCCATTGTTTGTAAACAACGTAATTCTGAACAAACACAAACACTCATCGTGACAGAATGATCCACCTACCAAGGGAACCCGCATCGAGAGAAGGAGGAGGATTATTGGAGTCAGGACACCACTGGCTTCGCAGAGGAGAGTGGAGGGCACCGACGCAATAGGCAGAGAAGTCGGGGAGGAAAAGTTGTGTAGGGTGCACAGCCACTGGAGGTGGGGAGCATCTGGGACTTATCGACACCTGCGGGAGACGATGGGTTCCTGACTGGACCAGCGTGGGGGCTTGGGACAGAGCCCTTACCAGCGGAGTATGAGGATAGGAAGAACCGACAGTGGACAGCCCCGAAGGTCCTCCATATTGAAGGTGGGGTTGTGGGGTCCATGGGACGCGTGGGACAAGGAGGAGGAGAAGCGGCTGAGGAGGTATTTCGGTTGGGCCGAGGAGGACGACGAGAGAATGCGTTCGGTCTCCGACCCCAGTACCAGATCTCCAGCGCGTTCCCGGCCTACCCAACCCACACGCCTCCTCAGCCCTGTACGTCCAGCGACAGCTTCCCGCATCAGAGGATCAGCGCGTGTTCCCAGTCCAGGGACCCCAGTACCAGCTCTACGAGTCCAACCGTCGGTTAGCCAACCCAGGATGGAAGATCAACTCCCACCACTTCCGCCTCCGACGGTCGAGAACAGGAAAACGCCGGAGGGTTTCTTCAATCGATCGTCGGAGGAACAAAATAAGTGGTGGAGAGCCTGGGTGGCCCTTCCTCCCGAGGCCGAGCCCAACCCTCACGTTCGGGAGATCGAGGAGGCGGGGAGTTTCGAGGCCAGATCAGAGATCTGGCAGAAGCGTTTTGCTAACCTCTTTCCTGAGGAAAAGAGGGAGGAGGGGTCAGAGCTCCTCGCCAGGCCGGTGTCCAGTCCGGGACCAGTAGTGTGGTCAATCGAACAGCTGTTGCGTTTTTCTGCACTACTGGCAGCCGATCAGGCTTCGGAACTCTCTTCCTCTCCCGGTCGAGGGTCCAGCACTACATCTCCCGTGCCTGCTCCTCACCCCAGACCACCGGTTTACCTCCACAGTCAGGTACAGCCCGTGCCTGCTCCTCGCACCAGATCTCCAGTACGTGGGATTAGCCCGACATCTCCAGTGCCAGCTCCACGTACCAGACCAATGGTGCGCCTCCACAGCTATGGTCCAAAGCCCGGAGACTTCAGCTACGGTCCAAAGCCTGGAGACTTCAGCTACGGTCCAAAGCCCGGAGCCTCCAGCGATGGCCCAATGCCCAGAGCCTCCCACTACGGCCCAGCGCCTGGAGTCTTCAGAGGCCAGCACAGCTCGGTTGCTGGAGCCCTCCTCAGCGTCGGTGTCCAGGTCAGACACAACGTCCAGTCCTGCTCTAGAAATGGGGAGGGATGTGGGTCCGGAAGTCTGCTCCGCTCCAGTGCAGGGGCAGTCCGCTCCAACGGTACCTGGTCTGAGTCCAGCCGTCTGCTCAGCTCCAGTGATGGAGCAGTCCGCTTCACCGGTGCCCAGTCCAGTTCCGGTTCTCTGCTCCACTCCAGTGCCAGAGCAGTCCGCTCCACCGGGGCCTGGTCCGGGTTCGGCCATCTGCTCCATTCCAGTGCTGGAGCAGTCCGCTCCACCGGTGCCCAGTCCGGGTCCGGTCATCAACTCCGTTCCAGTGCCGGAGCAGTCCGCTCCACCGGTGCCTAGTCCGGGTCCGGTCATTAGCTCCGTTCCAGTCCCGGAGCAGTCTGCTCCACCAGTGCCCAGTCCGGGTCCGGTCATCAGCTCCGTTCCAGTGCCGGAGCAGTCTGCTCCACCGGTGCCCAGTCCGGGTCCAGTCATCAGCTCTGTTCCAGTGCCGGAGCAGTCCGCTCCACCGGTGCCCAATCCAGTGCTGGAGCAGTCCGCTCCACCGGTGCCCAGTCCGGGTCCGGTCATCAACTCCGTTCCAGTGCCGGAGCAGTCCGCTCCACCGGTGCCTAGTCCGGGTCCGGTCATTAGCTCCGTTCCAGTGCCGGAGCAGTCTGCTCCACCAGTGCCCAGTCCGGGTCCGGTCATCAGCTCCGTTCCAGTGCCGGAGCAGTCTGCTCCACCGGTGCCCAGTCCGGGTCCAGTCATCAGCTCTGTTCCAGTGCCGGAGCAGTCCGCTCCACCGGTGCCCAATCCAGTGCTGGAGCAGTCCGCTCCACCGGTGCCCAGTCCGGGTCCGGTCATCAACTCCGTTCCAGTGCCGGAGCAGTCCGCTCCACCGGTGCCTAGTCCGGGTCCGGTCATCAGCTCCGTTCCAGTGCCGGAGCAGTCTGCTCCACCAGTGCCCAGTCCGGGTCCGGTCATCAGCTCTGTTCCAGTGCCGGAGCAGTCCGCTCCACCGATGCCCAGTCCGGGTCCGGTCGTCTACTCCGCCTCCATGCCGGAGCAGTCCGCTACACCGGAGTCCGGGCCGGGACCGGACGTCAGCCCCTCTCCAGGGTCGGGTGCTCCCACACCAGGGTCCAGACAGGACTTGGTGCATTGCGAGAGAACTGAGGGGGGATTCATCGCGCCGGGGTCCGGACAGGACCGGGCGTGCAACGGGGAGGCAGGGAGGGAGCTGCCTTCACTGCCTGCGTCACGCCCGAAGCCGGAGCCGGAGCCCCCACCAGCAAGCTCCCCAGTACTCCGCACTTTCCCCTTGTTTTTTGTTTTGATTTTTGGACTTTATTTATTTTGTTTGGGGGGAAGTATCGCGGTCGGGAGCCCGCGCCTTAGTGGGGGGGGGGGGGGGGGGGGGGGGGTACTGTAAGGGCGTGACTGAGGCCGGATCCCTGACTCCCTCTAGTGGGAGTGGGATGACCACAGTCAGGTCCTGACACTCACAGGTTTGGGTTGTTGGTGATCCCCAATTAGAGACAGCTGTCCTGATTTGTCTCTAATTGGGGATTCTATTTAGGCGCACTGCACATCCACCTGCTGGTGGATCATTGCTTGTGTTAGTGTACTTGTGTGTTCACTACAACGCCACGGTGTTCAGTGCGTTTATTGTTTTGTATGTTTTAGTAGTGTAATAAAACATGTCTACACCGTTATCTCGCTCTGCGCCTCGTTCCCTCTACACTCATCGTGACAGGGATGGTCTATGAGTTTGACAGTGGTTACATTTCTCCTGCCCCAATTCCACAAAAAAGTGGCGGGGTGCCTGCTTTGTTGTTGTTTAAACCCTTGATTGCCCCTTTTAATCCTGCTGCATGAAGCCCTTTAGCCCACATCTCTGTGGTGAGGAGCGCTACAGTTACGTTAGCATTCCTGCGAGGCCAGACACTCCTCTGCTTAATTAAAGGCATACATTTCTCTCTCACTTTTTTTACACGAACAACAAACAGTTCGTTCTCCACAGCAATGCTGGCTGCTTCCATAAAAACACAGTAGTGATAAAACCAACCCGACTCTGTGCTTCGCTTTGCTGGTGTTCCTCAAGGAACCATATCCTTGGAGTGTCAACATTTACATATTGCTTTGATGAAAGAACACATTTATTGGGGATTTGTATTTGCATAAGTAGAAAAATACCCCCCCCCCCGAAAAAAAAAATGAATAAAGATAAATACAAAATTATAATCAAAAGGCAGACAGAATGCTATTTTTACATTGAATACCTGGGTTAATACAAAACATTTTTTTCCATATTATTTTTTTCTTCAGAAATAAAATAATTTCAGATTGTGATGTGGAACTATTGTAGTCCTTGATATATGTAGCAGTAGACTGACTGGCTTTTCACAAATCTTGTTACGCTGTCAGTGACAGTACGTCAGAAATCCACTAGAGTATCTTAGGTTTTGCATTAATAGATTTGTCTCATATTGGTCACTATTTAGGCTTAGTTTCGGGGATTAACTAATGACTAGTCAGTACCTAATAGCTTTTTAAGTGCCTGAGTCTAATTGGATGAACATTCAAGGCTAATTAACTACCAATTAACAGGTAAAGAATTAGATACATATTCATGAAGCCATGGCCAATTAGCTTGTAATAAATATTTAGTAAGATGTTAGACGTCCCATATCCTAAAGTAATATTAACTGTTCAATGTTGGTTGTCTTTTGGGGATTCACTTAATTTATTTCCACAATAAAGAGGTGACCAAGGGTGTGTCCCAAATGGCACCCTATTCCCTATATAGTGCACTACTTTTGACCAGGACCAGGAGTGCACTATATAGGGAAGTGCCATTTTGGACGCAGTCCAATTGATAAGGTGTCCATGTGATGGGCCTTTCTGTGTGATTCCCCTGTAAATGCCAGCAGTCTTATTTGTCCTGACAGATTTATAACCTTGCTGCTTTATGAAAGATTGACTGTGATAGTGTCGGTAGCAGCTGGCACTCAGGGAACATTTGAATGGAGCAGCTATGGCTGAGAAGACATCGATTTTTACCACAGACAGACAGGCTCACGTTATTGGAAGACACTCCAGTAGTCAAATCACAGCAACAAACTGTGAGGTGACATACTGTAGAGAAATAAGCTGCGATGCTGTATCTAATAGGCTATAATAGCTACCTGCAAAACTTACAGTAGATGACATACAATTCTATGTCAAATAATTTAAATAATTATTAATTCATACACAGCGACACACTATTTAAATATTCCTTGTAATCTTTTTTGTGTTTTGAAAATGAATTTGTCAACCTTGTATTGTGCTCCAGTTTAAGCTGGAATTGTATTTGTGTATCTCTATATACATCGAGCCTGCGTTCCGAGTCCCATAGCTGTTGGTGGCTTACATGGTTTCTATGGCAACCACAGGATGCACTCATGCTGGTTTTCCACCCAGCTGAGACCCTACTGTGTAGAACCTCAGGGAGAATGGTGGGAGGGAAGGAGGGAGGAATGGAGGGTGGAAACAACACAGAAGACATGCTGTGGAATCTATGTATTAATTATGTTAAGGCCTTGCAACGTTCAATAACTTCACTCTGAGGTATTGACAAATAACACTCTGTGTTTAACTGAAATGAAACAGAACAGAAAACCATGGGAGCAAACATACTGTAGGAATCACACTTTTTCCAGCACAAATATATATAATAGTAATACAATAAAATAATGTATACAATAAATAATACAATAAAAGGTGAAAAACATATTTTCAGAAAATATGTATACAGTACAGGTGTAAGATCTTAATTTGATCACACTTGTTGCTGAGAATGTTCCTGCCCTGTAGGAAATGCAGATGAGCTTTATGATTCACATGAATTAATCAGCTACTTGGGCGGCAGGTAGCCGAGTGGTTAGAGTGTTGGGCCTTTAACCGAAAGGTTGATGGATTGAATCCCCAAGTTGACAAGGTAAAAATCTGTAATTCTGCCTCTGAACAAGGCAGTTAACCCACTGTTCCTAGGCCATCATTGTAAATAAGAGTTTGTTCTTAACTGACTTTCCTAGTTAAATAAAGGTTAAATTAAGAAAAACCTGCATTAAAACACAAGTTTATATTAACAGTATTGCACTTTTCATGTAGCCTAATTTTGGCCAGCTATTAGCCTAACCACAGATCAAGCAACATTATGGAGTAAACATTCAAATCCTGTTGCTGCAGGATTCTTTTTCTGTCACAATACTGGTCAAATTAAGATCCTACGTCTGTACCTACATCTTGGGAAATGCTCAAGTTAAATCTAACAGGTATCTAAATTGAAATGTTCAGATAATGCTTTAAAGTTGGGCATAGAAATAGGCCTACAGTATATCAAGCGTTGTTATAGCTAGACAGTCAGTTTACAGACGTGGCACATGAATCAGGCCAGTTGCCCTTTCTGTTTCTGTCTCATAAACGTGAAGGTCAACACAAACAGCCAATAGAGACATAAATGGGTCATATATTGTAACAAGGCCGAGGGGTCCGAGTAAATATGACCACAAGGTTCAGGATGAATTCCCTAAGGATCTACTCTCACAGCCTCCTTTATTGGACGCTTTTATGACAACGGCAGGCTTGGTCAATGGCAGGCGTGGATTGCCCTTAACAGTTAATGGTAAGCTGCTGGTATGGAAATAAAATAGTATAGAATAGCCTTCGGCTCACATGACATTTATAGTAGAGTAAGCCAGCCATGGACGTATGGTGCGAATGGCCTTAACAAGGACGGGTATTGCATTGTGGATTCGCAGCCCCCATCCAACGCTGCTAGGCCAGCAGCCTCAGGGAGAGACAAAGATAATAATTGGCTCCAGTTTATCGTTGACTGCATTGTACATCCCACATTTGATTTATTAATTGACCCTAAACAGCACCATTGCAAAGAGGATCATTCTCAAAAAGGCAGTGATCTTATCCGTGAAACATCCCTCTGAAGTTAGGTCCTAGCAACAGCTTAATCAGGTGTGTGAATGTGTGTGTGTGTGTGCGTCCGTGTGGTGGAATGGGAGGGGTTAGTCCCTTTTTAATGCTTTCATTCATCGCCATGGATGATATCATCTAGATCATTGGAGCTAGAAATACAAGCATTTCGCTACACCCGTAATGATGTCTGCTAAACATGTATGTGACCAATAAAATTTGATTTGATTTGATTTGAGAGGCAGTGTGAGGACGTTTCTATATTCTTCACATTTTAAAAGGATAGTTTGGGATTTTTGCAATGAGGCCCTTTATCTACTTCAGGTTAACTTGCGGTACCATTTTTATTTAGGCCTAGCTGCATTCAGTTTGAAGGAAGTTGCTAACTAGCGTCTATGGGAACAACAAGGAACAACTAGCATGTTTTTACTAGCAACGCTAGTAAGCATTGGCTCGCGAAACTATCTCTAACTTCCTTCATACTGGACGGAGATACATATACAGTTGAAGTCGGAAGTTTAATACACTTAGGTTGAAGTAATTAAAACTCATTTTTCAACCACTCCACAGATTTCATGTTAACAAACTATAGTTTTGGCAAGTCGGTTAGGACATCTGCTTTGTGAATGACACAAGTAATTCTTCCAACAATTGTTTACAGACAGATTATTTAACTTATAATTCACTATATCCCAATTCCAGTAGATGAGAAGTTCATGATACACTAAGTACATACACTAAGTTGACTGTGCCTTTAAACAGCTTGGAAAATTCCAGAAAATGATGTCATGGCTTTAGAAGCTTCTGATAGGCTAATTGACATAATTTTCGTCAATTAGAGATGTACCTGTTGATGTATTTCAAGGCCTACCTTCAAACTCAGTGCCTCTTTGCTTGACATCATGGGAAAATCAAAAGAAATCAGCCATGGTTCATCCTTGGGAGCAATTTCCAAACGCCTGAGGGCTACAAACCAGTTCTGTCAGGAGGAATGGGCCAAAATTCACCCAACATATTGTGGGAAGCTTGTGGAAGGCTACCCGAAACGTTTGACTCAAGTTAAACAATTTAAAGACAATGCTACCAAATACTAACTGAGTGTATGTAAACTTCTGACCCACTGGGAATTTGATGAAAGAAATCAAATCTGAAATAATCTCTCTACTATTATTCTGACATTTCACATTCTTAAATTTTTTTTACTACGATTAAATGTCAGGAATTGTGAAAAACTGAGTTTAAATGTATTTGGCTAAGGTGTATGTAAACTTCTGACTTCAACTGTAAATGGTATCCACAAGTTCATCTGACTCTAGATAAAGGGCCTTATTGCCAAAATCCCAAACTATCCCTTTAAATATAGTCTTGATTGGAATAGATGCTTAGGAGAGAGAGACATGGTGAGATAGAATGAAAGAGAACGGGTTCCTCAAGAGCAGGGTTCTTCAACCTTTTCTTGCCTAGGGAGCCCCAGGCAAACTGGCGACCCACATGTCTTGTCAATGATAATGACAAGGAGAAGTAATCAATATTTTATAAATGAATAAGTATTAGCTGGAAATGTCTCCTTTTGCTAAGGGCCGATTCAGACTTAGGAAATGTACGCCTTTCTTACGCAAGCCTTTTCATTGCACTTCTCAGTAGGTGGGAATCAGATTTACCTTCTGCAGGTGAGTAGGGGCATTGCAGGCGTGGCTCCCTTGCGCGCACTGAATACATGTAATTCAACTGCTGAAAACCCTCCCACTTGCTGGCCAACAGATATTCTCATGGATTTTTCATTCAGTACATTTATTTAAAGCCATCCCTTTAAATTTGGTGTAGCTTTAATTAGAATGTTCATGATTCAAATATATGGAGAGAACGGTTCAGAATATCAAGGATCAATGAAAGAAAGGCATGATAATACACACATAGATGTCTCCTTTTCAGCACCAATTGGTAGATTTAAAAATACTTGTATATTATTTAGGGTTAGGAAAGTATTGATGAATAATATATAAAAACAGGTTTGGAGAGCCTTTATGCATGAAGTATAGTGAAGAATAATAAATACAGTCATCCTGAAAGTTGTCAAATTCAATTGTTCAATCCAATAATTATTGGAAGGCGAGAAAAGTGTACAATAGGAATTGAACAGTAGTCCTATGAATCTACCCTAATACTCCTCACTAATCAGGGAACTGTGGTGACAAAGGTCCAGTCTTTGTGAACCATGTGCCAAGCTCCAGGTTTAAACTGCTACATATGGTTTGCGCTCCATAATGATTTTAGATAGGCTACATGTCCCAAATTATTGCGCAATAAAGGGAAGAGTGTGCTGTTTGGGATGTAGCTTGCTTACAGCAATACTGCTTTTGTTTTCTCCTCCTGTCGCTATCCGTGGGGGAGGACAACGCATGGGGGGAATCGGTCAACCTTGACCCAAACCCCAAATGTCTTAATCATAAAATCAGCTCCACAAAGAAAGATATAGCATGCATTCTTTATGAGTACTGTCTGCAGTGCAATGTATTGTGTGGGGTATTGTTTACAAAACTCAGAGGTTGTTGAGTATGTGCTACTTTTTTCCAAAATGACTCAACACTTTAATGAGGCAACGTTACGGCACTGTATTGGATTTTGGT
This sequence comes from Thymallus thymallus, assembly GCA_023634145.1. Classification (NCBI taxonomy): domain Eukaryota; kingdom Metazoa; phylum Chordata; class Actinopteri; order Salmoniformes; family Salmonidae; genus Thymallus; species Thymallus thymallus. The sequence goes on along the minus strand of CM042383.1, from coordinate 12,558,753 downwards.
GATATTGTTTACATGCATGCGGCAAGCTCTGTTTTGAAACCCTTGTACGCAGTCTACCATTCCGTAATACGTTTTATCACAGGGGACAATTTTAGGACTTATCATTGTAGTCTGTATAGAAATGTGGGATGGACCTCTCTGTCTGTAAGAAGAGAGCTGCATTCTCTTTTATTTATTTACAAAGCAATCTTACAGAAACTCCCTCTATATATAACATCATTAATTAAGATAAGAATCATAAGTTACCAAACCCGTTCTCAGGAATGGAAACCACTAGAGATCCCTTCAGTCTCCACAGATTTGGGAAAATCTGCATTTTGTTTTTTTGCCCCTAATTTGTGGAACAATCTGTAGAGTTCACTACAGTTAGATATGCTGGTGCCACTCAGACAGTTTAAATTATTGATTGAGGACTATGTAGTTGAATGTTATTGCTTTTATTAAATATGTTTATTGTGTGCTGAATTATATTGTTTTATACACATGTGTATGTTGTTTTAATATTCTGGTTTTATTGTAATGTGTACAGGGCTCTCTTGTAAAATATATTTTGAATGTCAATGTGACTACTTGTTTTAAAAAATTAATATATTATCTAAATCCTACAGTTTTCTCCCTCTCTCTGGTTTCCCCACCGCTCTCCAGGTCGCTGAGGTTCTGTTCCAGCAGGTGTTCCGGCACTATGGCCTTCCGGAGGACAACGTCTCCAACCTTGACCCCCAATTCACGTTGCGTGTATGGAGAGCCTTCATGGAGAAGCTGGGGTCCACGGCCAGCCTCACATCCGGGTACCGGCCTCAGTCCAACGGGCAGGTGGAGAAGACCAACCAGGAGCTGGGGAGGTTCCTTAGGAGTCACTGCCAGGACCAGCAGGGGGAGTGGGCCTGGTTCCTTCCCTGGACGGAGTAAGCCCAGAACTCACTTCGTCACTCCTCCACCGGGCTGATACACTTCCAGTGCGTCCTGGGATATCAGCCGGCCCTGGCCCCGTGGACCCCGAGCCAGACCAAAGCCCCTGCGGTGGACGAGTGGTTCCGGCACGCAGAGGAAGGTTGGAATGCTGCCCACATGAGGCTCCAGCGTGCCATTTGCCGCCAGAAGGAGCAGGCAGACCGCCACTGCAGTGAGGCTCCCGTGTTCCATCCTGGTGATCATGTGTGGCTCTCCACCAGTAACCTCCCGCTCCACCTGCCCTGCCAGAAGCTGAGCCCCTGGTTTTTGGAGCCCTTGCCTATGCCGTCAGGTCCCTACTGGACTCCTAACGTTGTGGTGGTCGGTTCAGTTCCTGGTGGACTGGGAGGGGTACGGTCCAGAGGAGCGCTGTTGGCTCCCAGCGGCCGACATCCTGGACCCCAACATCGTCCGGGATTTCCATCTCCGCTTTCCGGACTGGCCCGCTCCTCACCCTCAGGGCCGTCCTCTTGGTCAGCGTCGTCCTGTGGCTGGAGCCGCGCGTCAGGTGGGGAGGTACTGTCACTCCTACTCCCGCTCCCCCTCTCCAGCGCGAAACATCGCCAATCGACTAACCACCTGTGGTGATGACATATTAGGCTACATGACAGAACCACAGTACTCAGATAGATAGATAGATAGATAGATAGGTACTTTATTGATCCCCCGGGGGGGAAATTTCATTATCAAGCAGCTACAACAAAAACACAGGGCAGGTGCAAAATGCCACAACGAAAGTACACAAAAGACAGATACACGGTACATGATACATAGAGCGGCAGTATGAAAAAGTATAGAAATACAGGATATCTGGAGTGCAAAAAAAAGCTATAAAAGGACATTGCATAGTATGAGTGGTTGGCTGAATATGTACACTATACATTGGTGGATGTTGGATGGTTAACTATACTATACAGGTTGATGGCAGAGAAATACTTCAGTAGCTAATGCGTATGATATGAGCGAGGGTAATAATAGTTTACTTAATAGACAGACTGGGTAAATGAACAGGTAGGTGAAAATTTTGCATGGTTAAATTAGCTGTACAGTTAGGTATACAGTTATATTTACAGATAAGTGAATACTTGCATGTTTACACAAACTGTACAGGTAAATGACAGGAAGAGATACTTTAATAGCTAAATGTGTGTATGATATCATTGGGGTAATAATAGTAATTCCCTTAAAATACAGTCCTTAGTGCGCAGGGTTTAATTACAGACAACTGCACTTATTGCACATTTGATATACTAAAAGCAATGAGAAAAGGTGCAACTGGCAGGATACTAATATGCATTCCTGAGTGAATGCCTAGGTCCAATAATTACTTACAATATTGCATGTGATATAATATAACAACTGTACATGGGTATGTATATACAGACCTGTATGAATACGTATGGCCTGAGTGGATGAGTGCTGACGGAACAGAGTTACTCACGGATGGATGCATAATTATTAAACTAGGTCCTAGCACCCCAACAGTTCCAGATCTATGTTGCCGACGGCACGGCACCCCGGTGAGGCATTATATAGTCTCATAGCCGCCGGCAGGAAGGACCTCCTGTAGCGCTCTCTGGCACACCGTGGTGGGATCAGTCTGTGACTGAAAGAGCTCCTCTGCGTCATAACCATAGCGTGCAGAGGGTGGGTGACGTTGTCCATGATGGCCAGCAGTTTGGCCAGGATCCGTCTCTCCGCCACCTCCTCTAGAGTGTCAAGGCTCATCCCCAGGACAGAGCTAGCCTTCCTGATCAGCTTATTTACCCGAGTAGCATCACCGGCTTTGATGTTTGCTCCCCAGCACACCACTGCAAAAAAGATGGCACTGGCCACCACAGACTGGTAGAAGGTATGCAGTAGTTTACTGCACACGTTGAAGGACCTGAGCCTCCTCAGAAAGTAGAGTCGGCTCTGGCCCTTTTTGTACAGGGCCCCGGTGTTACCAGCCCATTCCAGTCTGTTGTCCATATGGACACCCAAGAACTTGTATGACTCAACCATTTCCACATCCATCCCCTTTATAGGGACTGCAGTCAGTTGTGCCTTGGTTCTCCTGAAGTCCACCACCATCTCCTTAGTTTTGCTGATGTTGAGCTGAAGGTGGTTCTGCTCACACCACAACACAAAGTCACTGATTGTGCTCCTGTACTCCTCCTCCTGCCCACCCCTGATGCACCCTACAATAGCAGAGTCATCCGAGAACTTCTGTAGGTGGCATGTTTCAGAGTTATATCTGAAGTCTGAGGTGTAGAGGGTGAACAGGAAGGGGGACAGGACCGTACCCTGGGGGGCCCCTGTGTTGCTAACTGCCCGTTCTGACACACAGCTCTGTAGTCAGTCATTAGGAGAGAGTAGGGTAAGTTGAGCCAAAGGGGTAAATTGAGCTTGTTTCTAGGGAACCATACACAAAATCTATATTTTGACCAAATATTTAGGAAGAGGTCATAATTTCATGGAATCTGTAAAGGAAGAAACCACATGGAAAAAGTGGTAGGAAGTTAGGTACAAAAAAAAATATCAGATGAATTTTATTGTGTTAGAGGTTTCATAATGCTTGTATCTAAACCAAAGTAAATCATTTTTAATATTGTTCTATATATCAGTTGGGGTCTCTGTAAACTTCAATATGAGGTCCTGAAACAAACATGAAAGTGCATCCTTGTAGCTGTGTGGGCTAATATAGTCAAAATATTTCCCTTGGGGTAAGTTGAGACAATGGTTTAGCCAATGTAGCAAGTTGAGAAAATTGTTTTCTTCCCAGGCGTAATGCAAGGCATTATTGCTGTGATATGCTGTAACAACAGGGCCTGGCCTATGTTAAAAGTGTTTAAAAAGTACAAAGTGTTTGTTAGGTGTTAAGATTGTGTTAAAATATGCTTAAAATTATTGAAAGACAAAAAAGCGATTGTGATTGTTTTGAAATATGTTTGGGAAATAAAGATAGACATTGTTTTATAAATAAAGTGGTAATATTTAATTCAGTACAGAAATGTGTAGGTGGCTTAACTTACCATAGATAAATAGATAGATAGGTACTTTAAATTACTTGTCCCGCACCTTAACTTACCCCCTTACTCCAAAAGTGCCAAGAATTTTTTTTTGGGACAAGCTATATTTTGAAAACTGTAATGTTTACAGGGATACATAACATTCTGAAATATATGTTGATATCTTTGTTAGAAAGAATACTATATCTCCCTTGATGGAGTGATGCTGAATGTAAAACAAAATCGCTCATATTACCCCACTCTCCCCTAAAGAACATTTCACAGGCAGTTGGGAAATCACAATTTAGAGATTACCTTAGCTCCCTGTCCTCTGTTGGTGATTTTGATAGCTTTGGTGCTTATAGTACCATGTGCATTGTTGATGACCATACCCTCTTATTTTTCCTGTTGATGTTAGTTTTGTTGTGTTCAATTATCCTCTTATGCTTTAGTTTAGACAGAAAGCAGAAGGCACAAACATGTGTGTCATATTTAGAAATCTGTAGGCTCAGACACCAGCTGGTGTTGAAACCAACTCTTCTCCAAAGTGAACACAGGAAGAGTAGTGAACATTGTTTGGTGTTATTAGCAAGAGAAAGCTGATATCCTTCTCCAAATCAAATATTTGATTACTAAGCGGACCACAATAAGCACACCTTGCAAGGGTCTGGAGGAAAGTCCCACAGGAGAGTCTTGATATGAAAACACAAACATTGGCCAAATCCTGTCTGTGCGTGTGTTATTACTCTCAGAAATGGCTCATGTTGCAGCTAAATGTCAGATTTTACTGTTCTGGGGATAAGCATGATTTGAATAATGTTTTGTGTCAGCTGCTGGCCCAATAATTTACCAACACAAGTCCATTCCCCTCAGGGGAGGAAAGTGCTGTAATTTACTACCAAAACCCCCCTTTTACCGTACCTTGTGCTATATTCAACTGAGAGGGAATGAGACCAATTTTCTCAATTTAACTAGCTGCCATTTGAGGCTTAACACTAATGTATTTGTTCAGAATGTAGTATTTTTGAAAAATCATATGGGATTTAGTCACCTTTATTGGATCAAAATAAGCAAATACAGTCATTTGAGGAGTACTATCACAAAAATATTAAGGACGTAAAATAGTACTAAGAAATGTATTCTTACATTTTAATATATATTCCAGAAATTGTCATAAACATATACCTTCTAAATCTGTAATACACCATAGAAGATTAACAGATAACCCACTATAGTATTCACATACAAAAACATTTGTAAAATGTAAACTGACATGAAACCAGACCATGTGATGTGGGTGAAAAGTGTTACAGTAAACTATGGCATAGAAAATAAATGGAGCAGCAAGAGCCGCTCTGGCATTGCTGTTATATAATTAGTACGTCAAGCTCAGGGTCTAGGGGACTAAAATAGTGCTGTCGCCTCGCTTAGAGGGGTAGAAACTTACTATAACATGGGGCTAACAGTGTCAGTCAGGCCTGGGAGGAATTTCTCAAATCAGACACAGTTTAGAGACCCCAAATCCCTTACAACACAAATCCCTAATGGTGCTGATCACTTATTGTAGTAAGGAGACGTCGTTCACAGATCAAGGTTTAAGAAATTTAAATTAATGAGGCATCTTTTACAGCTATAGTATGTTCCCTTGTAATCACATTTTGAATGAACGGCCGACTGCGTTTGGTTCAGATCCTTACCTCATATCACTCACAAATTTCTTCAACATTTCATCACTTACAAGTGCAAATAGCATCAAGAATGAATGAGAATACGAGGCCAGGCAGAACGTGTCTTTTTTATCAACTGACTAAAACAGACATTGATAGAGTTGTCTTCCTCTTGATTAAGCATGAACCATTTTGTCTTACTCAGATTTCAATAGAGACAGACATCTGTCAAGCTGAGTCTTCAGATAAGACATGGATTGTCACAGTCTTCCAATCGGCCCTTGTGATGCAATTTCCTGCTACTCACACTGTTAAAAAACACTGTCAATCAAAAACTAAAGGGAAGCACTGTCAGAGGGAAGCACCGTAACTATGGAATCATCAGGCAAAACAAATTACACCTCTCAGGTATTCATTCAAATAAATCCAAAATGGTCTTTATCCATTTGATATTCAGTCAGAGTATCCTCCTACACATTCATCAAATATTTGTATAATTCAGGTCCTAATAGAGATTTTTTGTTTTACAACCAAATCTCTATTTTTGATGTAAATGGAATGTTATAGAAAGGTCCAGACACCTTTTTTTGTTTTTCACATGTTTTCACTTCCTCATCCTGGTTGTGTAGCATGGGGGCCCCGAAATAACATGAACAAAGGCTCCAAAAACACCAAAATACATCATTTTAGAAATGGCAATGCTCTCAGTATAGTGCTGCAGTTCTCTAGATGTTGTACACATGAAATTGTGTCATTCCACAACATTATATTCCATTTTGTTTTGTGACTGGAACAGTACCTCTCCATCCATTTTGCAGGTAACTGCCAAAATAAAGAAATGAGGGATACCAGAGAGGAAGAGAGAGGCCAACTCTGCGAAACATATGTCTCCATCCAGCAGGTGGCGTGTTTTCATGTTTCGCCCACCAAGCAAGGACCTTTTGTATGGAGGTCGATGAGAGACTGTCGATTTGGTCAACAACACAATGAATGGCTTATTTGCTACGTGAGGTTTATTTAATAGTCTTATGTAATAGTTTCGTAATGCTTAAGTTGTTACTGATATAAGTAGGACACATGACATCCCGGTAACTTTGAGAAAAAAACCTTTATATCGGAGATGGCTATGCATATTCATGACAGGAAGGCTAGTAGCATTATAATAATGATATGTATCCACCAATCCAAAGAAAGGATAGTAGAGAGCTAGACAGCCCCGTCGTGACACTTTGTGGACAACGACTCTGATTGTTAGGGCGGAGAGACATGTGTCTTGTCAGTATATCCGTAACCTTTTGGGATACAAAGTATATTGAAAGCATGGGGTTCTTCCAGAGGAAATTCCAGACACTTGTAGAATCTATTCAATGCCAAGGCGCATTGAATCTGTTCTGGCGGCTCGTGGTGGCCCAACACCCTATTAAGACACTATATGTTGGTGTTGCCTTTATTTTGGCAGTTACCTGAAGCAGCAGACGGGACGAGCCGTGCAAAAGGGAATATAACATGCAGATCAAGTTTGGAATGACACAACTTCATGTGTACAACATCTAGAGACCTGCATCACTATACTGAGAGCTTTGCCATTTCTCAAAGGAGATTAGACATTTTTTTGTTTTTGGAGATTTTGTTTTTTCAGGGCCCCCATACTACACAACGAGGATGAGGAAGTAATTTGCTGTTTGGATAAGTTTCTTGAAAATTTGTGAAATAAAAAAAAAAGGTGTCTGGAACTATAACATGCCAATTACATAAAAAATATAGATTTGGTTGTAAAAAAAAGAAAAGAAAACGTCTCCTTTAAAAGAGCAGAGGTCAGTCAAATGTCATAGTTAGTACTGTGCACTTCCCTCCTTGTACCCATATTTACAGTCTGCATTTTACTGTACTATGTACCATGGCTACTTACGTTAAAATTAGAATATTGAACTATACATACCCTGTGACGTAATATGGGTTTGAACTTTCAGACCTCATTGAGATATGCACATACTGTTAGGCTGACTCCGTACATACACGTTGAGTACCTACAGAGGTGTAAATCTCATAAACTGCCAAGCACTGAGACCTCCATCATAGTGCACTTGTCAGTTAGTTAACATTGCTGCTCATTTGATTTAGTTTGCAACACTAGACTTGTATAGCCTACCTGTATATAGGCTATATATTTGCTTCACGCACTGCAGGCATGGTAGCCTTTTGAAAAGCCTGTTCAAATAACAGCATGTTTAAATAGTAGGCCAATGTTTTGTGTTCTGGGGCCTCTGCCTGCTTTCCTCTTCCTCCTTCATTGTGAGTGTCAAAAGACCCCGTCAGATGATGAATGAGAGTGTGAAAAAAAAAGAAATACATGGGTGTGTATCTCACAACTTTTTCTCTCAATGATAGCCAAACTGCACATTTAGCCAGTTACGTAAAATACTACTAAGGTGGTATAGTGTTAGACAGAGCCAGGGAGCTGCATAATATTGACACTTAGAAGTGACACCATCGTCATCATGTACCTACTAAACATGGCTGACGATCTAGACAATGTGATAGAGTAGGTTGCTATTTCAGGGTGGAGTCTGGATATACGTTCCAAATGGCACCCTATTCCCTATGGACTATCAAGGGAATATGGTGCCATTTGCGCTGCACCCTGGGGCATATACCAACATAAAAAAATATATATATTGATCTCCTTGCAAGCATAGACTGGTTTGACACAGGTCATTAGCCTAAAAACGTTGAAAACAACCTTTCATAACTCTGCAGTTTTACTTTCAACAGTTACGTGTATAGCTGAGCTTAGTATAGCCGAGCTTATTAGAGCTGAACTTAGTATAGCTGAGCTTAGTATGTTGATACTGTCTGAATGAACCCCCCAGAATGGCCATATATCGTGACTTATGGAACCTTATTGGAATTCCTTACAAGAGAGTAACGTAGATGAAAAAGGAAGTATTTCTCAATAGGAGTTCCTTCTCTGAGTCTAATACGACCTCTGTGAGAGAGCGATCTAGAAGCCAATGACTATGAATCATTGTTATACTCAGGAGCATGGTGAAAGAAATGCAGCCCTCGTCAGTATTATGCAATACTGAGAGGGTAACACTGCCAGATATAAATGATTGTTTGTCTAGCTGGCCTGTATTCATGAATTAGAGAGAGTAAATAACTAAAATAATAGGCATTGGTAGAAATACCAAACCTTTATGTCGTTTTCAGTTTACTGTATTAACCAGTGGTAGTCATCATGCACACTGTGAAACCAGGAAACGACTACATGGTAAAGTCTCAGATATTTTCCAGGTCAGATCACGTGGTCAGGAAAAGCTCCTTGCCCTAATTATGATCTAGAATATTCCAGTTCTCTGTGAGGACTAAACTTGACTCTGAGAATGGACATGGTGGTCAAAGTGAATCAAATGAATTGGAATGAACAGACGTGTGGATACACTTTAAAAAATGCTGGGTCAATAATTATTTTTGAACCAGCAGTGAGTTATTTCCGGGTTATTGTTATTCATTTATTTTTGACCCAGCAGTGAGTTATTTCTGGGTTATCGTTATTCATTTATTTTTGACCCAGCAGTGAGTTATTTCTGGGTTATTGTTATTCATTTATTTTTGACCCAGCAGTGAGTTATTTCTGGGTTATTGTTATTCATTTATTTTTGACCCAGCAGTGAGTTATTTCTGGGTTATTGTTATAAATTTATTTTTGACCCAGCAGTGAGTTATTTCTGGGTTATTTTTTTCTACGTTCTCTCTATTACATAATCTGTTAATTTCCTAAAGGTACAAATATTTTTAACATTAACAGTCAATGTTACAATGTTACTACACAGTCTATGAAATTCTTAAAATGACATATGGCCAATCAAGACAAATTGTAGATAAAATACAAAATGTTTATTTTCAGATTAATTTTAGCTACAAAATGAAGTCATGCATAAGATAAACAACAAAAAAGGAACACATAAATAAACCAAAACTTTAGAAGGACAATCCATAATTGTACAATCACAACAGACCTACCAATTAGAGCTGCGGAACGGGGCTGAAGAAAAGTAAAACCTTTACCCTCTATTCCCCCAACTCCTGCCAGGTATAAATTTTCAACATAAATTCATGTAAAACAACAACAACGAAACATAACGTTTTCTGCTCCAGAGTCTGCTAATTCACAATGGTGAATGCCAGGGAGTAGAGGTGATTGTCCCCGAGAGTCAGAACGCAGGGTTCGGGTCTCTTGTTCTTTTGGTCGTCTGGTGGAGATATTCAGCCATATTGGTTCCAGCCCGGTGATTAGAGAATATGATTATAAAATGTTGAACAATAATCAAGACACTCATTACACTCTTGCACAAGCCTGCACGCACACACACACACACACACACACACACACACACACACACACACACACACACACACACACACACACACACAAATTGTGGCCTTTCCTTTTGCTCAGAACATGATATAGTCCTATACAGTATATTGCTGTGTGCAGGACGTTAATCTGCATTGAGATGAGTCCAGCCACTTTGTGAGTGGTTTACAGCAGGGTTGGGAAGAGTACTGATATAGCCTACTCAAGTAGAAGTACTGTTACTGACTTTGAAAACATTATAACTTTTGGGTCTCAGCAGTCTTCTTTCCAACTCGTTACATTGGTGGAGGAAAAAACACTCTCAGGATCATGTCGTCTTTAGTATCTGGGGGACAAAGACATTTTAAGGGACAGTCAAAATGGATAAACGTTGATGAACATTTGAGTAACTACTTTCATTTCAATATGTAGCTACTTGCATTCGGTACACTGGTGGTGGGATAAGTACTCTCAGGGCCATGCAGCCTCTAGTATCTGGGCAGTGGGGCACAAAGACATAATGTTAACACAGATTAAGTAGAGAGTCAAAATGGATAGGCTAAACTTGGATGAACAATTGAGGCACTTTTAATTTTCAGTATAATGTGAAAGTAACTGAAAGTCTGAATCCAGTTTGAGACTAGCTAGCCAGCTAGCTATCTAACTCAGAATCAATTAGAAAAACATACAGTAACTGAACCACCATAAAAGCATGAGTTATACTCTTGCCCACTAGCTACAACCATGATGAATTAACTCAGCTAGTTAGCTGGTCTTAGCTAGCCAAACCAGTCGAGAAACCTAGTTTGAGCTAGCTAAAATGTTTGCTACCACAGAGCACAGAAGAATAGCTTGCTAGCTAGCTAACCACCTAAGTTAGCAAATGTTAGCTAAGTAGCAAACTTGCTAATGCTCGAGCTAGTAGCATGCATGGGGTTGTTGGCTAACTAGATAGGTACTTTATTGATCCCCCGGGGGGGGGGGGGGGGGGGGGGTGGGATTTCTTAATCTTGCCAGCTAAGATTATCTCAAATCAATGACTGAGATAATTTTTTTTTATTATAGCTATCTAGGTAATTTATTCCTGAATGAATAATTAGTCATGTTAGCTAGCTAGCTTTTACTTTTTAATTTTTAACACACAATGCCTTGCCCATTTGTACAGCTAATAGTAGCTAAATCCACTCTGAGCCAGCTGGACTTGCTACATAGCTGCAACAATCCTCATTCACAACTTTGCCGGGAGAAGTAACCCACCCACTGGGTCATATCTCAATAACCCACGATCAATAGCCCAGTATTAACAACCCAACCTTGCTCTTTTTAAAGAAAACAACTCAACTAAGTGACCCAATGCCTGCAACCCAGCAGTTGGGTCATCCAAACAACCCCAAAAATGTTTGTGTGTAGTAATTCAGTTGGAGGTACAGTAACCGAAAAAGGTTGGGAACCATTGACTTACTGTCAGTGTTTAGGCAAACCATCCTGCTCCCAGTTAGTGGCATTTCCACCAACAACTTAAGGACCCTTGGCTAGCAATCACTGAAAAGGCCATGTACACAGATGTTACGTCCAAAATGGCACCCTAGTCGCTATATAATGCACAACTTTTGACCAGGGCCCATATGTCTTCTCAATCGGAATGTATCTTTTAATTTCAAGAGCGGTATAGCGCTGAACTTCAGCGATACAGAGTTAATCCCCATTGGTATCAAGTCAACATACTTTTTCTGCTAGAAGGTGTGGCACAAGTTCTAGGTGGGGTTGACACCGAAAATAATAATGCTGTGCCACAGACTTAACATATACATACCATCCACTGTGTTTCCCTTTTAGGGCTTTAAGCTCTTTCTACTTGCACCCCTTTTTCTCCCAAAAGAGAAAAATCTTCTTTCATCGCGTATTATGCCCATAGTAATGTCAGTTCTTTTCAAAAATACAGGTTCTATTCAGAGTTCTGAATGGATGGGGAAAAACATATTTCAAAGACAATTTTGTTAAACAAGGTATACAGTGCATTCGGAAAGTATTCAGACCCCTTGACTTTGTCCACATTTTGTTAGGTTACAGCCTTATTCTAAAGTGTATTAAATCGTTTTTCCCCCCTCATCAATCTACACACAATACCCCATAATTATGAAGCAAAAACAGGTTTTTAGAAATTTTGCTATATCACATTTACATAAGTGTTGAGACCCTTTACTTAGTACTTTGTTGAAGTACCTTTGGCAGCAATTACAGTCTCAAGTCTTCTTGGGTATGACACAACAAGCATGGTTAACCTGTATTTGGGGAGTTTCTCCTATTCTTCTCTGCAGTGTTCAATCTTGGTTTCATCAGACCAGAGAATCGTGTTTCTCATGGTCTGAGAGTCTTTGCCTTTTGGCAAACTCCAAGCGGGCTGTCATGTCTGCCATAAAGGCCTGATTGGTGGAGTGCTGCAGAGATGCTTGTCCTTCTAGAAGGTTCTCCCATCTCAACAGAGGAACTCTGGAGCTCTGTCAGAGTGACTATTGTTTCTTGGTCAGAGTAAAAAAATGTTTTTAGATTTTTTTGCAAATGTATTGAAAATGTAATTCAGAAATATCTAATTTACTTAAGTTTTCACATCCCTGAGTCAATACTTTGTAGAAGAGTTTTCCACAGCTGGATTGTGCAATATTTGCCCATTATTCTTTTCAAAGTTCTTCAAGCTCCATCAAATTGGTTGTTGATCATTGCTAGACAACCATTTTCAGGTCTTGTCATAGACTTTCAAGTAGATTTAAGTCAAAACTGGAATGTTCACTGTTCTTGGTAAACAACTCCAGTGTAGATTTGGCCTTGTGTTTTAGGTTATTGTCCTGATGAAAGATTAATTCATCTCTCAATGTCTGATGGAAAGCAGACTGAACCAGGTTTTCCTTAACGATTACAAGCATACCCATAACCTGATGCAGCAACCACTATGCTTGAAAAGAGTGTTACTCAGTAATGTGTTGTATTGGATTTTCCCCAAACATAACACTTTGTATTCAGGACAAAAAGTTAATTGCTTTGCCACATTTGCAGTATTACTTTAGTGCCTTGTTGCAAACAGGATGCATGTTTTGGAATATTTTTATTCTGTACAGGCTTTCTTTTTTTCCCTCTGTCAATTAGGTTAGTGTGGAGTAGCTAAAATGTTGTTGATCCATCCTCAGTTTTCTCCTATCACAGCCATTAAACTCTGTAACTGTTTTAAAGTCACCATTGGCCTCATTGTGAAATCCCTGAGCAGTTTCCTTCCTGTTCGGCATCTGAGTTAGGAAGGAGGCCTGTATCTTTGAGTGACTGGGTGTATTGATACACCATCCAAAGTGTCAATAATAAGATTTTCAAAGTGCTTTAAAAAAAAAAAAATCCATCTACCTTAGTGAGGCCTTGGAAAACCTCCCTGCTCTTTGTGGTTGAATCTGTGTTTGAAATTCACTGCTCGACTTAGGGACCTTACAGACAATTATATGTGTGGGGTACAGAGATGAGGTAGTCATTCAAAAATAATTTTAAACACTAATATTGCACACAGACTTATTATGTGACTTGTTTTACTTTACTGAACCTATGTAGGCTTGCCATAACAAAGGGGTTGAATACTTATTGTAAAAAAAAAAAGGGGTTGAATACTTATTGACTCAACACAATTCAGCTTTTCATTTTTTTATGAATTGGTAAACATTTAGAAAAACATAATTCTACTTTGACATTATAGGGTATTGTGTGTAGTTCAGTGATAACAAATGTAAATATTTTCCTTTTTATATTCAGGCTGTAACAACAAAATGTGTGTTGTGAATACTTTCTGAAGGCACTGTATCTGTAATCTCTATTAAGGTCTCGCATGGCATTAAACACTAATCAGTTACTCATCTTCAAATTCAAAAACCCTAGACAAATGTCAGTTTGCACAGTGAGTAACAAGATAATCAGATTTAATCAGAAGTATTGTGTGTAGGCCTAATGCTGCTCAGAATTCACTTACACTCTCACACTGTAAGGAGAGTAACTTACCCTATTCCTTCCGCCAAGTACTGACATTGACATTTTGCCCAACTATTCGTAATGGAAAAGGAAACAATGCAAATAATAACAGCCTATCCTTGAAATGGAGCTGACTTGATATGTTCCTTTTTAAATGACTGTTTGGGTGTTGATCCTGCATGGAGCGCTCCAAATCCTTAGCCAGGCATAATTCATTGGCATAATTCCTAGCACCCTATTCCCTACTCACAGGGGCTTTGGTCAAAGTAGTGCACTATATAAGGAATAGTGTGCCATTTGGGACACAGTCCTTGTTTAGTCTATTTGTTTATCTCTTGTCCTCAAGATAAATGTGGACGGCCTCCTTTGTTGTGGGGGCATTTCATCTTGGAATTCCTCAAAATGTTAAGCTGTTTATTAAGTGACAATGATCAATAATGACTGATGTTGTAATTATTGGCTAATGCTAGCTCTGGATGACATTGGCTGCATCCGAGATGGCACTCTATTCCCTATGTAGTGCACTACTTCGACCAGAGCACAATGGGCCCTGGTCAAACGTAGTGCACTATATAGGGAGTAGGGTGCCATTTGGTACAGAAGCATTGAATGTTAAGTACCCTGGGAGGCCTCCACAAATAATGCAGAGAGCCCCTCCAACTATATGCACATGGCGAGATCTCTCTAGAGTGCCATTTATCTTCATTCCAAGGAATACTCCTTTTCTGGCCTTATCACAAAATGTGCATTTAGCTTTTCTCTATGTGTTTTGTATAGCTGCACTGTACACAAGAAGGACAATAAGAAATGCTGTATCTAGCCCTTTATAAGAATATAACAAAGCTTATTATAGCACAGATAATTTATCAACATGTTTGCACTGTTATCATTGAATTTTTATGTGTATAAAAATAGATTATTGATACAGTATGCTACTACACTACATCTCCTGGCATCTTCAGAAAAGTAGGCATATCTTTTAATATCAAACGCTCATTTGAGGTGAACAAACCTGACAATGTGAAAATGGACTCTTCAGTCCCCTTCCACGGCCACACATCAAACATAGTTAGCACATTCATTCAGCCTGTGATTAGTTAAGCAGTGATCCATTGTTCTCGTACACTTCTTCTCGACACACCTGCAATTCCTTTTCCTTCCTGCTGCGTGGTTCCCACCACACCTAACCAAGGGATTTAGGAAAGGGGGATAGCAACAATGCTTTTAATACATTTCAGGATCCAAGGACAAACTGGGGAAAGCAGGGCCGGCCCTGGGCATAAGCGATATAAGGGGTCGCTTAGGGTCCCCAGCTGCTAGCGGGCCCCCAATTTGCTTTAAAACCACAACATTTTCTCTATGCCTCATGGCAAAATGGATAGAATTACAGGAAATGTACAAAACAAATCTCTCTACCATCAAGAGGGGGACCACCAAAAGCCAAATTTTGCTTAGGGTCCCCAAAAAGCTAGGGCCGGCCCTGGGGGAAAGATAAACATTCTGCTAAAAAGCATTGACTTGTTTTCTTGTTTAGGAGCTGATTGTTGTGGTCTAGGCCTGAGTGCTGTGTTTCCATCTCTCTGTAATGACTCTCTCTATACCCCTCTCCAGGGATACACCAACAAGCTAAATATCGTAACTGCCGATCTAAGATATCCTATTAACCCACCGGCAGAGAGAGATGCACTGCACCAGGGGCCGGTTGCACCAGTTGGAGGTACGGCTGGTCATAACTCTATGTCCAATTTACAATTTAAGACCAACTTTTTCACACCCAGCTGGTGCAACCTCTGGTCTTTCATGACAAGTGCCATGATGTCTGAGACAAAGACTGCAAAATAAGAGACTAGATACCTCTTCAACCAACAACTTTCTTTCAACTCAGCTGTTTCCCCGTTTTGTTATGCATTTGCCCGCTTGATATAAAATATATTGTCACATACATTTTTTTTCTCTAAACTTTCTTTCTCCAATTATCTCTGATTCTGTGCACATACTTACAGGACGCATCCCAAATGGCACCCTATTCCCTATGGCTCTGGTCAAAACTAGTGCACTATAAGGGTTCCATTTGGTTCTCAACCAGAGTTGTCCTCCACTCTGCACTGCTGTGGGAGGGAATCCACAAGTGGCCCTGCAGACGCGCTCATTATAAATAAAAACATCCATTAAAATGAGACAAGTCTAATTTAGAACACCATCATTTACCAACAGCATTTAGACCTTTGGTTCCCTCATTAATCAGCAACGTGCTCATTGGAATTGCAGATCAGGCACAAGTTTAGAGGACATCCCTCTCCGCTCCGCTCCGCTCCATCGCAACGAGAACAAGCTGCCTGCCTGCAGACCTCAGGCTCAATCAGATCTAATCTCTCCTCTGACTTCACCCACTGGTGATATTTACTGTCTGCCTGGGAGCGATGTCTGGGTCCTCCACTGGTTGTCAATGCAAGGACTGTCAAATACAGGGATGTAATAAGGAAAACTCAGCTCCCCAAGACAGAGCAACAGCTGGTACAATAAACCAGTTTTAATATGATATGACTTGCAACTAGGGAACATCAATCCACATCAGAGCAGAAAGATTGTCCAACCTTCCCTGGACCAGATGCACACCATATAATTAGGAATTAGAATACTAGAATGGACATGGACCTTCTTATGATGGTCCAAAGTTCAGGCATGTTGGTCAGGGAGTTGGTCAACCATGATTTGACAGTGTTGTGATAAGATATTGTGTAAAACAATGAATGAAAATAATGTATCTGCACTGTATGTGTGCTAGCTAGCTAGCCAGACAGTTTAAGAGGAATGATTCAATACATTTTTCAAATTAACTCCCATTATGCCAAATAATGCAGTCAATCCACAGCCATACACTGGCTACAATCAGTTGATAATAATAGACAAGTTATAAATACAACAAGTACTGATATTGTATCATATAATAGCACTCACAGCTTTCCAATAAAACAAAATCAGAGACATGTATGGCCTGTTTACATATATTTTAGAGGCTATATATTCAGAAAATGTGTATAAAACCTGTATAAACTGTATTTATAATTATATGACAATATTTTAGGTTGACTATAATTACATTACAGTTTCAGAACCAACACATGCCTTACTTTTTATTTTCCTGCATAAGTAAAAGCAGGAAATGCATTAACTATGCCTCTACTGTCATTCATTCCAATTAGACTGGTATTGGATTTCTTCTTGACCAAGATGGCTGCCATTTTGGCGCCATTATGGAACTTTGAGGGTTTATTACATAGCTCCTCTAGTAATTTAATATGATCTCTATGGTGCACACACTGAGTGCTCATCACCATATAATTAGAATCACGGAATTCCTATTCTAGTCATTCTGATTCTATACTGTCATGGTGACATGATCGGCATATTTGTCTTACCACTGGAGAAATGAGAGCAAATTCTCCACTGTGACCCTTCTTCCCCCACTGTTTGTTTGTTTATTTGTTTGTCTTTCTACTTCTTACAGATGAAAGATCTTAATTTGAACCAGTTTCCTACAGCAGGAAAATAATCCTGCAGCAAAAGGAAATCTGAATCATAATGTGGATTATAATTAATGGACATTTGTGTAGGGGTTGATAAAGCAAGTCTGAAATTTCGAAGTGGAAATTACAAACTTCACAAGCCTTTTTCAATCTCAAATACATTACAAGTTTTACATTTACTGCATTCAAGGAAAGTTCTCCTGCAACAGGGTGATCAAATTAAGATCCGACATCTGTACATGAACTGTAATTGTCATAACAAAGACAGATGTTCCTGTCGAGTATTTAGTCAAATATGATGATTGTGCATGATCTTGCTGTAAACTAAATGAAAAGCATTATGCACCAAGCTTACAGTTTAATATAATTTGCTATTATGGTTTGAGACTGTATACTAAACTGTATAATTTTGGACTCGTAATTATAGCTACTTGATACCGTCCTATCCAGACCCAACACACTGAGACGCATCCATTGGAGTAATTTAGAAACATTACTTTCAGCAGTAAAGGTAAGTCAATTCTACATGTGGACTTGTATGAGTGTGTGTGAGTCTGTGTTATCAGATAGAGCCCACAGTGCACACACATGCTTTGTTTTTAGTCAATAGTGACGAAAAATTCAGAGGAGTGCAGTGCACTGTGGTTCAGAGAGGAAAATAAGCCTCTCTCTCTCTGTCATTCACAAGATCATTGGAGCATAGCAAGCACCCACCTATCTCATACCTTTCATTAGGCTGAAGCTGTGGATATCAGCACAACATGCCAAATAGCTTTGCATTGCTCTCTGACAACTGCAGTGGAAGACAGCAGAGCAGACAACACAATTATGGCCATGAGCAGTGTATTTGGTGGTTATTCTGATGATAGTATATTATTAGTGTTACACTCTTAGAAAAAAAGGGTTCTTCGGCTGTCCCCATAGGAGAACCCTTTGAAGAAACCTTTTTAGTTCCAGACAGAGGGTTCTACATGGAACTCAAAAAGGTTCTGCCTGGAACTAAAAAGGTTCTGCCAGGAACCAAAAAGGGTTCTTCGTGGGGACAGCCGAAGAACCCTTTTAGGTTAAAGATAGCACCTTTACTTCTAAGAGTGTATGATGGGGGAACATGCGCTGGCTTGAGCAGGGGGACCTTGCGTGCGCTGCAGGATTTTAATCCATGACGGCGTACTGTGTTACTAATGGTTTTCTTTGAGACTGTGGTCCCAGCTCTCTTCAGGTCATTGACTAGGTCCTGCTGTGTAGCTCTGGGCTGATCCCTCACCTTCCTCATGATCATTGATGCCCCATGAGGTGAGATCTTGCATGGTGCCCCAGACCGAGGGAGATTGACCGTCATCTTGAACTTCTTCCATTTTCTAATAATTGCGCCAACAGTTGTTGCCTTCTCACCAAGCTGCTTGTTTATTGTCCTGTAGCCCATCCCAGCCTTGTGCAGATCTACAATTTTATCCCTGATGTCCTTACACAGCTCTCTGGTCTTGGCCATTGTGGAGAGGTTGGAGTCTGTTTGATTGAGTGTGTGGACAAGTGTCTTTTATACAGGTAACGAGTTCAAACAGGTGCAGTTAATACAGGTAATGAGTGGAGAACAGGAGGGCTTCTTAAAGAAAAACTAACAGGTCTGTGAGAGCCGGAATTCTTACTGGTTGGTAGGTGATCAAATACTTAAAAATCATACAATGTGATTTTCTGGATTTTTGTTTTAGATTCCGTCTCTCACAGTTGAAGTGTACCTATGATAAAAATTACAGACTTCTACATGCTTTGTAAGTGGGAAAACCTGCAAAATCGGCAGTGTATCAAATACTTGTTCTCCCCACTGTACATATATGTCAGGGCGGCATTGAACTAAGATACAGTGGCATAGTAAGCTTTATAGTATACAGTATACACATAAGAGATTGGTGATGCAGTATGTAAACACGATTAAGTGACTAAGATACTGAAGAATAGTATAGTGTACAGTTTATACATATGAGATGAGTAGTGCAAGACATGGAAACATTATTAAAGTGACTAGTGTTTCATTTCCTTAAAGTGTCCGGTGATTTCTAATCTTTGTCTATAGGCAGCAGTCTCTGATGTGCTAGAGATGGTTGTTTAGCAGTCGGTGGCGTAATATAGAGTACAATACAGTATATACATATGAGATGGGTGATGCAATATGTACACACAATTAGAGTGACTAAGATACCGTAGAATAGTGTAGAGTGCAGTTTATACATAGAGATGAGTGATGCAGATACGGATACACTATTAAAGTGGCTAGTATGCCGATGACTCAAGTTTTTTCTTAAGTCCGCAATCTGGATCCCTGCACAGTCTCATTGAAGATCTTGATCACTTTTCTAGCCTCTCTGGACTAAAATCTAATTATGACAAGTGTACCATATTACATATTAGATCATTAAAAGACACAGTGTTTACACTACCTTGTAGTTTACCCATAAAATGGGCGGATGGTGAAGTAGATGTACTTGGTATTCACATTTCAAAAAACATAAATGAACTTACCACAAAAATAGATAAGATTCTGCAACCATGGAGAGGTAAATACTTGTCTATTTATGGAAAAATCACATTGATTAACTCTTTGGTCCTATCACAGTCTACTTACTTACTAATGGCACTGCCTACTCCAGACGACTCATTTTTTAAATCATATGAGCAAAAGAAATTTCATTTTATTTGGAATGCTAAGCCAGATAAAATTAAACATGCTTATTTATATAATGAATTGAGTTTGGGGGGCTAAAATGATTAAAAATATTAAAGCTTTCACTAAAATCTTCACTCATACATAAATTATACTTAAACCCAAAATGGTTCTCCAGTATATTATTAAGAAAAGCTCAACCTTTGTTCAAAAATGGTCTTTTTGCTATTATACAGATTACATCTTGCCATTTCCGACTAATTGAAAATGAAGTTTTATTGTAAGTATCGCCCTTTCTTAAACAAGCCATACAAAGTTGGTTACATTTTCAGTTTTATCCTCCAGAAAAGATAGAACAAATATTACAAATGTTATGGTTAAACTCAAATATACTGATTAATAAAAAACATTCTTTATGGAAACAATGTTTAAAAATGGTATTATATTTATGAATGATAATATGAATAGAAACGGAGGTGTTATGTCACATATGCAGCTATCAAACATATATGGGAATGTATGCTCAATCCAAACCTACAACCAACTGATTTCAGCATTACCACAAAAATGGAGGAGGCAAGTGGAAAACGGAGAAGGTAGGGAACTGGTTTGTCTGCCATATATTAAAGATACAAATTGGCTGAAAGGAATTGGCATAAATAGAAAAATATACCAGTTTCATTTGAGGACAAAAATGTTGACAGCTGAGCAATACAGGTTGCAAAATAAATGGAAAGAATTTTTCGATGTACCGATTCCATGGCATGTGGTTTATGAACTGGTACAAAAAACAACACTTGATTCAAAACTTCAAGTTTTTCAATTTAAATTATTATACAAAATTCTGGCCACCAACAGCTCTGTAGATTTTGTTGTGAAGAGACAGAATCTCTTGATCATCTATTCTGGTGTTGCCCCTATGTATCTTGTTTCTGGTCACAGGTTCAGTAAGGGTTAAAAAATCACAATATTCACTTAAAATTAACCTTACAAATAGCAGTGTTGGGCAATTTGGAAAGCCATAGTCAGTCAATAAATAAT
The DNA here is from genome assembly GCA_023634145.1 of Thymallus thymallus. Classification (NCBI taxonomy): domain Eukaryota; kingdom Metazoa; phylum Chordata; class Actinopteri; order Salmoniformes; family Salmonidae; genus Thymallus; species Thymallus thymallus. Next base: position 12,537,562 of record CM042383.1, on the reverse strand, counting down.
ATAATAATACTCGTAGGAAAGGTTGTCATTTTTAGCTCAGAATCTGTGGACACTATATGATTAGAAAGGTTCAAAATGTATGTAAAACATCATAGCACAATTTAAAAATATATGGCACACGGAAACCAAACAAGGCTGGTCTACAGTGAAAGGTGGGATGGGCTGAGAGTTTGTTTGGTAATGTATTATTGTTATGTGACAGCTTTAAAATGTATATGTAAAATGTGTATGTAAAATGTATGTCTACGTAGCAGAAAAGCTGTAAAAAAAAAAGTATAAAAAAAGATGTGTCCTCCGAAGAAGGGGTGGTGGTGAAGGGGTTAATAAAAAAAATAAAAAATAAAAGTGGCTAGTGTTCTATTCCTTAAAGTGACCTGTGATTCCTAATCAGTGTCTATAGGCAGCCACCTCTGGTGTGTTAGTGATGGCTGTTTAGCTGTCTGATGGCCTTGAGACAGAAGCTGTTTTTCAGTCTCTCCGTCCCAGCTTTGATGCACCTGTACTGACCTCGCATTCTGGATGATTGCGGGGTGAACAGGCAGTGGCTTGGGTGGTTGATGTCTTTGATGATCTTTGATAGCCTTTCTGTGGCAGCGGGTGCTGTAGGTGTCCAGGAGGGCGGGAAGTTTGCGTTGGGCAGACCACACCACCCTCTGGAGAGCTTTGTGGTTATGGGCGGCGCAGTTGCCGTACCAGGCGGTGATGCAGCCCGACATGATGCTCTCAATTGTGCATCTGTAGAAGTTTGTGAGGGTTTTAGGTGATAAGCCAATATACTGGGAGTCAAATCCGCCTTTCTGCGGGACAATAACCTAAAACTAAAGGCCAAATCTACACTGGAGTTGCGTACCAAGATGACATTGAATGTTCCTGAGTGGCCTAGTTACAGTTTTGACTTAAATCGGCTTGAAAATGTATGGCAAGACTTGGAAATGGCTGTCTAGCAATGATCAACAACCAACTTGACAGAGCTTGAAGAATAATGGAAAAAATATTTAAAAGAATAATGAAAAAATATTGTACACTCCAGGTTTGCAAAGCTCTCAGAGATTTACCCAGAAACACTCACAGCTGTAATCGCTGCCAAAGATGATTCTAACATCTACAGTATGGACTCAGGGGGTTGAATACTTATCTAATTTTACATTAATAAAAAAAAATTATTCCAATATTTCTTACACTTTGACATTAGAGAGAGTATTTTGTGTAGATCGTTGACAACAAATTACAATTAAATCCATTTTAATCCCACTTTATAACACAATGTTTTGGGGAAATAGTCAGGGGGTGTGAATATCTTCTGAAGGCACTGTATACGTATTTGACCATATGGTGAATTGTATTATTTGAACTACATGAGCAAAAACTGATTTAAGACTGTTCTGGAGTTGTGTGTGTGGTACAGTGTGTGTGTGCTCACACACACACCATCATTCAGTTAATTCTGAGTTAATTCTGAGTTAATTGACAAAGAACAGTCGCTCCTCTGGCATACATACATACATCCCGACTTTATATTTTGTAGTGTGAAAATGCATATTTACAACAAAAGTATAAAACTACTAGCTAGTGCTGGGAATATACTGTAGCAGAAGATGTCCTGAAACTTCCTCCCTCTCGCTCTGCTGTCTCTGCAGTGCTACTGCTAACATTGCGGTTTTCTACATCTCCCATGTGGAATCTCTTTGTAGATTACCAGTGCTTGCTACTTTTGCCAATTAGTTGACAGTTGTTTTATTATTCTTTTTCAAAAAATGATCCTCCGAAACTCAAATCAAAAAGCTATGCTTATCAGCCTTGAGTTCATCACCCCAGTCACAAACCTCAGGAGCTCCATGAGAATAGGCTCAGTGATCAAACACTTTACAATGACACATTGTTTACATGGCGGCTTTGACTTGGAATGTTTGGGTGGCCAGATATTTGGGGGGTGGGAATATGTTGGCTTTAAGCATAATTTCATGGACAATGGGAGGGGGGTGGGAATATGTCAAATTCAAGCATAATTTCATGAACAATTGCCATGATCTTTTTTAATCAAGAGCATGCTATGTTAACGGCAAGTGATGGTTAATTTGCAGGAGATCTATGGTTTATATAAATAGGGACAGGGACAGGGACAGGGACAGGGACATACACATTGACTCATTGAATAAACAAACTAAACTGTGTGTGTGTGTGTGTGTGTGTGTGTGTGTGTGTGTGTGTGTGTGTGTGTGTGTGTGTGTGCGGTGTGTGTGTGTGTGCGGTGTGTGTGTGCGTGCGTGCGTGCGTGTGTCTGTCTGTGTGTGTGTGTGTTAGCGTGTGTGTGTGTGTGTCTGTAGACAGAAATATTCGGAGCATGCCTGGCACATAGCCTACAGTACTCCATGCTGCCCTTTCTGTGGCTTAAGCGTCAGTTCCTAAAAGGCTTTCAGAACCACCACAAAGGAAATGCACTTTTAGATTAACCACAAGATTTGTTCACTCCATTTCCTTCCATTACACAAATGGATGAACTTTGTGTTTGCTTTGAACTTTCACAAACTACATGAATTGTTCGTTATCTTAACAAAATATACACGTGAGGAGAAGGGCTTCAGAAGGCCATACAAGTTAACTTCTTTTTAGGTTAGTCTGCTATGGAGCAATATAACGATATGAGAAAAACACATTTCTAAAAGTGATGAAAACTAGCCTGAAAGTCTACAGTCAAAGCGTGGACAATTGCATAATCACCACGCTAATGTGTATTATTGTGGAGCAGCCCAGTACAGCAAATCAACAACCTACATGTCAACAAATCATACAAAGCCTTGGATCCATTGTCAGGTATGGCCATCAACAAGATATCAGTAACTAGATCTGTTTTGCCTTGGACACTAGGCTGAAGCTGAATCCTCCACAGTGCTCTATGGTTAACACTAGCTAACCTTGGCCATTGTTTACATTGAATAAACCAGTTTGTAGCCACGGGACCTCTAGAGCCCTGAGAAAAGTTAACTGGCCTTGTAAATAACAAGCTATAGGATGTAGTAAAAACAAACTATCCATTTAATCATGATCCCATCTGCTTCATTTTGGAAAGAGGAAACATATGTACAGTGGTGAAGATCTAATGACCCAGTCTTCAACTTAATACAAATAATAATAACAATACATTTTTAATTGAAAAACTATTGCAATGTGCTACAGTGAGTGCATAAAATAAATCAAAATGAGGGACATAGACAACAAGGAACACAACGTTACAAGGACGGACTGACAACAAGGAACACAACCTTACAAGGACAGACTGACAACAAGGAACACAATCTTACAAGGACAGACTGGCAACAACAAGGAAGTACAGTACTCTATATTTAAATGTTGGGATCTAATACCATCTGCAATACAAATGCAGATATCTGGATATGTCTACCTAATTGCTCATTAATCATGTTATTTTACAAATATTTTTAATCACTGGCAATGCATTGTGACATTTTGTTCCAGCAGGTTTGGATAGCTTAGTAGAGTTGAGGTGAGTTATTGGTTGTGACGCAAATGGCTCCCTATTCCCTATAAAGTGCACTACTTGTGACCAGAGCCCCCAGGTATTCTAACTCCTCTTTCATGTGTCACCTCTGAACTGGAGCTTTCTAACTTATTTCTAGATCATGGACAGACAAGTAGGGCTGCAGGCATGTGAATTGACATCACACGAACATTGGCCCCTTTTAAAGTGCTCAACTGAATTTCGGGCCAACTGACAAACTGACATATCCTGGCTTTGTGTCACCAAGTCAAGTGTTATCACTTAATACCTTTCGGTCCTTTAAAGGGACAAGGGATGTGGCACTAGGCTACTTCCTATTCCTCTCCGTTTTTGTTTAGCGGTAGAGGAAAAAAAGTTGGATTTAAAAAAAAAAGTTGGATAATTGGATTTTAAGCCTTTTACTCTCTTGCATGCCTGCGTGCATGTGTGTGTGTGGCAGGGGGTTAGTCGTTTTTATATGCTTTTGCGTGTTCGTGTGTGTGTGTGTGAGACAGAGAGATGGGGGAAGCGTGGACATTTTGGGCTTGTATATTTAGGCACATTGTCTGGACACAGAAAATGAGAATGGATGGGATTGTAATTACTGAATGGAGATATTCATATGCTGTGAAATTAGAAAAAGCTGTCTGAAAAACCTCCCACAGGCAAAACAAGTCAAAATAAAGTAGTTGTCATGGTGACAGATGCATTGAAATGGAGTCAAGTGGAGCTAGCTAACCTAAAAGACTAAAGGTGCAGATGGATTTTCTAATGAAAAAAGTTTCACTGACCTTAAAGAGAAGGTCTTGTATTTTAAATTACTTTACAGTCGTATGTGAATCTATGGCCAAATTGCTTTTTTGTGTTGTTACTTCAAAAGAACCACACAACATAAGTTGAGATAGAAGTGCCTTTTTACATTTTATTCAATCTCATTATGATAGAAGACATTTCATTCAATCTCCTTATGATAGAATACATTTTATTCAATCTCATAATGATAGAATACATTTTATTCAATCTCGTTATGATAGAAGAAATGTTATTCAATCTCATTATGATAGTAGACATTTTATCCTCTTTCTGTCCTTAGTGTAAGTATCAATCCTATATGTTGAACAAAGATGATGCAGTGGCACTATCTCATAACAACTTCTATTCATTTTACTATATTCATAGCGGATGTTTAAACCACAAACACTAGTTAGCATCTGTTTTCATCCGAAGTAGCAGCATACACTATAGATCACCAGGCGTGTTAACTAGACCACAGTGCATCCCTAGCATTCAACCACACTAATCAAACCTGTGTGGCATCATTGAGAGATCCAGTGCAGTTTATCACACTGTGTGACAATGGTAGAGACAATGCTAGAGACAATGCTAGAGACAATGGCACCAGACTGCCTGCTTGATCGCCGATGATGCTGTATTCGTAAAGTATTCAGACCCCTCCCCTTTTTCCACATTTTGTTACGTTACAGCCTTATTATAACATTGATTAAATTAAATGTTTTACTCATCAATCTACACAAAATACCCCATAATGACAAAGTGAAAACAAGTTTTTAGAAATGTTGGGAAATGTATTAAAAATAAAAAACAGAAATGCCACACAGTGCCCTCCAAATGGAAGACGTTTGGATCCACCAAGACTCTTCCTAGAGCTGGCTGCCCGGCTGAGCAATCGGGGGAGAAGGGTCTTGGTCAGAATCCGATGGTCACTCTGACAGACCTCCAGAGTACAGAGTTCCTCTGTGGAGATGGGAGAACCTTCCAGAAAGACAACGATCTCTGCAGCACTCCACCAATCAGGCCTTTATGGTAGAGTAGCCAGACGGGAGCCACTCCTCAGTAAAAGGCACAGGACAGCCCGCTTGGAGTTTGCCAAAAGGCACCTAAAGACTCTCAGACCATGAAAAACAAGATTGAACTCTTTGGCCTGAATGCCAAGCATCACGTCTGGAGGAAACCTGGCACCATCCCTACGGTGAAGCATGGTGGTGGCAGCATCATGCTGTGGGGATGTTTTTCAGCGGCAGGGAATGGGAGACTAGTCAGGATCGAGGGAAAGATGAACGAAGCAAAGTACAGAGAGATCCTTGATGAAAACCTGCTCCAGAGATCTGAGGACCTCAGACTGGGGCGAAGGTTCACCTTCCAACAGGACAACGACCCTAAGCACACAGCCAAGACAACAGGACAACACAGGACAACACAGGAGTCTTTGAATGTCCTTGAGTGGCCCAGCCAGAGCCCGGACTTGAACCCGATCAAACATCCAACCTGACAGAGCTTGAGAGGATCTACAGAGAAGAATGGAAGAAACTCAACAAATACAGGTGTACCAAGCTTGTAGCGTCATACCCAAGAAGACTCAGTGTGTGTAGATTGATGAGGGGAAAAAACGATTTAATTTGTTTTAGAATAAGGATGTAACATAACAAAATGTGGAAAAAGTAAAGGAGTCTGAATACTTTTCTATTGCACTGTAGACTAGGCCTATATAGACGGAATGAGGCAGTTTATGCATTTCCATCATTCAAAAGTGCAAATATGTTGAGTAAGCTTACAGATGGATGTGGTCTCCAAAAAAACATGTATTTTTCTTCTTCTTCTTGGAAGGGGACTGAGTACTTCCTAAATGCACTGTATGTAAGACATAGGCTGCTTCTCAAATGGCACACTTTTCCCTATTAAGTGCACTACTTAGTGCACTATACAGGGATAGGGTGCCATTAGGGATGCATCCCTACACACTTAGAAGTAAAGGTGCTATCTATAACCTAAAAGGGTTCTTCGGCTGTCCCGATAGGATAACCTTTTGAAGAACCCTTTTGGTTCCAGGCAGAACCTTTTTGGTTCCAGGCAGAACCCAAAATAGTTCTCCCTGGAACCAAAAAGGGTTCTTCAAAGGGTTCTCCTATTTCCTTTTTTTCTAAGCGTGTAGCTGAGCTGTGGGGATATTCCTTTGGAGTTCAAAGTGTACTGTGTGTGAATGAATAATGGGCCCTTTTATCAGGCAGTGGTAATGAGCTGCTGTACATCAGAGGAGAAGAGAACCGGGGGGATTTCAAATTGTATTTGAACCCAGTTCTGGCCTGAACACAGCCTCAGCCCCCATTGGCCCATTGCCTGTAGCCCACTGCCTGTACACAGAGTGGTGAGCTAACCCATACTGCTTAGCCCTCAGGGAAAGAACAAAGAGCCACAAGACTGTGTGGTAGAGAGAAGTGCAGAGATACCAATTTAATGGATGACTTTAATGATGTTTGCAATAAACTTGACGTAAACATGTAATTTGCACCGTGTGCTCTTTAAACGTGTGACGTCTCAGTCTAAACAAACAATTTAAGGTAAATATATGCTGCATCCTAAATGGCACTCTATCCCCTTTTATTACGTCAGATAGCGTTTCGATTCCTCCTGCAATGATCGGTTGAGGGATGAGCGGTGCCTAGGAGTGACTCCATCTGAAGTAAAACAATGACCCTATACCCTATATAGTGCACTAATTTTGACCAGAGGCCGTAGGTCAAAAGTAGTGCAGTATGTTGGAAATAGGGCGTCATTTGAGACGTAGGCAACCATTTGGAGGTAAATATAGATTTCCATAACAATCAGCTACTGTTCCTCTTTGTCTGTGTATTTGAACGTGAACCTGCTGACGGTCTCTATGATACCACTGAGATGATGGTCCACCAGCCCCATGCTGGGTTAATGACCTTTCAGTTTACACTGGTTTTAACAGGCCCCCCGCAACCCCAAGGTCATATGAGATGAGCTGTGATGTGGTGGGGGAGGGAGGGAGGGAGGGAGGGAGGGAGGGGCATCTGTCTGTCTGTTGAACCCATGCAGAAGCTGGTGGAGGTTGGAGTTTCTCGTTCTACTAGTATACCTTGACGGGGAAGATCCGGTTTGATGTGCATAAGAATGATGTGCTCAATCTTTTGCTAGTGTTAAAGCACAATAATGTGTTGAAATGATAAAACATAGAAATATAATGAGTAGAACATGCTTGGAACCTCTGACCATTCTAACTGACTAGTTAAATAAAAAATAAAAATGTAATTATATGTGTTAGAAATCGCATGATAATGAAATTAGAACATACTGGACCCTCACTGTCTGTGATACTGCATACTGGTGTTACTATACACAGCTCAGTCTCAAACTAATTATTTCATATTAAGAGCCCAAACTAAACTAACATTCATTATTACAGGTGGAGTTCATTCAGAAGTCTTATTTAAATTGTTCAGCAATCCACCTCTGTGGCTTTGAGAAGTAGCCTACTTAGCTGACTATACAGTGAGGTGGATCTGAAGGAGTACGTTTGAAAAGCTTTACCTTCATAGCGCTCATGTTACTGTAAGAGCTCATGTTTTATGTCAGGTCACAGTGTGAAGATGCAAGAAGCAGGTAGAACAAAAACAACAAAATATTTGATGATATTGTTTTAATCATTATTCCAATAAAAAATACATTCATACAGAAATAACTATTTTACAAAACAATTTGAAAAAAAAAAAACGTTATGCCATTAATCCCAAAAAATTTAAACCTCATAATTTCTCTATTTCTTTCATCAATAAAGATATTTTAGTTAAAGATAGGGCTGACAAATTGCGTTTTGATTTTGATTATAGAAAGCAGTGTGTAATCCCTCCAACAATCATTCCCCGTTCAATCTAGAAAATGTAAATCCTTCTCCAACACTGTAGTAGACTATCCGAAGTGAACAATACGTCATTTGTTTTCAGTTTGTCGAGCCATTAGTACTCACTCAAGTTAAATGTGGCCTTGTCTTTGTGGTTTTTCATAAACATACACTGCACAATTTAGATTTGTTTGGTCCATTACCCTGCAAAATATAGGCTTCTTTACAAAAACTATTTTTAAAACAACACATATCTTTTGCATGGTTTGATATCTACAATATATATTTTAAAAGGAGATTTTCCGACAGTACTGTTGACCAGATCAACTGTACTGTACAATGGTATGGGGTTAAAACAAGGCAGTCCATACAGGTCAATAAGCAATAAGCGTCCACATCCACTGTCAGTTTGAGAGCACTCATGTCAGGTAAGCTTTTAACAGTTCAACAGACTAACACGCCATGGCCTCACCAGAACGGGTTATTTACCATGGCCATCGTGGCCGAGCAGATCACACGTCACAAGAACTCAACCCCCCAACCAACCAGGAGACTCTATACTTTCGACAGTAACTTACCTAGTTTACCATCCCACATTCCATTTTAAGTGCATAACATACCACATTATTCTACTACACAGTAGTAAACAATTTCAAACGTAATTGTTTCAAGTGCTCTAAAATTCTGTCTCGGCTCAAGGATAATTTTAATTATGTCTCAATGGATAGATAGATACTGTATGTTGACAAATGATGCACATAAATGTAAAATGACAGTAAGTATAAAGCTGACTTTTTTCAAGTCTTGAGACTGACCTAGACAAGGGCAAAAGATGTGGAATCAGAGCCTTAGCAAAGCTATTTAACCACACACTACCGCATTTCAACCCCCTGTGAGTGATCCATTTATCTGGACAAGGCCACTTACATAAGGCATCATTAAGGTCAACAGTGCATTTACAGAATATAGAAAAAGAGGAGAGCAAGAGAATAAAAATAAGGAAATTACTTTTTAAACGGAATATAATTAAACTATTCCGTGATCAAGACAGTTTCCAAGCAATAGTGATATCTCCAAACATACTAAGCAAAAGAAGGAAACAAATTGCTGCTTCATGTTTCTGTACAATAATGTGGTATCTATGGTGTAAAACAGATGTATAGCTGCTTGTTATTGGGATTTGCCATCGTTATAACTAATCGAGTGACAAACAAACCCAAGATCATGCAACTTCTGGTATAATGAAGATATTAATGTTGTGTACAAACTTTAGATACTGAGCTTACACAATGGACAACAAATGAGCTTGGTAGCATTAACTTTGAGACACGCTACTTAATACATTGCACACTTTATATCTGCGCCAAACAATCCACTTCCCTCGCCCCACCTCATTTAGGAGTGCGCTACCACCTCCCTTCAGATGGGGGCGCTCTCTCTGCTCTCTCTCCAACCTCAAACCGACAGACCGGACACACACACTGCCAAACCCAGCCTAGACTCAACCAATGCCCCACGCAACAGCACAACAACACCTTTGTTTGCATTCATTCATTCAAGACCACAAAACGAGACAATAAACCCCCAACCCACACACATCATCACCTCAACGCCATTCAGCTCACAACCATAGCCATACACTTAATAGTCATACATCCACAGGCAGGTATTCAGTCACAGGCATTCTCACAGGCTCACAGGAAACAACACACGTTTATTGGAGTAGTATCGCTGCATGTGTCCAGACCAGGAACTAACTCCACAAAGCATCAGACACCATACAGAGAAAAAACATTATTTCTTGTCCTCTCAGACATTTTCTTTCTTCTGTCTCTCTAGTGGATCTCTTCATTCTCCGTCATACTTGGTGGTTTTCGTGATTTTTTTTTTCAGAATATGTCGACCTTTCAGAGCTCTTTCCTCCGAGAGGTCTTGGAGGCACTAAGTATGGTGCAAAATTGCCTGCATGCTTTCACTGGAGCACGATCCCCTCGCTCACTTTCCTCCCCTCTCAGGGCACTGCGCCTCCCCACATACAGGTTAGGAGATCGTCAGGACCATCCCTCAACACCGCCCTGCTCTGGGGCCCAGTGTTTAGATGTGTCTCTTCATGTGAAGCGCCAAATGGTCTGAACGAGAGAAACACCTGCAAGGAGAAAGAGAAAGCATATCAGTCTCAGCGTTTTTAGAATACGTAAAAGACTAATATAACAGCAGTAATACTCAAGTCAATATTTCAGGTGCATGGATTTACCTTAGCTGCCCAAACATTTAACAATTGTTCAGGACTTTTACAATCTTCCTCAATAAAATAATTTAAACAAACAAAAGATAAATCAATCCTTAAACACTTCTCCTACCTGTCACAGTGACTGCATTTAAACGGCTTTGCCCCAGTGTGCTTCCTGAAGTGTCTGGTTAGCTCATCACTCCGTGCAAAACGCCACTCACAGCCTTCCCATGAGCACCTGTAAGGCTTCTCACCTGTAAACAGAAAACAAATTATGTTATTACTGTGTAGCAAAAGACGGCATGAAGGACAGTGCTCCATTATGTTTCCAAATCAGAAATAGACATAACATGCTATAAGTGCTACATACTGCTAGATAGAGTGCCACAACTTGTAAATATGAGCTGTGATGTACAGTACAGCTTAAAAATAGTTGAATAAGTAGACTTAGTGCTTATAAAGTGGGCGGGTGAGAAGGGATAAATGTAGATGATTTATAATGGTGAAAATTCCATTAGCTCTGGTAACATAGTTTGCTTGGAATGTAGGAACCTTGCTCATGTGCAAGACAGCTGTAAACAGCTTGGCAAGAGAGGTCAGAGGTGACAGGGGGAAACTGCTCATATAACTCAGTAACGAATAACTGTAAATGTACAATTCCCACCACACTTTAAATGTAAATGATTCAGTCATTTTCTTTTCCCATGGTGAAATTTGATCTGCTTTCAAGATCCAGTCCACATCCTCTATGACTGGCTTGGCTATGCCCACAAAAGGTTGTTATGTCACCCCTCCCCCTTAGTTAACGTGAAGTCACTGTTGCTGTGGGAATTAGGTCACAGTTTAGGCCTTCCTTCTAGTGAAATATTCCAAGAACGCAGAGACCAAATTTCTAAGTAGAAAACAAAAACAAATACTCTCTTGTAAGCATATGAATATGTTAATTTTTTGATGAGGTTTAAATTTAGTCCCTCCCGAAACAGAATCATCTTCTGAATGTTCTTTGTAAAGTAAATGTCTGCAGATTCAGAATACTGATGACATAACCAGCTGGTCTGGATCATCTTTCCCAAGGCCTCTGCTGTGACAGCAGCATTAGTATGTGGGTAACAACACCCACCACCACTCTCTGGACTGGCCTACATTACCTGTATAATATAAGACTGGGGCCTGGTCGGATAGCTCAGAGATTCTGCTCTTATATCCATATATACACTTGGATGGGAGGAGGTACTGTTGGGTCATGCAGTTTACCTGTACGCAATCAATTATTTACCTGTATGTGTACGCTGGTGTGCTTTTAAGTGGGAACTTTTCGTGTAGACCTTCCGGCATCCGTTGAAATGACACCTGTGGACCCGCCTCCTCCCGTCCGGAGAATCCTCCCCGTTGGCTAAGCTTCCCCTCTCCGCCGTTCGTCCACTAGTGCCCCCTGTCTGTATTTTCCCGGGCGAGTGCAACACTGTCTGTATACCACTCCACACCTGGGAGGATATGGAGGAGGCCTCCTTGCCCACATCAGGAGAAGATGGTGGAGTACTGATAATAGTGGAACCCAGGTCCTCTCCCTCTCCCATGATGTCACTCAGTGGGTTGGAGGTGAAGTCGAGGGTAGGGGAGAGGTCCTCTGAGCCATCGGACGCCTCGCTGCTGGCATCGGAGTTAAAGCTGTTGGCCTCCTGGTTGTCTTCCTCCTTAATGTGAGTGAGGATCTTCGGGTCAGACTCGGCTTTGTCCCCGCGGGCCAGGATCATCCAGAGGTCCTCCTGGCTCGTCTCAAACTTGATGTCTGTGGCCGAGACGTAGGGCTCGCTTTGGAGGTACCGCTCCAACTCCAGACATGTCTGATGGGATAAGAGAAAAATGAGGACACAACCCATATATAAACACACACTGATGGAGGAGAGAAGAATGAGTAAACCATGTAGGAAATTGAAATATAAACAACTTATGCAGTACATACATAGACAATGTACTATTCTGAAGGCAGTGGAGTGCATGTAACCAGTGTCCTCTGAGACTATGGATGCTTCCCAAACGGTACCCTATTCCCTTTATAGTGAAATACTTTGTATTCATGAAAGGGAATAGATATAGACTAGATCAGGGAAGGTTAGTAAACACACTTCCTTTGAAAGAATGACTCAGTTGGTGGCGGTGCTCTTTCCTCCAACATAGCTGTCATCATGCACAATGATAACATTTACATATGCTACAGAGCCCCCCTGTGTGTTAGGGAAGTGCTTGTAGATCTTTTAAATGTATCAATTATTCAGCATAATGTGGATTTTCATAATGAATCCAGTGGCATTGCTAGAAATAACATAGCACACAAGGCAATGGAGGAGGTAGGTCTGGTTCAATCAGGTCCATAAAAAGCTTTATTTATGAATACTGCAAGAGCTACATAGATGTATGGTCTTTTTCTAAAAAGGAAGTAAGGACTTCCATAAAGCGTGACAAAATCCGAAAGTGACCTCTAACTTCAATATATTCAAAAGTAACAAAATCAATAATGACATGCATCTAGCATTCCAATGAATTAATTTCAAACTATTAGGGTATATAAAACGTCAATTAAAAAATATATACATCACAGGGTAAGTTGTTATGTAATCGTTTTCTGGCAAACCAAAAACGTTTAGTAAGGAAATACTTTGTATTCATTGCAAACATTTATTTTCAATAGGGCAGAATGCATCTCTGACGAGCTTTACATGCCTCAGAGGGCATGGAGAGTGAACGGCCCCCAGCCCGCATATGGAAGGGAAACTACACCGTGTAGCAAATTTATTTCAATCACTCAGCATAGAAGAATACATAGTTTCTCGAATATTATGCAATTCCTATAAAGACACATGTTGAGTGGGAGATGGTGGTAATTTTGAAGACGCACATACTTGTCTTCCGCACATACTCGTTTTCCGAATAAGATCTCTCTCTTTCTCTCTCTCTCTCTCTCTCTCTCTCTCACACACACACACACACACACACATTACATTCACTATGACGCATCAGCGGTCTACAAAACGGAATAAAAAACAATGCGTCGAGGTTGGACTAGGCCATTAGCGTAACTAATATATAATTGCAACGTGCATATTTGTGTTGTTACATATACGTGTATGGAACTTACTAAGGTGTCATGAATGTGCTACAAGTCCGAATAGTACAACTTTTTTTGTTCTGCATTCCTGACAGCTTGCATCTCCACTGACAGCAACCTGCAGTTGCGCACAAGTTTAATGCGATGTGGAAAACATAAGCATTATTTTTCATTCATTTTAGAGAGTTTCTCTATCAAAAATAAGACTATTCACATTTACAGATACCTGCTGCCAGTAGTCCTCGAGAGATGGTAAAGCTGAAAAGTATCCGGTGTCATGTACAATCTGGAGCTCCTGAAATATGCTGCACATTGGAATAACATCCATCTCGCTCCTAGATGCAGCTGCAATTACACCCCAAAATCAAGGTAGTTCAATTGTCTTGTTTCCTTGTTGTTTAAAAAAAATAGTGTGTATTCGATGTATTAGCATGTATAATATGCTGTAGTAAAAAAGTTGAGAGTATTAGCTCTGACAATCACCTTCCAGTGATGATAGTGAAAGTGTTCTTCCCGAGAGCGCTCTTTCTTGCTTGCTCTAATAGCAAACAGTGAAGTCCCTGAAAGTCCGTCGACGCTCTGTAAACTTCCCTATTCAAAATCTTACAGCCAGCCTTCCCCCACGTGATTATATTACGCTGTCGTGATACTGACCAATCGGTTAGCCAAAGTGTAACACCCGCCCACCTTGTCCATCTTCTGTGATATGGTTGGTGCGATGACTAAAGGCTCCTTCATTTCCATTGGACCATGTGGGCTCTATTTTTAGAGCACTATATAAAGTTTTCACCGTTTACTACAGCGAAGAATCCACATCTCTGTCGGTATAGTATGATTTCAGCCTGCCTTCCTAGCGGCTGTGTTGGTTACAGCTGACTAATATGGAACGCACGAGTTTGATAATAGAATCATGTCTTTACATTTATTCTGGTGTTCTGGTATTCTGGTAAGAAATTTCCCCTCGAGGATCAATAAAGTATCTATCTATCTATCTATCTATCTATCTATCTATCTATCTATCTATCTATCTATCTATCTATCTATCTATCTATCTATCTATCTATCTATCTATCTATCTATCTATCTATCTATCTATCTATCTATCTATCTATCTAACTATCTAACTATCTAACTATCTATCTATATTTTAACAATCCTCAGGCTCATGCATTAGTTTACTCAATACTTATGTCACTGTGACTGAACTAACAGACAATCTATTTTACACATCTTGGAACACGCAGCCTATGGGACGGGAATATAGGGGTGGTATCCAATCAACACATTCCGGAAAGAGGCACTGTGGAAAACAGCTCCCAATGTAACAACTTTGCAAACATGAGTTCATCACACCGTTTAGATTAAAACATACATTTCACAGTGCTTGGACAGTGAGCGAGTGCATGTTTGATTAAATAGCAGCCTCAGCTGATATTGTTGTTATTGTGATTATCCCAGACCTAGTTGATGTTTCTCATTTACCTGTGGTTCATTTAGTCTATTCAGAAAGGCTAACATCACGCAGGGAAGCTTTAAAAATAACCCATATCACACCTTTATAATTCCATCTTGTTTATTATTTTCTCAAATAGAATATAGGTTGTGGAGAAAAGGCATCTCAATTTAGTAGCCTAAATATACCCCACCTAGGCAGGTCACCCACTAAGCTTGATAAACATTTATAATAAAATATCACTGCTCTAGAATGACAGTAATAAATATTCTGGCATTTGTGAGGTGGTAGAGAAACAATAATAGCTGATCCTACACCACCCCGGATTTAAACAAGAGCATGGGGAGCTCTGTCTAACACACAGGGCCTCCGGAAAGTATTCAGACCCTTTGACTTTTTACACATTTTGTTATGTTACAGCCTCATTCTAAAATGTATTTAAAATCAGAAATCTACACACAATACCCCATAATGACAAAGAAAATAACTATTTTTTAGAAATTGTACCCTTTGCTATGAGATTCGAAATTGAGCTCAGGTGCATCCTGTTTGCACTGATCATCCTTGAGATGTTTATACAACTTGATTGGATTCCACCTGTGGTGAATTCAATTGATTTGACATGGTTTGGCAAGGCACACAATTGTCTATAAAAAGGTCCCACAGTTGACAGTGCAGACCAACCCATGAGGTCGAAAACATTGTCTGTAGAGCTCCGATACAGGATTGTGTCGAGGCACAGATCTGGAGAATGGTACCAAAAAATGCCTGCAGCATTAAAACTCCCTAAGAACACAATGCCCTCCATCATAATTAAATGGAAGAAGTTTGGAACCACCAAGACTCTTCCTAGAGCTGGCCGGTCAGCCAAACTGAGCAATCGGGGGAGAAGGGCCTTGATCAGGGAGGGGACCAAGAACCCAATGGTCACTCTGTCAGAGCTCAAGAGTACCTCTGTGGAGATGGGATAACCTTCCAGAAGGACAAGGATCTCTGCAGCACTCCACCAATCAGGCCTTTATGGTAGAGTGGCCAGATGGAAGCCACTCCTCAGTAAAAGGCACATGACAGACCTCTGGTCTGAAACCAAGATTTAACTCTTTGGCCTGAATGCCAAGCGTCACGTCTGGAGGAAACTACGCAACATCCCTACGGTGAAGCATGGTGGAGACCGGTGTGAAGGTTCACCTTCCAACATGACAACGACCCTAAGCACACAGTCAAGACAATGCAGGAGTCTCTGAATGTCCTTGAGTGATCCAGCCAGAACCTGGACTTGAACCCGATCGAACATTCCTGGAGAGACCAGAAAATAGCTGTGCAACAACGCTCCCCATCCAACCTGACAGAGCTTGAGAGGATTTGCAGAGAAGAATAGGAGAAACTCCCCAAATACAGGTGTGCCAAGCTTGTAGCGTCATACCCAAGAAGACTCAAAGGTGCTTCAACAAAGTACTGAGTAAAGAGTTTGAATACTTATGTAAATGTGATATTTCATTAAAAATATATATATAAATTAGCAAAAATGTCAAAAAACATTTGTCATGATGGGTTATTGTGTGTAGATTGATGAGGGAAAAAACAACAATTTAATACATTTTAGAATAAGGCTGTAATGTAACAAAATGTGGAAAAAGTCGAGGTGTCTGAATACTTTACGAAGGCGCTGTATTTACATACAGGTTCTTAAAGTTTGGGTCGAGTGGCTTAATAAACATGTCAACAACAGGTTGCAAGTTTCTACATTACATTTTTTGTCCTTTAACATTAGTAAAAACCTCAGACTTCTATCTTTTAAGCATGGTCAAAGGACAAGGAGCACACAGGAGAACACAATGAAATATACAAACACACAAAAACTGTTTCTCGTTAAGCAGGGTCGAGGGAACCTAAACATGAATTAAACTTCAATCAAATATATTCTCTCAACTTAGTCAGACACTCACAGTCAGATACTCACAGTCAGACACTCACAGGCAGACACTCACAGGCAGACACTCACAGGCAGACACTCACAGGCAGACACAAGGCAACTTCCCCCCGGAGGGCCACATCTCAAACAAAAACGAGACAGTATTTAAAGAAACAGTAAGCCAATGAAATTATAGTATCAATCATTCGGCCATCAGATTTGCCACCAATGCTCCTTATAGGACACATTACTTCACTCTATACTCCTCTGTAAACTGGTCATCTCTGTATACCCGTCGCAAGACCCATTGGTTGATGCATATTTATAAAACCCTCTTAGGCCTCACTTCCCCTTATTTGATATATCTACTGCATCCCTTATCCTCCACATACAACACCCGTTCTGCCAGTCACATTCTGTTAAAGGTCCCCAAACACACACATCCCTGGGTCGCTCGTCTTTCAGTTCACTGCAGCTAGCGACTGGAATGAGCTGCAACAAACACTCAAGCTGGACAGTTTTATCGCAATATCTTAATTCAAAGACTCAATCATGGACACCCTTACTGATAGTTGTGGCTGCTTTGCGTGATGTATTGTAATCTCTACCTTCTTGCCCCTTGTGCTGTTGGCTGTGCCCAATACCATGTTTTGTGCTGCCACCGTGTTGTGTTGCTACCATGTTGTTGTCATGTGTTGCTGCCTTGCTATTTTGTTGTCTTAGGTATCTCTTTTGGTAGTGTTGTTTTGTCTCTCTTGTCGTGATGTGTGTTTGGTCCTATATTTTTATTTAATTTATTTGTATTTATTTTTTATTTTTAATCCCAGCCCCCGTCCCCGCAGGCAGTCTTTTGCCTTTTGGGAGGCCATCATTGTAAATAAGAATTTGTTCTTAACTGACTTAGTTAAATAAAGGTTAAATAAAAAATAAAATAAAAATTCAATTAGCAAGGCAGAAGCATGAATGATAAGCAAATGGAGGCTCATTGTCACACCTGTGACATTTCTCCAGAAATTATGTTTTGCATTGCTCTCATTTGCTTATTGTACAATATGATCTAATTGGGATTGCATTATTATAATGGTAGCCTACATTATGTCCCAACAAATACCAGAATATAACAGCTATTCAGCTAAATAGTCTATCATTATATGGGTGCAAAACACATCTGAAGAATTGCATAAGATCTGGGATAACGTTGAATTCCAGGAAAACAAACAAGCACACTGAAAAGTTTAAGAGAGCTTCGATAAACAACATTTTTGGAACAGAAACCCATTGTCTCATCCACCAGCCTAGTCAGTCTGCTACCTTAAACCCTCTGCCCTACTGAGTCTCTGTGGTCAGTCTCAGCTGTAGGCATATTTGCAACACTCAGCATCAGATTTTGCCATAAGGGATTTTACTTGAGGGCCCCATTATTATCCCCATTATTATGAAAAAAACGATAATGTTGCTCAACAAACATTCAGTATATGGACTCTGATTTGATGTTCAAAAATGTATTAGATTAAAGAATGAAATTCACCTGTCCTAAAACACATTCTCAAGGGTACAGTTTATTTGTGTCATCATGAGACAAGTATAATCTGCTTGGAATGGATTAAACTTCAGCATCTGTTTGGGAGATAAACAAGTAAAAGAGCTTGAGTCGTAACTCAATGACTCCAAGACTAGCTTGTGACTAAATGCTCAATTAAAGTAGATTATTAATTTAATCTTCCACAATGAATAACCCTTAATGAACTGGATGTAACGAAACAAGTTCAATACATTTTCATGGTGGGGCCAAGTTGGATGACAAAGCAAATATGTTTAAAAGATTTGATAGAACATGAGGTCTCTGCTGAGGAACTCTCCAGGGCTGAATGCCAATTGGCGCTCTATTACATATAGTGCACTACTTTTGATTGAAAGTAGTGCACTATATACAAAATAGAGTGCAATTTGGGATGCAAACCAGCTCTTTTCTGTGTGTATAGACTACCACTAAGTAATAACTGAAGTGAATATATGGCAGTGGCTTGTGTTCAGGAGGAGATACCTCATCCAGTCCAGCTGAGTATGACTCACAGTGTCTAATGACCATCTCTCAGCAAAACAGATGCCATCACTTTACCTTGACTAATAAACCATCAAGTGTGTCAATGTAAGATCTTTTCCGGAGTTTATGGCATGAAAAACAACATAAAAAGAGCACTATTCAATCCTTTAGGAAATATTGGAAGTAAGGCAATGCATTGATATCAGTCTCTGATCTTAGTTGCTGTGAATGTGAATATTTGAAATATTTCAGTTTGTTGTTTGATTATCTGGCCCTCTTTTTGACATATGGGGAGTCAACTGGGGTCATCAACATAATTACATACAGAACTTACCTTATGTGCCATGCTGAATGTTTGTGCATACCTGAGGCTTGCATCTATCATGAACTCCCATGTAAATATTTCATCGGGAACATGTGAGTATACTGAACATGATTGTATACTGAACAAGATTGTATACTGAACAAGACTGTATACTGAACAAGACTGTATACTGAACAAGATTGTGCACTGAACAAGATTGTATACTGAACAAGACTGTATACTGAACAAGACTGTATACTGAACAAGATTGTGCACTGAACAAGATTGTATACTGAACAAGATTGTATACTGAACAAGACTGTATACTGAACAAGATTGTACACTGAACAAGATTGTATATTGAACAAGATTGTATACTGAACAAGATTCTATACTGAACAGTATATCACAAACAGAGCCAAAACTGTGTGCAGCAATCACAACCTACTGTTACGGATCCCCCCGGTACTACTGCTCTTGCTATTACGGGTCTGGCCCCGTGTATTATTTAGAGGTTTACACCTCGCTCTTTTGTTTGGGTTTGAGAAATAAAACCCCCTATTACATATTCCTGCGCCTGTCTCCTATCATTATACAACGTAACACCTACACTACAGTTAGAACACATTGAAACCTGAATGATGAAACAAAACCTGATCATGACTATAATCAACATGTTATAATTTATGTAAAATGTATGTACAAAAATATTACTTTATATAATAATTCACAAACATTCAGTAGTGTAGGATAGGACGTTTAATTAATAAACTATAACAGATTTGGATTTATTTTTCTTCACCCCTGACTGTAAAATCCAGTGATTTTCGAACATTTTCTATGTTGTCAGGTAATGCTAATATCCAGTGGTGGATGTGTTTAACTGCAGCAGTAGCTAAGTGCTCCCAACGTATTAAAGCTGAGTGCTTCTGTCTAGCTTCCTCTAATCAGACCACAGTCTTTAGACAGCCATCATTTGGTTCTCGTCTCAAATGTTTGTGCAGCACTTAGGAAAGGGTTCTATCTAACGAGTCGAATCATCAAAATCCCAACCTGACAAGGCAAAAAAAGGGCTAAAGTTTAAAAGTAGCTGTGTGTGTGAAATGTGGGTTTGAGTTACTAACTACTTACAGACATTAGACCAGTGAGCTGTGGGCCATGTATGGTGCAGGCCAGGGTAGCATGCATCCTGTATTCTTAAAATCAGGAAGGAAACCACTCTATAGCCACAAATGAAAAAGGACAGAGAAAGAGGATAGATACTGTAGGCCTATATAAAAACGTTGCCAGAGTCAGTTAAGGACATATACAGTGTTATATAGAAAACTTTCAGGGTAAATTCCAAATAAATTGCCCTTGAATGGAGATGATGCATTTAGGACAAAAATTATAGCACTGCTTATTTCTACTTGAGAGCAAAGGCATAGCTTTAAATTACTATATACACATGAGTATCTATAAAAGCACCCATGCATGTATTCCATTTCATTCACTGGACATTTTTTGGGGCTGGCATGCCAGTGCAAACTGTGTCAGGGGAGTCTGTGTGTGTGTGTTGGTCTGTGTTTGCGTGTGTCCGTCCGTGCATGTGATCGTGTGCACGTGTGTGTGTGTGTCATGGCCTCCCAGTCCAAGGCCAGGCAGCGACGGACAGCAGCTGGGAATGTATGATAACAGGACTGACCCCAGAGGAACCCCACATTCATACATGAACACCCGGAACGTGACCTCTTCCCACTGTATCACAGACCTGGTGTGCGTCCCAAATGGTACCCTATTCCCTATATACACAGTAGTGCACTACTTTTGACCACGGGCCATAGGGCTCTGGTCAAAAGTAGTATACTATATAGGAAATAGGGTGCCATTTGGGACACACCCATGGAATTCTCAGCATCCGCAAAGGGAATACTCCCTGACTGACTCACTCACATGAGAAGCACCCATATAACTAAAACATGTTTACAGTGCAAGTCTCATCTTTCATCACGTTTTGCAAGATGAGTCACCGAGACCACAAACAGTGAATTAATGTGCTCTGAAATAAAATAAATGTATAGCTCAAGCTGTGTATTTTAATGTTACAGTATTTTTAGGCACCTATGAGTCATTTGTCCTCAAACATGCAGTTTCTGCAGCTACATTGGGTACCATGTAATCATGTCCAACTGTTTATTTTTGTCTGAGTCACTCACAGCAGGTCAGTCATGCCAATATCCAAGCAACAAAGTCTGTTCAGATCTCGTGTTTAGATGGGGGCATTTTTGAATGCCACAGAAATGGGCTAAATATTGGGCACAGTAATGTGTGTGTTTGTACTCATGCATGTTTGTGTGTCTTTGATCTGTATCATGAGAATGGTATCCATTTAGGTTTGTTTGTGACACCCTCCATGGTGCAGCACAGTGTAATCTAAGATCATGAGCCTCTATGTTGAGGCTACAGTACACTGTGAGGCCTGTTTGTTAGTGTAGCCAGTGGGACAGCGGGACACTCTTAAGAAGCACAGTGTTTTTCCAAAGTTTTTCAAAGATTGAGGTAATGTAGATAGTCTGTATAATAGATTACATTCATCAATATGCACATAATTTAGACCAAATTGAACTAAAAGTTCAGTTTATGCAGGCAGACAAGCAGATAAGCAGGCAGACATGCAGACATACGGACAAACAGGCAGACCGGCAGCCCGGCAAACAGGCTCTAAGACAGTTGGTCCTTCAGTAGCAGAGTCAGAGCCAGGCTGTATCACTGGGCCAATGACACTCACTGGCTGAGCATAATGACACTGGCCTCAAGCTGTTCCCACACCTGCCATAAATCTGCTCCTTCCTCTCAGTTGACATTGAGAATACTGACTGTTGTCATCAGAAGGAAAACGTTGGTGTTCCTGTAATAAGCTAGCCTCGCAAGCAAACCTGATCTTGCGAGCTTACATGAATGTTCGCTACACAAGGCTAGTAATAAGTACACTTTTAGTGAAAAAAAAATGCAATTGATTGTATCATGTCACAAAATGATGTCCTCATAATAGGTTACCTATTTGAAAATGCTGTGTAAGATACTTTTCAGTTGTCATATTACATTGTATTAAATTTGTCAGATTTCCCCGCACAGTGTTTGTGAGAACCAAGAGGGAGAGTGGAATCTATGGCTACATCGCAAATAGCACTCTATTCCCCATGTAGTGCACTACTTTTGACATTGGAACTTTGGGACGCAGCCTATGCATCTGTCATCCTTAGCTTGAGCCCCGTTTCATTTGTTCCATGAGAAAATCACTGCCATAGTAGGCTGGCTGCTGGGGAAGCCAAACAGAGATTTGGCAGCTCTCACTGCTTCTGAGGACCAGCGTTATGTAACAACCTCACTGTGAATAGCATTGATCAGGAAGTTGGAGAAACACACACTGGCTACGTCTGAAACGGCACCCTATTCACTATTATAGTTCACTACTGTTGACCAGGGCCCATAGGAATAGGCTGCATGGGCCCTGGTCAAAAGTAGTGCACTATATAGGGAATAGGGTGCCATTTTGGAGGTAGCCACACACTGTCTGCAGCATGCACAATAACATGGACATTCCTTCATAGTAATTTGTGCTGCTAAAACGTTTCCCTTGAACTGCAAGGAGAAAAAGTGTCTACTCAATGTTTTTGCAGAACGCAACGAGGCATTACATAACAAAATGCCCCTCACTCAGTCTTGCTTGTAGCAACCCACCATCATGCTTATGTTTTGAGGATCTGTTACTGCTTTCAATGTGTTTTGAGAAGTGCCACTGCCAACAACATTGCTGAAGCTAGCAAGCCCAATCCTGCACAGTCAAGGAGCTTGTCAAACATTATTAGAGGCTAAATAGCATTCTAAACATACTCTGTGGGCATGTGGTATTGCCAGTAAGAGAAGTCTGGTAAATATGCTGCTAGATGATGTGGTAGTCTGTCAGAAAGGCCATTCTTTCTGCTCCATCATGTCTACGAGCTAATCAATGAGGCAAAACATCTCCAGGCCAAGGACCACACACTGTCATTCCCTATATCCTCCATCTTGAAAAAGATGAATCCTGCAATATATTACATTTAGCAAAAACAAGTGGAATGAAAAACAGCAAGTCATCTCAAATATGCTTTCATCATCAGTTGAAGATTTCCAGTCGATGAACATGCTAAAGACCATGTGCTAAGCACTTTGAGGCTAATTCTTCTTCTTCTTCTTCTTCTTCTTCTTCTTCTTCTTCTTCTTCTTCTTCTTCTTCTTCTTCTTCTTCTTCTTCTTCTATATTATATAATTGTTTTAACAATACAAACATCCACAACATCACCAGAACCACCTTCTCACAACCCCATCTCCAGCGCCTGTATCACTCTCTGCCACCTCAAATTGCACCGTTTTGTTTCTCTCAGTCGCCCACGTACTTTAAACATTTAGATAATAAAGTGTTTGACCTTTCCATTGCGTTAATGAGGCTAATTATGATGAGCTTTTTCAAGCTCTCGAAACGCAGGCTAAGAATTCAAATTAAAGCTAATTCGGCATACCAAAAAATTGCAATCAGAAGAGATTATCGGGGCTCGATGTGCAGTGCACTGTCCGGTGGTTGTTTTGGTGAGGAGGTGAGGAGAAGCATCGGACCATTCGGCCATTCGGTCAGGCACATTAGTTTTCTCAAGCTGTGTGCTCTATCTGCATGGCTGATATAGTGCACTACTTTTAACTAGGGAATACGGTGCCATTTGGGATGTGCTCCTGTGCATATGTGTGTGTGGTGCATGTCTGCCTGTAAAAGGACCTCTTACAGATGTCTTCACCATCCTGAATCAATTAGGGTGCAGAGGCAGACACACACTGGAGGCGTGTGGGGAGACACCTGTTTAAAGGCCGCAAGGCAGACACCAGGCTGGCAGTGAGCACTGGCTGATGGTCTGACCATGCAAGATCCAGCTATTAATAACTGAAAGCAGCATTTCCTCTTCACAGAACAAACAGTCTCTTCTGGAAAGCAGCCTGTATGGCAGCGTTATTAGATGTCGCTGTTAAAAGGGTCATCTGGTATTCAAACCTAAGTGTGGCTAAACTGGCTATATATACTATATATCATTAATTTAAAATTAAAAGAAAATGGATGTATCAATCCCAGATTGCCCCTTTAATATAGCTGAAGAAAACAGATCTCTCTCAGTTTCTGTCTGAATAGCGGATTAGTGTCTGTCTATTGTGATTCACTGGATTCAAAGTCAGGCTAGCAGAAAAGTATAGCAATTATAATATATCTTGAGTCTGTTCATTGAGGTCGTTTTGACAGCATGCAAACATAGCTGCAGCAACCATTGAGAACCATGACAAAGCTGTGGGTGTGGTTGGTGTTTAATCTACAGGTATACACCCAGATACATATCTAACACTAGATTAAAAACCATGGAAAGTCATCGGATTTATACACCGTTTGTATCACTACTACTGTATCTAAATGCATTGCAACAAAGCAGTTTGTGATATGCTCTGCAAAATGCAATCCACCACTGCATTAATCGGAACCACAAAGCAGCACCAAATACAGCAAACACCAAATACAGTAGCATATTTCTATGACTCATTTACCCAACGTGCATTGCAGTATGCACACAATGGTTGCATGATTGTGCCAGCAGTATTCAGTCATTGCTATCATCAATCAGAGAGTGTCTGTGATTACTATGCTAGCCCGTTAGTTCCCCTGGGCTATGTAGGATCTCAGTCTGCGTTCCAAACCCTATTCCCTATATAGTGCACTACTTTTGACCAGAGCCCTATGCACGCTGGTCAATACAGAATAGGGTGCCATTTGGAACGCGTATTTAGGCTTTTATTGTAATGTTATTCTTTTCTCCTATGGCTTGGCTCCAGCTTCCTTCATCTTGTTGAAATCTCTGCCTGTGCCCGCAGGTGTCACCCTGAGAAACTAAATATGAGGTGTTGCTGTGAGAAAGGACTTGTGCAGGACCTAACATGCCATTGGGACCATGTCCTATTTTCAACTTTTGACCAGAAGTAGTGCAATATTTTTTGGGATGCGTATTGGTTTTTTCACATGCATGACTACATGGCTACATGTTTGTTTTAATTTAATACCTGGAATAGTATAACAGTAATCCTTCTACCCCAAACCCCCCCTAAATAGCAAAATGTGTAATTTGTAACTTAGAAAAGTATGTAACACTGTATGTGTGCATCCCACGTAAATAATGAATGAATGAATGAAACTCACACACAAACACGCACGCACACACACACACACACACACACACACACACACACACACACACACACACACACACACACACACACACACACACACACACACACACACACACACACACACACACACACACACACAAACACCAGTAGATGCATACCTTAAAGATATGTTGATCACATGTGAATCATAGGGAAACTCAGACATTGAGAGAACTGTAAAGGCGTCCGCATGTTTCTCAGTTCGGTTGAGTTTGTGCATATATTATGACGACATTTTGTGATGTTTTTGCAAATGTTTTTTCTTTTTTTTTAATGCGAAGGTCTCTTAAGGGAGTATGCAAGCACACTCGTTTGGTTCGGCTATCCGAGTTCATCCAGCGATCAGCCTCAGTGCAACGTGTTTAGTGGTGCTAACATTATAAGCTGCTAAATGGTTCTTTTATGTGGATGTTTTTCCCATCGGAGAACAAGTCTGCGTCGCAAATAGCACCCTATCCTCTATATAATGCACCTATAGGGGTCTGGTCGAAAATAGTGCACTATGTAGGGAATAGGGTGCCATTTGGGACATATCCAAAAGCTTTCCCTTACTGTAAAAACAGAGTAGCCCTCATGACACTAATGTGGACACACCTTCAAATTAGTGAACTATGCTATTCAGCCACACCCCTTGCTGACAGGTGTATGTAATTGAGCACACAGTCATGCAATCTCAATGGACAAAGGTTGGCAGTAGAATGACTGAAGCGCTAAGTGACTTTCAATGTGGCACCGTCATAGGATGCCACCTTTCCAACAAGTCAGTTCGGCAAATTTTTGCCCTGCTAGACCTGCCCCGGTCAACAGTAAGTGCTTTTATTGTGAAGTGGAAACATCTAGGAGCAACAACGTCTCAGCCGCAAAGTGGTAGGCCACACAAGCTCACAGAACAGAACAGGACTGCGAGTGCTGAAGCGCATAGTGCGTAAACATCGCCTGTCATAGGTTGCAAAACTCACTGCCGAGTTCCAAACTGCCTCTGGAAGTAACGTCAGCACAAGAACTCTTCGTCAGGAGCTTCATGAAATGAGTTTCCATGGCTGAGCAGCCACACACAAGTCTAAGATCTCCATGCCCAATGCAAAGCATCGGTTGGAGTGGTGTAAAGCTCGCCGCCATTGGACTGAGCAGTGAAAATGCATTCTCTGGAGTGATGAATCACGCTTCACCATCTGGCAGTCTGCCGAATCTGGGTTTCGCGGACGCCAGGAGAACGCTACCTGTCCGAATGCATAGTGCTAACTGTAGTTTGGTGGAGGAAGAATAATGGTCTGGGGTTGTTTTTCATGGTTCGGGCTAGGACCCTTAGTTCCAGTGAAGGGGAATCTTAACACTACAGCATACAATCCAACTTTGTCGCAACAGTTTGGGGAAGGCCCTTTCCTGTTTCAGCATGACAATGCCCCCGTTCACAAAGCAAGGTCCATACATAAATGGTTTGTCGAGATCGACGTGGAAGAACTTGACTGGCCTGCACAGAGCCCTGACCTCAAGCCCATCGAACACCTTTGGGATGAATCTGAGGTGTGCACTATACAGGGAATAGGCTGCCATTTGGGACGCAAACCAATATGTAGTATGTCTTCTGGGCCACCCCGCCAACATCTGCTGATAGTCATGTTTGCTTTTGGCCCAGAAACTGTCCTGAGGTTATCAGGAGGTGAACACTTAAACTACACACACAGAGAGAGAGAGAGAGAGAGAGAGAGAGAGAGAGAGAGAGAGAGAGAGAAAGAGAGAGAGAGAGAGAGAGAGAGAGAGAGAGAGGCTTCATGATTCACTGAAAACCCGTAAACACAAAGTTATATTAACAGGATTGCACTTTTCATGTAGCCTCATTTTGGCCAGCTAATAGCCTAAACACCAATCAAGCACTAAAAGTTAAAATGTTGTTGCTGCAGAATTCTTTTGCTGTGACAATACTGCTCATATTAAGATCCAATATCTGTACGTAATAGGTGCCATTTAGGAATCAGCAAAGTTCCTCCCCTCCCAGGGCCAAATGCATTAGGTTTGGTTGCTGCTGTATGTTGTCATAACTTTCATACAATGCAGGAAATGTAGAACTTGTAGTGTATTTGAGGTTTAAAAAGGCTTCTGAAGTTTGTAATTTCCACTTAGAAATGTCAAACTTGATTTTTCTTTACGAAAAATATATCAACTCCTACAAAAATGTCCACTAATTATACAGTAATCCTCATAATTATTCACATTTATTTTCTTGCTGTAGCAAACTGGCTCAAATTAAGATCCTACATCTGTATATAGTGCACTACTTTAGACCAGGGCCCATGGGACTCTGGTCAAAAGTAATACACTATCATGGGTGTCACTTGGGACACAAGCAGACAGTATGTGCCATTGGTAATTATACTGTTGCAGCTTCATGGGAAAATGTCTGCTGTTTTTGACTCTCAAAGCGGTGGGGACAATGGATTTTCCATTATGGATGCAGTGTGATATGTTGTGACTTGTTGAATTGGCAGGCACACAACTTGAGTTTTTCCACTTTTAATATTCTCAGTCAATATGTGGGTTTTAATGGAGAAAAGATCTGAAGATCTCTTCCAGTGAAAAAATGCGTTATTATTCCCGAAACCCTTTTCAGAAGATTGAGCACTTACTATACATTTTTTTACTGCAACCAAAACCTGTTGGTAATAGTCACAACAACAACAGTAGTTGTTTGGTGATCACGTGTTGTTAAACCATACCGACAACAATACACTGTACATGTTGGATATGACCACAAAAGGCAGAGACAACTTTAATTGATCACATAAAAACTCAATAACAAATATACACTGAGTGTACAAAACATTAAGGACACCTTCCTAATATTGAGTTGTACCCCCCACCTTTGCCCTCAGAACAGCCTAAATTAATCAAGACATGGACTCTACAAGGTGTTGAAAGCTTTCTACAGGGATGCTGGCCCATGTTGACTCCAATCCAACAGTTGTGTAAAGTTGTCTGGATGTCCTTTGGCTGGTGGACCACTCTTAATACATACAGGAAACTGTTGTGTTGTAGTTCTTGACACAAACCGGTGCGCCTGGCACCTACTACCATACCCCAATCAAAGGCACTTAAATGTTTTGTCTTGCCCATTCCCCCTCTGAATGGCACACATACACCAGTGGAGGCTCCTCAGAGGAGGAAGGGGAGGACCATCCTCCTCAGTGAATTTCATAGACTTACACAGTAATTGACAACTTGACAACTTCCAGAAGACGTCCTCCAACCTATCAGAGCTCTTGCAGCATGAACTGACATGTTGTCGACCCAATCAAAGTATCAGAGAATGTATCTAGTACTGAAAGCATTAGCCACAGCTAGCTAGCACTGCAGTGTATAACATGTGGTGAGTAGTTGACTCAAAGAGAGAGAAAGACAATAGTTTAACCGTTTTGAACAAATACATTTATTCCAAAATTAAGGAGAAGCAATAGAGATATATGTATAGAGAGATTTCAGTTTCACTTACTTACGTAGCTAGCAAATGCTGCTCTAACAGAGGGATGCTATGTTAGCTAGCTGGCTATGACTATCCAACAAAACACTGCAACTCTTCCAATTAAAGGTAAGCTTTTGATTTTACTAATTTATTGCCACCATGGCTGTGTGTTTATGCGTGATCAGGGATATATTCATTCCGTCTATTCTGTTGAAAAACATTCCTTAAACAGAAGCAAACGGAACAAACGGAGATAGACATGAATTTGTCCAATAGAAACTCTCGTTTTCAACTGTTGGACTAATGATTACATCCTATATCAGCTAGATGCAGGCAAGAGTGCGCAAGGCGGTATTGAATGTCACTGTCTATCCATGTATGACCATCCTACCCATGCTAGATTACGGAGACATAATTTATAGATCGGCAGGTAAGGGTGTTCTCGAGCGGCTAGATGTTCTTTACCATTCGGCCATCAGATTTGCCACCAATGCTCCTTATAGGACACATCACTGCACTCTATACTCCTCTGTAAACTGGTCATCTCTGTATACCGGTACCAAGACCCATTGGTTGATGCTTATTTATAAAACCCTCTTATGCCTCCCTCCCCCCTATCTGAGATATCTACTGCAGCCCTTATCCTCCACATACAACACCCATTCTGCCAGTCACATTCTGTTAAAGGTCCCCAAATCACACACATCCCTGGGTCGCTCGTCTTTTCAGTTCACTGCAGCTATCTACTGGAACGAGCTGCAACAAACACTCAAACTGGACAGTTTTATCTCAATCTCTTCATTCAAAGACTCAATCATGGACACTCTTACTGACAGCTGTGGCTGCTTTGTGTGATGTATTGTCATCTCTACCTTCTTGATCTTTGTGCTGTTGTCTGTGCCCAATAATGTTTGTACCATGTTCTGTGCTGCTACCATGTTGTGTTGCTACCATGTTGTTGTCATGTTACGTTGCTACCATGCTGTGTTGTCATGTGTTGCTGCCTTGCTATGTTGTTGTTTTAGGTGTCTTTTTTGGTAGAATTGTTTTGTCTCTCTTGTCGTGGTGTTTGTTTGGTCCTATATTTATATTTCATTTATTTTTATTTATTTTTATTTTTAATCCCAGCCACCGTCCCTGCAGGAGGTCTTTTGCCTTTTGGTAGGCAGTCAATGTAAATAAGAATTTGTTCTTAACTGACTTGCCTAGTTAAATAAACAAATTATAAAAAATAAATAAATGTGTCTCTCGACCTGTGTGCACCATCGTTGTAAACTTTCTTTCATATGCTAGATTGTAGCAGTCTCATGATGGTTATAGAGAAAATGTTTGTATCATGTAGTAGCCTAAATCTATTGGTGTTACATTGAACTGGGTGAATGGAATATGAATGACAGTCATCGAATATGCTGTAATAGAAATAAGGCCATGCTCATGAAAATAAATCGTCCTACCTCATCTTAAACGGCACTGACCACAACTGACATAGATAGATAGATAGATAGGTACTTTATTGATCCCCCGGGGGGGAAATTTCATTGTCAAGCAGCTACAACAAAACACAGGGCAGGTGCAAAATGCCACAACGAAAGTACACAAAAGACAGATACACGGTACATGATACATAGAGCGGCAGTATGAAAAAGTATAGAAATACAAGATATCTGGAGTGCAAAAAAAATAAAAGCTAAAAAAAAGACTGCATAGTATGGGTGGTTGGCTGAATATGTACACTATACATTGGTGGATGTTGGATGGTTAACTATACTATACAGGTTGATGGCAGAGAAATACTTCAGTAGCTAAAAATGCGTATGATATGAGCGAGGGTAATAATAGTTTACTTAATAGACAGACTGGGTAAATGAACAGGTAAGTGAAAATTTTGCATGGTTAAATTAGCTGTACAGTTAGGTATACAGTTATATTTACAGATAAGTGAATACTTGCATGGTTACACAAACTGTACAGGTAAATGACAGGAAGAGATACTTTAATAGCTAAATGTGTGTATGATATCATTTGGCACTGGCCACCACAGACTGGTAGAAGGTATGCAGTAGTTTACTGCACACGTTGAAGGATCTGAGCCTCCTCAGAAAGTAGAGTCGGCTCTGGCCCTTTTTGTACAGGGCCCCGGTGTTACCGGCCCATTCCAGCCTGTTGTCCATATGGACACCCAGGAACTTGTATGACCCAACCATTTCCACATCCATCCCCTGTATAGGGACTGCAGTCAGTTGTGCCTTGGTTCTCCTGAAGTCCACCACCATCTCCTTTGTTTTGCTGATGTTGAGCTGAAGGTGGTTCTGCTCACACCACAACCCAAAGTCACTGATTGTGCTCCTGTACTCCTCCTCCTGCCCACCCCTGATGCACCCTACAATAGCAGAGTCATCCGAGAACTTCTGTAGGTGGCATGTTTCAGAGTTATATCTGAAGTCTGAGGTGTAGAGGGTGAACAGGAAGGGGGACAGGACCGTTCCCTGGGGGGGCCCTGTGTTGCTAACTGCCCGTTCTGACACACAGCTCTGTAGTCGCACAAATTGTGGCCTACCGGTCAGGTAGTCCGTGACCCAGGAGACTAAGGGTGCTTCCACTTTCATCCTCCTCATCTTCTCACCCAGTAGCAGGGGCTGAATGGTATTGAAGGTACTGGAGAAGTCAAAAAACATAACCCTCACAGTGCAACCTGCATTGTCCAGGTGAGAGTAGGCCCTCTGCAGAAGGTAGATGATTGCATCATCCACCCCGATGTTGCGCTGGTATGCAAACTGCAGGGGGTCCATTGATGAACAAACCAGGGGTCTGAGGTGAGCGAGGACTAACCTTTCCAGGGTCTTCATGATGTGGGATGTTAGCGCTACAGGTGTGAAGTCATTCAGGACAGTGGGGTGTGCCTTCTTGGGCACTGGGACGAGGCAGGATGTTTTCCACAGCACAGGGACCCTTTCTAGGCTCAGGCTAAGGTTGAAAAGACGCTGGAGTATTCCACACAGTTGGTCAGCACAGACCCTCAGCACCCTTGGGCTGATGCCATCAGGGCCCGCCGCTTTCCACTGATGTAGTCTCTCCAGCTCTCTCTTCACTTGGTTGGTGGTGAAAGCCAGCCCAGGTGGGGAGGTGGGGGGAAGGGGGGTGTTGAGGATCAGTCCAGGGGGAGCAGGGGCGGAGGTGTGGTCATAGATTGTCTCAGCAGAGGTGCTGTGAGCAAAGTGGGGGTGGGACAGCCGTGAGGGTGTGTGGTCTGGGGAGCTGGAGGGGAGGTGGACAGGGCCAGTATCAAACCTGTTAAAAAACAAACATACACAATCCATCTCAA
This sequence comes from Thymallus thymallus, assembly GCA_023634145.1. Classification (NCBI taxonomy): domain Eukaryota; kingdom Metazoa; phylum Chordata; class Actinopteri; order Salmoniformes; family Salmonidae; genus Thymallus; species Thymallus thymallus. The sequence goes on along the minus strand of CM042383.1, from coordinate 12,505,305 downwards.
TTGTCTCCTCCCCTTCAACTATACTGATTGAAGTGGATTTAATAAGTAATAAGGGTTCATAGCTTCACCTTGATTCACCTGGTCAGTTTATGCCATGGAAAGAGCAGGTGACCTTAATGTTTTGTACACTCAGTGTATATCTATACAGTACCCTTCAAAAGTTTGGACACACCTCCTCATTCCAGGGTTTTTCTATATTTGTACTATTTTCTATGAAATCACACATATGGAATCATGTAGTAACCAAAAAAGTGTTAAACAAATCAAAATGTATTTTATATATTAGATTCTTCAAAGTATCCACCGTTTGCCTTGATGACAGCTTTGCACATTCTCTTAACCAGCTTCATAAGGTAGTCACCTGGAATGCATTTCAATTAACAGGTGTGCCTTGTTAAAAGTTCATTAGTGGAATATCTTTCCTTCTTAATGCGTTTGAACCAATCAGCTGTGTTGTGACAAGGTAGGGCTGGTATACAGAAGATAGCCCTATTTGGTAAAAAAACGTCCATATTATGGCAAGACCAGCTCAAATAAGCAAAGAGAAACGACAGTCCATCATTACTTTAAGACATAAGGGTCAGTCAATCCGAAACATTTCAAGAACTTTGAAAGTTTATTCAAGTGCAGTCGTAAAAACCATCACACGCTATGATGAAACTGGCTCTCATGAGGACCACCACAGGAATGGAAGACCCAGAGTTACCTCTGATGCAGAGGATAAGTTACCAGCCTCAGAAATTTCAGCCCAAATAAATGCTTCACAGAGTTCAAGTAACAGACACATCTCAACATCAACTGTTCAGAACAGACTGCGTGAATCAGTCCTTCAAGGACGAATTGCTGCAAAGAAACCACTACTAAAGGACACCAATAAGAAGAAGAGACTTGCTTGGGCCAAGAAACACGAGCAATGGACATTAGACCGGTGGAAATCTGTCCTTTGGTCCAAATTTGAGATTTTTGGTTCCAACGGCTGTGTCTTTGTGAGACGCAGAGTAGGTGAACGGGTGATCTCTGCATGTGAGGTGTGATGGTGTTGGGGTGCTTTGCTGGTGACACTGTCTGTGATTTATTTAGAATTCAAGGCCCACTTAACCAGCATGGCTACCACAGCAATCTGCAGCGATACGCCATCCCATCTGGTTTGCACTTAGTGTTTTTCAATGGGACAATGACCCAAAACACTCCTCAAGGCTGTGTAAGGGCTATATATGTAAGGGCTATATATACAGCGGGTGAAATACAGCGGGTGAAATAAGTATTGAACACGTCACCATTTTTCTCAGTAAATATATTTCCAAAGGTGAAACCTAAACAAAGAAGTTCAGAAATTAAGTTATGTGAAATGACACAGGGAAAAAGTTTTGAACACACTTACTGATATTTATTTAATACTTTGTATAAAAGCCTTTGTTGGTAATGACAGCTTCAAGACGCCTCCTGTATGGAGAAACTAGTCGCATGCATTGCTCTGGTGTAATTTTGGCCCATTCTTCCACACAAACAGTCTTCAAATCTTGAAGGTTCCGTGGGAATCTTGATCTTCAGTTCTTTCCATAGATTTTCAATGGGATTTAAGTCAGGTGATTGGCTGGGCCATTCTAACAGCTTTATTTTCTTTCTTTGAAACCAATTGAGAGTTTCCTTGGCTGTGTGTTTGGGATCATTGTCTTGCTGAAATGTCCACCCTCGTTTCATCTTCATCATCCTGGTAGACGGCAGCAGATTTTTGTCAAGAATGTCTCAGTAAAAAAAGTTTTTTTACCCTCATCAATCAACACTCAATACCCCATGATGACAAACCAAAATTTCGAAATTTGTGCTAATTTATTACAAATAAAAAACTGAAATATCACATTTACGTAAGTATTCAAACCCTTTACTCAGTACATTTTTAAAGCACCTTTGGCAGCGATTCTTCTTGGGTATAACGCTGCAAGCTTCGCACACCTGTATTTGGGAAGTTTCTCCCATTCTTCACTGCAGATCCTCTCAAGCTCTGTCAGGTTGGATGGGGAGCATTGCTGCACAACTATTTTCAGGTCTCTCCAGAGATGTTAGATCGGGTTCAAGTCCAGGCTCTGGCTGGGTCACTCTAGGACATTGAGACTTGTCCCGAAGCCACTCCTGCGTTGTCTTGGCTGTGTGCTTAGGGTCATTGTCCTGTTGGAAGGTGAACTTTCGCCACAGTCTGGAGCAGGTTTTCATCAAGTATATCTCTGTACTTCGCTCCGTTCATCTTTCCCTCGATCCTGACTAGTCTCCCAGTTCCTGCCTCTGAAAAACACCCCCACAGCATGATTTTGCCACCACCATGCTTCACCGTAGGGATGGTGCCACGTTTCCTCCAGACGTGATGCTTGGCATTCAGGCCGAAGAGTTCAATCTTGGTTTCATCAGACCAGAGAATCTTGTTTCTCATGGTCTGAGAGTCCTTTAGGTGCCTTTTGGCAAACTCCAAGCGGGCTGTCATGTGCCTTTTACTGAGGAGTGGCTTCCGTCTGGCCACTCTACCAAGGCCTGATTGGTGGAGTGCTGCAGAGATGGTTGTCCTTCTGCATGGTCCTCCCATCTCTACAGAGGAACTCCAGAGTGACCATCAGGTCACCTCCTGACCAAGGCCCTGGCTACATACACAGCACAAAGAGATGGCTACATACATGCCACAAAGAGATGGCTACATAGACAGCACAAAGAGATGGCTACATAGACAGCAGAAAGAGATGGCTATATGCACTCTATTCAGACAAAATTAGATGTTTGTTTCCTTATGTACCACTGGCTTTTTTTCCCAATGGCTTTTGGAAATTCACACGATCACACATAGTGCTTAATGACACTTGATTAAATATGTTCTCTTTCTCACTCTCTCCTTACCCCTCTCTCTATCTCCCCCGCTCTCTGACTCGCTCTCTTTTTCTCTCGTCCTCTCTTCCTCTCGCTCTCTCTATCACTCTCCGCTCTCTCTCTCTTTCTCTTTCTCTGAATCAAGATTTACTGAGGTATGCAATGGGCATACAAAGCTCTGAGATTAGTGATGGTATCATTCTCTGTATCGCTTCAAAGGGGATTCTCAAAGAGACCATTTCAATGGAGGGAGTGAGATGAAGGCCGTTCACTGAACAACAATTTAGGGAGTGATATGAAGGCCGTTCACTGAACAACAATGGAGGGAGTGAGATGAAGGGAGTGAGATGAAGGGTGTTCACCGAACAACAACAGAGGGAGTCTCAGCAAACAGTTTGCTGTGGTGGATGCTTTTTTTTATTCTGCTGAAATGTGTGAGGATTACATCCTATTTGACTGAACATTACATTTATCAAATGTCTCATGTTGAGGGAACTCAATTAGTCTTCAAGAATCTCTCTATTCCTGGTTTGTGGAAATGTTTATTGAATTAAAGTATATTTCTTTGCTCTGTGTTTAGTGTTAAGTTTATAACTGGGAGATCAATAGTTAATGCTTTGGCTAAGGATAACAAGGAGGGGAAGGCTGTGTGTGTGTGTGTGTGTGTGTGTGTGTGTGTGTGTGTGTGTGTGTGTGTGTGTGTGTGTGTGTTAGGGGAGTGGAGGAGCTTGCTTTGCATGCTTTGTTTTAACATCTATTCAATATGAGTGAAAATCAATTTTTTATTTGGACCAAATGGTCTTTTGAATTGGTGACTCAGGTTACCTGGGAGATGGTGTGTTTGGGTCCCAGTTTTGCTGCCAGGGCCCCACCCACTAGCAGCTGCATTTCACTCCCCAATTACATGTGTCTGTCTGGGGCTACACGGTAGAAAGAACTGGCCTTTGGGGAGGCTCCTCATCCTCATCGTCCTCCTCCTCCTCGATGAGCTAGCTAGGAAGACTAAGGCTGCTTCCCACATGACACCCTATTCTCTACATAGTGCACTACTTTTCATTAGGACCTAATTGTCTTTTTGTGTTGGTGACTCAAGACTCAAAAGTAGTGCACTGTATAGGGAATAGCATGCCATTTAGGACTCAGCCTAATTTACAGGGTTTAATCTATGCTTATGGGAACCCTGTATCATCTCAAAATAAGCAGCCTCGCCCAATGACCCAGTTAGTCACATGCTCTGGTTCTTCTCCAATAGCTTTTGTGTACGGGGCGGTAATCACTCGACTATGTGGTAAGTTAGATCAGTGCAGATGTGTGTCAGTAGACATCTTCTGGAATGATACATAGACAACGCTGTCATAGTTACACTAAATCCAGTCATTAATCTTGTTGTGAAATATGACGACGTGCATGCTATCATACTTCTGTGGAATCATGTCTCTCACGTAGCTAGGCCAATCATAGTCATTATACATTGTACATCTTCACTGTAAAACTCTGACTGTGTCCCAAATGGCACCCTATACCCTATATAGTGCACTACGTTTGACCAGGTCCTGCCATAAATATTTCCACTTGTCTAAGAGTGGTTTTGAGGCCACTGGAAATCAAGTGTGAAAGGTGACATCATACATTCAGAGAGGTTTTTTGCTCACTTCTACATTTGCTGAGACTGAGAGGCCAATGGTTTTATAGAGCATGTGCTCTCTGCATGTGTAAATTCACCAGCACTTTATGACATCATGGCTGATGAGCTAATCATATCAAAGTTTCATAGGATTGGTTGGTTGATGCAATGTATCTGAGTATGTATGCTCTGGTCCCGTCGCTACATTGCTGGGAGTCAGTTGGCCACTGAGTTTCAGGCATTCATCAATAGCCTGGAATACCTCAGAGAATTAGGCCTACTGCTTCTGAATGGGGAGGAGATGGTGCTTCACTGATATTCCTTATAGTAGTATAAAATATAATAAAATAGTATAAAACACTTTTATCAAATCTATTTCACATTTTATTCAATGCAATCTTGTAAATGAACATTAATGATATTCCTTATAGTAGTATAAAATAGAATAACACTTTAATCAAATCTATTTCACATGTATTCAATATAATCTCTGTAAATGAACATTAATGATATTCCTTATAGTAGTATACAGTAAAATAGAATAACACTTATCAAATCTATTTCACATTTTATTCAATGTGATCTCGTAAATGAACATGAATGATATTCCTTATAGCAATATAAAATAGAATAACACTTTTATCAAATCTATTTCACATTTTATTAAATGTAATCTCTTAAATTAACATTAATGATATTCCTTATAGTAGTATACAGTAAAATAGAATAAAACTTTCAGCAAATCTATTTCACATTTTATTCAATATAATCTATGTAAATGAACATTAATAGAGGAAGAAAGGGAGAAAGTTTTAAATCCATAGACCGTATACGGTAATTGTATGGTTTCCCGGGTCAGAGAAAAAGGACTAAGAAAAGCAACATGTGCATATGTCTGTATGTGCAGTTTAACCATGCAGAATATAGGTCAGACGTGAAGTATCTGATTCTACTCAATCTACTGCTTCTGGAGCTGATGTGTAATGCCTTCTCTTGGATATTGACAGAATGGAATATGATCATCACAAATTGTACATGCTTCACGTCTGTGAAATCTCATTATGGACTGTTTCAACCTCCCTCCCCCACTCCCCCATGAACATGAAGGCAAAAGGTTAATACCAATACGTATGAGATCAATTGGAAGAGGGGGAAGAAAGAAATCCAATCCCTCCATTAATCCTGTGAGATGTTCGCCTTTCTTCACTGTGGGCACGCTTCCAGTCCAGGACTATCACCCGTATGCTACTGCAGCTAATTCTCCCAGCGCCGTGCTGCGGGCGGATACTATCAGCCCCATTGCCTTTTAAAATATAAAAAAGAGATGACCTTGTATATACGTCAGACAGTGCCACTATATATTATATTTTCATATTTTTCAACGGCTCCGGTTAGGGATTTTGAATATTTCTTCTTGCTCTACGACACTGGGTGAAATTACACTCACATTTTGGAAAAGGAACTGCATGATAGGTTTATTTATTTGCATATAAACTGCTAGAAATTGCAATCTGAAATCAACTGAAGCCGTGCTTATTTAATTAATTTTTTAAATAACTCAATACTGTCTTTTACTGCCCCTGGACTTTCTCTCCCTGTTTGACCACCTCTCTCAGATGACAATTCAACCCATGAACTTTGTAATGACTGTCCATCTCATGATGTTGTAATGTTTTTATTGTTTTTTGAAATTTTTGCCTTAAAGCGCTTTGAGATTCTTTATAGCTATTCATTTCATAAAGAAACTCAAAGCACTTTAAAGCAACAAAAAAACATCACAACATCATGAAAGTTGAATAAATTATTAATATTATTATTAATACCAGGAATGTGACATTCAAATCATAATTTAAACAAGAACATATTTAATACACACACACACACACACAAAAAGTGAGTGCACAGCACAGTAGTTAGAGCAGAGTGACTACAACACAGCAAAGTGCAGCATGGCTTTGGTGTGTGAATCACTCGTAATGACAAGTGTTCTCCTAAGAATACATCCCTTAGTCAAATGTAGGTGAAACCTCCCAGATGTTATACAATTTATCAGTGTGTGTAGTATAGGCCTGCACATATCGTGTGTGAGTCCCAAATGGCACCTTATTCTCTATATAGTGCACTACGTTTGACCAGAACCAATATACCCTTTGGGCCCTGGTCAAAAGTAGTGCACTATATAGCGGATAGGGTGTCATTTGGGACACAATCATTGATATAGTACATGCAATGGAGTTGCTGATATGTTTATTCAATTAAAGTATATTTCTTTGCTCTGTGTTTAGTGTGTGCTGTTTAAGATGAGGGATGATGTTTTTTTTTCATGAGCATGGCCTTATTTCTATTACAGCATATTGGATGACTGTCATTCATATTCCATTCACCCGGCTCAATGTAACATGGACGGCAGGTAGCCTAGTGGTTAGAGTGTTGGGCCATTAACCGAAAGGTCGCTGTTTCAAATACCCGAGCCGACAAGGTGAAAAACCTGTAGATGTGTCCAAGAGCAAGGCACTTAACCCTAATTTGCTCCAGGGGCTGACCCTGTAGGTAGGCCGTCATTGTAAATAAGAATTTGTTCTTAACTGACATGCCTAGTTAAATAAAGGTAAAAAAAAAAAAGGTTTTAATAAAATAACATCAATAGGTTTAGGCTACCAAGCCTTTGGTTGAAAGTTTACAACATACTCTAGGTATACAGGTCAAGAGACAATTTGAGGAATCAGGGTGACAGTGACACATTCAATACTGCCTTGCACACTCTTGACTGCATCTAGCTGATCTAGGGTGTAATCATTAGTCCAACAGTTGCAAACTAGAGTTTCTATTGGACAAATTCAACTTTGTTTTTCCCTGATTCATTCTGTTTAAGAAACATTTTTCAACAGAATCGGCAGAATGAATACACAACTGATCACCTGCAAACACAGCCACATACAAACAGCATGATCACTTTGCTTGTTATATAATTCCTTCTCGCATCTTTGCACTCTCCTCCTCTTACCTTTTCCCTTTGCTTTTGTGGACTTCATTGCACAACACAACAACAACAGACCAGGTGAAAAAAAACTTTACAAGCCAAACCTTCATATCATAAGCACTAACCGCTACACACAGCCTACATCGTTGTCACTATTATTAGCTAACTTCATAGTCAACATAGTGTCATGACTCTCTGTCCTGGGTGAAGATCAAAGGTGCCAGATCAGCTTGACAAATAACAGTTGTGCCGCAAACGGGTCTTTCTTGCTGCATTATATACTGCATTTCTTATTCGAATAGGCAAATCGGCAGTGTATCAAATACTTGTAAAATGCAAATTAATTATTTAAAAATCATACAATGTAATTTTCTGGATTTTTGTTTTAGATTCCGTCACTCAGGGAGATTGACCGTCATCTTGAACTTCTTCCATTTTCTAATAATTGCGCCAACAGTTGTTGCCTTCTCACCAAGCTGCTTGCCTATTGTCCTGTAGCCCATCCCAGCCTTGTGCAGGTCTACAATTTTATCCCTGATGTCCTTACACAGCTCTCTAGCCTTGGCCATTGTGGAGAGGTTGGAGTCTGTTTGATTGAGTGTGTGGACAGGTGTCTTTTATACAGGTAACGAGTTCAAACAGGTGCAGTTAATACAGGTAATGAGTGGAGAACAGGAGGGCTTCTTAAAGAAAAACTAACAGGTCTGTGAGAGCCGTAATTCTTACTGGTTGGTAGGTGATCAAATACTTATGTCATGCAATAAAATACAAATTAATTATTTAAAAATCATACAATGTGATTTTCTGGATTTTTGTTTTAGATTCCGTCTCTCACAGTTGAAGTGTACCTATGATAAAAATTACAGACCTCTACATGCATTGTAAGTAGGAAAACCTGCAAAATCGGCAGTGTATCAAATACTTGTTCTCCCCACTGTATATATATATATATATATATATATATATATATATATATATATATATATACACTGGGGGCCAAAAGTGTGGAATATTACTCATTCAAGGGTTTTTATTTATTTGCACTATTTGTACATTGTAGAATAAAAGTTAAGACATCAAAACTAACATAACACATATGTAGTAACCAAAAACGTGTTCATCAAATCAAAATTTATTTTATATTTGAGATTCTTCAAATAGCCAAATTGTCAGTTCATGCCGCAAGAGGTCTGAAGTTGTAGTTATTACTGTGTAAGTCTATGGATGGGGGTGAGAACCATGAGCCTCCAAGGTTTTGTATTGAAGTCAATGTGCCCATAGGACGGAAACTAGCTGTCATCCTGCTACACCATGGTGCTAGCCTACAGAGTGCTGTTGAGGCTATTGTAGACCTTCATTGCAAAACAGTGTGTTTTAATATACAGTATATTGTTGCTGGCCACCTAGCTACAGTATTCCTCCTTCCTTGTCCCTAGGCAACGACAATGAAGATAGGTCATAGTGAACAAACAGACCACATCAAACATCATCTATATATTACAGAAATAAAAGTCATTATGTTTTAGAGGAAATCAATAGCAGACCGGTGACTGGTCAGGACAATAAGATGTAGAAGCCCTGCATGTTTTGGGGTCAGCTTACCGGGAACATTGGCCCAAATGATATCAAGTATAATATTACGATCTGATGGCAATGTGTTTGATTGAACATGTTAGAGTTAGATTTACATAATAAATATAATGCAGATTTAAAAACCAAATTGTGAATCACTCATCTTATATAAGACAATAAAGTTGTGGAATCTTATTACCATCAGAAGACACTGATGGCAATATAAAAGACTGAGGGCTCATAAGGTTTTGTTTAATCATCTTATTAAACAGTTTCAAGCTCTGTTCATCCAGGCTTATAGATGTGGAAATGTTTTCCCCCAATAGGATTCAAATCACCAATCATCCTCTCCAAAGACATACACCACACAGATCATTGAAGTGGTTGTAACCAAAGATATTGAGTATCAAATACAATTATTTTTAACTTTGCTACAGTAAATTACCTACTTAATCAACAAACGAAAGTTAAAGTGTTTCTTATACCCTGCAGAGCTTGGCATAAACACACACACGCACACACGCACACAAATCTGTTTTCTGGGATGGAGCCACAGACTCCCTGTTGTTTATCCATCTCTGCCAGTTATACAGAGCTCAGAGCTCGTGGATGGGCTGTCTGTTGTCAGTGAGGCTCGCATCCGGCCTGGGGATTTGATACAATGCATCTATTGCTTCAATGAAAGTGCTCAAAGTGGAGAGGAAAAAAAATGACTTGGCTCAATGACATGGGTGACGTGCACCCGTTGTCCCTGTCTCCCGATGTGTTGTTGCTTTAAATTACCCTGGCCATGGCTGTTGCATGATTGCATGATTTCTCACCACATGGTGGAAACTATGCTGCCCTGCTGCCCATTCATTGTAAATGAATACAACCCCAAACCCCCCCTTTAGAAAGAATCCATTTGAATGGTCTCCATTCCAGACAGAGATGGGCTTGTGTCTGTACGTGCCAACCAGTTCAGAGGCCACATTCTTGGGGAGTGAAGTGGAGTGAGTGGAGGCCTACGGTAGGTTGCATCCCAAATGGCAATCTACAGCACATGTATTCCCTACATAGTGCACTACTTTTGACCAGGGCTCTGATCAAAAGTAGTGCACTATATAAGGAGTAGGGTGCCATTTGGGATGCAGCCCTGGCCTGCAGACAAAGACATAGCTCCCCCTAGGTCTGCAGTCAGAAGAACAAAACAGCATCATTGCTGTTAATTGCGCATGAACGTTTCTGTACATCCTTGATGGTGAAAATAGCACCTCCTGAACCTCCAGGGCTGTGTGTTCTGTTTTGTCAAATCTACAAGAGCAGGACATTGTAAAAGCCAGACGTTTGTTTTTGTCTGCTTTTTGATGTTGATATCGCTTAACCTTCTGTGTTCAACACCAAGATAAATACCTAGTAACATTGGTTGCTTGGCAATAAAGTGTTCTGATTCGGATTCTGCAGATGCATGAGAACAGATCGGTTTTAAGTTCAGTAGGAGATCTATGCTCTTGATCATAGATATTGTGCTGACCCAATCTTTTCTGTTCTATATAATTATAAAGTTCAATATTAACCTCTTTAATTTTGATTAGCAGCATGTTTTGATTGAAGGCTTAAAAAAAGCTTCCTTGCATGTTGCACTCTCTTCTTGCAGGAGAAAAGGCACTTGGACAATGGCACTACTGTATTTCTCTGCGTCTGCACAATTTTAAGCTGTGCTTGCAGTAAATACTTACCCCCACCACCATCACCATCCTAAATAGTCCCTTTTTCATTCTGCTCCTGTCTAGGGTCCAGCTACCCACCCACCCCTAGCAGGCAATGAGAGAGACCAGGGGCTCACTCCTCTTTACAATGCCAGAGACCACCCTTTTCAGTCTCCGAGCAATGTTCCGACTCACTCACAATCGGGACATTCACAAACATGGGATCCGAGCCATTTCCTTCTGCTAGCGTCTCCCATTAGCTCAGACACGGAGACAGAGGCTACGTCCCCAATATTGGCAACCTATTCCCATAGGGCCCCGAGCCAAGATTCACAAGTGGTGAGAAATCACATAGCTATGTCCCCAGTGAATGTATCTGTGTGAATGTGTGTGAGATCCCCAAAACAAGGAAGCATAGCCAGAAAGTGTCTGGCACGGGGCCAGAATGCAAAGTTCACAGATCACCATTCAGTAGCAAGAAAGCCCAAAACCAAAAACCTCTCGTAGGTCTTAGGTTTGTTTGTTTGTTTGTTTGTTTGTTTGTTGTGTGTGTGTGTGTGTGTGTGTGTGTGTGTGTGTGTGTGTGTGTGTGTGTGTGTGTGTGTGTGTGTGTGTGTGTGTGTGTGTGTGTGTGTGTGTGTGTGCCCTATTCAGGTCAGGAGGCTGGCAGTAAGTGGATTAATCACTGTCACCTGGGCACCACGGAGCAGCAATTTAGATGCTAAGTACAGTCTTTACCCATATATCTTTAGTTAAAACAGTAGGGAAGCAGAGAAGAGACCACACAGTGGAGAGAGGAGGGAGGACAGAGTTATGACAAACAGAAAGCTCATATATTAACTGTAATTTTATGCAGTGCCAGCCACCAGGTTATGAGGAACAGCAATGTTTTTTTGTTGCATTTGTCGGGGACAAACTGTTCATAGATTAAGATGTTAAAGAGGAGGTTGGTTGTTTTTAGCGATTTAGCACAAAACATTTTGTATTTTCCATGAGGAGGAAATACTCACATAAAGCCCCTCTTTCTTGTTTCACACAAATCACTGGGGAAAAATAAGCTTGTGGTTGAAGCCTTTCTAGTTGTCTCCAAAGCATTTTTAACCTATTAAATGAAAATGATGAGGGGACTTGGTTTACTTTTGGTGTTATTGAGCACACAATTCCTTTCTGGAACTAGCTGTCACTGGAAATATTTCAAACTATTACAACAACACGGTGAGGCATCAAAATCCTGCACATAACATGCCGATCCGATTCTTTCACATAAAACCAAACTGAACATCTAGGATCGCTCCTAATCACTACAAGAGAGCCAGAAAGTTGTCCAGCACAAGGTTGGTGTCCTATCGAAGACTCCAGATGCACAGAAGGGCCTAGTACCAGGTCATCTTCAGACAGGCAGAGCTGACCTCTGGACGTATAGCCCAAATGAAAAACACCTGTATTGAAAGGAAAAAATAATCCAGCTGCAGCCCCTCTCAGGTCTCAGGTTCTGTCCCAAATGGCTTACTATTGCCTTTATAGTGCACTACGTTTGACAAGAGCCCTGTAGGACCTGGCGAATAAGGACACAGACTCAGTCAGTGATCTGGGCCACTGTCTGGCTGACCAAGCTGCAGGTTGACCTCAGTCTTCAACTACAGAGGAATTACAGTCGTATGAAAAAGTTTGCGCACCCCTGACAATTTCCATGATTTCCATTTATAAATAATTGGGTGTTTGGATCAGCAATTTAATTTTGATCTATCAAATAACTGATGGACAAAGTAATATTTCAGTAGTGAAATGAGGTTTATTGGATTAACAGAAATTGTGCAAAATGCATCAAAACAAAATTAGACAGGTGCATAAATTTGGGCACCCCAACAGAAAAATCACATCAATATTTAGTAGAGCCTCCTTTGGCTAAAATAACAGCCTCTAGACGCTTCCTATAGCCTCTAATAAGTGTCTGGATTCTGGATGAAGGTATTTTGGTCCTTTCCTCCTTACAAAACATCTCCAGTTCAGTTAGGTTTGATGGTTGCCAAGCATGGACAGCCCGCTTCAAATCATCCCACAGATTCTCAATGATATTTAGGTCTGGGGAATGGGATGGCCATTCCAGAACATTGTACTTGTTCCTCTGCATAAATGCCCGGGTAGATTTTGAGCAGTGTTTTGGGTCATTGTCTTGTTGAAATATCCAGCCCCGGCGTAACTTCAACTTTGTGACTGATTCGTCAACATTATTCCCAAGAATCTGCTGATATTGAGTGGAATCCATGCGACCCTCAACTTTAACAAGATTCCCAGTACCGGCACTGGTCACACAGCCCCGCAGCATGATGGAACCCCCACCAAATTTTACTGTGGGTAGCAAATGTTTTTCTTGGAACGCTGTGTTCTTTTGCCGCCATGCATAACGCCCCTTGTTATGACCAAATAACTCAATCTTTGTTTCATCAGTCCACAGCACCTTATTCCAAAATTAAGCTGGCTTGTCCAAATGTGCTTTTGTGGTGTATGTGCAGAAAAGGCTTCTTCCGCATCACTCTCCCGTACAGCTTCTCCTTGTGCAAAGTGCGCTGAATTGTTGAACGATGCACAGTGACACCATCTGCAGCAAGATGATGTTGTAGGTCTTTGGAGGTGTCTGTGGGCTGCTTTTGACCGTTCTCACCATCCTTCGCCTTTGCCTCTCCGATATTTTACTTGGCCTGCCACTTCTGGCCTTAACAAGAACTGTGCCTGTGGTCTTCCATTTGCTCACTATGTTCCTCACAGTGGACACTGACAGCTTACATCTCTGCGATAGCTTTTTGTAGCCTTCCCCTAAACCATAATGTTGAACAATCTTTGTTTTCAGGTCATTTGAGAGTTGTTTTGAGGCCCCCATGTTGCCACTCTTCAGAGGAGAGTCAAAGAGAACAACAACTTGCAATTGCCCACCTTAAATACCTTTTCTCATGATTGGATGCACTTGTCTATGAAGTTCAAGGCTTAATGAGCTCACCAAACCAATTGTGTGTTCCAATTAATCAGTGCTAAGTAGTTACAGGTATTCAAATCAAGAGAATGACAAGGGTGCCCAAATTTTAGCACAGCCTATTTTTCACATCTGATTTAATTTCATACAACTTAATATTGCTACACTAAAAATCTTTGTCTGGACAATACCCCAGTACTCAGCTTTTATTAGAAAATGAATGGCATGCCACTGTGATCATTTTCTGTGACGACAGAGTAAATTATTATGCAGCCTCAGAGGGGTGCCCAAACTTTTGCATACGACTGTACCTTTATCTCTATGAGTCTGGCCATCGTACTTTGGTTGCATTCGAAATCACACCCTATACACTATACAGTGCATTACTTTTGATCAAAAGATCCCTATGTCCCTATGGGCCCTGGTCAAAAGTAGTGCACTATATAGAGAGTAGGCTGCCATTTGGGACATTTACGTGGGCAAACAGGGCAGTTGTACACCTTCTGAATGGTGGATACTTCGCTGGTATTACAGTGCTGAAGATAATGAGACAAGGTCCTTGGGTCATCTCTCTGGCTATTGCCCTGCTACTGTGTACAAGAAGATGGTGAGGCACTACTTAGCAAATATTTTGCCTTCAGTTTCTCCCTGCTATCTGCAAAATGAACTGTACTAACCCAACATACTGTATATCAGCTATACAGTACATAGCTACAAACTATAATATGAATGACTATTCACAATAATAATATTATTGTGTGCATGTACACCAGTGGAGGCTCCTCAGAGGAGGAAGGGGAGGACCACCCTCCTCAGTAAATCTCATAAAAATAAAATGTGTAAAATATTTAAAAAGTTACCCTTTTTAGATAAAACTATACTAATTATATTCATGTCACCAAACAATTGATTAAAACACATTGTTTTGCAATTAAAGTCTACAGTAGCCTCAACAGCACTCTGTAGGGTAGCACCATGCTGTAGCCAGAGGACAGCTGGCTTCCGTCCTCCTCTGGGTACATTGACATCAATACAAAACCAAGTCTCATGGTTCTCACCCCCTTCCACAGACTTGCACAGTAATTATGACAACTTCTGGAGGATGTCCTCCAACATATCAGAGCTCTTGCAGCATGAACTGACATGTTGTCCACCCAATCAAAGGACCAGATAATGAATCTAGTACTAAAAGCATAAGCTACAGGTAGCTAGCTAGCACTGCACTGAATAAAAAGTGGTGAGTAGTTGACTCAAAGAGAGAGAAAGACAATAGTTGAACAGTTTTGAACAAATTAATTTCTTAAAAAATTAAGGAGAAGTAAGAGATATATATATATATATATATATATGACATTTTTTTTAATCACTTTCACGTTCACTTATTTAGCTATCAAATGCAGCTAGCTAGTTTAGCTTACTCAAACACCAGGCTCAAACAGAGGGATGCTATGTTAGCTAGCTGACTATGACTATCCAACACCAACACGGGAAGTCAAGGTACGTTTTTGGTTTTATAAATGTATTGCCACCGGGTCCCGCTGCTAAACTGTTTACTGAGTGTACACTGTACTGCATGATTTACTAACGCGTTAGTCCTATGCTGACCATGACGTTACTGTCACGGTGCGTCGGATTAATGGGACGGTAAGCGGAGCGCTGGTGAAGTGTCATCCTTTTTATTTTATGAGTTGGTATCACGAGGCATAAAATAACAAAGGAGAGTATAATAAAAAAGTAACAAACACGATTACAACAAAAACACGGTGACTTACTTTGTGGCCTGCTGGCAGTGCAGACAAACAAAAGAACAATGATCCACACACAGGTGGATCTGGGCAGATCTTAAATACCATCCCCAATCAGAGACAACGCTAGACAGCTGTCTCTGATTGGGGATGATAATCTCCCTGATAATGTGTGAGAGCCTGGTTGTGTGCCTCTCTCCTCCCCTAGGTGGGAGTAAGAGGCCTTACCACAACCAAGCCCTCACAGTACCCCCCCCCCTAAGGTGCGGACTCCCGACCGCACACATACAATCCCCCCTCTCCTGAAAAGAAAAAAAAATGTCCAAAACTAGGGGGTACATGGCGGGGTACTGAGGTGGTTGCTGGTGGGGGCTCCGGTTCCGGTTCCGGGCGTGGCACAGGCTGTGAGAGTAGCTTTCCTCCTACCTCTCCGTTGCACGCCCGGTCCGGTCCGGACCCCGGCGCGGTGGTTCCCCCCTCAGTACTCCCGCCATTCACCAAGTCCTGTCTGGACCCTGGTGCGGGAGCCCTCGACCCTGGAGAGGGGCTGACAACCGGCCCCGGACTGGGCACCGGTGGAGCGGACTGCTCCGTCACTGGAGCGACGTAGACGACCGGCCCCGGACTTGGCACCGGTGGAGCGGACTGCTCCGGCACTGGAGCGGCGCAGACGACCGGCCCCGGACTGGGCACCGGTGGAGCGGACTGCTCCGTCAATGGAGCGACGTAGACGACCGGCCCCGGACTGGGCACCGGTGGAGCTGACTGCTCCGTCTCTGGAGCGACGTAGACGACCGGCCCCGGACTGGGCACCGGTGGAGCGGATTGCTCCGGCACTGGAGCGACGCAGACGACCGGCCCCGGACTGGGCACCGGTGGAGCGGACTGCTCCGGCACTGGAGCGGCGCAGACGACCGGCCCCGGACTGGGCACCGGTGGAGCGGACTGCTCCGGCACTGGAGCGAAGCAGACGACCGGCCCCGGACTGGGCACCGGTGGAGGAGGCTCCAGGCCTTGAGCTGTGGCTGGAGGCTCCGGGCTGCTGTCCTTCGCTGGAGGTGGCGGAACGCTGACCTTCGCTGGAGGTGGCGGAACGCTGACCTTCGCTGGAGGTGGCGGAACGCTGACCTTCGCTGGAGGTGGCGGAACGCTGACCTTCGCTGGAGGTGGCGGAACGCTGACCTTCGCTGGAGGTGGCGGGACGCTGACCTTCGCTGGAGGTGGCGGGACGCTGACCTTCGCTGGAGGTGGCGCTGACCTTCGCTGGAGGTGGCGTGGCGCTGACCTTCGCTGGAGGTGGCGTGGCGCTGACCTTCGCTGGAGGTGGCGGGGCGCTGACCCTCACTGGAGGCCTCGGGCTGCTGACCTTCACTGGAGGCCTCGGGCTGCTGACCTTCACTGGAGGCCTCGGGCTGCTGACCTTCACTGGAGGCCTCGGGCTGCTGGCCTTCACTGGAGGCCTCGGGCTGCTGACCTTCACTGGAGGCCTCGGGCTGCTGACCTTCTCCGGATGTCTCGGGCTGCTGACCTTCACAGGAGGCCTCAGGCTGCTGACCTTTACAGGAGACCTCCGGCTACTGACCGTCACAGGAGGCCTCGGGCTGCTGACCTTCTCCGGAGACCTCAGGCTGGATGCCGTGCCCACCCTGGGCACCGACGCAGAGGTGGTCTTCAGCCCTGCAGCTGGTCTGGCTGTCGGCCCCAGACTGGGCACCGACACGCTATGGAGCTCCTGCTCCACAGCGGGACTGAACGTCGTGCCCACCCTGGGCACCGACGCAGAGATGGTCTTCAGCCCTGCAGCTGGTCTGGCTGTCGGCCCCAGACTGGGCACCGACACGCTATGGAGCTCCTGCTCCACAGCGGGACTGAACGTCGTGCCCACCCTGGGCACCGACGCAGAGATGGTTTCCAGCCCTCTGGTTGAGCTGGCTGTCGGCCCCAGACTGGGCACCGACGCGCTATGGAGCTCCTGCTCCACAGCGGGGCTGAACGTCGTGCCCACCCTGGGCACCGACGCAGAGATGGTTTCCAGCCCTCTGGTTGGGCTGGCTGTCGGCCCCACACTGGGCACCGACGCGCTATGGAGCTCCTGCTCCACAGCGGGGCTGAACGTCGTGCCCACCCTGGGCACCGACGCAGAGATGGTTTCCAGCCCTGTGGTTGGGCTGGCTGTCGGCCCCACACTGGGCACCGACGCGCTATGGAGCTCCTGCGCCACAGCGGGGCTGAACGTCGTGCCCACCCTGGGCACCGACGCAGAGATGGTTTCCAGCCCTCTGGTTGGGCTGGCTGTCGGCCCCACACTGGGCACCGACGCGCTATGGAGCTCCTGCTCCACAGCGGGGCTGAACGTCGTGCCCACCCTGGGCACCGACGCAGAGATGGTCTCCAACCACAGAGCTGTGCTGGTGACCGTCGCGGTAGCCTCCGTGCGTGGAGTAGGCACGGGGCGTACTGGACTGGGGACACGCACCATAGGTCTGGTGCGAGGAGCTGGCACGGGTCGCACCGGGCTGGAGACACGCACCATAGATTGGGTGCGAGGAGTAGGCACAGACCATACCGGGCTGGGGGAACGCACCACTGGTCTGGTGCGAGTAGCTGGAACGGGCTGTACCTGGCTGGGGAAACGCACCGTTGGGTCGGTGCTTGGGCTGGCACGGGTCGCGCCGGGCTGGGGAAACGCACCATAGGTTTGGTGCGAGGAGCAGGCACAGACCGTACCGGGCTGGGGGAACGCACCACTGGTCTGGTGCGAGTAGCTGGAACGGGCTGTACCTGGCTGGGGAAACGCACCGTTGGGTCGGTGCGTTGAGCTGGCTCGGGTCGCGCCGGGCTGGGGAAACGCACCATAGAGCTGGTGCGCGGAGCAGGCGCGGGCCGTACCGGGCTATTGTTGCGCACCGATGGTTTGGTGCGCTGAGTCGGTCTCCTCCTCCTCCGACTCTGGACCGGCGCTGGAGGCACCGGACTGGGAACTGACGCTGGAGCACGACTGTGCCTGTCGTCCCTACTCCAACGCCAATCCCCATCCTGTGAGGGCTCCTCCGGGAACCCCCACGAGTGAGGGAACAGAAGCACATCGCTGTCGTCTTCCTCCGACTCCTCTCTGTACTCCTGCTCCCATGGCTGTAGGGGCTCCTCCTGGAACCCCCACGAGTGCAGTGGTCGGGGCTCTTCTCCCTCGATCCCCGACCACCCCCATAGCCCCCCCCCAAAATCAGTTTGGGGGTTTTTCTGGGCTCCAGGCTGGTCCTCAGTACTAGCCCGGTGACGTGTCCTCCGTCGTCGGCGCCTCGACTGCTCCGGACCCCAGCCTTTCTCCACCGCATGATAATGGTAGACATCCTCTTTCGACAATTTCCCCATATCGTAGAGGATGTCTACCAAAGTCTGCTCTCGCTGCGTCCCGGGGTGGTGGATCATTCTGTCACGGTGCGTCGGATTAATGGGACGGTAAGCGGAGCGCTGGTGAAGTGTCATCCTTTTTATTTTATGAGTTGGTATCACGAGGCATAAAATAACAAAGGAGAGTATAATAAAAAAGTAACAAACACGATTACAACAAAAACACGGTGACTTACTTTGTGGCCTGCTGGCAGTGCAGACAAACAAAAGAACAATGATCCACACACAGGTGGATCTGGGCAGATCTTAAATACCATCCCCAATCAGAGACAACGCTAGACAGCTGTCTCTGATTGGGGATGATAATCTCCCTGATAATGTGTGAGAGCCTGGTTGTGTGCCTCTCTCCTCCCCTAGGTGGGAGTAAGAGGCCTTACCACAACCAAGCCCTCACAGTTACTTTAGCTAATATGGTGACAACGATGTAGGCTGTGTGTAGCAGTTATGATATGGTTTGGCTTGGAAACCTTTTTTTGCCTGGTCACATACAGTTGATGTTTTGTGCATTGAAGTCCACAAACAAAGGGAAAAGGTGAGAGGAAGAGAGAGCATAGATGCGAGAAGGAATACAACGTGGCTGAAAGTGAATTGTGTTTACGTGTGACCAGGGGTGTATTCATTCCTCCGATTTTGTTGAAAAACATTTCTTAAACTGAAACAAAAAGAATGATACGGGGATAAACATACCTGAATTATTCCAATAGAGACTCTCGTTTGCAGCTGTTTGATCAGCTAGACGCAGGCAAGAGTGTGCAAGGCGGTATTGAATGTGTCACTATTGTCCATGTGTCACTGTCTGTCCCCTCAAAATTTTATCTCGACCTGTGTGCACCTACGCTGTAAACTTCGTTCATGAGCTAGCATGTAGCAACCTCATGATGGGTATAGGGCACATATGAGTATCATGTAGTAGCCTAAACCTATTGATTTTACATTGAGCTGGTTGAATGAATATGAATGACAGTCATCCAATATGCTGTAATAGAAATAAGGCCATGCTCATGAAAATAAATAATCGTCCTCCCTCATCTTAAACGGCACCGACCGCCACTGATGTACACATACCCATTTGTGCATTCAGCACATAGAGAATATTGCATCACCCCATTGTCTGTGCCTTTCAATATAAAGGCCTCAAGTGATATCAAACAACTGATATCATCATTCAATCCTCCCTTTGAATAACCAACCACAGAGACTGTTACGTATAACAATAGCTCACTTTGTCAATGACGTGAGCTCGCTCCAAGCTCCCCTGTAGTGGAACATTTCAGAGGAGGAAGGTGATGCAGGTCAGAAATGTGTGTTATGTAATAGACTGACAGGTTGAAACAGTGCTGCGATCCAATTCCCCCAAGATATCCCCCCCCCCAACCTTGGCCCAGAAAAACAAGCCTGTGTCTGTGTGTACATGTGTGAACCTGTGTGTGTGTGTGTACACCTGTGTGTGTGTGTGTGTGTATATGTGTGTGTGTGTTTTCTGACATTTTCATTCTCCCCACCTCTCTCTTCCTATCCAGTCACTACATGCATGCAACTCAGTGTTCCTGACAAGAATATAAATCATCTGACGGACAGCTACATTTTTCTAAGATGGAGAACATTTCTCAAGATATTGCATTCCTCTTTTATACATAGCATGTTTTGATGCTTACTATTGATGATGATGATGGAAAAGGAAAACAACAATGTGATGGTGCTACTTTCGAAAAACATTTTACTGCATAATACAGTGATATTCAACTCTGACCCTACGAGGTCCATAGTACAGTGATATTCAACTCTGACCCTACGAGGTCCATAGTACAGTGGTATTCAACTCTGACCCTACGAGGTCCATAGTACAGTGGTATTCAACTCTGACCCTACGAGGTCCATAGTACAGTGGTATTCAACTCTGACCCTACGAGGTCCATAGTACAGTGGTATTCAACTCTGACCCTACGAGGTCCATAGTACAGTGGTATTCAACTCTGACCCTACGAGGTCCATAGTACAGTGGTATTCAACTCTGACCCTAGGAGGTCCGGAGTCAGCTGGTTTTCTTTTCTACTTGATGTTTAATTTCACCCACCTGATGTCCCAGGTCTAAATCAGTCCCTGATTAGAGGGGAACAATAAAATAAAAAAGGCAGAGGAACTGGCTTCAAGGTCCAGAGTTGAGTTTGAGGGGCATAGTTGATCAATCTCAATAGGGAAGGTTACATCTAAACAGACTGAGGCATAGGTTTCTGCAGCTGCATAAAACATCAAGAAGGCATACAGAAAAGTGTTCTCACCATCCTTCGCTAGCCAGCCTGCATTTAACAAACAGAGTCAGCAGACTGGGAAGTAACAGTATTCTCACAACAAACAAACCATTTCATTTAGATATTTAATATTTAATATTTTCATCTGTGTGAGAATCCTTGAAACAGAAAACATATTCAGACGATACCCTCTCTAAAACACGACAGAACTTTACAGACTTGCTGTTGAGTCTGACCCACAACATGGAGTTAAATAATCACAACTTTATACAAGCTGCTGAGGTGTAAGTTATCAGCTGCAAGGCTCTCAGTCATTCACACACACATGCATGCACACACAAGAACACACTCACTCACTCACTCACTCACTCACTCACTCACTCACTCACTCACTCACTCACTCACTCACTCACTCACTCACTCACTCACTCACTCACTCACTCACTCACTCACTCACTCACTCACTCACTCACTCACTCACTCATTCATTCATTCATTCATTCATACAAACAGGCATAGTTTGGCCTTCAAACAGATGTCACCAAGCCCTGAACGAAGGGTCAGGAGAGGAACGTGACCACTACTGAACCATATTATATATCTGGTGGTTTTGAGCCACGAATTTGCAGATTGACTGACAGGTAAAATCTTTTTGGCTTGGTTATCTAGCTAGCTATCCAATTTTTATGTTTGAAAATGCATCTGGACACATTACCAGCTTTTTTGTTTCACCTGCCGGCCAGTTCCTGGTCTGAGAGCATAATTTCAGGAGTGGCCTGAAGTGTAGAGGAATACAGCGGTGCTGAGGCAGAGGGCTGGTAGTGAGGATGATAGGCGACTATTCTGAAATTTGTGTATTTAGCTTTTTGGCACCCAGAGCTGCTGAGGCATCACCCAAGTGGGTGCTACACAGAATGGAAGAGGAGAAGTCCAGTGGCTGTAAGACACAGGTTGCTCCACAGACATGCCCTCTAGATTATCAGCAGACTCCATCTCCATCCTAACGTCACTCTGACCAGCTCCCTTCGCTCAAGCCATTAACTGACCCTCTCCATCTTCTGAGGTTGCAGCTTTCGAAGACTTGGCTTCTATTGGTTGACCTGTCATCATACTGTATATTGCTTGTTTGTTTTTTGTTCTTGAACCGCTTTGATATTCTATGAAAAGTGCTATAGAAGTTTTATACATTATTATACGTTTTGAGGTGAGGAATTGTGGTGGTTACTCAAGTTACCACTATATTGTTATGCTAACCAACCAGTGGGAGAGGTAAAGTAGAACATAACTATTTTCTCTCCACAGAAAAGCAGGTTTTTTTTATCGCTTTCTTTTTCTAGCGTGTGAGGGCTCTTCCCACTGGCTCACTGCTTGTGGGTTGACGGAGCATGTTTGTATGAGTTTTTGTTTGTGTGTTTGGGTGCATGTGTGAGCTGTCAGCTTGTCAGCTTGTGTCAGCTTGTAAGTGTTTGAGTGACATGTGAGATCAAGGGGAGACGTTGGGGTGTCTACTGGCCCAAATTGTTCTCCCCAGGATTACAAAGCTTTTTATCACAGTGGGAGAATAGGCTGAATCCCAAATGGCACCCTATTCCCTATACATTTGATCAGTCTACGATACCTCATGCATTGCGGTATTATTGTTATTATATTACTCACACATTTTCCAATCTGTTCTAACTTTCTTAGTGAAGTATTGCTGAGGCACACAAAGGAAAATCACATTTTTAATCTGATGTTTTGCCCATAGATTTGGCATGTATCATGGATTTTTTTTCCTGCTGGCGACTCATTTCTGTCCTTGGTATCTCCATCATGACTCACAACATCACAATAGAAATGAAAAGCATTCCCCTACACTGCTGTCAGTGCTGGAACTCATTTCCTCTGTGCAAAGTGCTGTGTATCTGAGGAAAAAACATTACGGTTGTATCCCAAATGACACCCTGTTCCGTACATAGTAGACTACTTTTGATCAGGACCCATAGGGCTTTGGTCAAAAGTAGTGCACTATGTAGGGAATAGGTTGCCATTTTGGACATATACAATATTGGAGCTGTTAGCCCTCACCCCTCCCTCAGACAAATAGTGTATATTTCTAAAGGAATTCCCTTGGTGTGGGAGTGGACCTTGTGCAGATGTTAGAAGTTGGAATTCAGCCCTTTTACTCTACAGAATAGCCCCCTCTTATAATTTTCTCCCTCTTTCCCTTTCTTTCTTTCTCTATCCAACTTCTGTCTTCTGCACGCAACTGCAAGCAGACACAACATGCATATGGTGGAACCCAGTCTTTTTGCTCGACAGAAACCCCCCATCTTTTTCTCTATCCAACTCCTGCCTTAATCTGCACTCAGACGCAACCTCTGTACTTGCTTGTTTATTCACTCACATAAACACACACAAGTTATGCTTGTCCCAGGCTTTTTCCATGACCAGTTGTGGAAGTCAAAAAGTCTGCTGTAAAAGTGGAGCACTAGGAGCAGTAGGAGAACTATGGGACTAAGTACACACGCAAGACAAAGAGATGGATTTTCAACATTGAATACTCTCAAAGCAACACAACAACACATTGAATTCAAGTCCATCCAAAAAGCAGGTCAAACTTGAGAAAGGCAGAGTAATAGAAGAATGCATTGATTGATGTTTTATGACATAACAGAGTTTGACATTTTGATTGCAACTTTTCCATAGCCATGTTTTATGGTGGTGGAGGGATGGAGGGAGGAGGGGTGGAGGGATGGAGGGAGGAGGGGTGGAGGGATGGAGGGAGGAGGGGTGGAGGGATGGAGGGAGGAGGGGTGGAGGGATGGAGGGTGGAGGGGTGGAGGGATGGAGGGAGGGAGGGAGGGAGGGAGGGAGGGAGGGAGGGAGGGAGGGAGGGAGCGGTCCAAGAGCAGACTGTGTCTGTTTCTCTAATCCTTTCTCCCTCTCAGCTACTGGGGAGTCCTGCTTCACCATCCATACCAGAAACACACACAAAATAGTGGATGGGATCTGTTTGACTACTGTAACTCATTACTGTACCAAGTTCTCTCCAACACTACAGTATGTCCTCAGATATGAGATACATATGCTCAAAGAACCATTTTTAGCGCATTCGTATGTTATATGATGTAGTTAAAACTCTTGTGCAAAAAACTGCATTATCGCACACCCGTTGTATAATGTCCCACGTTCTTTTCAAGCAACAGGTGATATTGTGTAACTTGAGAAATGTGACTATTTAACAATAGTTTTTTATTCCACATTTGTGCGTCATTCCATCACATGTAAATTATATTTCCATGTGGTGGTTTCATGGCATCTAGCTCTGTCTTTCCATACACTGTGTATCTATGGTAATTCCATTAAATTACCTAGGGTGATACATTGCAATCAGGAGCTGGCATATTAGGACATATTTACAGTGCCTTCAGAAAGTATTCACACCCCTTGACTTTTAGATTTAATTGTAATTTTTTTGTCAACGATCTACACAAAATACTATGTAATGTCAAAGTGGAAAAATAATTCAATTATTCAAATGATTTGTTTTACTTAATGGAAAATAAAACACTTGGTTAGATAAGTATTCAACCCCCTGAATACATGTTAGAATCACCTTTGGCAGCGATTACAGCTGTGAGTCTTTTTAGGTAAGTCTCTAAGAGCTTTGCACACCTGGATTGTACAATATTTTCTGATTATTGTTAAAATAACAATTTTCGAGTCTTGTCATATATTTTCAAGCCGATTTATGTCAAAACTGTAACTATGCCACTCAGGAACATTCAATGTCGTCTTGGTAAATAACTTCAGTGTATATTTGGCCTTGTGTTTTAGGTTATTGCCCTGCTGAAAGGTGAATTTGTCTCCCAGTGTCTGTTGGAAATCAGACTGAACCAAGTTTTCCTCTTGGATTTTGCCTGTGCTTAGCTCCATTACATTTATTTTTATCCCCCAAAAAACTCCCTAATCCTTGCAGATGACAAGCATACCCATAATATGATGCAGCAACCACCATGCTTGAAAATATGTATTGCGGAGTAACTACAATGTTGTTGATACATCCTAAGTTTTCTCCTATCACAGCCATTAAACTCTGGTTTCCTTCCTCTCCGGCAACTGAGTTAGGAAGGGCGCCTGTATCTTTGTAGTGACTGGGTGTATTGATACATCCAAAGTGTAATTAATAAGTGCACCATGCTCAAAGGGATGTTCAGTGTCTGATTCTTATTTTTTTAACCCATCTGCCAGTAGGTGCCCTTCGTTACAAACCATTGGAAAATCTCCCTGGTCTACAGGTCATTTGTATGTGTGGGATACAGAGATGAGGTATTCATTCATCATGTTAAACACTATTATTGCACACCGAGTGAGTCCATGCAACTTATTATGTGACTTGTTAAGCACTGTACTTATTTAGGCTTGCATAACAACGGGGTTGAATACTTATTGACTCAAGACATTTCAGATTTTCATTTTTAATTAATTTGTAAACATTTCTAAAAACGTAATTCCACTTTGACATTATGTGGTATTGAACAGTGTATGTATGTGTGTGTGCATATGTGCGTGCGTGCATTACAGAAACCACTGCATAATGAACACCAGATTGCTATAGCAACAAGGTCAATGCAATTACTACCTCATTGGACAAACAGCGGTAAGCCATGGCTTTCAAAGGGATGGATCGACACACACACATGAAAGAAGATGTAATCCATCATAGAAGAAGCAGAGTGGTGCATCCACATGGAAACCTACTATGCAATGATTATGTTGAGTATAGTAGACTTCTATTAGCTTAGCTGACCAACGTGACTACACAGCAAGGAAGAGCTGTGACTCACTGTTAGGAGGACTTTGAGAGCTGGTGTCAGCCAGACTAGACTTCTACAGCATACCTCTCACAAATCAAATTAAGTAGCCTAGGAAGCAGACCAAAAAGGAAACCCAGCACAAAATGGTTGTCTCTGACCTCCCCTTCGTTTTGGAACTACACGATAATGGAAAAAAGTTGTGTTGTTAAATAATCAGCTGGCTAATGAAATGATAATGGCCCACCATGTCAGTAAAGTCACAGCATCCTGCAGACAGTGTGCGTGCCTGTGTGTGTGTTTGTGTGTGTGTGTGTGTGTGTGTGTGTGTGTGTGTGTGTGTGTGTGTGTGTGTGTGTGTGTGTGTGTGTGTGTGTGTGTGTGTGTGTGTGTGTGTGTGTGTGTGTGTGTGTGTGTGTGTGTGTGTGTGTGTGTGTGTGTGTGTGTGTGTGTGTGCGTGTGTGTGCGTGAGTGCGTGCGCGTGTGTGTGTGTGTGTGTTTGTGTGTGCGTGTGTGTATGTGTGTGCGCGTGCGTCCCACAGCATACTGCAGACAGGCAGGGAGCTCTGATTTAATTAACTTTTTTTCCTCTTCTGCCTTTCTGTCTTTCATCAAGTCAGCCTAAAAACTATGAATGGTCCTCTTAGGTCATTTAGCTTGATCACTCAGACTGCCTGGTTCGGTTCAGCCTCATCTCTACTCATGTTTGAAGAGATAAGAAAAAGCGGAATTATTAATTGATCCAACTCACTCTGCATTCTATCACTGTCTGACCACACAGTGAGCATTTTCTAGGTCGTAACAGGACTACAGAGTACATGTGTCAGGTTCTGACCATAGAGAGGCCTTTTGCTTTTCTATGTTCTCACGGTCAGGGACTGACAGTAGAGTTCTGGCGAACTCTATGGCAGGGATTGGTGTTTGGTCCCCAATTAGAGGCAGCTGCGAAGCATTGTCTCTAATTGATGGCCATATTTAAGCTGTATGGTTTCTGTCCAATATTGTGGTTTCTTGTAGTGATTATGTTCAGTGTTGAGCACGCACTCAGTTTGTGGTCTTGTATGGTATTGTTTTTGATTCAAGTTCGCTTTATTAAACATTGTCGAACTTCAGTGGCGCGGCGCTTTGGTCCATCATTTCACAACACCGTGACAACATGTAAGATGCAGAGGGTGTTTTCTTTGGCGTAGTTCACTAAAAGGTTAGTATGTCATCGTGTAAAATAAATGTTCCAGTTAAAAAAAAAACTATTGAATAGAATGCATGCATGTTGAAGTATTACTTTTATTTTTTATATCACTGGAGTAAAAGGAATTCAACCTTTGTCAGTGCCTGAAATTACCTCACAACCACACTACTCTAAAGGGTACATACTGTAAGTATGACTCATTTATTACATTGAGTAGTAAGGGCCATAATTCATTTCCATGGAGAGTTGTTGAGTTTTCCCTGGTTAGCCTAAGTGGCAGTGCCTGACTAAAACCGCCTTACAATCACACTATTCTAAATGTACGTTAGTATGACTCATAGAGCGATAATAACCTTATAATTCTCTCTACTAACCAGGGCCAAAAGTAGTGCACTATAAAGGGAATAGCATGCCATTTGGGACCTATCAATGTACTTTCACCCACAACCCCTCCCATCAAGCCCAGTGTAGGGCAGGGATATCCCACACAAATTACTGGATGTTCTGAGTCATACTGTAACGCCCACAAAGGAATCCCATCCTGTTTTCTAGACTGCAGGCTAAATCAGAGGAGGAGATCATTGGCATCATGCTGTACATGGAAACGCTGCTATTACCTCTGTTACCACAGCTAGTTGGACTTCAAGTTATAGTCCACATCCCAAATGGCAACCTATTCCCTTGAACTTTTGACCAGAGCCCTATGGGCACTATACAGTTAATAGGGTGCCATGTGGGACGCAGAGCGACTTGGCTTTATTCTCTTGGCTATACTGTGGATTACGGCTTGTCAGTCCATCTTCCATCATGGCTTACAGCCAGTTAGAGTAGGATCAATGATATTACATTGACAAACGTTTTTATATGGGCTGGTAAAGTGTGTATATATACAGTGGGGCAAAAAAGTATTTAGTCAGCCACCAATTGTGCAAGTTCTCCCACTTAAAAAGATGAGAGAGGCCTGTAATTTTCATCATAGGTACACTTCAACTATGAGAGACAAAATGAGAAAAAAAAATCCAGAAAATCACATTGTAAGATTTTTAATGAGTTTATTTGCAGATTATGGTGGAAAATAAGTATTTGGTCAATAACAAAAGTTTATCTCAATACTTTGTTATACAGTGGGGAGAACAAGTATTTGATACACTGCCGATTTTGCAGGTTTTCCTACTTACAAAGCATGTAGAGGTCTGTAATTTTTATCATAGGTACACTTCAAATGTGAGAGACGGAATCTAAAACAAAAATCCAGAAAATCACATTGTATGATTTTTAAATAATTAATTTGCATTTTATTGCATGACATAAGTATTTGATCACCTACCAACCAGTAAGAATTCCGTCTCTCACAGACCTGTTAGTTTTTCTTTAAGAAGCCCTCCTGCTCTCCACTCATTACCTGTATTAACTGCACCTGTTTGAATTCGTTACCTGTATAAAAGACACCTGTCCACACACTCAATCACACAGACTCCAACCTCTCCACTTTTTGGTCTAAACTCCACTCGCCGTGTTTGGAGGAAGAAGAAGGATGAGTACAACCCCAAGAACACCATCCCAACCGTGAAGCATGGAGGTGGAAACATCATTCTTTGGGGATGCTTTTCTGCAAAGGGGACAGGACGACTGCACCGTATTGAGGGGAGGATGGATGGGGCCATGTATCGCGAGATCTTGGCCAACAACCTCTTTCCCTCAGTAAGAGCATTGAAGATGGGTCATGGCTGGGTCTTCCAGCATGACAACGACCCGAAACACACAGCCAGGGCAACTAAGGAGTGGCTCCGTAAGAAGCATCTCAAGGTCCTGGAGTGGCCTAGCCAGTCTCCAGACCTGAACCCAATAGAAAATCTTTGTAGGGAGCTGAAAGTCCGTTTTGCCCAGCGACAGCCCCGAAACCTGAAGGATCTGGATGGAGGAGTGGGCCAAAATCCGTGCTGCAGTGTGTGCAAACCTGGTCAAGAACTACAGGAAACATATGATCTCTGTAATTGCAAACAAAGGTTTCTGTACCAAATATTAAGTTCTGCTTTTCTGATGTATCAAATACTTATGTCATGCAATAAAATGCAAATTAATTACTTAAAAATCATACAATGTGATTTTCTGTATTTTTGTTATAGATTCTGTCACTCACAGTTGAAGTGTACCTATGATAAAAATTACAGACTTCTACATGCTTTGTAAGTGGGAAAACCTGCAAAATCGGCAGTGTATCAAATACTTTTCTGTAAGTCTTCACAAGGTTTTCACACACTGTTGCTGGTATTTTGGCCCATTCCTGCATGCAGATCTCCTCTAGAGCAGTGATGTTTCGGGGCTGTCGCTGGGCAACACGGACTTTCAACTCCCTCCAAAGATTTTCTATGGGGTTGAGATCTGGAGACTGGCTAGGCCACTCCAGGACCTTGAAATGCTTCTTACGAAGCCACTCCTTCGTTGCCCGGGTGGTGTGTTTGGGATCATTGTCATGCTGAAAGACCCAGCCACGTTTCATCTTCAATGCCCTTGCTGATGGAAGGAGGTTTTCACTAAAAATCTCACGATACATGGCCCCATTCATTCTTTCCTTTACACGGATCAGTCGTCCTGGTCCCTTTGCAGAAAAACAGCCCCAAAGCAAGATGTTTCCACCCCCATGTTAAATCTGTCGTTCTGCCCCTGAACAAGGCAGTTAACCCACTGTTCCTAGGCCGTCATTGAAAATAAGAATATGTTCTTAACTGACTTGCCTAGTAAAATAAAGGTAAAAAAAAAAATAAAAAAAAAAAAAAAAAATGTTTCACAGTAGGTATGGTGTTCTTTGGATGCAACTCAGCATTCTTTCTCCTCCAAACACGACAAGTTGAGTTTTTACCAAAAAGTTCTATTTTGGTTTCATCTGACCATATGACATTCTCCCAATCCTCTTCTGGATCATCAAAATGCTCTCTAGCAAACTTCAGACGGGCCTGGACATGTACTGGCTTAAGCAGGGGGACACGTCTGGCACTGCAGGATTTGAGTCCCTGGCGGCGTAGTGTGTTACTGATGGTAGCCTTTGTTACTTTGGTCCCAGCTCTCTGCAGGTCATTCACTAGGTCCCCCCGTGTGGTTCTGGGATTTTTGCTCACCGTTCTTGTGATCATTTTGACCCCACGGGGTGAGATCTTGCGTGGAGCCCCAGATCGAGGGAGATTATCAGTGGTCTTGTATGTCTTCCATTTCCTAATAATTGCTCCCACAGTTGATTTCTTCACACCAAGCTGCTTCCCTATTGCAGATTCAGTCTTCCCAGCCTGGTGCAGGTCTACAATTTTGTTTCTGGTGTCCTTTGACAGCTCTTTGGTCTTGGCCATAGTGGAGTTTGGAGTGTGACTGTTTGAGGTTGTGGACAGGTGTCTTTTATACTGATAACAAGTTCAAACAGGTGCCATTAATACAGGTAACGAGTGGAGGACAGAGGAGCCTCTTAAAGAAGAAGTTACAGGTCTGTGAGAGCCAGAAATCTTGCTTGTTTGTAGGTGACCAAATACTTATTTTCCACCATAATTTGCAAATAAATTCATTAAAAATCCTACACTGTGATTTTCTGGAAGTTTTTTCTCATTTTGTCTCTCTTAGTTCAACTGTACCTATGATGAAAATTATAGGCCTCTCTCATCTTTTTAAGTGGGAGAACTTGACAAAAACTTTTTTGCCCCACTGTATATATATATGGGCTGGTAAAGTGTGTGTATATATATGGGCTGGTAAATTGTGTGTATAAATATATACAGTCGTATGAAAAAGTTTGGGCACCCCTGACAATTTCCATGATTTCCAATTATAAATAATTGGGTGTTTGGATCAGCAATTTCATTTTGATCTATCAAATAACTGATGGACACAGTAATATTTCAGTAGTGAAATTAGGTTTATTGGATTAACAGAAAATGTGTTGTATTCATCAAAACGAAATTAGACAGGTGCATAAATTTGGGCACCCCAAGAGAAAAATCACATCAATATTTAGTAGAGCCTCCTTTTGCTAAAATAACAGCCTCTAGAAGCTTCCTATAGCCTTTAATGAGTGTCTGGATTCTGGATTAAGGTATTTTGGACCCTTCCTCCTTACAAAACATCTCCAGTTCAGTTAGGTTTGATGGTTGCCAAGCATGGACAGCCCGTTTCAAATCATCCCACAGATTCTCAATGATATTCAGGTCTGGGGACTGGGATGGCCATTCCAGAACATTGTACTTGTTCCTCTGCATAGATGCCCGGGTAGATTTTGAGCAGTGTTTTGGGTCGTTGTCTTGTTGAAATATCCAGCCCCGGCGTAACTTCAACTTTGTGACTGATTCTTCAACAATATTCCCAAGAATCTGCTGATATTGAGTGGAATCCATGCGACCCTCAACTTTAACAAGATTCCCAGTACCGGCACTGGCCATACAGCCCCACAGCATGATGGAACCCCCACCAAATTTGACTGTGGGTAGCAAGTGTTTTTCTTTGAACGCTGTGTTCTTTTGCCGCCATGCATAACGCCCCTTGTTATGACCAAATAACTCAATCTTTGTTTCATCAGTCCACAGCACCTTATTCCAAAATGAAGCTGGCTTGTCCAAATGTGCGTTTGCATACCTCAAGCGACTCTGTTCGTGGCATGTGTGCAGAAAAGGCTTCTTCCGCATCACTCTCCCGTACAGCTTCTCCTTGTGCAAAGTGCGCTGAATTGTTGAACGATGCACAGTGACACCATCTGCAGCAAGATGATGTTGTAGGTCTTTGGAGGTGGTCTGTGGGCTGTTTTTGACCGTTTTCACCATCCTTCGCCTTTGCCTCTCCGATATATTACTTGGCCTGCCACTTCTGGCCTTAACAAGAACTGTGCCTGTGGTCTTCCATTTCCTCACTATGTTCCTCACAGTGGACACTGACAGCTTACATCTCTGCGATAGCTTTTTGTAGCCTTCCCCTACACCATTATGTTGAACAATCTTTGTTTTCAGGTCATTTGAGAGTTGCTTTGAGGCCCCCATGTTGCCACTCTTCAGAGGAGAGTCAAAGAGAACAACAACTTGCAATTGGCCACCTTAAATACCTTTTCTCATGATTGGATGCACTTGTCTATGAAGTTTAAGGCTTAATGAGCTCACCAAACCAATTGTGTGTTCCAAATAATCAGTGCTAAGTAGTTACAGGTAT
The DNA here is from genome assembly GCA_023634145.1 of Thymallus thymallus. Lineage (NCBI taxonomy): Eukaryota > Metazoa > Chordata > Actinopteri > Salmoniformes > Salmonidae > Thymallus > Thymallus thymallus. Next base: position 12,473,058 of record CM042383.1, on the reverse strand, counting down.
TCAAATCAACAGAATGACAAGGGTGCCCAAATTTTTGCATAGCCTATTTTTCACATCTGATTTAATTTCATACAACTTAATATTGCTACACTAAAAATCTTTATCTGGACAATACCCCAGTACTCAGCTTTTATTAGAAAATGAATGGCATGCCACTGTGATCATTTTCTGTGACAGAGGGGTGCCCAAACTTTTTCATACGACTGTATATGGGCTGGTAAAATGTTGAACTACTGTTCCCCTTTCTCTTTTTCCCTTTCCCTGAATTGATCCTTATTCTTCAAGCTCCCATTCCCCGCCATAGGGCCTGAACATTACAAAGTAATAAATGAACCTAAAAGCCTGTGATCGACTCAGCTTGACTTATTGTGGTTGTATACACGCATGATAGAGCATGTAAATTGCCTGGAGTCAATGAATGTGAAGAATGCCCACAGGAGCAGACTCCATTTACTGCTGTCTCTGGGACTGCCTGTATAGCCTCTAGAGAAATACACGTAGATGTTTTTCCTATAGGCTAGCTATTACCTGGGGCAGTTTAATTCAATCAATAACACCAATTTAAATGTTTTATTCTATTCTATTCCATGTTGGTTTAATGCTAGCCTGAAACCAACCCCCAAAATCTATTTATGTTTGAGTTATTGTTGGTAGGATGCAGCTGCTATCCAACATATCACCTTTCTAATTTCAATAGGCATACATCATCCATTGAACTCCACAATGATAAAACAAACTCATGAATCTACACACAATACCCCATAATGACAAGTCAAAAACAGGTTTTTAGAAATGTTTGCTAGTTTATAAAAATAAGGTATTCAGACCCTTTACTCAGTACTTTGTTGAAGGACCTTTGGCAGCAATTACAGCCTCACGTTTTCTTGGGTATGAATGCTACAAGCTTGGCACGCCTGTATTTGGGGAGCTTCTCCCATTCTTCTCTGCAGATCCTCTCGAGCTCTGTCAGGTTGGATGGGGAGCATTGCTGCACAGATATTTTCAGGTCTCTCCAGAGATGTTCAAGTCCGGACTATGGCTGCGCCACTCAAGGACATTCAGAGACTTGTCCCGAAGCCACTCCTCTGTTGTCTTGGCTGTGTGCTTAGGGTGGTTGTCCTGTTGGAAGGTGAAACTTCGCCCCAGTATGAGGTCCTGAGCACCCTGGAGCAGGTTTTCATCAAGGATCTCTTGATCCTGACTAGTCTCCTAATCCCTGCCGCTGAAAAACATCCCCACAGCATGATGCTGCCACCACCATTCTTCACCATAATGATGGTGCCAAGTTTCCTCCAGACGTGACACATTGCATTCAGCCAAAGAGTTCAATCTTGGTTTCATCAGACCAGAGAATCTTGTTTCTCATGGTCTGAGAGTCTTTAGGTGCCTTTTGGCAAACTCCAAGCGTGCTATCTTGTGCCTTTTACTGAGGAGTTGCTTCCATCTGGACACTCTACCATAAAGGCCTGATTGGTGGAGTGCTGCAGAGATGGTTGTCCTTGTGGAAGGTTCTCCCATCTCCACAGAGGAACTCTAGAGCTCTGTCAGAGCAATTCTGAGGTAGAGTCTCAAGTCTTTTAGGGCCAAGTCTCAAGTCCCTTTTGGCAATGGCTTTCTGCCTGCTGTGGGTTAGGTTTAAAAAATGTATTTCCTACATTCCTTTTTGGACTTTCATAAATGTAAAGTTAGTTGCCAAACACTGTCATAATTATAGAATTTACAGCATATTATTTAAATATGACATGATTTCACATACTTTGATAAACGATTTCTAACTTTAAGATAAACAATAGCTTAACTTGCGTTTTAATGTTCCGATCTATATAGCAATAGCATACACAATGTCCGTTCAATCAAATAAGAACAAAGTGCAAATATGAGTAACCACTGTCCTCCCATTGAAATAGACATGTCCTTGTCTGCATATTTTTTGCGGTACGCAGACGTTCTAGAACGCTTTTGAGCCCTCTGTATTACAGTTTTTCTCGATTGTTTACACACATTTTCTGAAAGCATGCCTCATATTCTCAGAACTCTACACACAAATCAAAAAACACACACACAATGGGCAAAACCCCTCAATTCTCCAGCAAAATGAAACTTTACATTCAAAACAATGTTATTTCTTATCAAAAGGGTATTTTGTTTTCAAATGACACACACAAACCATCGTATGAATAGACATTTATAAGAACCAGTTGAACACTGATGTGCTCAATGTAAAACACTATGATGAATGGAAAACACTTCTTCTCCATTCATCATAATGACTTATGCCTTTTTTTGGTTCAGTGTTGCCATTACTACAGACAGTACATACATAAGTGTGTTGTAAAATATTTGAGAATATTGTTTTTATACTCAGAACACACAAATACACGGTAACAAATATATTTTATTTTTCCCACAAAAACAATGTACACAGTGTACATCCCATTCCCAACCAACACAAAGTTGCACATACAGTGGTCTACATACAAAACAGAAGAATTTAATGTATACAGTTACAGTAAAAAAAAATAAAAAAATAAAAGAAAATAACTATGCTGTATCCTCTCTTCAGTTGCGGTCTGGCCACAGCACCTCATCCACATCACAAGCAATGTTTTCCCTGGCCAAGCAGCGGGGGAAATATCGCCTAGCATGGCGATTCCAGCCATGAAAAGCATCAGCTGCTATATCTCCACATGCGTCTTCCATAGCTTGGAGAAGAGGTACACGCATTTGTGGATTTCGGTCATACACTTTCCATCTCCAGGCAGAAAAAAATTCCTCAATAGGAATGCAGGCCAAACATTCTGATGGTGTATACTTTGTGGCTTTAGCATCTACAAATATACACCTGTGGATTTAAAACCAAAAACAGTTGTTTATAATAAGACCTTTTATCTCAGACAAACACATGAATGACATTACTCTGTAGGTGGTCTTACTCCTAAACAGCAGATAACCAATCAACATCGTAGTGAGTTAAATGAGATTTAAATATAAACATCTGGCTGCAAGGTTGGTGAAGGTGACAGTGGTGTCATCACAAACATTCATTGGCAATGTCAGACCTGCTTTTCAGACCCACTTCGATTACTTTGAACAACATTTGCACACAAACTTTCTTGGAGACCCTTGTGTAATGTTCTTGCAGACAATGAATGCATGGCAGTAACTAGCAAATTTTTTTGTTTTATAACCTGTCATGAGAGTGGGAAACCTAAGGACAAACTATGTAAATTACATGCACACAAACAATATTGAGGGGAAAGGAGTGACCACTGCGCCACTTGGGAGCCCAATATACAGGACACTTAAAACATTACAGGACACTTAAAACATTACAGGACACTTAAAACGTATACAGGACACTTAAAATGTATACAGCACACTTAAAACATTAAAGGACACTTCAAACATTTACAAGACACTTAAAACATTGCAGGACACTTAAAACATTACAGGACACTTAAAACATATACAAGACACTTCAAACATATACAGGACAGTCCGTGGCTGTTTCTAAGGAGCCTGTTGGTGCAAAAAGACAATATTGTGCATCTTGCCCTTGCTGAATTCCTGTGATAAGTGTGCATTCTTGAGTAAGCTGCTGTTGCTTTCCATTCATCTTATGTCATCCTTAATAAGTGTCTGAGATTGTTCTTCCATCATCTTAATGACATCTGGCCTCATGTACAAGAAATTAAATATCTCACCACTCCGTGTAATCACCCCAGATTCCATCCACACTGATGTGGATGCTACAGCTTTTTTATCTGCAGAGAAAAATGCATGGCCATTGAAATCTTAACTCAAAATGTATTGCTTATTACAAAATCCATGATGAAATGCATTCTTCTCCCTTGCCCCTGAACCTCTATTGATTGAACAAGGGCAATTTGTTTTAAATGATTGAGGTGATTACATTGCAGTGATCACACAACAATATTACCTATGGTGCCGCGATCTATTGGCAATACGTCAGCCTGTATGTTTTTACAAGATTATATTTAATTTCTTAAGCTCTCATATTGACAAGATGAGGAATGAATTACTTGAGAATTTATGAATGTTGTATTGATTCCCTTTTAAACACAAACTTAATCTGCTGTTGTGTATGGTGGTTTGATGTTGTCCACAACTCATCTGTATTCCTTTTAACAACTGTGCTTTTTCCTTACTTATGTTTGTATAAGACAGCAATGATATGAAAAGATTTGTTATTATATTGCCAGTTTCCCACTGTCATGTCTCTGGCTTTGATTAAATGTGAGACATGCTATTTTATAAAATAGATTATTCAACGTTTAATTGATGATATGATTGAATTAAATCATTAATAACCTGGGGCACCACGGAAGTGTGTTTATAGAGCTGCTGTCTTCCGAATAAAAACCCTTAAAGATCTGAAGATCTTATATCAAATAGCAGTCAATGATTAATCGTCACCTTATTTCAGTCTCATCCTGAAGATCGTAAGATCAAAATCTGCACGAATCCTAGCTCCCATTGTTGAATCAACATACACAAATTGTCTTAATGATTTAATTACTAGCTAAAAAATCACACAGAATTACATATTTATACAACAGTCTAGATCATACATGTCAGCAATCATGCTATGCTAACGTAAACACAATATCTTATGCCTTCTAATAACCGCCCATTCGGATAAATGAAATGCAATTAGCTTCGAAAGATGGGTCAAAGACGGAAGACTGGTCCTTGGAGAGTCTTTCTGGTTGCAGTGTCTGTGTTCGTCTTAGGGCGTGTTAACCAACTGCAGTCTGACAACAGCGACCACCAAGATCTGATCACTTCTTCTTTAGTGAATCACAGTTCAAAGTTCGTACCAAATTACCATAATCAGCTCGTGCTGTATTCTGGCTGGTCTAGTCAAAATTCCAAAATTATACCTGGCGATCGTCATCTCCAAGTTATAGTTCAATTAGCTTTCGTTAGATAGAGTTGTAGTTCAATTAGCCCTTTTTAAATGCATGGACACCAGTCCTAGCGTCATAGGGAACTCTAGGGCTAGCGTCATGACACCACCAAGCAATATAATCCCTAGTAATATTACTACAGAGCAATTACTTTTTATTCAGTGTATATTACCCTTGGGGTAGTAATAAAGATTTTATTATGTGAACAATAGTTCAACTGCATATTTCAACTCCTACAGTTGCAACGCAGACTACATAACCTCACACTCACATCCAGAGCACTGGTTTAGACCGCTATTACTGTAGTTCATTCTGGCCTTCCTTTCTCGTCACTCTAATGAATGCTGCTTCCGCCATCAAGTCTCAATCAATAATGCAAAAACCCAGCCTGAAGTGAACTCCATCCTCTCTCTCTCTCTCTCTCTCTCTTTTTCTTTCTTTCTTTTTCTTTCTTTCTGTTTCTTTCTCTCTCTCTGTCTCTTTCTGTCTATCGCTCTCTTTCTCTCTCTCTTTCTCTTTCTCTCTTTCTCTCTCTCTCTCTCTCTCTCTCTCTTTCTCTCTTTCTTTCTCTTGGGATAATGAGTCAGGTAAATTTTCCTTTTGAGCTTTAACGGCCTTTAACGGGACAATTGGGTTAGTCGGTTTTCAGAAGGACTAGTGCCATCGTGGCAACACAACTTGTTTTGAACATCCTTTGTGACCACTTAGATTTAGAGATGCACTTAGCTAACCGATGGGCCCTTTGGAAATGCAACAAAAACTATAGTGATAACTTTCGAGGTCAATTGAGATGGGAAAATAGTCTGAAAGAAAATGTTGAACCCATTAGCTCCAATCTCTGCAACTTTGTTGAGTTTCCAACAGTATGTTATGTTTGCATGGGGGAAGTACTGTATAACAGACATTTTCAGAGGATGTTCTGCTAATAGGATGCTAGCTGTTGTCTTAGAGTGGTTGGAATGGATACACGATGAGACATACTGTATTAGACATCTTCATTTTACTGTTTGTAATCATCTTGGAAATCTTATCATCAGTGCAACCAAGAACAGAGAAGACTGGGCTTCAAGTCATTCTTCATGTGAATGTGCAGTGATACATGCAAAGCATAGTGTTTCTCTTTAAGGCTTAGCATGATGGCACTGTAGCCTAGTCTACTATGTTCTTGGTTGCGCTGATGATAAGATTTCCAAGATGATTACAAACAGTAAAAAGGAAGATGTCTAATATGACTCATATTGTGCCAAAATGCAAAGCCTAAACGAGCAACACTTTATCCAATTTTGTCAACAACTTTTGTATTGTTGCAAGTCTGTTCATTGTGCATATTACTGTAACTGGTAATAAAAAAGTTTTTTTCATGGCTCATCTGATTTTGGTAATAACCCTGCACAGCTATTCCATTTAAGTACACACTGCTCTTGTGTTAGCGCGGCAGGTGTGTATTATGTTGTTGTAGCGTGAAGGTTGCATTGACTCAATACCATTGACTAACAGGGAAAACCGAACAAGCAGGTGCTTGCAGGAGACGAGATGTGTGGTGGGAGGGATTGAAAGTACTAATTACACTGCATTTTTTATATTTCCATTCACTCACATACACTGACACACACAAGCAAGTACCAAGGCATGTGCACAGTACACGGATGGATATTACAGATATAGGATCTTAATTTGAGCCAGTTTGCTACAGCAGAAAAATAATCCTGCAGCAACAGGAAATGTTAATTATTATGTGGATTATAACTAATGGACACTTGTAGGGTTTGATAGATTTTTCGTCAAGTGTGAAATTTCAAAGTGGAAATTACAAACTTCAGAAGCCGTTTTGAACCTCATATACATTTCAAGTTTTACATTTCCTATATTGCAAGAAAGTTATCCTGCAACAGGGTGATCAAATTAAGGTCCTACATCTGTAGGAATCCTGCATACACTGTGAGTCAACCCTCCGGGCCCGGAGATGCTAATCCCTTGTCTATATAGACCTTCCGTCTATACTTTCAATGCATTCACCATAAATGACTAATGTATAGTCTATACATTGTGCATCCCAAATGGCACCTTATCCCCTATATAGTGCACTACTCTATGGGCCCTGGTCAAAAGTGGTGCACCATATAGGGAATAGGGTACCATTTGAGACACAGCCCCAGTCACAATGCATAACTAATGAGCAGGCTATAAACACAGTGTTATGAATGAGTAATGTACTCCCTCCTTGTATGTGTGTGTCTGCGAACCAATTCAATTATATAATATGTTGTAATGACCACTGACTGTGTCCCAAATGGCACCCTATTCCATATGTAGTGCATTACTTTTGACCACTACATAGGGAATAGGGTACCATTTGGGATGTAGGCTGGGTCTCGGTTGCATTTCCTGGTTCTAAAGCATTTTTACGGCCAATGAAATCCAATGTCTGACACGTCTCGTCCCCCTGCCCAGGGGATAGATGAGGGGAACACACATTCATCCATCAGCATGCTTTCTGTATGCTCCCTGTCACATCCTAGGCTACGGCCCAAATGGCTCCCTCTTCCATATGTAGTGCACTACTTTTGACTCTGTTGACCCTGGTACTATATGGGGGATAGGGTGTCATTTGGGAAGCACACCAACTATCCCCACAAGGCAGATCAGTGAGAAGGCAGATCAGTGAGGATGAAAATCAGCATGTGGTGTGTAGAGGACTCAGGACTCCACTTGAAACTCGATATGAAACTTGAGACTTTATCCTGCATGTTTACCCAGCATTGACATAGCTTGGCAATATGATCAGAAATGAAGTCAATAAATCCTTCATTTCAGTAATGTAAAACTTTTGATACTTTTTGATAAAACCAAACACTTTTAGACTTTTACTTCTACTTGAGTAAAGGTAAAGATAACTTAATAGAAATTGACTCAAGTAGAAGTGAAAGTCACCCAGTAAAATACTACTTGAGTCAATTTCTATTAAGTTATCTTTACCTTTACTCAAGTATGACAACAAGGTACTTTTTTCACCACTGTGTAAAACAGGCTTTGAGATCCACAAATCCTTGTTGAAAGGTCATGGCTGCATACAAAATGACACCTGATTCACTTTATAGCACACTACCCTATAGGTTCATGTCAAAAGTAATGCCCTATATAGGGGACAGAGTGCCATTGGGTGACACATCAGGTGTCAGAGGTATTGTAAAGTAGTATTTTCTAATGTGAGTTTTAATGCATATGTCATTTCTGTTTTGATTAATTCAATTTCCCTTAGAGATTTCATGGTCAAATGTTGGCTGTCGAATTGTAAAGCAGTGTTGTGCTTCAGTTATTTTCCCATTAAAGAAAGGCCGTTAAATCTACATGCATGTTGTGCTTACCAAACTGGGCATGGAGAGCTTCAAATAACCTGTGCAGCAAAATGGAAGGCTAGAAGGAACCTGGCTTTAACATTACTGAGCAGCCTCTTATATCTGTCATACTTGGCTTAGTACGAGGCACTTGCATCTTAATTCAGTTGAACATTGGTCAGCATGGGTCTCAATCGTTAGTGCTTTATAGTTTTCTAGACAACTATAATGTTAGTCATACAGCATCACGTAGCCTACTGTATACTGTAGGTATGATGTAATCAACATTTATTCCTCAAATCCAAGGGAGCACTCCTCATATTCTTGTACACACAGACTGATTGTGATTGATGACCACAAAGCAGAGGTTTTGACAGCCTATCAAAAGGAACCTTCATGTACTCCAAACCACCCACTTTATTACCACCACACAAGAGCATCTAAGCAGTTACTTTAATGGTGCATCTGCTATACTCCGTACCTCCTCTCCTCTGCTGTGCCTCAGTATTGGCATTGTAAAGGACCATGTAAATGCCCTCTGTTGTACATCGGCTTGCCGCTACACAGCCACTGGATCTTTTCACTCCATCAAAGCGTAGCCTGCAGTCTTTTATGTCAATATGAAGCCAAAGTAAATAGCTGAAAATGAAGAAAAAATTGAAATGGGTGGGTTTTGTTTGAACCTTGAAGTGTGGGTGTGTGCAGTATCACAGGTAGTCAGACTACACATTGACTGACTGCACTGTGAGCACTGGTGTGTGACTGACTCTTCTCCCAACTTCTCTGTTTTCACAAGGAGGAGAATAGAATACATCTCAATGCCTCCCAGTGAAGAAGATCCTCTGAGTGTGAAGGAGTCCGTGGGCCCAAATTGAAAACTGCAGTGTAGAGATAGACAGATTGATTATAGGGGCAGTGTGTCCACTCCAGAGAGGGCTTATGAGCACTTGGCTATGACTCCCTTGCAATCACTCAGACCCTTAACTCTCCTGTGAAGTGAAGTCCAATTACCTGGGCATGTCCAGGGCGTCTGTGAGAGAAGAGGCTGACCGGACCGGGTTGTCCAGGGTGTGTGATGGATCAAGCCCTGGGTGGAGTGGGTAAGGAAGCTGAAGATGATAGGAGAGAGAGGAGAATAGGCCGTCTGCTGTGGCCACGGTTCAGACGTGACTGTGTTCTTAAGAGCAAGGCTACCTCGCTGGTTCTGCTGTCCAGTCATCATCTTCACTGACTCTTGCCAACAAGTTATGCAGTTTGGTGAATGTCTAACAACCTCCCGAAGGAAGAATGTTAAATGTTTAGCTGAAATCATGTTCAAGCGAAGGGGGCGTATTGTGATTTAATGACTGATTGGCAAACAGCATACAATTAAAATATGACATGCTAAGTAACGTTGATCCTTATATACAGTGGGGAGAACAAGTATTTGATACACTGCCAATTTTGCAGGTTTTCCCACTTACAAAGCATGTAGAAGTCTGTAAGGTCCTGGAGTGGCCTAGCCAGTCTCCAGACCTGAACCCAATAGAAAATCTTTGGAGGGAGCTGAAAGTCCGTATTGCCCAGCGACAGCCCCGAAACCTGAAGGATCTGTATGGAGGAGTGGGCCAAAATCCCTGCTGCAGTGTGTGCAAACCTGGTCAAGAACTACAGGAAATGTATGATCTCTGTAATTGCAAACAAAGGTTTCTGTACCAAATATTAAGTTCTGCTTTTCTGATGTATCAAATACTTATGTCATGCAATAAAATGCAAATTAATTATTTAAAAATCATACAATGTGATTTTCTGGATTTTTGTTTTAGATTCCGTCTCTCACAGTTGAAGTGTACCTATGATAAAAATTACAGACCTCTACATGCTTTGTAAGTAGGAAAACCTGCAAAATCGGCAGTGTATCAAATACTTGTTCTCCCCACTGTAGTAGCTTATAGAAACTGCACATATAAAAGAAGAGAAGTAAAAAGGAGAAGAAAGCAGGGTTTTGTTTCCATGGTGACCTCAAACAGTAAAACACTTTGTTTGTGGGCTATAAAATCCAGTTAACCATTGGCTCTGTGCCAGTGTTTTACACGTGGGGTTGTGCAGGTATAGCTAGCTATAATCCATGCCATATTCAAACAGTGGGAAGTAATGCTTCATCCAAAACAGATTAACCTTTTAAGCAGAGAATATCAAATTACTGTACCATGTACACAACAGTCAAGGTCTGAGGTAAAATGTGATTTATGCTGTGTTTTACGTTTAAAAAAATTATGCATTAAATCATTCAAACCAGTAACCGAATTGTAGATAAGGTGAGTCAGTTCCTAGTTATTTTGTATGATCCATTTTAATACCAACCCTGAGTCATTAATCCTGAGCCAGGACAATTCAAATACATCTCATTGATGCATGTCTTTGTTCCATTTCCTTCACAGCAGAAACCAAGTTCCAAGCTAGTGGAATGTAATTTTTCTGTTGGGGATGGTTCGGTCTGATCGAGCCCTATTCCATATACAACATGTACAGTTGAAGTCGGAAGTTTACATGCACCTTAGCCAAATACATTTAAACTCAGTTTTTCACAATTCCTGACATTTAATCCTAGTAATAATTTCCTGTCTTAGGTCAGTTAGGATCACCACTTTATTTTAAGAATGTGAATTGTCAGAATAATAGTAGAGAGAATGATTTATTTCAGCTTTTATTTCTTTCATCACATTCCCAGTGGGTCAGAAGATTACATACACTCAATTAGTATTTGGTAGCATTGCCTTTACATTTTTTAACTTGGGTCAAACGTTTCGGGTAGCCTTTCACAAGCTTCACACAATAAATTGGGTGAATTTTGACTCATTCCTCCTGACAGAACTGGTATAACTGAGTCAGGTTTGTAGGCCTCCTCGCTCGCACACGCTTTTTCAGTTCTGCCCACACATTTTTTATAGGATTGAGGTCAGGGCTTTGTGATGGCCACTCCAATACCTTGACTTTGTTGTCCTTAAGCCATTTTGCCACAACTTTGGAAGTATGCTTGGGGTCATTGTCCATTTTGAAGACCCATTAGCGACCAAGCTTTAACTTCCTGACTGATGTCTTGAGATGTTGCTTCAGTATATCCACATAATTTTCCTTCCTCATGATGCCATCTATTTTGTGAAGTGCACCAGTCCCTCCTACAGCAAAGCACCCCCACAACATGATGATGCCATCCCGTGCTTCACGGTTGGGATGGTGTTCCTTGGCTTGCAAGCCTCCTCCTTATTCCTCCAAACATAATGATGGTCATTATGGCCAAACAGTTAGATTTTTGTTTCATCAGACCAGAGGACATTTCTCCAAAAAGTAGGATCTTTGTCCCCATGTGCAGTACTTGCGTACTATTGTTTGTACGGATGAACGTGGTACCTTCAGGCGTTTTGAAATTGCTCTCAAGGATGAACCAGACTTATGGAGGTCAACAATTTTTTGTTGGCTGATTTCTTTTGATTTTCCCATGCTGTCGAGCAAAGAGGCACTGAGTTTGAAGGTAGGTCTTGAAATACATTCACAGGTACACTTCCAATTGACTCAAATTATGTCATTTAGCCTATCACAAGCTTCTAAAGCCATCATTTTCTGGAATTTTCCAAGCCTTTCAAAGGCACAGTCAACTTAGTGTATGTAAACTTCTGACCCACTGGAATTGTGATATAGTGAATTATAAGTGAAAGAATCTGTCTGTAAACAATTGTTGGAAGAATTACTTGTGTCATGCACAAAGTAGATGTCCTAACCGACTTGCCAAAACTATCGTTTTTTAACATGAAATCTGTGGAGTGGTTGAAAAATGAGTTTTAATGACTTCAACCTAAGTGTATGTAAACTTCCAAATTCAACTGTACTACTTTTGACCAGGGCCCATAGAGCTCTGGTCAAAAGTAGTGCACTATGTAGGCAATGTGGTACCATTTGGGAGACAGCCAACATTTCTGTGCTCTGTCACTGGGGCTGGGTCTTATCAGGTAACATCTGTTTCCCATCCAATCCACTTAATGAAGGAGTCGTCATTATAAAACAAAACACAGGTTTCTTCAATGCACTTCTCATGAACCATGTGCTGTTGCACAGAACATCTAGAACTCCTAAACCTGAAACATTTCACAAATGAACTCATCAACTTTACATGAAAACATATTTCAACCCATTTTGATTAAACAAAATATACAAATGTCTTAATGAATCTTATAATAGTTCACCTAAGAGCTACAGTATATGAACTAGACACAGGATCACTGGTCCATATTTCTGTAAACAACATTGTTTCATAATAATCCAACATACAGGAATCACCAAGTGTGTCCAATCAGCTTGCAATGTGCTCCTCGGCTCTCTGCCCCGCTGAGAAACCTCATTTGCGAGCAAACAACGGTCTCGGGTGACTGAGAAATTAGCGCTAGCTGCTGCCATTATCCAGCTTGTTCTCTGAGATCTGTCTTGACCGGATGGATGCTGTAATCTCAGCCCAGCAGGCTGCTTCTCTGAGGCTACATTGCAAATGGCACCCTATTGCCTATATAGGGCTCTGGTCAAAAGTAGTGCACTATGTAGGGATTACAGTGCCATTTAGGGGGAGGCCCTGTGGCTCCCTGGTGCTAAGGCAGGCGATGGAAGCCAAGCAGAGAGAATTGCCTGTGAGGTAGTAGAACAAGCTGTGGAGGGATATCTCCAGCCCCATCACCACCCCACAGCGAAGGGCCACTGCCAACCCACCACAGGAGGCTCTATATGTAACCTGACAAATATCTTCTCTTCGATCAAAACGTTGTGTGTGTCGATCCTACTTCATTTCTAGATATAGATATACATCACGTGGCGTCAGACACTTTACATAAGCAGAGTTGACAATAACAGAGTTGACAATAACAGAGTTGACACTGACAGAGTTGACACTGACAGAGTTGACACTGACAGAGAGTTAAATGACTGGAGATTACTGATTGGTTTAAGGGAACGGTATTCACAACAGGAGTTGAGTGTGTTTGGGTCTCCAACTGTTTGTTATTGTTCCACTTTCATTGAAAAGCGCCTTTAAACGGTCTGAGAGTCAGTGGAATTTTCACTCTATTCAGTTCAAAGTTCAAAGTTTGACTCAGGTTATACTGACTCTGATATTTATCACTTGTACAGATGTACTGTTAGTCAGATGTTCCGGTGGGTAGCCCTTTCCTGGAGTCAATGACCAAATGCGCCCTCTTTGGCCTCATGGGTGTAATGTTAATAATATTTTTCAGAATTTCATAGTTAATACAAATTTTGTTTTTGTTTACAATGAAAATCCGGTGTTTCTATTTCAAACCGTTTTTTTTATTTTTCAGACTTCTGTGATGTATATAAAGTGTAATATTGAGATGCAATTTAAAAATGTAATACACTTAAACTCTATATCTGACATGGCACAGGTGTCTTCTTCTTTTAAGCCCATAACCATGTGTGTTTAAGACTACCAAGAATCACTCTGTGTGATCCTGATTTAGCTCACTGCAGTAAAAGGTATAAGGGATACTTCGGGATTTTTGCAGTGAGGCCCTTTATCTACTTCCCCAGAGTCAGATGAACTTGTGGATACCATTTTTATGTCTCTGTGGCCTAGCCCTGCGCTCCTAATGAGAGCGTCTATAGATCAGTGTGGGCCCAGATCTAATCCTAGAGGAAATGGGGCCTGTGAATGCCCCGTCATTTGGACCATTTACAAATCTTCCTTTGCTCTACTCAGTCTCAGATCGATTATCTTACTGAAGACCAGGGCTGCGTCCCAAATGGCACCCTATTCCCTACAGTAGAGAGTATAGGCGCGCTCACACTACTACTCATTCATGAAAGGTCTTGTCACAATCCGTACTCAATTCAAAAGCTGTGCAATGATGTGTGTGATGTGCATTCAAACCCACATTAACCTCAAATGATCAATTGTCTGTGCAAATATTACAGTGGAATGAAAAGGCTTATTATCTGTTCCCTTGCCTTCATGTAATCAACCTGGGCCCAAATTGCCTTTTCATTGAGACCTTCCAAGTTAATTGATGTGATTATTAAAACCTCACACTTCAAAGATGCATTTGAGCTGGTTGTTCATTGACTCACCACACTATGAATCAGAGCAACTAAGCCCATCTGTTATTATGGGATCCACTGAGTGAACATTATAATAATGTTATCCTTCATCACCCGTCCCTTTAAATATATACAGTACATTTTAAAAGATACATTACAACTCCTGCATCACAAGCCTTTAGGGACCTCTGATAGTGTATGTTGCACTAGCCAGACATGTGAGACAGACATGGAAGAGACAGCCGATGTCAACCGCAGCCTAGTATGTAGAACAGATGTGGAGAGAGAGAGGGGAGCTGCTCTCAGGCAGTCAGTCATTCAAGTCTCTGAAGCAGAAACCAGAAGAGAGGAAGAACAACCATTCAGAACAGAACGACTACCTCGCAGGGATGACAGGAGTGTTTGTGGTTGGCTTCATATGTTCTGCCTTAATCAGAACAGTGATGAGAGGATGGGGGGAAAGGGAGGAGGAGGAGGAGGAGGAGGAGGAGGAGGAGGAGTTTGGGAGACAATGACTCAGTGGTCATTTATGACTAGGAGCTCAGCATCCATCTGCTAAGGCTGCAGCTAGCGATGGGAGCCCAACCTGCCTGGGTCAACTGAGCAGCAAAGGAAGTAACTGCTAAGAAAGTAGTGTAGTGTAGTGTAGTGTAGTGTAGTGTAGTGTAGTGTAGTGTAGTGTAGTGTAGTGTAGTGTTGTGTGCGTGCGTAGCCCCGCTGTTGAGATGATTTACATTGTGGTACGTTGGCCAGAGCGTGCTCCTGACTCCAGAGCACAACACAAAACAGCTGTTCTCTCTCACATCAGGCAGAAGCAGACTCCTTTCCTCGCTCCATACTCATCTCCAACATGGCAGGCAACAGCTCCAGACTCTACAACTATTCAATGCTGACTGAGAGAGAGAAGGGGTGGGGGGGAGTGCCCTGCATACACAATTTATTACATAACACAAAACAGTCCAAGACACTGTGATGTGGGGGTGGGGAGTATTTCCTACTACTTCCTGTTAGAGAAGGTTATGTACAGATCACTGGCGTCATGTTGTGCAACAGAAGCTGGCAGGGCCGGCCCTGGACGTTCTGTCGCCCTAGGCAACACAAAAATCAGGTGGGACCAAGTCACTATTATTCAAGTCACAAGCAAGTCGAGGTTCGAGTCTCAAGTCGAGTCTCAAGTAGAACGGGTCAAGTCTTCTTCACGACTGTGCATGTGTGTGTGGAACATTTTAAGTCCTTAGTGATTTGGAAGCTTTCGACCCGCTCCACTGCAGTCCCGTCAACGTGGATGGGGGGGGTGGGGGGGGTGTTAGTACTGGATGGCCGCCGTTTTGCAAGCTCCGATGGGACTTTGCTATTTTGTGATTCTTTTGTTGTTTATTTTCACTTTATTTTCACTAAATGTATCCGCTATCATTTCTTACCACTGACAATAACTTTTGAACATCAGATTGGCAGTTACTTACCTCAATTCCGGCTTTAACTTCGACTCATCTGCTCTGGGCTCTTTCTGTAATTCAGACCCAATTTTCGGGCTACCCAAGAGGAAACGCCAGCATTAAAGACGCAAGAGAGGGGGTGAAGGGGAAACCAGCCACCTCTTCCCTCCATTCTACTGGCCAATATACGGTCACTTGAAAATAATACAGATGACCTCTGATGTGGATTTGCTACCAACAAGACTCTTGAAATTGCAATATTTGCTGCTTTTCTGAAGCATGGCTCTCGGACAAGATACCCCCCCATGGCTATCCAACTTGATGGATTCTCTGTTCGCTGTGAGGACAGAACAGTGGAGTTGGGGAAATAGAGAGGGGGAGGGGTTTGCCTCTTCATCAACAACTTATTTGAGGGCGGTGGAAGTGTCGACCCATTGTTTATCCGTCTTGGAATACCTTCTACCTCCCGAGGGAGTTTTTAGCAGTTATCGTGACTGAATACTTACATTCTACATCAGGACAAGAAAAATAACAAGCTGGCACTTAACGTATAAGGCTATAAACAAGCAAGACAACTTACATCCAGATGCTGCTTTTCTGGATGCCGGCAATTTCAATTCCGCATCATTAAACTTGTTCTATAATGTAAAAGGTAATTTCCACATCCATTGTTACATTAATCTTAATCAGCTTAATGATTATGAGCCTCATGATATTTCATCACCATTCATACATGGAACAATCATTTTATTCTTATTCAACATACTGACTCCAAAGTGTGGTGTCTAAGCTATGTAGCTTATTTCTATGCACACTGAGGCATGCATGCTCCAATTACGCACAACCAGAATGACAGAGACATATGACACAGACACACGGGACTCTGACAAAACCCGGGAAATATGAACAAAGGAAACTATACGTTGAATTAAATAAACAGAACTACCTTATGAGTCTTGTGAACGTTCATGTGCACAATAAACATTGCACCCAGTCAAAGGGTAAGAAATTGTAAATTAAAATGTATCTGTGTTACAATAAACAGTACAGGGATGGAATGATGAAATGCTAGCAATTATTGTGATTAGATGGAATATAGATTTGCCACATATACATTTAAAGGTGTGAAAGCAACAGCAAAAATTTCAACAAGAGAAACAAAGCGCTCTCCACTGGCGAGAGTTTGGAGAGTGCAAGTGGAGCGATGTCTTCGCCACAGTAGGCTAATAATAAATGTTAACAACAAACTCCAAATTCAAGCTTCATAGGTAAATTATCAATTTTGACATACCAAAAGACCAGTAGGCATGTGCTAGTAAAATTGTTGCTTAATGCCCAATTGCTGGTGAGCTTGCAAAGTAAACAGTTTACAGTATATTCTTAATCGCCAAGGAATTGACGTCTGTTTCACTAGCCAATCTGTTGCACGGGAGATGCTGTGGCTACTGTCTCTAGCTGTGTGGAAAGTAATCCACATAATCAGTGACAAAACCTGGCCAGATCATTTCAAGTCATCAGTCTCAAGTCAAAGTCGAGTCTCAAGTTTGTGACTTGAGTCAGACCCGAGTCCAAGTCATGTGACTCGAGTCCACAACTCTTTGTCTGACGGGCCAACTTCAGGACTACTTGTCAAACAATGTCAGATTTAAGAGGCACATTAAGCACCTCTGTGACAGACCCTTGTGTGTGTGTCGCCCCCCCCCCCCCCCCCCCCACATCAACCAGCATTTTGTATTATTCTGTACATAAATCCGGTACACTCCAATTAGTATGATATGTTATGTTTTGTATCGTATTTATTCATTTGTGGATGTCCATCACCTATTTCTTATATGTTACGAATTACAATTTGTATTATATATTACGAATATGATATGTTACAAACTCTAGCTAGTTGGCTAACGTTAGCTAGCTCGCTAACATTAGCTTGGCTAGGGGAACAGACATTTTTAGGTACAGTACAGAATAATACGAAATGCTCTGAGACCCTGTTGACCACCTCCTGTGAACTCCGACTCACTCATCAATTACCCTTTGTGATGCGAGCAACACCTTGATGACAGCTGGTTTGTATTATGGAAATAATAGGGCACACTGCATCTGGTACTTTACAAATGACAGATCTAACCAAGAGCATAACAGAGTTTAGAAGTGGTGTGTGAAGTGATGCTAATGCCACGTTCAAAACAACTGGGAACTGGGAACTCAGAAATCTCCGACTTCAGACTTCAGTGCATTCAAAATAACTGAGAATTCTGAAAAAAACTAGCTCAGACTGGGAAAAATCGGTTTGAACGGTCAACCAACTCAGAATCTGGCATCTTTCTAGAGCTCCGACTTTTCAACCTGAAGATCATTGGCGTAATGATTTGACCTCGTTTTTTTCTGAGTTCAAAGTTGTCTTGAAAGCACCATAAATACCAACGCATTTCTGACAATGTCATCCCACTGAGCACAGACATCAATTCCTTGAAATAACATGGAAACAACGTTGATTCAACCAGTGTGTGCACAGAGGGATGGGGTTTTGAAGTGAAAGATTGCAGAGACAAAACAACAATTGTTAATAAATGAAAAAGTTGCCAATCTTCAAGGCTTTACACTACTGGTCACTTTTACCTTATGCATGCATGTTTTAAAAGATGCCCTTCTGATACCCCTCGTCAAACATTTCCTTATAGCAAATCTGTGTTCTGGTTACAGTGGTAGAATGTAGACCCTAGAAGGATTCCACCTCTCTGAGAGTGACTGAGGTGGTTTGTGCATGCCTTTTGGAATGCCAACAAGGCCTATTACTCTTGCCCTCATCAATTATCTCACAGATACAGTGAATTAAAAAAGTATTCAGACCCCATGATTTTTTCCACATTTAGTTACGTTTCCCCCCCCTCTACTGTACACACAGTACCCCATAATGACAAAGCAAAAACTGTTTTTTAGACATTTTTGCAATTAAATATCACATTTGCAAACAGTTGAAGTCGGAAGTTTACATACACTTAGGTAGAAGTCATTAAAACTCATTTTTCAACCACTCCACAGATTTCATGTTAACAAACTATAGTTTTGGCAAGTTGGTTAGGACATCTACTTTGTGCATGACACAAGTAATTCTTCCAACAATTGTTAACAGACAGATTCTTTCACTTATAATTCACTATATCACAATTCCAGTGGGTCAGAAGTTTACATACACTAAGTTGACTGTGCCTTTAAACAGCTTGGAAAATTCCAGAAAATTATGTCATGGCTTTAGAAGCTTCTGATAGGCTAATTGACATCATTTGAGTCAATTGGAGGTGTACCTGTGAATGTATTTCAAGGCCTACCTTCAAACTGAGTGCCTCTTTGCTCGACATCATGAGAAAATCTAAAGAAACCTCCACAAGTCTGGGACCACGCCGTCATACCGCTCAGGAAGGAGACGCGTTCTGTCTCCTAGAGATGAACGTACTTTGGTGCGAAAAGTGCAGATCAATCCCAGGACAACAGCAAAGGATCTTGTGAAGATGCTGGATGAAACAGGTACAAAAGTAACTACAGTGGGGAGAACAAGTATTTGATACACTGACGATTTTGCAGGTTTTCCTACTTACAAAGCATGTAGAGGTCTGTAATTTTTATCATAGGTACACTTCAACTGTGAGAGACGGAATCTAAAACAAAAATCCAGAAAATCACATTGTATGATTTTTAAATAATTAATTTGCATTTTATTGCATGACATAAGTATTTGATCACCTACCAACCAGTAAGAATTCCGGCTCTCACAGACCTGTTAGTTTTTCTTTAAGAAGCCCTCCTGTTCTCCACTCATTACCTGTATTAACTGCACCTGTTTGAACTCGTTACCTGTATAAAAGGCACCTCTCCACACACTCAATCAAACAGACTCCAACCTCTCCACAATGGCCAAGGCCAGAGAGCTGTGTAAGGACATCAGGGATAAAATTGTAGACCTGCACAAGGCTGGAATGGGCTACAGGACAATAGGCAAGCAGCTTGGTGAGAAGGCAACAACGCAATTATTAGAAAATGGAAGAAGTTCAAGATGACGGTCAATCTCCCTCGGTCTGGGGCACCATGCAAGATCTCACCTCATGGGGCATCAATGATCATGAGGAAGGTGAGGGATCAGCCCAGAACTACACGGCAGGACCTGGTCAATGACCTGAAGAGAGCTGGGACCACAGTCTCAAAGAAAACCATTAGTAACACACTACGCCGTCATGGATTAAAATCCTGCAGCGCACGCAAGGTCCCCCTGCTCAAGCCAGCACATGTCCAGGCCCGTCTGAAGTTTGCCAATGACCATCTGGATGATCCAGAGGAGGAATGGGAGAAGGTCATGTGGTCTGATGAGACAAAAATAGAGCTTTTTGGTCTAAACTCCACTCGCCGTGTTTGGAGGAAAAAGAAGGATGAGTACAACCCCAAGAACACCATCCCAACCGTGAAGCATGGAGGTGGAAACATCATTCTTTGGGGATGCTTTTCTGCAAAGGGGACAGGACGACTGCACCGTATTGAGGGGAGGATGGATGGGGCCATGTATTGCGAGATCTTGGCCAACAACCTCCTTCCCTCAGTAAGAGCATTGAAGATGGGTCGTGGCTGGGTCTTCCGGCATGACAACGACCTGAAACACACAGCCAGGGCAACTAAGGAGTGGCTCCGTAAGAAGCATCTCAAGGTCCTGGAGTGGCCTAGCCAGTCTCCAGACCTGAACCCAATAGAAAATCTTTGGAGGGAGCTGAAAGTCCGTATTGCCCAGCGACAGCCCCGAAACCTGAAGGATCTGAATGGAGGAGTGGGCCAAAATCCCTGCTGCAGTGTGTGCAAACCTGGTCAAGAACTACAGGAAACGTATGATCTCTGTAATTGCACCAAATATTAATTGTACAAAATATTAAGTTCTGCTTTTCTGATGTATCAAATACTTATGTCAAGCAATAAAATGCAAATTAATTATTTAAAAATCATACAATGTGATTTTCTGGATTTTTGTTTTAGATTCCGTCTCTCACAGTTGAAGAGTACCTATGATAAAAATTACAGACTTCTACATGCTTTGTAAGTAGGAAAACCTGCAAAATCAGCAGTGTATCAAATACTTGTTCTCCCCACTGTATATCCACAGTAAAGTATATCGACATAACCTGAAAGGCCGCTCAGCAAGGAGTAAGCCACTGCTCCAAAACCGACATAAAAAAGCCAGACTACGGTTTGCAACTGCACATGGGGACAAAGATCGTACTTTTTGGAGAAATGTCCTCTGGTGTGATGAAACAAAAATCTAACTGTTTGGCAATAATGACCATCGTTATGTTTGGAGGAAAAGGGGGGAGCCTTGCAAGCTGAAGAACACCATCCCAACCGTGAAGCACAGGGGTGGCAGCATCATGTTGTGGGGGTGCTTTGCTGTAGGAGGGACTGGTGCACTTCACAAAATAGATGGCATCATGAGGAAGGAAAATTATGTGGATATATTGAAGCAACATCTCAAGACATTAGTCAGGTAGTTAAAGCTTGGTCGCTAATGGGTCTTCAAAATGGACAAGGACCCCAAGGACACTTCCAAAGTTGTGACAAAATGGCTTAAGGACAACAAAGTCAAGGTATTGGAATGGCCATCACAAAGCCCTGACCTCAATCCTATAGAACATTTGTGGGCAGAACTGAAAAAGCATGTGCGAGCAAGGAGGCCTAGAAACCTGACTCAGTTATACCAGTTCTGTCAGGAGGAATGGGCCAAAATTCACCCAACTTATTGTGGGAAGCTTGTGGAAGGCTACCTGAAAAGTTTGACCCAAGTTAAACCATTTAAAGGCAATGCTACCAAATACTAATTGAGTGTATGTAAACTTCTGACCCACTGGGAATGTGATGAAAGAAATAAAAGCTGAAATAAATAATTCTCTCTACTATTATTCTGACATTTCACATTCTTAAAATAAAGTGGTGATCCTAACTGACCTAAGACAGGGAATTTTTACTAGGATTAAATGTCTTAAATGCATTTGGCTAAGGTGCATGTACACTTCCCTATGGGCCCTTGTCAAAAGTAGTGCACCAAAAAGGGAAACGATTGCCACCTGGGATGCATAGTACGACTACGCCACCCCAGTTTGATCAGATGCAGGGAAGTGTTAATGACTTCTAGGTGACCAATGGTTAACCATTCCAACCCACAGAACTATGCAGTGTTATAATGAATCACCAGTAAAACTAAGAGCCACACAGACACTCGTTACAGACCAGGTCTTTGTTGCTGCTAGAGTGTTGCAACATACTGCCTGTGTCCCAAATGGCACCCTATTCCCTATATCAACTCTTACCCTACGAAGTCCGGAGCCAGCTGGTTTTCTGTTCTACCTGATAATTAATTGCATACACCTGGTGTCCCAGGTCTAAATCAGTCCCTGATTAGAGAGGAACAATGAAAAAATGCAGTGGCACTGGCTTCAAGGTCCATAGTTGAGTTTGAGGGCCCTATTTAGTGCATAACTTTGACCAGGACTCTATATGGGTCATTCTATAGAAGTGTTGCAAATTGGGGGTTGGAAAAAAATCTGTTTTTCTTTTTTTTCTTCAGCTGCCATTCTTTCAACCTCGATCACAATAGAAATTGCTTTTGTATTTCATAGCAATTTGATGATATGCCTTAGTTCCATAGCCGCTGGTTTTAAGGAAAGCTATACAAACCATTCAAAACATATCATCAACTTCATAACAATCAGACGTGCAGAACTGCAGATATTGTCTGCCTTACTTTCAGGGATAACATAATGAAATTAGAAAGCAATGAATAATATTTACTAAATGCCAAATCTTGCGTTGTCCTTCCATTTATGCGGAAAGATGATGATTTGATTAGACATTGACAAAATATGTTTAAAATGGCCAAGATGCAGTAGACTAGAGCCTTTTTTGGGCAGCTCCTGGCAATCAAATTTAATGTAGCATTTTATACATCTCTTCCTGAATGTCATGGTAATGAGCAGGGACAAATGGCCTGATGGTCATATAATAGGATTAAAGAGCACATATATCCTGAAGATCAGGAGAGAAGACATCAGCCCTAAATTACTTTGTGGTTGTTTTGTCTCCACATATTATTATGGAAGCATACATTGTGTTTAAAAGAAAATGATGACAAAAGAGAAGAGACTATCAAAGTTGTTCTATAGATTTGTTGACATATGCACGGTACTATCATTTTATAGATAAGCGTACGAGACAAAGCTGAAAAACATCTACGAAATTACTTGAATTCAGAGATGTGCGCTGATTTTGTTTTGTTCTCGGCAGATTTCTCCCAAATGTTTTATAAAGTGCAAATAAATTAATGATCAAAATAACAACAGGCATTTAGAGATTATCCAGAAACATGTGTTGTGCTGTGATGTTTTTTCCACACAGCCCCATCTGATTGCTTCAGCATGTTAAAGCGCGTGCCATTTGATTTAATTCTCAATAAAGTCAAATAAACTACCCACCCAAGTATAATACACAGTGCCACAGGATTTATCTTCCCGTAAAACCAAAATAAAATGGTGACAATTCTTCTACCCTGAAACTGTAGCCTACTGATGTCAAAACCGATTTAATCTAATTGTATTTTTTGGTGTCCAATTGTCTCAAGATGGCTTGGAGAGGGGCTCTCTGAGAAATTCAAACAGTTTGTTTTCTAGAATATTTTGGGCCATTTTGCTTTACTGTTTTAATAAGAACATGTATTAGTTAACTGGAAGATTAGCCCCTGGGCTAGAGAAGGAGTTGTCCCACTGCTTGACCTGGCATTCAAAGACAAAGCACAACGGCAGCCATTCATACTTCTCTGTTTCGATCTGAAAAGATTCTTAGCTGCATTTCAACTGCATGAAATACATTGTGTCAAAGCTACATGCATTAATAGCCTAATAATTACAATGTGTCGGGGCTCAGATTTCTCTGCATCTCAATTTACAGTAAATAAAATATATTGGTTGAGACAGAGGGCAGTTCTATAGAAGTAGAAGATGTTATAGGAAGATGCTTGCGTCTCAGAGAGTTGAATGAACTATTTTTGATTTCAAGGTAATGAGATAAACCATCTTACAGGCTGACATTGTTATTTTTATTAGTTCCTGCTGATCGAGCAGTAGGCTATGTGGGAAAGGCTCTTTAAGACATGTCTGCTCTAATGTATAGGTATCACCAAACCATTGCATCAGTGTACTACTACCTCTTATGTTGCATACAGTAACATTTAGCAAATTACACAATTCAACAATTCATACTTTGCACAATAAACTACGGGAGCATTCGATATCGGATATCGATCTTTATTTCATAACCTCTCTTTGTAATCACAGTTTTTCTAATGCCTGCTCTGTTTCTTGGCCTGCACCACCTCTTAACAGATGTACATTCAGTCAGTTCATGTTACAGTGAGTCTATATTTACCCTCCATATCAGATAATTATCTGTCTGATTCTTGTTCGTTTTCAGTTGCCTACCGACCCAGCAGTTGTGAGGAGAAGATTGTTCCGATTTCGTTGATACAAACTATATTTAGATATTTAATACAGTAGAGCACATTTATCAGTGGCTATGTTCAAATGGGAATAGGGGCTACAGGCTCCGGTCAAAAGAATGGGCTCTGGTCAAAAGTAGTGCACTATATAGGGAGTAGGGTGCTATTTGGAGGCCTCTTCCCTCTGGACAACACTGTATCTGTGGTCTCTTCCTGGGATTTTCCACTTGAAATGCTTAAGAGTCGGTGCTGCTTGCATAGTTGCATTGAATGACTTTTAAAAGCTCCCTATTTCTCACAGTTTTTTAAACACAATTGGATGATTGTTTGGGAACATTCCAATAAATTACTTTTCCTTACCCCAAGTGAGAAACAGAGGGGGGCTTTTTTCACACCCTATTTTGGCAACATTCTACATTCCAAAAGATGAACTACCATTCATTCTACACAGAGGATTAAAAGTTATTCTCTTTAAGCTTTTTGCATCTATCTATCTATCTATCTATCTATCTATCTATCTATCTATCTATCTATCTATCTATCTATCTATCTATCTATCTATCTATCTATCTATCTATCTATCTATCTATCTATCTATCTATCTATCTATCTATCTATCTATCTATCTATCTATCTATCTATCTATCTATCTATCTATCTATCTATCTATCTATCTATCTATCTATCTATCTATCTATCTATCTATCTATCTATCTATCTATCTATCTATCTATCTATCTATCTATCTATATAACCATGGCTTGTTTGGTGTCACACTGTCACACTGAATAAACTAATTAAATATTAATGCATTTAGTCAATTTCCATCCACTTCATCATTACTCCATGCCGTTTCCTCATTTCTTTAAATTATTCTCTACCATTTCATATATTTTAGGTGTCCATGGAACGGAATGACATGTTCGTGTTCTTCGGAATGCTCTGAATGACAATGAGAAGAACCCTTCTGCTTTTCTGGCTTCTCGGAAACAGAACAGTACAGAATTAAAATGTAAACTTGTGGAACTGAAATAACTTTTGTTGACGAGAATAAAAATGTTACACACACACACACACACACACACAGGCGCGCCCGCACAGAAGACCACAGTTGTGTTTTGTTACATATAATCTCTGGACTGACTCTATGATATTTGTTCCTATGGGAGGTAAAGGCCCATACACTGATGTTACACTTTTGATTATATTTTTCTGAGAACTGAACTGCTTTATACAGAACCAGAGAAACAGTAGCAAGCATATGTGATCTCATGGCCAAATTCCGTCTATTCACAATATTCGCAATATTTTTCATCTCAGTTTTTGATATTCTCACTGTTCCGAATCATTAAATATTGTAAAACATCCCCAGATGCCTTTCCCACTTTGTACAAAGACTGGTTTGAAATAACACTGGTGTCAGTTCCTGGGAGAGTTAGACAGATGCCTTGCAGTATATTACAATGTATCTGTGGTGATAGCAAAGTCATCAAAGCCAGGGACTGACTCATGATGATGGAGTAGAGAAAACATAAATTCCACTGCCACTATAAGGCCCCCAACACACACCACAGAAATGGCCCCCGAACATATTTTTTTATTCATTTAACCTTTATTTAACTAGGAAAGTCAGTTAAGAACAAATTCTTATTTACAATGACAGCCTACACCAGCCAAACCTGGACGACACTTGGCCAATTGTGTGCCACCCTATTGGACTCCCAATCATGGCCGGATGTGATACAGCCTGGATTCAAACCAGGGACTGTAGTCATGCCTCTTGCACTGAGATGCAGTGCCTTAGACCACTGCGCCACTCAGGAGCCAATAGAATTACAGAAATCCAAATTCCACTGCCACTATAAGGCCCCCAAAACACACCACAGAAACAGCCCCTGAACATAATAGAATGACGGAAATCAGAATCCCAATACCACTCTAAGGCCCCCAAAACACATCACAGAAACACAGAAATCCAATAATTGAGGGCTTCAAATTTCTCCAAAGAAAGAGAAACCTGAATGTGCTTGTGGAAATTATGACAGACACAGACATACGGGCTCAGTGGGAACACAGTTGGTATTTAGGCCTGTCTCCAGACCCTGAGGTGAACATTCTCTTTGAAGCACCCGAGCACACACCTAGGGTACGTAGCTACCTGCTCTCTCTCTCTGGTCTGGCTGGGAACACAGGTGGCAGTCAGACATTTAGCCCCCAGCACATTTGGATCAGATTGATTCTCTTGCTTCAATTGGAACAATGATTTGCAGGTGTTGTCTTCTGGATGCTCTAAGTCAGGGGTTAGGGGTATGTCTTTTGTTCTTTCACTTTTGCTCTCTCTCTGTCTCTTTCGCTCGCTCACTCTCTCTCTCTCTCTCTCCCCTCTTTCGCTCTCTATCTATCTCTCAATCACAACAGGCATACAACTGTTAAACAGTGCCCTCCAGTGTGTAAAAAAACCCACACCACCATGTTTCCATATGTAGTGATTCAGAAAGTATTCATACCAGTTGACTTTTTCCACATTTTGTCGTGTTAAAGCCTGCATTCAAACTGGATTACATTTTGTTTCTAACCCATCTACACACAATATCCCATTATGACAAAGTGAAACATTTATGAATGAAATACAGAAATATTGAGTCAATGCTTTGTAGAAGCACCCTTGGTAGCGATTACAACTGAGTCTATTTGGGTATGTCTCTAAGTGCTTTGAACACCTGGATTGTCCAATATTTGCCCATTATTCTTTTAAAAATGATTCAAGCTCTGCTATACAGCCATTTTCAAGTCTTGCCATAGATTTCAAGGTGATTTAAGTCAAAGCTGTAACTCGGCCACTCAGGCACATTCAATGTTGTCTTGGTAAACAACTCCAGTGTATATTTGGCCTTGTGTTTTAGGTTATTGTCCTTCTGAAAGGTGAATTAGACTCCCAGTATCTTTTTTGCCTGTGCTTATAGCTGTATTACAGTTATTTTTATCCCCCCCAAAAACCCTAGTCCTTGCCTATGACAAGCATACCGATAACATAATTCAGCCACCACCATGCTTGAAAATATGAAGAGTGGTACTCAGTGATGTGTTGTGTTGGATTTTTTGCAGTTGTGGGGAACTCATCTTAGAAACAGTGGCACAATTGCCCCCTTGACCTGCCAAAAGATAGTCAAGAGCCTCTCTGTTTTGCAGAGCCAATTTACACAATTCTTTTAGCATTGCCAATTTTCTCTATGTCTCTAGAGATCTCCCAAATTTGGTCTAGGACACATGCATATTGACTTTCACAGGGAAGAGCGAGAACACGTTATAACAGTTTCACAACAATCTTGATAAGAATGAGATTGGGGCAAGGTTAGCCCAAGCTACAAACTAGTGTCTCTCCTCACATTTTGGTTCTTTCACTTTATTTTAAGACCCTCAACTTTGCACACACCGATACTGGCAGAATGTACATTTACATTGACATACAGTATATTATATTATATATATATATTATCTTATATTTCTAGCGTTAACTATTCTCATCACTTGTGGTAATGACAGATTGGTATCTCAATGCATTCTTAGTCTAAATTACTATACTGTAGATTTCGCAGTATGCAGACCTCCACAATCAACCTGATAGCCCAAATAAACAATTTTGGATTAGCTTAAATCAATTACGGGCACGGTAGCAAAAATACAGCACTAGACAACAACAGATGAAGACACAAATCCTACTTATCACTCCTGGAGTCCTCAAGCAAAGGGATTGAATACTTATTGCCTCAAGACATTTCAGCTTTACCTTTTATATTAATTACAAACAACATTCCACTTTGACATTATCGGGTAGGTGGATCAGTGACACAAAATCTCAATTTAATCAATTTAAAATTCAGGCTGACAACAAAATGTGTAAAAATACTTTCTGAAGGCACTATATTATATAACACAACAACGTGCTACTTTCACAGAATCACAGCAACAAATACAACAGGTGTAGACCTTACTTACAGCAGCCTGAACCGGCATGGTGTCATTAAAAACATCTAAAGGGGCAACTTTTAATCTCATTTCCTCTCATATAACTAATCAGATTACATTACCCAGCAGCACTCTCCACTCCCCTTTATGGGCGGTGATGGCCTGTCTGAAATTTAACCCACCACTTACTGTATAAAGAGATCAAATGAGAGATAGAGAGAGAGAGAGAGAGAGAGAGAGAGAGAGAGAGAGAGAGAGAGAGAGAGAGAGAGAGAGAGAGAGAGAGAGAGAGAGAGAGAGAGAGAGAGAGAGAGAGAGAGAGAGAGAGAGAGAAGGGATTTGAGGG
This sequence comes from Thymallus thymallus, assembly GCA_023634145.1. Taxonomy (NCBI): domain Eukaryota; kingdom Metazoa; phylum Chordata; class Actinopteri; order Salmoniformes; family Salmonidae; genus Thymallus; species Thymallus thymallus. The sequence goes on along the minus strand of CM042383.1, from coordinate 12,444,451 downwards.
GGGGGCATCATCTGCAATTTCAAGATACGTGTTAGATTTTTTACTTTTTCTTGTGCTGCACTATTTATACTCCTCACCTAAAGACATTTGAAGGGAAGTTTAGAGAAATAAAGCCAACAAGACTTCCCTTTGTCTCCAGGTCTTGTTTCTACTGTGTCCTGACGGGCCTCTGGTCCTCCCAGCTGTGTTGGGTCCCCATCCCTCAGAGTCAGACAGCTGGCCCGGGATGAGGTCACTGTGCTGTGTCCATCGGGTCACGGCTCTCCTCCCCTCTCTGTGACACCTGTCTGGAGGAGCTCCAGGGTGATGCACCCTGGGAACCTCAGTCCCAGCCAGCTGTGAGGCCCAGCAACCTGACATCCAGAGGTGTTGACTTAGTGTACATCCTAAATGGCACCCTATTCCCCAGTGCACTACATTTGACCAGGGTCCATAGGGCTCTGATCAAAAGCAGTGGACCATATTGGGAATATGGTGCCATTTGGGACTCAGGCCTTAATGTTTCTCCACACAGTCATTCCTTTACATTTCTGTTTCCGCCTGATGAAACCATAATGTAACCATAATTCATCATGTAACCATAATTCACTTTCACACTATACATATTCATTAGCCCGTGTATGTTGTAATTTAATTCCAAATGACTTCCATTTAATTAGCATAATTAAACATTATCTATGATAATTCCCCAACCAAGCACCCCCCTGAGAATTTGCAAGCATGTTCTAATATATGTTAGTGTCTGGAAAAGCATGATTGATAATATAATTATGCAGCAATCATAGTTGCATATTATTAATGGGGGTTGTTAATGGCACCACCACACATAAACAAGCCTGTCCACACAAAACAAATGTTGCCGTCATGGGAACTAATATCATGCATAATGTAGCCCATGATTAGGAGGACCAGGAGTTTTTTACTGAATGTTTGACCTGACCAGGAAAAAAATCTCTCTCCTTTTCTTCTTGGAAAAGAAGGTCTGAGGGACCTTGGACCTTCTCCTCCAATATGGTTGAGAAGGAAGCAAGGAGATAGGATGCGAGGAATTGAGGAAAGACTAATTGAGATAGAGCCTCTGTGTGAACCGGAGGACTTTCTTTAGAACACAACCTAAAGGAGGAGTAACCAGGGGAACCATAGAGGGAGGGAGCAGACAGTGTGAGTCTAAAGGGTTTGTTCCCAAGTCCCCACAATACACACCACAAATAGAGGTCCAACAGACCAAACCCATTTCATGCCTCTGACAATATGTTTACACAGAGTTGGATACTTTCAGACAGACGTTTTGCTGCATGTGATATACACTGAGCGTACAACACATTAAGGACACCTCTTTCCATGACATTTGATCCCTTATTAATGTCACTTGTTAAATCCACTTTAATCAGTATATATGAAGGGGAGGAGACAGGTTAAAGAATAATTTTTAAGCCTTAAGACAATTGAGACATTGATTGTGTATGTGTCCCATTCACAACTGTGGGAAGCAATGGACTCAACATGGGCCAGCATCCCTGTGGAACGCTTTCGACACCTTGTAGAGTCCATGCCCTGACGAATTGAGAGCATTCTGAGAGCAAAAGGGAGGGTGGATGCAACTCAATATTAGGAAGGTGTCATTAATATTTTGTACACTCAGTGTATGTGTTTCATGCTCGTGACCTTTGTGGTGTGTATGAGTGGTGTGGAATCTGGTGCAGAGAGAGGACATGGAGATGCCCTGCACAGCTTCTCTCTGCGTCCCAAATGGCACCCTATTCCCTATGTTGTGCACTACTTTTGAACAGGGTCCATAGGGCTCTGGTCAACAGTAGTGCACTATATAGGGAATATATAGTGCACTGTCTTCAGACAGGGCAGAATCAGGGAAATTACTCTAACGACCGCCTGGAGATATGCATGAATCCTTATGTACAGTAATTGCTCTCTGTGCGTCAATCAATGAACTCTTCATCTGAGAATGGTGCCCAGTATTACATTTTGAGTCAGTTCTTTGGCACCTGTGAATGTTAAGAAAATCTCAACACAATGAGAAGAGTCTTCACTGTAGGGCTGTAGGGCTGTAGGGCTGTAGGGCTAGGCAATGCAGCAAAGCATAGTTCGGGCCAAGCACACCTCTGGAAACTTTTCTTGAACGTTCTTTGACTGGATGAGTGATGAAGAGATATTCAGCCACTCTTGAAGGACAATGGAAGTTGATTTAAGAAATGCTTTATTATTATTAAAACCAATGTGTTTTGGAGTGATGCCTTCATCAGGGATTTAGATGAGTGATGGGCCTCCTCCTCTATTCAAACATGCTACGTCCTTCCTGAATTGTGTTTCCATTTGACCAACAGTGTAGTACGCTACAGGCTAACTGTCATAGTGGATGACTGATGTTACTATTACACAATTGTTCAGCATAGAGGTTATGTGTCACAGGAGCTAGAAACAGCTCAAAGGTGATGTGTAGAGGAACAGGTTGATATGGTCGTTGCCACCACAAGGCTAGCCATAATAACAGTCATCGTTTTGAAAGGACATTCCTCATTGTCATATTATTTGGCAAAAGAAAGGTCAAATGTACTGTACAGTGTCTGTCATTCTCCTACATGTCCTCATACATAGGATTGCTTCGCCGATAATACATTTATAGTCATTACGAAGTCTGCAAGCACCATCACATTTCTATTAAGTTTAACATCATACACTCCTTGTTTGGAGAGTGTGTGACCCTCTAATAACTACAGCTTACTTTTCAATTACTTGAGTCACAGTGTGGCCATAACACCATAATATCTTCTTAATAATACCATAATGATTGACTATCTAATACTTATATACATGATGAGAAAGGGAATAACTTCTAAGTACCGATAAGGATTTTATCAGTGTATCTGTAGTTTAACTGTAATTAGCATTCCTGCAACATTATTATTATTTTTAATATAATTTGATCTCTGAGAAATTAACCTAATTGATTGCATCTAAATTGGCCATTTAAATGTAAAGGATTCATATAATATTCAAATATAGTAATAGCAGGAACAGCAACATCTAGTGGCCAGAACCTGGTAATATCAGGATGTAGGATGGGACATAATCCTAACAACTTAAATGACAAATTTCTCTGAACGGGAAAAAACCCATCACCAAATTCACTGAGAATGCATTGCATAGGATGAAGAAAGAATACTCCAAGCCGCAGCTCCATACTACTTGTCAAACATAGAGAACTGATATTATAAACTCGTTGTTGGGGTGGGATTGGCGTGGGATGTGAGGGTCCGTGGATGGCTTTTGACAATTTCTTTGGATTCCTTCTCATGTCTTACTCATTGTTAGAAAACGGTTTGGTGGGCCTCCCGAGTGGCACAGCGGCCTAAGGCACTGCATCGCAGTGGCTGAGCGTTGTCCGGGTTAGGGGAGGGTTTGTCCGGTGGGGCTTTTCTTGGCTCATCGCGCTCTAGCAACTCCTTGTGGTGGGTCGGGTGTCTGCATGCTGACTTCAGTTGTCAGTTGAACAGTGTTTTCTCCGACACATTGGTGCAGCTGGCTTCCAGGTTAAGCGCGGTTTGGCAGGTCATGTTTCGGAGGACGCATGACTCGACCTTCGCCTCTCCCGAGCCGTTTGGGGAGTTGCAGCGACAAGACGAGATCGTAATCACGCAATTGGAGAGAAAAAAGGGGTAAAAAAAAAACACACTAAAAACTGGTTGGCCTAAATCAGATGTTAGATATTTATATTGAATATTATATGAATCCTATAAATTAAAATGGCCAATTTGGGTGCAATCAAATAGCTTAATTTCTCTTTCTCAGAGATCAAATTATATTTAAACAAAATAATGTTGTTCAGGAATGCTAATCTTATCTGTTTCTAACTACATGATGGGTATAATGGTTTGCTGAAATGACATGGAACGACTCCAAAGTAAGAGATGGAAACATGCTCATCAGTGAGAACTAAGCACAGTTCATTAGAAAAGCATTACAAATATATATATATATGTTTTGCAAGTTGAAAATAATCCATGGCAGAATATTAATAAAGCCCTCTCTTCTAAATAAAATATTTAATTTAGAATGAATAACTAAATGTTATATTAAAACACTTCCCAGTCATATACAAACCCAAAGAGTCAAAGGAGGATATGCTGGTTCCTAAATGGCACCCTGTTCCTTATAGGGTGCACTACTTTTGACCAGTGCTGACCAGAGCCCTATGGGCACTGGTCAAAAGTAGTACACTTTATAGGGAATAGGGTACCATTTGAGACGTAGCCTATAATTAAGAGACATTAACAACTACCAGACTGCCTCAATTACTGTTAGTGCTGCTACTTAACTATATTAAATTATTGTGTTAGTTATGGAAAGTGCAATTCAAATATTTCCATCACTTAGATTACCGTTGTATGAAGTTGTAAAACCCTTTTGAGTTTGGATGTGAGAGTTTCAGCAGGAGTGTGGTATTCATTAACGGTATTCTTCCTTCTCTTTCTCTCCATCTCTCTCTCTTTCTCTTTCTCTTTATCTCCCTCTCTCTTTCCGTCTCTCCTTATTTATCTCTCTCTTGATACAGTAATTTATTATAACGCTGTACAGAGTGTGGTTAACAAATAATGTTAACAAATAATGTTTGCATCCCATATTCCCTATACAGCAGAGCTATACATAGCCTATAAGCCCTGGTGATAGCATATTACTTATTGTGCCATTTGGGATGCAGTCAAGAATGAATGTTATTATGAGGGTTTTGAACATATTTTAAAGAAACATGGTTATGCCCAGGACATGGTGTACAGAGATAAATGAGTGCTGATGTGTTTTAGTCATTACCAGATGGAAAAACAAAAATTGCCCCATTTTAAATGTGACGTCTCAGTGCTACTTGGCTTTTTTTAGGCAGGGAAAATCTTTGCTTGAATTGCAGTGCCCTCTGGTGGTTGATTATATAACCATAATCTCTTGTGACTGGAAATGACTGTATACATAACAGGGCCGTAATATATACAGGGGTGAAATAAGTATTGAACACGTCACCATTATTCTCAGTAAATATATTTCCAAAGGTGCTATTGACATGAAATGTTCACCAGATGTTGGTAACAACCCAAGTAATCCATACATACAAAGAAACCAAAACAAATAAGTTCAGAAATTAAGTTATGTGTAATAATGTGAAATGACACAGGGAAAAAGTATTGAACACATGAAGAAAGGGAGGTGCAAAAAGGCATGGAAAGCCAAGACAACAGCTGAAAACTATCAGTAATTAAAAAGCACACCAGCCCCCTGTCAGTGCAAATTAATATTAGCTGGTTCAGTCCCAACTGATGGCCTACAAAAAGGTCTCATTGCCAAGGTGTCACACAAGACACATCTCATGATGGGTAAAAGCAAAGAGCTGTCTCAAGACCTTTGCAACCTAATTGTTGCAAAACATAATGATGGCATTGGTTATAGGCGCATTTCTAAGCTTCTGAATGTTCCAGTGAGCACTGTTGGGGCCATAATACGGAAGTGAAAAGACAATAATTTCACTATAAATTTGCCTCGACCAGGTGCTCCTTGCAAGATTTCTGACAGAGGAGTGAAAAGAATAATCAGAAGAGTTGTCCAAGAGCCAAGGACCACTTGTGGGGAGCTTCAAAAAGACCTGCAATTAGCAGGTACTGTTGTCTCAAAGAAAACAGTAAGTAATGCACTCCACCGCCATGGCCTGTATGCACGCTTACCACGCAAGACTCCATTGCTGAAAAAAAAGCTTGTTTAAAGTTTGCTGCAAAACATTTGGAAAAGCCAGTAAAATACTGGGAGAATATAGTGTGGTCAGATGAGAGCAAAATTGAACTGTTTGGATGTCATAATACACACCATGTTTGGAGGAGAAATGGCACTACACATCACCCTAAAAACACCATACCAACAGTGAAGTTTGGAGGTGGGAACATAATGGTGTGGGGCTGCATTTCAGCAAATGGTACTGGCAAACTTCACATAATTGAAGGAAGGAAGAATGGGCAAATTTACGAGGAGCACCTGGTCGAGGCAAATTTATGGTGAAATGATTGTCTTTCCACTTCCAAATTATGGCCCCAACAGTGCTCACTGGAGCTTAGAAATGCGCCTATAACCAATGCCATCATTATGTTTTGCAACAATTAGGTTGTGAATGTCTTGAGACAGCTCTTTCTGAGATGTGTCTTATGTGACACCTTGGCAATGAGACCTTTTTGTAGGCCATCAGTTGGGACTGAACCAGCTGATATTAATTTTCACTGACAGGGGGCTGGATTGCTTTTTAATTACTGATAGTTTTCAGCTGTTGTCTTGGTTTTCCATGCCTTTTTGAACCTCTTCTTCATGTGTTCAATACTTTTTCCCTGTGTCATTTCACATTATTACACATAACTTAATTTCTGAATTTATTTGTTTTGGTTTCTTTGTATGTATAGATTACTTGGGTTGTTACCAACATCTGGTGAATATGTCATGTCAATAGCACCTTTGGAAATATATTTACTGAGAAAAATGGTGACGTGTTCAATACTTATTTCACCCGCTGTATATATATATATATAATATATATAATATTCACATATGCTCAAAATGTCCCCCCCCCCCCCCCCCCCCCCAATATATTGATATAAAAAAGATAAAAGATAGAAAATGTGCTATGCTACGACAGGCTCATCATAACTAAATTTAGCAAATTGACATTATTATTACTACCGGTTCTAGTATTACGGTGTACTGCAGTGCGTTGTGTTGCCGTACCCCAGCAGAAGCCGTTGTTTGACTGCTGTGGGTAGATACAATCAATGTCAAACACTGTACTGTCTCTCTACTTCATTACTTTCAAATGTATTAAAAAGTGGAAAACTAGAATGTAAAATCAGTGTTACGTAGGCTATATCACTGTCGATTGTGATCGTTTTAATGTCAACGTCAATAAGTCAATTGGTCATTTTGCGCTGGAACTGTAATTGTGGAAATAAATAATATTTTGCTAAAAAGTGTCAGTAATTGCATGGAGTGGAAACAAACGTTTTTGGTGAAAACGTACCGATTTGCAAGTGCTAATCAATCAACCATCACTAACTTTAGCTATCATAGCTAAGTTACCTGGAAAGTGAATTAGCCACACATTCACCCAGCGACCAACAATGGTGCTCACGGCCGTCAATGTCTATGTTACTTTATATTTGTCAGAAAGCCCACGTGAAGTCTGAGTAAAGTGTCAATCATTTATGTTGCGCTGCATGTGTAATTTATGTAGACAGTAGTAGCTTTCATTTATTGCATATTCGTAAAGTATACTGTAGAGCTGTATTTGCTTATGATAAATAGCATTATTAGTGTTTGTTTGATTAAAGTGCAAGCAGTTTTATTACAGTCAGCTTTCATTCAAAGTGAGTGTCATCAAGAGCAAGAGGAAGGGTGGCTGTGACATTCGTCAGTTTTTTGGGCAGCCTCAGAAAAGAAAATTGAGAGCAGTGAGAAAATGAGTACCAGTCAGATGATAGAAGTATACAGTAGTACAAGAGATTAGTCAATGTTTCTTGATATAATAATCATTGCCATTCAGATCAGAAATCGTTAGTAATCCATTCCTGAACATAATGGCAAGAAACACCACTTGTTTACTGATAATATTTATTTCATGTTCACTCTGGTGCGTTCAGAGTAAAGAGAGGGAGAGAGAGAGCATGAGGATGTCAACATGGCAGGGAGAGCAGGTGACATGGAGGTGGGTGAGAATAGAAAAAGCAATATCTCAGACTGGCCAATAAAAAGAAAGATTAAGATGGGCAAAAGAACACAGACACTAGACAGAGGAAGATATGGCTTTTTCTTTGCAACTCTGCCTAGAAGGCCAGCATCCCGGAGTCGCCTCTTCACTGTTGACATTGAGACTGGTGTTCTCCCACTCCTCTTTCTATTCTGGTTAGAGCCAGTTTGCACTGTTCTGTGTAGGGAGTAGTACACAGCATTGTACGAGATCTTCAGTTTCTTGGCAATTTCTTGCATGGAATAGCCTTCATTTCTCAGAACAAGAATAGACTGATGAGTTTCAGGCCTTTTTGAGCCTGTAATCGAACCCACAAATGCTGACGCAACACATACTCAACTAGTCTAAAGGCAAGATTTATTGTTTCTTTAATCAGCACAACAGTTTTCAGCTGTGCTAACATAATTGCAAAAAGGTTTTCTAATGATCAATTATCCTTTTAAAATGATAAACTTGGGTTAGCTAAAACAACGTGCTATTGGAACACAGGAGTGATGGTTGGTTGCTGATAATGGGCCTCTGTACGCCTATGTAGATATTCCATAAAAAATCAGCCGTATTCAGCTACAATAGTCATGTACAACATTAACAATGTCCACACTGTATTTCTGATCAGTTTGATGTTATTTTAATGGACAAAAAATTTGCTTTTCTTTAAAAAACAAGGACATTTCTAAGTGACCCCAAACTTTTAAACGGTAGTGTATTTGTTGCTGTATCAAACCAATGTAGCCTGCTGACCTTTTCAGGTTGTCCTATCCTCTGTATGCAAAATAGACAAAAAGGCCTACATGCCAAAATAATTGTCAGACAAACAAAGGAGAACAACAAGAGATTATTTATTCTTTGGTTTATTTGACCCACACACTCAGTCAGGTGGTTGAATCATACCTATGGTTAACAACTCTTAGATTTAATTCAAGTTTGTGGCTCTTGACAATGCATTAGACACCACTGAACAACAGGTGGCGCCACCAAACCACAGCAGCTATAAGCAGATTGAGGAATTCACACAGAACTCCAGTTCAACTCTTTCACGTCTTAAGACCAAACACCATCACTGATGAGCTTTTAAAAAGAACCAAAGCCATTTCCCTTAAAATATACTACTGTCTTCCCCCTGTCTTCCCCTAGTTAATCTTCCCAGCAGCAGCACTACTTAGGATACGTCCCAAATGGCACACTATTCCCTTTAGAGTGGTGGCTCTGTTAAAAAGTAGTACTCTGTATATAGGGATAGCGTGCCATTTGGGACACGTCCTATCCAGGACAGTCTGACAGGCCGATCATCCAGGGCTCATTAGTCGGCCTCAGAGGTCCAGGGAGCTGCCTGGCAATGCCACAGCCTGTCTCATTCCTTCTCCCTGTCAGCCAAGCCAGCTACCTGTCAGCCCTCAGACAGCCTTGAGACAGGTCCAGCGTCCCAAATGTCACCCTATTCCCTACATGGTGCACTACATTTGAACACAGCCCATATTGCACTGTGCAGGGAATTAGTTGCCATTTGGGACACAGGGACAGAGGCCTTGGATCCAAGTCCCAAATAGTACACTATTCCCTACTACTTCACTTCTTTTGATCGGGGCCCATAGGAAATAAGGTACCATTTGGGATGCAAACAGGGCCCGGGAGAGGAGACTGCACTAAAGGGACACCGTCTCCACTACCTAATGAACTCCAGGCCAGCAGATTTATGACATATGGCAGGGAGGGAGGCCAGAGATGGGAAAACTAGTGTCACCATCTCTGGAGTTGTGTCCCAAATGGCACCCTATTCCCTATAGAGTGCACTAGTTTAGACCAGAGCCCTATCCCTAGTCAAGTGCACTATATAAGGAAAAGGGTTCCATTTGGGATACACTCTGGGACTAGACTAGTGCTGCGTTCATAATATTCTATAGATATATGGTTTGTCTCTATGCTGCTGGGTTATCGATTTACCTGGCAAAGTCACCAAGAACTGCTGAGAGATATTTAGTGATAATGAGATGCCATTGCAGTTGATTTCACAGGATATGATTTATCCTCTACTGGAAATATACCTTTTATTTTCTCAAGTGGTAATTCATTTTTGTCATCCAAGTGGCAGATAAATGCATGTACTCCCAAGAGAGCATTCATAAAAAGAATGCAAGAGAAAATATAAAGACAAGTAATGATCTGTGATATGGTTCTGGGAAGGAATCTGGACGACTAAATACAAATAAGGTAAAAGTATGGCGCTGTTTTTTTTAACATAAATATTATCCCCCTGTTGAAAGCACACAAATTACTTTATCTTGGTTAGGGCTGTGTCGGCAGATTCAAAGCCAACAGAACTCTGGCCAACAGAACTCTGGCCCACCATTCTTTGGAGACACAGATATAGGTGGATAGGGAGAGAGAGAGAGAGAGAGAGAGAGAAAGAGAGAGAGAGAAGGAGAGAGAGAGGCAGAGAAAGAGAGAGAGAAGGAGAGGCAGAGAGAGGGAGAGAGAGAGAGAAGGAGAGAGAGGCAGAGAAAGAGAGAGAGAGAAGGAGAGGCAGAGAGAGAAGGAGAGAGAGGCAGAGAAAGAGAGAGAGAGAGAAGGAGAGAGTCAGAGAGAGGGAGAGAGAGAGGGGCAGAGAGAGAGAGAGAAAGAGAGGCAATGCGCAGACTTGCTCCTGCATTTTTCAGCTTGTTTAAAAAATATATATATATTTAGAGTTAGATAAACTTGGATTTTTTGGCAGGGACATAGTATACAGGATGCTACCCTCCACAACATAACCTTCACTCCAAATCAAAACTCCAAACCTACAACCTGATTTTGGATGGAATTACGTGGAAGGCTTCATAGCATGCGGAAGGCTTCATACCACCAGGATTATTATTCCCAATCAGGTAGCCTAGCGGTTAGAGCATTGGGCCAGTAACCAAAAGCTGGTTCAAATACCTGAGCCGACAAGGTGGAAAACCTGTTGATGTGTCCTTGAGCAAGGCACTTAACCCTAATGTGCTCCAGGGGCTGACCCTGTAGGTAGGCTGTCATTATAAATAAGATTTTGTTATTAACTGACTTGCCTAGTTAAATAAAGGTTAAATAAAAAAAGAAATGCTCTGGAAAACAATCAGAAACACCATCCAACTGAGTGAGTAATGTTTAGTCTGAAGAAAAATACATTTCAATTATATATTTTACTTTATAAGGACTGAATGCTAAGGCTACCAAGCTTGCTAGGTACAACTTCAATTAGCACTGACGTGTGACGCAAGAGGTGTCAAAGCCCTTGAGCCCAACAATGGCAGGAGAGTCGAACAGTCTACCCCAACCAAAGGGAGAATCCTTAGAAGCACCCTTCCCCTGTTCAGATGTAATTAAAATACAGTACCCTCTGTATGTAAAGAATGATAAGACACGAAAAGAGTACAAAATGAAGCTCCTTATGGAAAATCAAGAGACACTTTTTGCTTACTTTAATACAAATTAGCACACTACCTAAGAGGGGGGGTGTTACAGATGGTTGGAAACTCAGGATGCTAGACAAAGTGGACTCTAATATAAATCTCTATAGGTCTGGAACAGTATTGGTATAGGGTAACCCCAAACAGTTTCAGTTGGACTTTCACCTAATCAAAGAAATAGCTCAGCAGGAGAAGCCCTCCCTTGAGAAAGATACCCCCACCCCGAGCGGGTCAGACCAGACCTCTCCATTATATAATGCCACAGACGAGCAACCCCAAGCGGAAAGCCAACCTCCCAGCACAGAGTACTGCTCCTTCATTGAAATGAAGGATAAATTCACCCAGCTAGAGGTAAGGCAGGTGGAGCTCGAACAGCAGGTGATTACACTCCAGTCAGCACAGACCCAGACAACAGTCCAGCACAACAACACCCCCTTAACTAGAACCGGAGAGCTGGAGGTGGAGAGAGACATATCTGCACTCTGGACTGTAGTGAGACAACATAAACAGAAGAAAGAGAAAGAGCAAGAGAAGAACAGAGCACTAGAGGAGAGGATCAGAGTGCTGGAAGAGAAGATGAGAACGATGATGGGTGACAGAGAACAACCCGTTAGAGAGCTGGCCACCCCCACAGAGAAGCCAGCAGAACAGCCCACCTCAGATCCTGACCAAAGTCTTGACACCACAGCAGAACAGTACACCCTAGACCCTGACCATAGCCTCGACATCACAGCCAGACAAACAAATTAAGAACCCCAAGCCCAGGGGATCCCAACCCCTCTGAGCACCCCCCCTGTCAGCTCCCCTGATAGCCCTTTTGACAAAGCCACAAATCCACTGAGGACACACAAAAGCCAGAGATTGTGATTTGTGACTCAAAGGGCAAATACATTAAAGTGGAGAAACTTTTTCCCAAAAACAAAGTAGCTAAACTCTGGTGGCCAAACACTAGGCATGCTCTGGAGCTGTTGTCAGAGGACAGACTAGGGTCCCCCAGCCACATCATAATTCACACGGGTACAATTGACCTGAGGTTCCAGCAGGAAAGGGTGGCCACAGCACTCAAGGGATTGATTGAAAAAGCTTCTTCCACTTTCCCCAACGCACAAGTGGTTATCTCCACCCTACTACTACGAAAAGACATTCACCCTGCCACCATACAGAGGGTATTTGCAAGAATTTTGCGAGACTGTGCCTCAAAACCTAATGTCTAACTGGCCAACCACTCCACCCTGGACTTGAACAGCATTTACAACCAGGTCCACCTCTACAACTTTTGCCAGGACCCTGAAGGACATCACCCTCAACTGTAGGCCCAGCACCTCACATAGGAGCGACAGAGCAACAGACACCCCGCCTAGACGAGCGAGACACCCTCCTTTGACCTCAGGTCTCCCAACTGGAAGCTTGAGGTAGGGGGAGATGGGGAATCTATCTAGTACAGTACTAATGCAATTAGTAAAATCAGTCACAATACGAAATGCTACCAAATAAACCATAATTCATTCATAATACTGTGAATATACTGTATAGTTTCACAGACATATTGTTTGTGCGAAATCGTTAAGAACAATATAAAACCAGTCTGCACACCACCAATGTGAATTGGTTTAGTCTTGACTCTTGGTTGACAGTGTTGGTGGATGGGTAATGTATTGATGCTCGAGTGCCAAATTAACACAAATGGATAAGAAAAGGTCTAAGACATCCTAGGTGCCTAGTTTAGGAAAGAAGAAGAGGACAAATGTGCAAAAGATAAAGGTATGCAGTTATGTAATCTCTTTATGTGTATAATATTATGCATGTAATGAAATAGGCTAGTATAACACTTATGTTTGTTAGCCTATGTTGCTATGTTGCTTGCTATGCTATTACACATATGGCGACAATATTCTGTTTTCTGTCCAACTAGCTTACATAACATTGGATATAAATTCACACAGTTTCATCATGATAATGTGAGTAACCTGCAGCAAAACGATTACAACCTAACTAGCACATTATTAATTTGGTTAACTATCATTGAGGTGACATCATAAAGGTTTTCTGTGATTGTATTGACTAGGTCCTGAGATCAGTAAGGGGAATATCCAATGCTGTAGGCTAACTTAAAAGATGTCTATATTATGCTGATACTTTGTATATTTTGTGATATATTGAGTCTTTTGGGGTGTCTTATGCCTAGAATTAGCCAAGGAGGTTGTATGGTTCATTTGGTTGCTATACTGACAATTTTATAAATTGTGCATAATGACATGTATATTTAATTGTGCAACAAATGTATTTAGGGTGTCAGACTCATATACTGTATTTCAATGCAAATTCAGGGGAAATTGAAGGGGGGGTTCGCCCAGGGCGACATAAAAGCTAGAACCGCCACTGCCCCCTAGACAAAACTACGAAAAAATAACTAACAAAAACAGGTCACAACTCCTGCAGCTCTGTCGGACGCTGGGTCTTTACATAGTCAATGGTAGGCTTTGAGGGGACTCCTATGGTAGGTACAGCTATGACTCATCTCTTGGCAGTAGTACTGTAAACTACTTTATCACTAACCTCAACCCAGAGTCTCTTAGAGCGTTCACAGTCAGTCCACTGACACCACTATCAGATCACAGAAAAATCACACTCTACTTGAACAGAGCTATGCTCAATCATGAGGCATCAAAGCCAAAGGAACTTAATAATATTAAGAAATGCTATAGAAAAGTAGTGTTGAAATCTACCAAAAAACAATTAGGCAACAACAAATTCAATCCCTTCTAGACAATTTCCTGGACAAAACGTTTCACTGTAATAGTGAAGGTGTAAACTTGGCAGTAGAAAACCTAAACAGTATATTTGATCTCTCAGCTTCCCTATCAAATCAAAAAAATTCTAACAGAAAACCGAAGAAAATTAACAATGACAAATGGTTTGATGAAGAATGCAAAAACCTAAGAAAGAAATTGAGAAACCTATCCAACCAAAAACTTAGAGACCCAGAAAAACTGAGCCTAGGCCTTCACTATAGTGAGTCACAGAAACAATACAGAAATACACTACGGAAAAAGAAGGAACAGCACGTCAGAAACCAGCTCAATGTAATCGAAGAATCCATAGACTCTAACCACTTCTGGGAAAATTGGAAAACAATAAACCAACAACAACACGGATAACTATCTATCCAAAACGGAGATGTATGGGTAAACCACTTCTCCAATCTTTTTGGCTCTATAACAAAGACCAAATAGCTAAAAAATATACATGATCAAATGCAAATCCTAGAATCAACTATTAAAGACTACCAGAACCCACTGGATTCTCCAATTACATTGAATGAACTACAGGACAAAATACAAACCCTCCAACCCAAAAAGGCCTGTGGTGTTGATGGTATCCTTAATGAAATGATAAAATATACAGACCACAAATTCTAATTGGCTATACTTAAACTCTTTAACATCATCCTTAGCTCTGGCATCTTCCCCAATATTTGGAACCAAGGACTGATCACCCCAATCCACAAAAGTGTAGACAAATTTGACCCCAATAACTACCGTGGGATATGCGTCAACTGCAACCTTGGGAAAATCCTGTGCATTATCATTAACAGCAGGCTAGTTCATTTCCTCAGTGAAAACAATGTACTGAGCAAATGTCAAATTGGCTTAATACCAAATTACCGTACGACAGACCACGTATTCACCCTGCACACCCTAATTGACAAACAAACAAACCAAAACAAAGTCTTCTCATGCTTTGTTGATTTCAAAAAAGCATTTGACTCATTTGGCATGAGGGTCTGCTATACAAATTGATGGAAAGTGGATGTGGGAGAAAAACATACAACATTATAAAATCCATGTACACAAATAACAAGTGTGCAGTTAAAATTGGAAAAAAACACACACATTTCTTTCCACAGGGCCGTGGGGTGAGACAGAGATACAGTTTAAGCCCCACTCTCTTCAACATACAGCGGGTGAAATAAGTATTGAACACGTCACCATTTTTCTCAGTAAATATATTTCCAAAGGTGCTATTGACATGAAAGTTTCACCAGATGTTGGTAACAACCAAAGTAATCCATACATACAAAGAAACCAAAACAAATAAGTTCAGAAATTAAGTTATGTGTAATAATGTGAAATGACACAGGGAAAAAGTATTAAACACATCAAGAAAGGGAGGTTCAAAAAGGCATGGAAAGCCAAGACAACAGCTGAAAACTATCAGTAATTAAAAAGCAATCCAGCCCCCTGTCAGTGCATTTTGTGCACACTTCCCACAAAATTAGGTGTAAACTGAGTTGCATTTCCTAACCTCCTGCCAAATGTATGACCATGTTATGGGTAGCCATTTGACTACCTGTTCAGGAGTCTTATGGCTTGGGGGTAGAAGCTGTTGAGAAGCCTTTTGGACCTATACTTGGCACTCCGCTTGCCTTGCGGTAGCAGAGAGAACAGTCTATGATTAGTGTGGCTGGAGTCTTTGACAATTTTTCTGGGGCATTCCTCTGACACCGCCTGGTATAGAGGTCCTGGATGGCAGGAAGCTTGGCCCCTGTGATGTACTGGGTCGTACACACTACCCTCTGTAGTGCCTTGAGATCACAGGCCGAACAGTTGCCATACCAGACAGTGATGCAACCAGTCAGGATGCTTTCGATGGTGCAGCTGTCAAACTTTCTGAGGGGGAATAGGCTTTGTCGTGCCCTCTTCACGACTGTCTGGTGTGTTTGGACCATGATAGTTTGTTGGTGATGTTGACTCCAAGGAACTAGAAGCTCCTAACCTGCTCCACCACAGCCCCGTCGATGAGAATGGGGGAATGCTCGGTCCTCCTTTTCCTGTAGTCCACAATCATCTTCTTTGTCTTGATCACGTTAAGGGAGAGGTTGTTATCCTGGCACCACACGACCAGGTCTCTGATCTCCTCCCTATAGGCTGTCTCGTCGTTGTCGGTGATCAGGCCTACCACTGTTGTGTCATCTGCAAACTTAATGATGGTATTGGAGTCGTGCCTGGCCATGCAGTCATGGGTGAACAGGGAGTACAGGAGGGAACTGAGCATGCACCCCTGAGGGGCCCCAGTATTGAGGATCAGCGTGGCAAATGTATTGTAACCTACCTTTACCACTTGGGGGCGGCCCGTCAGGAAGTCCAGGATCCAGTTGCAGAGGGAGGTGTTTAGTCCCAAGGCCCTTAAGGGCACTATGGTGTTGAACGCTGAGCTGTAGTCGATGAATAGCATTCGCATGTAGGTGTTCCTTTTGTCCAGGTAGGAAAAGGTAGTGTGGAGTGCAATAGAGATTGCATCATCTGTGGATCTGTTTGAGCGGTATGCAAATTAGAGTGGGTCTAGGGTTTCTGGGATAATGGTGTTGATGTGAGCCATGACCAGCCTTTCAAAGCACTTCATGGCTACAGACGTGATTGCTACGGGTCTGTAGTAATTTAGGCAGGTTACCTTAGTGTTCTTGGGCACAGGGACTGTGGTGGTCTGCTTGAAACATGTTGGTATTACAGACTCAATCAGGGTCTGTAAAGTCAGTGAAGACACTTGTCAGTTGGTCAGTGCATGCTCAGAGTACACGTACTGGTAATCCGTCTGGCCCTGCGGCCTTGTGAATGTTGACCTGTTTAAAGGTCTTACTCACATTGGCTATGGAGAGCGTGATCACACAGTCTTCCGGAACAGCTGATGCTCTCGTGCATGCCTCAGTGTTGCTTGCCTCAAAGTGATTTAGCTCGTCTGGTAGGCTCATGTCACTGGGCAGCTCACGGCTGTGCTTCCTTTGTAGTCTATAATAGTTTGCAAGCCCTTCCACATCCGACAAACGTCTGAGCCGGTGTAGTACGATTCAATCTTAGTCCTGTATTGGCACTTTGCCTGTTTGATGGTTCGTCTGAGGGCATAGCGGGATTTCTTAGAAGCGTCCGGGTTAGAGCCCCGCTCCTTGAAAGCGGCAGCTCTACCATTTAGCTCAGTGCGGATGTTGCCTGTAATCCATGGTTTCTGGTTGGGGTATGTACGTACCGTCACTGATGCACTTATTGATTAAGCAAGTAAAGGTGGTCTAGAGTTTATTTTCCTCTGGTTGCACATTTAACATGCTGGTAGAAATTAGGTAGAACGGATTTAAGTTTCCCTGCATTAAAGTCCCTTTCCACTAGGAGCGTTGCCTCTGGATGGACATTTTCCTGTATGCTTATTGCCTTATACAGGTGACTTGGCGATCTTGGTGCCAGCATCCGTTTGTGGTGATAAATAGACAGCTACAAAAAATATAGATGAAAACTCTCTTGGTAAATTGTGTGGTCTACAGCTTATCATTAGATACTCTACTTCAGGCGAGCAAAATCTAGAGACTTCCTTAGATTTCGTGCACCAGCTGTTGTTCACAAGTATACACAGACCGCCACCCCTCGTCTTACCGGAGTCTGCGTACCTCGTCTAATTTATTATCCACTCGCCTTCGGATCCTTACAAGGCACCCCGACCCATGTTCCCGATATCTCTGTCTCTTTCTCCTGCCAATGACTGGGATTGAGGCCTTGTCGGGTGTCTGAAGTACAACCTCCGCGTCTGGCTCGTTAAAGAACAATTATTTGTCCAGTCCGAGGTGAGTAATTGCTGTACTGATATCTAGAAGCTCTTTTCGGCCGTAAGATACTGTGGCAGAAACATTATGTACAAAATAAGTTACAAATAGTGCAAAAAAACACACATAATAGCACAATTGGTTAGGCGCCCGTAAAATGGATGCCCTTTCCTCCGCCACCATTTTCAGGCATGCAGGCAGGCAGGCAGGCAGGCAGGCAGGCAGGCAGGCAGGCAGGCAGGCAGGCAGGCAGGCAGGCAGGCAGGCAGGCAGGCAGGCAGGCAGGCAGGCAGGCAGGCAGGCAGGCAGGCAGGCATGCATGCAGGCAGGCAGGCAGGCAGGCAGGCAGGCAGGCAGGCAGGCAGGCAGGCAGGCAGGCAGGCAGGCAGGCAGGCAGGCAGGCAGGCAGGCAGGCAGGCAGGCAGGCAGGCAGGCAGGCAGGCAGGTAGATGGTCCTCGTAAATGTGTTTAATTTGTGTTTTAACATTTGTCTGGCAGAGTGAGCACTGCCTGAAAAGTGCCCGCCAAGCTCATTCATCAACAGACTTGCTGGACGTCCCCCTCCCTCCCTCCCTCCCTCCCTCCCTCCCTCCCTCCCTCCCTCCCTCCCTCCCTCCCTCCCTCCCTCTCCACGGTAAATCCACCAGACGCTAGAGACATCCACCAAGACAAGCCTAAGAGCAGTCACTGGCACCACTCTGTGTGTGTCTGTGTGTGTTTGTCTCTGGTGTGTATGTCTCTGTGTGTGAGTGGATACATCAGGTGTTAATGACGGTCCAGAAGACAAGAGGAGAGCTGTTGACATAACAGTGAGAGGTCAATCTAGGTCGGGTATATGGATCGTGAGGGACACTCCCAGTCCCAGGCTAGTGTATGCCTCCCTGCTGGGGATCCCTAATCCCAAATGGCACCCTATTCCCTTTATAGTGCACTACATTTGACCAGAGCACTATGGGCATTGGTCACTATATAGGGAATAGGACGCCATTTGGGACGCAGAGCCTGTCTGCTCTAGCCAGAGCACAGCCACCGTGGCTGATGAGCAAACTTAACAAGTGTTCTCAGGTTTCCAGCTGAGTTTCCAGCAGCAGGGCATCCACAGACAGCAGCACAGTTGCATTATATACAGTCAGCAGGCATCTGTAGATCTGCAGGTCTGTTATAGAAGGGTGCATGACAATTTTATGTTATTGTAAGTCTAAAATGCAATGAAATGATACAGACATCTGTAGAATGTTATAGAATTGTTCTAGATGTTATAGCACTGTTATAGAATGGTAACATATTTGTTTGGCTTTAAAAAAAACATACAGTTTTACTACATGTTGTGAAATTGTCTTTGAGAGCATGATTGTCTCTGAATGTACAGTACAGTGCATTATCTTTCCCATCTAAGATCAACAATAGGAGCTAATACTGTACCTGAAACTAGCATATGATACAAAGATGACTGAAATTGTGCAAGAGAACAAGATTCAAATAGGACTGAGCCATACTAGTCTACCGGGAAACTATAATGTCACAATTATGGGGATTATATCCTCAAGGCAGAATTTATGATTTACTTGATTTTGTTTAGACGTTAGTTACACATGTTGCCTTCTTCACTTCACAACATATTTACTTTGCTGGCTAGGTGGTTTCGTAACAAACTAAAATCGTTTGTCTCTCGGCCAACCAAAGAAAAACATTTTTACCCAGTCTACAATCTCTGGGATCTGATGTGGTTTTTGTTCCAACGGGTGGCTCACCACCATCATATGTAGCATGGCATACTATAGCTGCATCCCAAATAGCACCCTATTCCCTATGTAGAGCAAAGTAGTGCACTATATAGTGAATAGGATGCCGTTTAGGATGCATCGTATGGTACCATTTGGGATGCAATCCACCCCATGCACACAATTACAAGGCCCTGCGTGGCCCTCCACAGTGCCTTATTAAAGGCTTCCTTTGTTTGGTTATGGCCCAACTGGCAGCCATGTGGAGCTGTTAGCTTTCTCTGCTGCGTTGCATTGCTGCTGGTGGTCAAGGAGACGGGGCTCCCATCAAAACATTAACCTGAGTATTGACTGTCAGTGGGAGGATGGAAACGCCTCAGGTACTAACACACACGGACGTAAACACACACACACACACACAAAGTTGCAATGTCATTGTCATTGTTAGGCAAAGCTGTATGCAGCTATTGCATATTCTTACTTATTTGTGATATCTCCATTTAATCCATCCATTTCATATTGTACTTTTGGTAACATTTTACTGTTGTCCTTATAAATGCATTCATAGAGCCTTTATAAAGGCTACATAATGTGTTACAACATCAGCTATAGGCAGTTATAAGCATTACCATACTTTTTCTTAATTAGCAGGAATCGGGAAAATGTTTTATCCAGAGGAGGAAAACCACCGACTCCTGAATCAAATCGTCTGGAGACATGATGTTTCCACTTGTTTACTAGTAGAGTACTCAGAATTTCCAAAATAGTTTTTTATTCCTTCTTCATGTCTTTCTTACCCATGTCCATCAAAAATCACCATGTTATTATGTCAAAAATAATCATAGAGGTTTGCATTGACCTTGTCCGGGAGGGTGGGACCTTCCATTTTGGAGGCCATGTCAGACAGCTCAGGGTTCTACTAAGAGTTCTACCCAGCTGTGTCAGGCAAGGACAAGGACACAGTATCCAGAGTATAGAAACTCTCTCGATCTCTTTCCTTAATGGTCATTAGAAAAATATATTAATATGCTTATTAGAGAATTGCTATTCAGCAACAAACTGCAAAATAAGCGTAACAAAATAGATTACAAACACAGGCAGAAACTTAAAATCCTGAAAATCATATAGGCCTACAAGACTGTTAAAAGGTCATGCAAGTTTGTTCCGCATTATTGCAATGATGGAACTTAATTTAGACACAATGTTGCATAGACACACTGTATCACTTGGCTTGCAGGTCCATTTTGTTTTACATACGCGTCTGATGGCTTAATTCATACTCTAGTGTAGCATGTCGGCTGACATTTACGTCCCCAGTGTGGCTGTCAACAGGCATGGCTGCAACGAAACCAAGGTGATAATGTAGAAAACCAAGTCTGTGAAAGTAATCATCGTAAAGAACTTTGGGCCGGACAGAGAGAGACATGAGGTATGGATCCCATCAGGATTTCCCTCTCCTCAGAATATTAATGTGTTAACCAGAGCAGCCAGCCCATCTTTCATTAGCTCATACATACGTTCATCATAAAATAACCATTACTCTGCAGTATAAAGATGAGCAACAGGGAAAATATATTTAATTGAATGTTGAACATTTCTTGTCCATTTGTTTTCTTCTGCACAGAGCGGATAAAAGGACTGAAATAATAATCTGGTACGCTAATCATAATCATAATTCCTGTGACCAACTACAGTTGTCTCTGTCAGTTATCTCCTGCGCTATCTATGATCAATGCGAGTTATCAGTTTCACATCAAACAAATACTTTTATGGACACTAGAGGGAGCTGTGAGACAGCATCATGATCAATAACTACTGAATATTGTTGTCATCCACTCCCTACAGCCTCACATGGTCCCGTATTCATAAAGTGTCTCATGAAAGAAGTGCTGAATCAGGTCCTGCCTGTCCATATAATAAGTATTCATTATGATCTAGAAAGATCCTGGATCAGCACTGCTACTCAGACACTTTATGAATATGGTCTAGTAGAGATAATGTTGTTTTTATACACTACGTTTGAGGTCACTTAGAAATTTACTTGTTTTTGAAAGAAAAGCAAAACTTTGTGTCCTTTAAAATAACATCAAATTGATCAGAAATACAGTGTTAATGTTGTAAATGACTATTGTAGCTGGAAACGTCTGATTTTCTATGGAATGTCTACATAGGCGTACAGAGGCCCATTATCAGCAACCATCACTCCTGTGTTCCAATGGCACGTTGTGTTAGCTAATCCAAGTTTATAATTTTAAAAGGCTAATTTATCATTAGAAAACCCTTTTGCAATGACGCTAGCACAGCTGAAAACTGTCGGGCCTTCTTTAGACTAGTAGCATCAGCGTTTGTGGGTTCGATTATAGGCTCAAAAAGGCCAGAAACAAAAATCTTTCTTCTGAAACTCGTCAGTCTATTCTGGTTGTGAGAAATGAAGGCTATTCCATCCGAGAAATTGCCAAGAAACGGAAGATCTTGTACAACGCTGTGTACTACTCCCTTCACAGAACAGCGCAAACTGGCTCTAACCAAAATAGAATAGAGGAGTGGGAGGCCCCGGTGCAAAACTGAGCAAGAGGACAAGTACATTAGTGTGTCTAGTTTGAGAAACAGACGCCGCACAAGTCCTCAACTGGCAGCTTCATTAAATAGTACCTGCAAAACACCAGTCTCAACGTCAACAGTGAAGAGGCGATTCTGGGATGCTGGCCTTCTAGGCAGAATTGCAAAGAAAAAGCCATATCTCAGGAAAATAAAAATAAAAGATTAAGATGGACAAAAGAACACAAACACTGGACAGAGGAAGATTGGAAAAAAGTGTTATGGACAGACAAATCTAAGTTTTAGGTGTTCAGATCACAAAGAAGAACATTTGTGAGACGCAGACCAAATGAAAAGATGCTGGAGGAGTACTTGACGCCATCTGTCAAGCATGGTGGAGGCAATGTGATGGTCTAGGGGTGCTCCCAACCCTCACAGTCAGAACCCATGTGGCTTTGAATCTGACTCATTGAATGTGAGGAAAGCAGGTTGGAGCTCCTCTGGTCTGGGAGAATAGGAAAAAGTGGCTGGCTATGTTTTCATGTGTGAGACAATGTACTGTACTTGCAATATCTTCAGTCTTTGCCATTCAAAATCATGAATCAATATTTTCTATTGGACAAAACACTTTTCGATCAATCAGTAATGTGGTATTCCTCTAAGATGCTGTGGGTTTATTGGGTTTGTAAGGGGAGGTAGGTTTGAAAATTTCCCCAATACTGGGTTCCTCCTAGGCAGACGAAATCCTCATTGGTCCAATGATCAGAGAGACGAACGGACTGACGGACACTCCCAATACCCCCTCCCCCCCACCTCCTCCTATCCTCCCCACCTCCAACCTCTCTTCTCCACTCCTCCTCTCCTCCCCACCGTTCTACCTGGGTCTTATTCTCATTACAGTTAACAGCCAGTGGGCCCTGTTTCCATTAACAGCTAACTGCTGTGATAACATGGAGAGAGAGAGAGAGAGAGAGAAAGAGAGAGTGGTCTAACTACACTTGTACAGCTTCAGCTCCAACGTCACTCGGCCTGGATCTGCCTGTATGGGTCTGCCTGGGTCAGCCTGGGTCGCCATCCACAGGAATAGCTCAGCTGCACATGTCGCCTGGCCCGGCCAACACAACAATTTTAGCCCGCCATAAAATGAGTCTCGAGACAGGGAGACATGGGAGATCATAAAAAAAGGGAATTAGTTCATTGAAGCTCTAATGCACTGGAGAGATTTTTCTATTTGGCATCTTGTGAGGAGCACAGAGACAGGCGATTCTCCACGGACACGCGCCCCAAGAACCGCCCATGAGGGACAAACCAATCAGCCAAAAGCCACAGGTAATTTCCTGTTGACTGGAAGCCGTGGAAGGAGAGCCGGGTTGTATCCCAAATGGCAACCTGTTCCCTATTTAGTGAACTATCTTTGACCAGGGTCCATAGGGCGCTGGCCAAAAGTAGTGCACTATGTAGGGTATAGGGTGCCATTTGGGATAAAGAACTAGATCTATAGGATTCTGAAGGTCACACAAGGCCTCACCTGCTGTGTGGACGAGGACCTTTGTACAGGTTGAGATTGATCCAGGGAGGTTTTTGTCATATCAAATCCAATTATACTGTGCTTGTGTTATACCGGTACCTGAAGTTGAATGTGTATGATACGGTACTGTATATATAAGAGCATCTGCTATACTGTAACCATTGTTATGATGAAACTATTGTATAATTCTGTCAGGTTGATGCCCTAATGCCTTTTTCTGGGCTTTTACCTACAGTCGTATGAAAATGTTTGGGCACCCCTGACAATTTCCATGATTTCCATTTATAAATAGTTGGGTGTTTGGATCAGCAATTTCATTTTGATCTATCAAATAACTGATGGACACAGTAATATTTCAGTAGTGAAATGAGGTTTATTGGATTAACAGAAAATGTGCAATATGCATCAAAACGAAATTAGACAGGTGCATAAATTTGGGCACCCCAACAGAAAAATCACATCAATATTTAGTAGAGCCTCCTTTTGCTAAAATAACAGCTTCTAGACGCTTCCTATAGCCTCTAATGAGTGTCTGGAATCTGGATGAAGGTATTTTGGACCATTCCTCCTTACAAAACATCTCCAGTTCAGTTAGGTTTGATGGTTGCCGAGCATGGACAGCCCGCAAAAAATCATCCCACAGATTCTCAATGATATTCAGGTCTGGGGACTGGAATGGCCATTCCAGAACATTGTACTTGTTCCTCTGCATAAATGCCCGGGTAGATTTTGAGCAGTGTTTTGGGTCGTTGTCTTGTTGAAATATCCAGCCCCGGCATAACTTGACTGATTCTTCAACATTATTCCCAAGAATCTGCTGATATTGAGTGGAATCCATGCGACCCTCAACTTTAACAAGATTCCCAGTACTGGCACTGGCCACACAGCCCCACAGCATGATGGAACCCCCACCAAATTTTACTGTGGGTAGCAAGTGTTTTTCTTGGAACGCTGTGTTCTTTTGCCGCCATGCATAACGCCCCTTGTTATGACCAAATAACTCAATCTTTGTTTCATCAGTCCACAGAACCTTATTCCAAAATTAAGCTGGCTTGTCCAAATGTGTGTTTGCATACCTCAAGCGACTCTGTTTGTGGCGTGTGTGCAGAAAAGGCTTCTTCCGCATCACTCTCCCGTACAGCTTCTCCTTGTGCAAAGTGCGCTGAATTGTTGAACGATGCACAGTGACACCATCTGCAGCAAGATGATGTTGTAGGTCTTTGGAGGTGATCTGTGGGCTGTTTTTGACCGTTCTCACCATCCTTCGCCTTTGCCTCTCCGATATTTTACTTGGCCACTTCTGGCCTTAACAAGAACTGTGCCTGTGGTCTTCCATTTCCTCACTATGTTCCTCACAGTGGACACTGACAGCTTACATCTCTGCGATAGCTTTTTGTAGCCTTCCCCTACACCATAATGTTGAACATCTTTGTTTTCAGGTCATTTGAGAGTTGTTTTGAGACTCCCATGTTGCCACTCTTCAGATGAAAGTCAAAGAGAACAACAACTTGCAATTGCCCACCTTAAATACCTTTTCTCATGATTGGATGCACTTGTCTATGAAGTTCAAAGCTTAATGAGCTCACCAAGCCAATTGTGTGTTCCAATTCATCAGTGCTAAGTAGTTACAGGTATTCAAATCAACAGAATGACAAGGGTGCCCAAATTTTAGCATAGCCTATTTTTCACATCTGATTTAATTTCATACCACTTAATATTGCTACACTAAAAATCTTTGTCTGGACAATACCCCAGTACTCAGCTTTTATTAGAAAATGAATGGCATGCCACACTTATCATAATTGTATGTACTGTATCACAACTACTAATTAATCTTCTCCAGGGGAAATGCAAAAATATACGGTATATAATTTTATTCAGTGGAAAAACACCTGCAGTGCCTCCTGTAAAGGGTTAGCTATACAAGGCAGCAGGTGCAATAAATCCGACAGGTGGGTGAAATCCATCCGTATTTGAAAAAACTTCAATTGTTGTATAATGACAATGTTCTGTTGCATGTATTATACAATCACGTATCCAGTTAGTCCCACAGAGAGGCTGTATCCCAAATGGCACCTTATTCCTTATATAGTGCACTACTTGTGACTAGGGCCCATAGGGCTCTGGTCAAAAGTAGTGCACTATATAGGGAATAGGATGCAATTTGGGATGCACACAGATTACATGTGGAGATTAAAATATCCAGCAATTACACCAGACTCACCTGTCCAGTTCTACACAATGTCTTTACAATTTATAGCCCTACTCATCACCATGAGCTGACTACTCACAAACAGGGTAAAGTAATCAGTCCTATATTGAAAATGTATTTATTTACACTCATTTCTAAAGTTATGTAGCAAACAGTTGAAGTAACCTCATGCCCTTATTTCATACTCCCTCATATTTACATTAGAACACATTATATTTAAAATAACAATAAGAGTTGTCTGTCCTGTCTATTGTCTGCTACTTGGGCATGTTTGCAGAGTGTACAGTGGCCAGCGATATAGTATGTGAAGGGGGAGGCAGCCCAGCCAGCCCCACAGAGAATCAGTCCATGTCACGGCGCCACTCTAAGATGGACCTCTTTGTCATGCTCCATTTGTTGGCTGAGTGCTATGATTTGGCAGCGAGTCAGAACAACATGCAGACCACTGACACAACTCGCTCAGTCAGGCTCAGTCAGTCAGCTCTGTGACCAGACCAGACCACAGCCAGCCAGCCAGTCAGTCAGTCATTATGCTGGTGGTATCACTGTACGGATGCCAGGTCACTCTGTACAGTACTTGGCAGAAGTTATGATGGTTATGATTCTTCGTACAGAATATTATGTAATATTATTTCAAAATAAGAAAATACACTTTTTGTTTTATTTCTATTAGGGTGTGGCCAGCACTCCTGAGAACCTGATTATTCAGCTGTAATGCTTGGGTGAGTTAACAAATGTGTGGGCAGGAGACAGTTGAGATAAACTGTGCCAGTAATTCCTCTGTCAGGACTATGTATACAGGAAGTAGACTAGTTTACATCTCTCTAAATGAGCCCATATGGGTCGCATCCCAAATGGCACCATATTCTCTATTTAGTGCACTACTTTTGAGCAGAGGCCTATGGGCCCAAGGGAGTAGGGTGCCATTTGGGATGCACACCGATTATGGGGGTGACCGATTATGGGGGTGGTAGGCAGGCAGCACGGAACAAACCTGTTTGGATATTTACATACTGTTGTGACTAATGGCTTTGAAAACTGTGCTCAAATTAGTTACACGGATGGGATCTACTTATATCCAGAATTAGAATAATAAGTATATAAACAGCTATATATAAACAATGAAACATACACTACCGTTCAAAAGTTTGGGGTCACTTAGAAATACAGTGTAGACATTGTCAATGTTGTAAATGAGTATTGTAGCAGGAAATGGCAGATTTTCTATGGAATATCTACATAGGCGTACAGAGACCCATTATCAGCAACCATCACTCCTGTGTTTCAATGGCACGTTGTGTTAGCTAATCCAAGTTTATCATTTTAAAAGGCTAATTGATCATTAGAAAACCCCTTTGCAATTATGTTAGCACAGCTGAAAACTGTTGTGCTGATTAAAAAAGCAATTAAACTGGCCTTCTTTAGACTAGTTGAGTATCTGGAGCATCAGCATTTGTGGGTTCAATTACAGGCTCAAAATGGCCAGAAACAAAGAACTTTCTTTAGCTTTGAGCTCTTCCTTCTAATGTAAGAAGTACGTTCCCTTGATGTAGGGAGCGGTTCAGGTAGTTTCAATCCAAAATATCAAATACTGTAGATGTGGTACTATATTCATATGACCTGCTCTGTCATAGTGAGATAAATGAGATAAATATACAGTACAAAGAAAAAATACTATTTAAACTTTCAAATCCTTAATTAGACATTTCCACATCATACTGTATATACGTACAGTCCTTCTCTGATAGGTAATCATCAGACAAAGTGAGAGCAGCAGACATGAACGGTATAACTCTGAGATGGAGACTAGAGTCAGTCATGACTTCCTGAAGATGAGTCAGAAGTATCCTCAGGGCATGAGAGGAACTAGAGCCCAGCAGACTAACTAGGAACTGTTTATTCTACTGATTCCACTGATTGGTCTGTGACAGAAGAATTTTAAATAGCCTTCCTCCTGGCTTGTTTCATTCCAATTACCAAGGCAGACCTGTATCCCAAATGGCACCCTATTCCATAGTGGACCATAGGGCTATGGTCAAAATCAGTGCACTAATAGCGTGCCATTTGGGACATAACCCAACATAGGAAGGTGTGTACAGTATAATTATATTACGAAATAAATAGCACATGGCGAGCTTGATGATAGCTGAAAGGAGAAAAACATGTGTAAACAAGGCAACAGTAAACATGTCGTCCCTCACGAATGATGCAGCGCCCCCCCTTGGGCCAATTGAGATATCACGTGTGACTAACACATTTCAGTTAATTACTACAGCTCCTGCCTTGGGCCAATCAGTGTAATTTTGTAAATGCTGGATATCTACGACAATACGCATCGTTCACCAAAGTTTAGTCAATGTCGTCCCAGTGCTGTCTGAGATGTCACGTGTGACTAATGAACGAACAAACAAACGAATGAACGGTGACAGATCCACGCTCTCCTCCACGATTTCATTGTTGGGAACAATAACTGAAATGTGTATGGACTGAGGACTATTTTGTGCATTAACAATAATCTAATAGCCTAAGCAACACTTCATCAAGTGGATAGATTTCAGGTGTGCTGGTCCATTAAATGTATTCTAACAAAACAGTTCATCTAGAATCAACAGCACAGCTGTTCTTACTTAAATATCTGTTACTTCTGGTTCCAACACCAAGAAGCGCAAACCCAAACACACCATGCCGTTTCTTACGTCAGATGTGTTTGTGTGTGTGTTTGTGTGTTTGTGTGTGTGTATACTCAATAGAAGGAATGCCACTGGAGAAAAGCTATCTTTGACCCCGTAGCTTGTTATAATATAGTATTAAAGCTGGAGGATGATGCAATTAGCTTAGTCTGTGATTGGTCTGTAGCGCGATTGAAATTTAAAGGTAATTTCCAATTGAGCCAACATCTGCAGTGTTCACCGTGAACGCTGTCTCTCCTTCCCTTAACATTTCTATCGCGCAGCTCTTCAGCGCTACGGATTGAATCGAGCCCTAAGTCAATGTAGGAAACATCTGTTTCCCAAATGACTCCCTTTGCCCTTTATAGTGCACTACAATAGGCTCTGGTCAAATGTAGTGCACTATATAGGGAATAGGGTGTCATTTGGGACGCAGTTACAGTTTGTGAATCACCACGCTACAGTATTGTATATCAACTGAATATTTTCTACAGATGGAAACACAGCATGATAACACTGATTCAATGTGCCATACAGTACAGTGCATTTGTGCACACCGAGAATAATGAATGAATCAATTCATAATCCATTAGGAAATTAAACTAATCAGGCCTAAGGTGGAAGTGGCATTCTTTAGTCTAACAGCACACACACACACCACACACACAAACTCTTGAATGGAGCAGCTGGGCCAAGTCACATTGCCAGGGTTGAGCGCTCTTTGCATTTCTCCCATTTCCCAATCTCAGACCTGCATTAACACAACCAGGAAGTCCATCTGTTAATAATGCACTCACCAAATGAGGGATGTCAACCACTCGACATTCAATACGCAGGAAATGTGAACAGCTGCCATTTTGCTGAACGCTGCTTTCACCACAGATAAATGCGGGGCTCTTCCCTCAACCATCTCATGGAGTCCGCTCTGGCCTGTTGCCTTAGTATGGAGCCAGACACACACAGACACACTGCAGGAAAGAGGGCGGAAAACACTGGGTATTTCTCGATTTCATGATATGATTACCATGGCATTTCTTACTGTACTGTAGTGCCATCTTGCAACAGTGAAATAGACATAGGCAATAGAAATTGAACTACAGTAAGCCTTAACAATAAGCCTACATTTTCTGAAAATGTTGAGTATCGTAATTGCCTTGAAAAGGATAGTGTATAAAATAAGTAAGCCTTGTCCGAGCCAGAACGGCCCATAGGGCAGAATCTCCTGTTTCTGTAGTGTGAGGCAGCTCATCCCCTGGACAGAACTCTATTCTGTCGCAGTGCCTAGTGTAGAGTATACTCATGTAGAACGTTTAAAAGGAGTC
This sequence comes from Thymallus thymallus, assembly GCA_023634145.1. Classification (NCBI taxonomy): domain Eukaryota; kingdom Metazoa; phylum Chordata; class Actinopteri; order Salmoniformes; family Salmonidae; genus Thymallus; species Thymallus thymallus. The sequence continues at coordinate 12,414,670 of CM042383.1, read as the reverse complement.
ACTCCTTATTTCCGAGCCCTGTAGATAAACACTGATAGATGTTGGTTCTGTGGCAACATATCAACAGGCCCTGTCATCAGAGAGGATGATCAACTAATCTCTTCATCTCCCTCTGTGTTCCTTCTCTAGCCAGGCTGCCTGGGACTGGGAGAGGCAGGGTATGTGGCCCAAATGGCACTCTATTCCCTATATAGTGCATTACTTTGAACAGAGCCCTACGGGTGCCATTTGGGACACACACTGGGAGACCTCCAGCCAGCTCCAGGTACGTACCAGCAACATCACTGCAGTACTTGGGAGGGCCGGGCTGGAAGGCCTGGGATTTTTGTGGTAAACCTCAGGAAGGAAACTTCCGAAGTTGAAGTTGTTGATAGAACACTTGTCTTAATCAGGTGTACTCCTCTGGAGAGCCTGGAGAGTCCTGCCATTCCCAACGCTGTTCCCACTGATCCCCGGCCTTCCGGACAAAAACACCCAGCGGATTCCACATAAATCATGAGGAGATGTTTAAGTGAGGAATCTAAACAGGGGCGTGGAGGGCGGGATGCCGGAATCAAGATATCAATGGAAGGTCCACAGCCCGAGCACACTGCCCTGTGGAGGAGCACACACGAAGGAAGGGGGAAAACCCACTGAGAGAGAACCTAGATAGACCGTCATTCATGACATGGGGCTCTCAATGGGTAGTGCCATGAGGAAAACAGACAGAGAATGGAGGAGTGGAAGTGGATGTACTCTGTTTATTACGCATTGATACATTATTCACAATGATATATGTTGTAGATTGGCAATTTCCTTGTGTGTTTAAATGGCTTGGTCAAGATGCACATGGGTGGGTATGATTTAAGATGATTGAATGTGTATTTTTGTAATAGTGTGACCCCATAGGTCATATAAATGGTTAAAGTAGTCTAATGAATGTTTAATCATAGGCTGTGTTCACACAGGCAGCCCAATTCTAATTGGTCTTTTTATCAATCACATCATATCTTTTCACATCAGATCTTTTTCAGAGCTGAGCTGATTGGTCAAGAGACCAATTCATTAAAACATATCAGAATTGGCTCCCTGTCTAAACCCAGCCAAAGTGAGAAGCATGTTTCAAGATGTCTGTCATAGTATGATGGAGTCTCTTCCGGACTGTGACATGCAGTGTCTTGAGGCAGACATTTGTGAGCTAATGGAGGACAGACAAAACATTTCCTATGCATGATGGCATTTGTTTGCATAACTTAGAGAGATTAAGATTAGCGTTAAGAGCTGTTAGGGGAGCAGGACATTTTGTAAATGAATGAGAGTAGGTGCCTTAAAAACTGCCTAACAGTATGTAATGCAAACTACAGTATATGAAGAGTATGATTAAAGTCGTCCCGTGTAGCTCAGACGGTAGAGCATGGTGCTTGCAATGCCAGGGTTGTGGGTTCAATTCCCATAGGGGTCAAGTATGAACATGTATGCACTAACTAACTGTAAGTCACTTTGAATAAGGGCATCTGCTAAAATGTAAAGGCCAAGAATCTAGTGAAAACTGTTAACTTAACTCATACTTCAATTATGTCAAGCCTGGCATGTCTGAAAACCAAACTTGGATTAACTTGAAAAAATTGCACAAGGCTAAAGCCTTCTATTGGAGAATGGAATTGATGAAAGTGAGGCTACCCGGCTAGTGAATTTGGTTCCTTGGAAGTTGTGGGGACGTACAGTATGTATTTGGTTTCACACTGGTTGTGGGAATGAAGCCATATGTTTCCTGACCAGTAAAACTGAATGTTTTTTAAATGTTCTGAGAACAGAAGTGAAAATTTAGCCTGTTCTGGAAATGTTTATTTTTAAATTGCAGGGAGGTTCTGAGAACATTTGACTCTGGTTCCTATAAAGTCTTCATGGGAGGTTGTAATGGGTACGCTGAGAGTCGGGAAGCAAGTAAAGGGAGTGAATTTGATAATAAATAATACATAGAACAAAACAAGAAACATGAGTAGCGTACAAACATGAAACACTGAAACAGAATCAATAACACCTAGGGAAAGTAACAAAGGGAGTGACAGATATAGGGAAGGTAATCAGGAAGGTGATGGAGTCCAGATTAATCTGATGAGGCGCTGGTGCACGTGACGATGGTGACAGGTGTGCGTAATAATAAGCAGACTGGCGACCTCGAGATCATAGGTTAATTGTGATGAGAATGTTCAAAAGCAACTATTCTGCACCATTCCCAAAAGGTTGTGGGAAGGTTGTATGCAAAATAACCATAGGACAACCACGCTCTCACCAACTTCTCAGAAAAATATGGTTCTCAGAACATTATGTGCTATTTTTATTTATTGTATTTATTCAACCTTTATTTAACTAGGCAAGTCAGTTAAGAACAAATTATTATTTACAATGATGGCCTACAATGATGGCCTATGTGCTAGCTGGGTAACTTGAACTCTTACCGCAATGTCTGCAGGTAGTCTGAGCCAACTAGGTGAAATATCTGTTGATATGCCCTTGAGCAAGGCACTTAACCCTAATTGCTCCCGTAAGTCACTCTCGATAAGAGTGTCTGCTATATGTACATTTTGTTTTTAATATTGTTATTTGAGAAATTATCGCATTAAATATACAAAAAATATATCTTGATCAGCTGTACATTTACCCCTGCTTAATACTGGCTAGAACTTGAGATAAAACAGATTTCTGCCTAAACTAAAATACTGATCGCAATCCAATGCACTTCTGACACGCTGCTTGTAAATGTTCATTGTATCTAAAATATTTAGCCATGCAATTATGTCACAGCAGCACTATCCTCTATCCAGCCTACTCAGAGGACAACAATTGCTGCTCGCCCCCCACCATAACAGACCAGTCTGAGAGCCGCCTCCTGACCCTTACTGAACCCTATTTGTCAGGTCACACACCATCTGGACGTGAAGCAGCCACCGGACAGGGGGCCCTCTGCTCCATCCACTCAATCTCTGACAGCAGCCTAGCTGCCCTCTGCTCTGCTCCTCTGTCTCTCCCCCCATGGATGCAACATGGACCTGCCTGCCACTCCTCTCCCAGCCTCTCTCCTTCCTACTGGGGGTCAGCCTGCCCTGACCTGAACTGCATCGCTCCAGAGCTGAGTGAGCTGCAGCCGCTGACCACTGAACTGACCACTGACTATCACTAATCATCAAGTGGTTTAACCCGGCCAGCAAGCCAAGCGCGGAGTTCAAAGATCTAGGGCCCATTGAAGCACTGTTTGATACAGTACAGTGTTACAGTATAGACACTCGCTCCTCTCCAGGTCTCTCTCTATGCGACAGATGACTGGTGCCCTTTAACAGGACCTGCGTTGTCAACGGTGACAGATAATTAGCTATCTTTGTTCTGAGAGGAACCTGATGTGGTTTCTGATGGCCTGCCTCACTATGGAAAGACTCAAGCCTGCAGACTGGAACCGTCTCTGTGATGCTGGAGACTGCATTGTGCCAGTACCACCCAGGGAGACAGAGATACAGAACTGTGGCTGCAGTCTGCCGAATGCTCCCCGCACGCAGACAGGAAGCGTTCATCACAAATAAACAAAGTCTGTAATGATAAAAGATCCTTATCACGATATGGCAGGACCGTACACAAGGAAGAGACAAAAGCAAACAAAAAATTCCACACAGTTTAGAGACAGCCGCATGACCTTACTCACTGGTACCCCCTAAGGAAGGGAATAGCAAAAATAATCTGCCAATAATCAGCCATGGAATCTGCAATACATATCTCTGCTGCTCTCTCTCTCTCTGCCTGCTGAGATCAGTCAGACCATTATTTTCATCTCTTTCAATAATCACAACCAATAAGATGTAGACAACATAAACTGGACACGAACAGAAAACAAATCAAGATAGGAGAGGTCCACGAGATTCAAGAAAATATCATTTGAAACTATTTGTATTTGACATTCGCTTTTTTTTTTATGGCATTCTTTTTTTGTAGAAAGCAAAAAGAGAAAAAGGACAGGAAATGTTTTTTTCTTACATGGTGTAACCATGTCCTTTCACAGTGGATGAGATAATGAGAGGCCAGTCTGTCTTTGTATAATTTGTAGTTTGTTATTGTGGGCCTCTGGTTATGTTTAACACATAGTCTTTCAGGAGTTTAGTTTATTCCTTGAGAATGGCTTTCTGCAGCGGTTATACTAAAGGCCGGCATGCAGTATACCCTGATGAGGCAGATTAACTGACTGGGCTGACAGGAAACCAGGAGAGGTAAACAACAGACACAATCATGCTACTGTTGGTGCTATTGTCTGTCAGGTCTATGTCTCATATCATGCTTTGCATATCTCCATTGAATCTTTATGAGATTACACGTTGATGTTTGAATGACGTGATGCCATGTTGTCATTCTCCAGACCTCTAAGAAGGGAACTGTACTTGAGAACTGTTCTTCTCTTGAAATGAAAGATACATTTAATTTAAGAGGTTTGTTAGCAGTCTACAGGCCCTGGTAAAGAAAAATGGTGAACTATATAGGGAATAGGGCGCCATTTGGGACATATACTAAGTGGAACGCTATTGCAGCTGTTAACGGGGTTTCCTTTTTTTTCTTCACATCTGCAAGTTCAGAATGAATCTCATAAAGAATCAATTAACAAGCTCCTCTTTGTCAGGACTAAAACAGCTGAAGGCAGTGGCTGCATTGGTAAGGTTGACCAGTATTGCCCTCTCAGTCAGTGTGTTACATAAAGCAGTTGTTTGGTTGGGATCGCTAGCAAACACCATTAGGGGAGGTTGGCTTCCGGAGTTGAAAATGGAATATTGATATCCTGATGGATAGTAGAAGGGAAGCATGTTGAAAGTAGCAATGGCAGGTGTCATCCAGCTTTCCTCTGCTGTCCTAGAAAAAGCCATATCTTCCTCTGTCCAGTGTCTGTGTTATTTTGCCCATCTTAATCTTTTCTTTTCATTGGCCAGTCTGAGATATTGCTTTTTCTTTGCAATTCTGCCTAGAAGGCCAGCATCCCAGAGTCGCCTCTTCCATGTTGACATTGAGACTGGTGTTTTGCGGGTACTATTTAATGAAGCTGCTAGTTGAGGACTTGTGAGGCGTCTGTTTCTCAAACTAGAAACTCTAATGTACTTGTCCTCTTGCTCAGTTGTGCACCGGGGCCTCCCATGCCTCTTTCTATTCTGGTTAGAGCCAGTTAGTGCTGTTCTGTGATGGGAGTAGTACACAGCGTTGTACGAGATCTTCAGTTTCTTGGCAATTTCTCGCATGGAATAGCCTTCATTTCTCAGAAAAATTATAGACTGATGAGTTTCAGAAGAAAGATCTTTGTTTCTGGCCATTTTGAGCCTGTACTCGAACCCACAAATGCTGATGCTCCAGATACTCAACTAGTCTAAAGAAGGCCAGTTTTATTGCTTATTTAATCAGCACAACACTTTTCAGCTGTGCCAACATAATTGCAAAAAGGTCAAAAATCAATTAGCCTTTTAAAATGATAAACTTGGATTAGCTAACACAACGTGTTAAATTTCTTTGGTCAAGATTAAGTTACCCCAAAACTTTTGAATGGTAGTCTCTCTCTCTCTAGATATATATATATATATTATATATTTGTGTTTTATTTTCCATTAATAAAAAATATATACAAATGTTCTTCCACTTTGACATTGCAGAGTATTTTGTGTAGATCGTTTACAAAACAAATCACAATTAAATCCATTTTAATCCCACTTTGTAACACAACAGAATGTGGAAAAAGTAAAGGGGTGTGAATACTTTCTACATGGGCTTAAATCATTACTTTGAAGAGTAAATTCACAAAATGACTGTCCACTTAAATGGATAACGAAGTTATAATATCTTATCGTATAACTCATCTTGAGCATGACTTACAGAAGCTTATTTTCTCTAAAGTAACTCATCTGACCTCAGCTTCAACTGTCTTGGAGAGCCAGCTGAAACTGTACCTGGTTCGCACATCTATTTAAACATTTTTGCTGAGGAGGATGAAAGATGGCAGTCTCCGAGGTTAGTGTGGACTCAGGCCAGACCGACTGGAGAAAACATAACACTGATTTACGTCTCTCCCTTTGGCTGTAACTACGCTTTTTGCGCAAAAGTAAAAGCGATTAGGAACGACTTGTATTTGTTTTTGCAACAACATTCCAGGATGACAAGTGCTGCCTCGCTGAAAATGTGATCGTCATGTGTGTTTCTCAGGCTTCCTCTAGTTTCACAGTCCCTTGTAACATTTGTATCTTTCTACAGACATCTTTCACACATATGTTAGATTTATTTTCTTCACTCAGACATATGGAATAAGGTGATATAGTACACGGTTGCAACTCACTAACCTGTTAACGGGTAAAATTAGTGAAGTTCTAATTCAGAATCTTCAACGTTCCCTAAAATGTAGCATACCACTGTTAAGTCTGCATTAACAAGACCATAACACATTGGTTGAGACACTTCCATCAATGACTCATAAGCTACAATAAGCACTTAAACACACACACACACACACCAGTGTTTCCTTGAGAATGTATGTTTTGTAGTTTGAAATAACCCCAATGGATGGATCAGCAGCAGGCCTGAAGTATTGATCCTGGAGGATGCTTTTGGCTCTGCTCCTTTATTATAAATCTCTCATTGTGTCCCATATGGCATCCTATGCACTTTATATTATATACTCCAGTATCTCTATTTGCACATCATAATTTGCACATCCTTCATTCCTGTGTTAATGATGATAATCTGTAATTTATCTCACCACTATGGTCTATTTATTGTCCTACCTCCTAACCTTACTGCATTTTGCACTACATTTTGCACTCTGTATTTAGATTTTCTATTGTGTTTTTACCATGTTTGTTTACTGTGTAACTCTGTGTTGTTTTTGTCGCACTGCTTTGCTTTGTCTTGGCCAGGTCGCAGTTGCAAATGAGAACTTGTTCTCAACTGACCTACCTGGTTAAATAAAGGTGAAATAAAAATAAATAAATAAAAATATTACACTACTTTTGACCAGGGCACATAGGCTTCTGGTCAAAATGAGTGCACTATAAGGGGAGTAGGGTGCCATTTGGGACAAATGACTCGGCCTGGTTCACTTCCACATGCTCTGCATGCTCATATGTTACAGTATGGGGAGTAAATCTAGGAATAAAACTGTGACTTTTAAACTCATATTTTTACCATTGGAGGTTCAAGGGGAAAGTTCAGTGTCTGGCAAAGTACCATATACCAAAGTATGTAGCAAACAGCTGATTCCAGTTTAGAAATTAAACTATACCTCTTACAGTGTAATTTTAGTCATTAGTACAAACAGCGGAGAGAAACTGAAGTAATAGTTTGTGTGGGCCAATCAGTCAAGTCATTTGGAATTAACTTGTCAAAACCAAAAGAAAACACAATAATTTGGATAACTGTGCTTGTTCCACCAATGACCCATTTCCACCCAAACCAAAGAAATCAACATTTCAATGTAAATCTGTCGAGTTTCCCTTTGCAGTACGTCAATCAGTCTGTTTGACAGACAGCTCTCTGGGTGTGGGGTGTGGGGTGTGGGTGGGTCATACAAGATCCACCCGCACCCCACACCCCACCACCCCACGTCCCACCCCTTAAACCAACACTTTCAATCCAACAATGACGTCCATTAGTGAAGCCTTCAACAGGAGCCCCAGAGGACCTGAGTATGTCTAGTCTAAGTCCCCCTCACATTGAGCCTCCATTTTCCTCCAGGCCCCAGGTATGCCGCAGCCACTTCACGTTGGATTGTTGAGGAGTTTAGAGGAGTTTAGAGAGGGGCCCATAGAAGGGCTTAAGCTACTCTCTCTCGTCCTGCTCTACTGGTCTTTTGTGTGGAGTGCTGTTAGGGAAGGGAGGGAGGGAGGGAGGGAGGGAGGGAGGGAGGGAGGGAGGGAGGGAGGGAGGGAGGGAGGGACAGCTCTCAGCCACTTCACCTCAGCACAGAATACATTCAACAAAAGGCTTCTACTCAAATGATTAGAAAATATGAAAATACACAAAAAATATGATTGAAAATACAAATAAATAATAATAAATGCGCATGTATTTTGAAGGTCTGACATAAATTGTTTTTTATAACAGAAAATGTAGTAACTTATAACTGTAACATTGTCATATCATGGAGAATCATCACAAAGACAAAGACCTAGACTAAAGACAAAGAAGTTCTTCAAACTGCAGTCCAATTTCCATCTGGAACAAGGTTAAACGGATCTGCATCCCAAATCCACCCTATTTACTGTATAGCGCACTACTTTTGACCAGAGCCCTATGGGATAGACCACTAAACAGGGAATTAGCTGCTATTTGGGACACCACCTAGACCTTTCTCCCAGTTCTCTCATTGTTGGTCTGTTCTTAGAAGCCCTACTACTCTGATTTCCTGAACAGTGGAGAGAAAAGGTTTCAGTTTTCACTGGAGGCCTGGCCTGCCTGCCTGTGTGGTGCAGGTGTCCCTAAGATTCTGTTTCATCCTCTCTTTGCGTACTCACCATCTGCTGAGAGACTTTTGTGGAAGATCCAATGATTGGAAAGCAATCTTTCTTCCTCTCAATTTTACTCATGTTTCTGCTCTTTTCTTTGTTTTGTGCAGTAGGTCAGGACAACAACCTTGAAAATGAACTGTCACGTGACACGAAACTTAAATGTATTTTAAGGTGGATTAACGTTCATACAATTAACATGCAATGTCAATGTATCTTTTTTATTTTTTACTTATTGCAATATCCTAATGAGCAACCAAAATGTAGACAACAACCAAACTCTGACTTGGTTTAAGTCACGGGTCAAGATATCACTTGTAGCTGAACTCTTAAAACTGAAGTCAGATATCATTTGAATGTCTAACCAAAGAACCCCCAGAGGAGTAGCTGCCAAACAAACTTCCATTGTGTCATGGTGTGCATCCCAAATAGCACCCTATTCCATACATAGTGCACTACGTTTGACCAAAGGCCTATGGGCACTGTAGTGCACTATATGGGGAATAGGGTGTCATTTAGGACGCAACCATGGATGTTCTGTTCCCTTCAAAATACAAAGCTGCCACAGATATCACATCAATGAACACTGACATTCGTCTGTACAGTATTATTAAATAAATAGACAAAGCAAAGTAATGCATGGAAAGATATTTTACACACACACACTCACACACACACGCACATACACACACCATGTTGACTTGAGTGACTGCAGGTGTTGCTCTGATTTAGTGAATTATAATGCATTCTGAAGGGCAGGCTGGTAACAAGGCCCCATGAGTCAACTGGCTGCATGAATTAACTTCAGCAGCAAAACAACCATTCAGTTCTGAGGCATAACCTTGGTTGCATCCCAAATGGCACCCTATTCCAAATGCTGTATAGTGCCTCACTGCTAGAGAACAATTTGAATACATATCAACAACATATGAGAAAAATACGCTTTGTTACTTGTAGTACTTATATAAAAGTGTCTTTATAAGCATTCACAAAAACAAAGCAAACGCTTCACTCTCAGGAAACTGATGAACACCAAACCCTGGTGGGCGGTTGGCTTTTACTCTTTTCCCTGTTTACTGCGCGACAATGTTCACTAGCCGTGAAGGTTGGGTTCCTCCTTCCTTCCCTCTCTGTTACTCTAATGTAGTCTAGTATCCCATGCACCTATACTCTCACACTGACGCCATGTTTTCAAACTTGGTTTAGCGCCAAGTGGCCCATCATTGGCTTGTCTAAGACCTTATGTGTTCAGTTAAATCTATGAAAGGCCTATTCATTCCAATGGGATACCCACAGTGTCCAATTCATTAATTTTTTTGCCAATAATAGGGACATTTTTTTCTTTAGAGGAAAAGCCCTTTCCTTGCACCACACAGCCACTCTCAAACAACCTCACTGTGCTAAAAACCTGAGGTAATGTGCTCATAAAATACTATAGGCTGTTTACATTGGATGTGTAAAATGCACAGATATTGTGCGCTATAAATTAGCTTGGGCTGTTTCTAATTTAACAGGCTGCAACTGTTCTCATCTGCAGCTCGTTCCACAGGTCTAGAGTAGCATTGATATTTATTGGAGAGGGGGAAAAACAGATATTGAGTTTTCTTCGTACCCTTGAAACAACCTCGGGCTGTCTGACTGCAGTAGGTACAGCTAATTACTGTTGCCATGTCTTAGGCTACAACTGTCTATTTGTGTTGCTGCCTGCATTAACTGACTGACAACATGCCTCTAGTGCAACCCTGATTACTAATTCCCCGTGGGTCTTTATTTCGTAACATTGCAAGAGACAATGCTTCGCTTATTATACGTAGTGGCAGTCAATGTACCTTTGGTTTACTGAACTTTTCTTTACACTACTAAGTGCTAGTTATAGGAGCTATTGAGGTTTTGCTCTCCAATTACTATGCATGGGCTTGATAACTACCCGAGCTATCAACCCAACGCTCTAACATTTTTACCCCATGTTGTTTCCTCGAGTTGTGTAAGAAATATGGCTTTCCATTTCTCATTGAGCCTGCGGGAAGGATAAGGACCGTTTCTATAGTGAGAGAGGTGAATAGGACACATACTGTAGACTATAGCCAGGCGGGATCAAGAAGACGGTGGAAAAAAGCTCCACCCTTTTGAATAGGTTATTCACTCATGGGGACATCCATCCTCTTCACTGAAGCATTGCATCAATGTATACTATTATGATATAGAGCAGACCTGTGAATTATTCTATACATTTCACCTCACCTTTCCATTTTAATGAGATTGGTGCAAAGTTCAGCTATTCCCCTGTGCTCTGTGGTTGCCCATGACAGAATGAATGGGTCCAGATGTAAATTCATGGAGACAGACAGGCAGATTCCCTGGAGACCAATAAACCTTGAACCACCAGCGCTCTTGATCTGCAACATCAGACAGTATCTCCGAGCATGAGAAGGTAGCTAGCTCGCTCAATCAATATGTACCATCAAGCAGCAAATAATGCTTTAAATTATATAATTGAATGCGCAAGTCAATCAATATAAGTCAATTAGTCAAATGAAGGATAAGATTAAACATTAGAGAAAAGTAGAACCAAAGTATCAGGTCAAACCTTAGGTGTATGTATCCAGAGCAACCTACAATCACAGATGTAGGATCTTAATTTGAGCCAGTTTGCCACAGCAAGAAAACAATCCTGTAGCAACAGGAAATGTTAATTATTATGTGGATTATAATTAATGGACATCTTTGTAGAGGTTGATATATTTTTTTGTAAGAGAAAATCAAGTCTGACATTTTTAAGTGGAAACCTTTTTAAAAGTCAAATACACTACACGTTTGAAATGTCCTGCATTGCTGGAAAGTTATCTTGCAACAGGGTGATCAAATTAAGATTCTACATCTTTATGTGGCAATAGCATTTTTATCCTAGCAATGGGCTGTTTCCTTAATGGCACCCTATTCGCTATATTTTGTTTTGGCACTATGGGCCCTGGACAAAAGTAGTACACTAAATAGTGAATAAGGTGCCATTTGGGACACAACCATAGCCCATGTGTTGGCAATATGCCAGTCTTGTTCCATGTGCTCAGAGAGCCAGCGAGGAGGGCAGGACGTCTCCAGAAATTAGTAGCCTGCTGTCTGGTCAGTGATTGATGGTGACTGGTGATGAGAGCTCCTACCACAGGATACTAAGTGGCCTTGTAGAGCCTCAACCTAGTGCCTACACTACATTCAATTACACCACCCACTCCCTGTATGTCTGTGTCCCAAATGGCACTCTATTCCCTATGAATAGGGTACAATTTAGGATGCAGACTTGGTCATTGCCCTGCCTATTAAACCAGGAAACACATTAGCTCCCTCTGAAACCACTGAAAGCAATACACCATCATGTCTTCTCCAGTGTTGTCCTCTTATGATTATTGCAGAAATGTGTCCCCTACAAAGAAAAATCCATCTACGGCTTTGCCGATATTTATTAATAGTAATTTCTCATTTGAAAATAGCTTGTTGAAGAAATAAATGGTCTACAGTAGAAGCTCTCAATCTTGAATGTCTCTGGTGGTTAATTTCAAGGTTAAGAAAGCAGGCCATATTTACCCATAATCCTCCATTTCATGTTCTGTGCCCAGTAGCGTAGCACATAAGGTTTTTTTGTTTTGGATATTTTTTTTAGATGGGATTCTTGAAAGACGTGATAATTGATAACTTTTTTCCACATATATTTGTCTTAATATATACAGTACCAGTCAAAAGTTTGAACACACCGACTCATTCAAGGATTTTTCTTTATTTTTGAAATGTTTTTTCATTGTAGAATAACAGTGAAGAAATCAAAACTATGAAATAACACATATGGAATCACGTAGTAAACAAAAAAGTGTTGCACAAATCAAAATATAAATCACCTGACCTCAACCCAATTGAGATGGTTTGGGATGAGTTGGACCGCAGAGTGAAGGAAAAGAAGCCAACAAGTGCTCAGCATATGTGGGAACTCCTTCAAGACTGTAGGAAAAGCCTTCCAGGTGAAGGTGGTTGAGAAAATGCGTGTGCAAAGCTGTCATCAAGGCAAAGGGTGGCTACTTTGAAGACTCTCAAATATAAACTATAGTTTTTTTTATTAATTTTTTTTCATAGTTTTGATGTCTTTACTATTAGTCTACATTGTAGAAAATAGTACAAATAAAGAAAAACCCTTGAATGAGTAGGTGCGTCCAAACCTTCGACTGGTACTGTATATATATATGTTTTATATATATAATTTTATAGAGTATCAGCTATCACACCATGTAAATGAACAACCACATTTTTTGCAACTAACTGGATTTATGTCAAACACCATAAAATATATGTTGATAATTATTGTCCAACACGTGTTTAAAGGGGCAATCAGCAGATGCTACATACATTTTTTGACGTATAAATTCATGATATGTACCCATTGATTCTTGAAGAATATTACTTATAAATGCCTCATGAGCTTAGTTCAACTGCCGTACCCCATTAGAACCCAAAATACAGTATAGGCTTGTTTTACTCCAATGTTTGTACACAACGTAAATGTAAACAAACACTTTATAGCATAAAAAATTATAATTTTGATATCATCGATGGTCAGTCCTTGCATCCTTAGCTCTCTTTGAATTTGAGAGTGGTTACATTTCTCCAGCCCCATCCTCCTGTTTATACCAGTGGTGGGGAGTACACTTTGTTATTATTTCAACTGCTGATTGCAGCTTTAAAGGCCTTGATTGTTTAATTTTAACATTCGATTTTTCAAATAAGTAATAGAAATCTTCAAATTTGTTTTGTTTTACAGCACTATTAAATGCTTCCGGTCAAATTAGAATTTTGTCAGGTTTTTCCAAATTTAGAACAAGAAACATTTGTAATGCAAAATGTATCCCTTATGTCTAGCAAAACAAATACTTCAATTGTTTAAGCATTGTAGAACAGTGATTAAAATATATATCTAAGGGGGTTAGCCATCAGTGACAGAGTTGACATGCCATTGAAGGAGTTGACAACAGAAATTCAAAACAGACATATTTTTGCCTTTTGTAAAACATGGAAAATTATTAATTTGGAAATCCCCAATGAAAATACAACCACTCTGTCAGATCTTTTAGTTTTACGTTAGACAAAAATCTGACATAGTTCATGTTTTACTGAATTAACAAACATTTGGTATACATTCAAGTGGTGTGTTTGGCGCCGCCCTGAGTGGTCGCCTTTTAAGCAGCTCCCGTTGTCATGAAATTTCCCCCCCGGGGGATCAATAAAGTACCTATCTATCTATCTATCACAGTAGCAATTCTGTTTTTCCTCAGTTGCTTTTATGACTATGAAACCAAATTAATTGTAACATATTTGAACCAAATTAATTATCTATCATGCAGATGGAGTTGATGGTTTATGGTTGTGACCATGGTGATTCTAATATCTTTGTTTAAATCTAGCAAAATAGAGAATTTTACAGACCATCAGTGGTCTTGTTGCACTACATGTAATGAGGACCTGCGAGGGTGTGCGCTATGCCAGTGTTTGCGCCCTAAAACCTTCCAAAGAAATTTCTGATAGAAATGTATCCATTGGCTTCACTTCTGATCTTATTTAGTTAGTATAAACTGACCCATAACAGTTTGAGGTGACATTCTACAAGGACACAAATAAGTTGGTATAGCACACATTTCTCACCTCTGGTGAAATGCACACCACATTCAAATATCTTTATTTCACCCATACGTCAATGGATGTCACCCAAACCTTAGAGGCATAGAAAGTATGGACATTAAACACTACAAACTTCCAACCAACTTATCCCCACTCTCTCTACACAAACACATACATAGAACCCATAGAAGATGGAATGTGTAGCCTAGCCACACAGATATAAAAGAGTGAGGCCAGCCATTCATTTTCATGGAGCTATTATTACTTTTACTGTGATATTTCCCCCCTTTGTGTTCCAGGGTTCCAGTGAGCCTCTGCCCCAGTGCTGTGGTGTCATGAATATCCAGCTGTCAACCCATTGTTATGTTAAATCCTGGGTTGGTCAGAATAAGCTGACAAGGCTGGGGTCCCAGACCACCTCAGCCTGATTCATGACTGGGCAGGGAGGCAGGGAGAGCAGAGCAGCCAGGGAGACTTGGTTGGCTGGGGCTGGAGGAGAGAGACTGGGCTGAGATGAGAGGCTGGGGGGAAGGTCTAAAGGCTGGCTGCTGCCTGCAGTTCAAACACTGTGCAAATGGAACAGAGGAATCTACGCAGAAACCCAGAGAGAGAGAGAGAGAGACAGAGAGGGAGAGAGAGAGGGGGGCAGTGGGGGGATGCAGGGTGAGAAAGAGAAAGAGAGAGAGAGAGAGAGAGAGATGGAGGGAAGGATGCGGGGTGAGTGTGTGTGTGAGAGAGAAAGAGAGAAAGAGATAGAGAGAGTGAGGAAGAAAAATAGATACAGTACCCCCCCCCCCCCTCTGAGATCTTAAAACCTGAGAGTTACCTCTATTTAAGAGCCTACGAAAATGATTTACAATGCTGATGTTGACTTCTTTATGGCAGGAATTACACACACAAAAATTGCCCCCAGCTGAAAACTTCCCCTCCCATGATCACTCTATTGTGGACCCACGTTTATACATGATAATTCCAAAGAAACCCATAATGGGGGTACTGTATGCTGGCTTCAATGTACAATTATCTTATTTATCTACAATTCCTCATTAAATATAGCCGGGATACAGAGTACTCCATGTTTCAGGTTTCAGGCAGCAGAAACCTAGTTACCACATTTAGTCTACTAGAGGCAATTTCCTCCATTGCACAGCTGATGAAAATGTGTAAGTGAAAAACAGAAAGTAATTGAATCTCTGTGCCCTTGTTAAAACTGCAGCTGTCGATAGTGAGGCTGCGAGGAATTGAGTGTGAATTCTTGTGTCATGGTGCAAGTGGGGAGCTTGTTACATATGCCAGCTATCAGCACTCTACTGAATGTGTGTTCCCAAATAGCACCCTAAACCCTATACAGTGGACTCCTTTTGACCAGGGCCCTATGCAAAAGCAGTGCACTGTAAAGGGAATAGGGTGTCATTTGGGATGCAAACTTAGCCTGTAGAGTATGGCTGAATGTATGACCTAACAGCTTCGCAGCAAACCTGCAGGGCCAAAAGACAAACAGACAGAGAGACAGACAGACAGACAGACAGGGCTTGTGCATTACATCACCAGTTGATTAGGAACAGTCATAGGTCTCCGGTGACACCAACATGCAGCATTTGTTATAGGGACAATCTACACCCATAGAATATAAAATAAATGCTATATATATATAAAATATAACTCTGTCTAAGGACAGGTGGCCTGGAGGGTAGAAACATTGGGTCAGTAACTGAAAGGTTGCTGGATTGAATCCCAGAGCTGACAAGGTAAAAATCTGTTGTTCTGCCCCAGAACATGGCAGTTAACCTACTGTTCCCTGGGTGCTGAAGATGTGGACCCTGCACCTGTCTGATTCAGAGGGGTTGGGTTAAAGGAGGAAGACACATTTCAGTTGAATGCATTCAGTTGTACAACTGACTAGTATCTCCTCTTTCCCTTAGTTACATTTCTCCCTTAGCTGTTTACCAAAACTGTGACTTTGTGGCTTTGTTGTCTGAATCCCAAATTGCCCCTTAAATACTAGCAGGTTCTTGATATTTTATATTTATTTTTATTTAATTCAAGGCAGATCCAAATCCATTTGTCGTAAACACACAGGGAATAGGAACATCAAAAGTTCACAGCTTTTACCAAGACTAACGTCCTTGGCCCAATCATCCACAGTGCCAGTTGGTCTGTTCTGTGGTTGAACTACCCAGGAGCCTGACCGGGACTCTGTCTGCATCCAAAATGGTCCCTAGTCCCAACATAGTGCACTATATAGTGAATAAGGGTGCCATTTGAGATGCAATCTCTGATATCATTCAGTCAGAGTATATAGAGCCGTCAAAATCAGCCTCCTCATAGCAGACAGACTGCACCTAGGGAGGAGCAGCAGCAGTGCAGCAGATAAATCAGACGCCCTCAGCATTTACAGCATCAACAGACACTACAAAGCTTAGACATTACAGGTCATTGTCTCCAGGAGGAGCCAGATTAACTGTAAGTGCACAGACTTCATGATTGTTATCATTACTATAACTATGTGTGACTGCGGTTGCGTCCCAAATTGCACCCTGTTCCCTAATGCATGTAATGCACTACTTGTGACCAGGGCCTATCAAAAGTAGTGCACTATGTAGGGAATAGGGTGCCATTTGAGATGCAATGCATGTCTGCATCTGGCAGACACCTTGGACAAGCATTTTAGTGAATGAAAAGTCCCAGCACAATGTAGAGAGAGAGGAATAGGAATAGTAATTGGGGTGGCAGGTAGCCCAGTGGTTAGAGTGTTGGTCCCATAACTGGTTGCTGGATCGAATCCCCGAGCTGACAAGGTAAAAATCTGTCGTTCTGCCCCTGAACAAGGCAGTTAACCCACTGTTCCTAGGCCGTCATTGAAAATAAGAATTTGTTCTTAACTGACTTGCCTAGTAAAATAAAGGAAAAAAAAAAAATGAGGGCAATATTTGAGTGAATATGCTGAACAGGAAATACTCAATACAGGAAAGGTCATGTCTCTGTTGTAGCCAATCAACAGAAGAGTTGATTGTTCATCCTGGCATATACAATAATTAATTGGGTTGATCAAATATAATTCAGTTATGTCTTTAGAGTGAATGTTGAGTACATCTCATACCATGCCTCGTACCATCATATGAATCAAAGGGTACCAAACAAAAAAAAGCCGTAAACCATGATGTCACAGTGCAGTGTGTGGTTAACAACACACATAAGCCCTCCAATACCTTTGTGCATTGCATGATTTCCATTTCATTCTCTACTTAAACATTTTAGAATTAGCAGCAACATCAAGCTAAGGATCACCTATGCTTGTCCGACATGACAACTCTCCACCAATAATTCCTTTAGCATACAGCAGCGGAGAAACCAAAAAATCCTGCATATACCTGCAGTGCATATTACATACACAAACAACTGGAGCCAGGCTCACCGGGAGAGTTTACCCATTCAGTAGAGGATCTGACCAAGACAAGGATGAATAGTTCGGTTTCATAATCACTTCGTGTTTGTGATTTTACAAACATTCACTGCTGTGTTGACGTTGGACAGGGCCTGCACACCTTGGAGACCTCAGAGTCCGCACGCTCTCCCAGTACCTGGAGTTGTGGCTTCCTCTCATAATCTGCTGTGTTACAGAAGGTAGCCCTGATCCCAAGGAACTCCCTGACCTCAACCTCTCAACCATCATCCATCATGGTTATCTCACAATGCCCCCAGAACCATCATCCACTGCTGCTTCTCAATCTGTTCATTTAAACTGTCACAGTGCTGGAAACTCTTTGTATTCTGCCTCATGACACAGCTCATCCTCCTGCCTAGGAAGACTCACAGTGCTTTAAGTGAGATGTACAGTCACTGTCTGATGACATCGTTATGCAATGCAGACTCAACTGATAGTCACAGCCGTGTGTGATTCCTGCATGTCAGGGGAAACACGCAGAGTGATCCAGGGACAGCTGTATCTGTGTGCGTTTGTGTGCGCACAGTGCTTGCGTGTGTGTGTGTGTGTGTGTGTGTGTGTGTGTGTGTGTGTGTGTGTGTGTGTGTGTGTGTGTGTGTGTGTGTGAGTGTGCAGCCTGGGACCCCCTCACCATGTGTATGTGTGGCTTATAGGAGAGTGGCGTGACCTTTGTGCCCGCAGTTTGTGTTGTCAGGGGGAGGGAAGGCAGCGAAAAGGGGGGTCCGACCCCGGGTGGGAGGCCAGGAAGTCAGGGAGGTCCACTTGGCCATGAAATTAAAAAGCGAATGCAATTGGATCCAAGGAAAATAAACACAGAAAAATGCCTTGACTCCATACGAACGGACAGTCCTAGCTGGTGATTATTGAATTGTGTTGATTGTTTCCTGGCTCCCTGACTTTAGGCTTAGACTTCCCAAAGACCCAGAGCCCCCATCTAGTGCCCTAGAAAAGGGCAAAGAATTAGAGCTTGCACAGGAGATTTTTTTTCTGAACTCCATAATACACACACATTTTGCCACACATCAAAATAATTGACTTACTTTTGTGTCCACCAATATCTATGGCAGACGAGTTGAGCAAAGTATCTCTATCAGACACATACAGTATGTGGTGCTTTTTTGGCCTACAGTGAAACCCCCACACTCTTGATCCTTAAAGCCTCTCTATTTCCAGCCAAACATGGCAGTGCAATCGCTGTTGCTTCCAACCCATTCCCTACATCCCTACACAAACACCAGGAAGTCCAGCGCTCTCAGGAGATATCCTCCAACCATACCCTATTTAGAGCATTACTTTTGATCAGGTACCCAGAGGGCACTGGTCAAAAGTAGTGCACTATAGAAAATAAGGTGCAATTAGGAATGAACACAGAGGTTTTGGGTTGTCTTTTTAGTCTAATCTGGTCGCCTAAATTTAGCTAAATGTTTTAAAACACTAATATCATGAGTTCATTGAGATAATGAACTCATGATGTTAGGGTGGCAGGTAGCCTAGTGGTTAGAGCGTTGGGCCTGTAACTGAAAGGTTGCTGGATCAAATCCCTGAGCTGACAAGGTAAAAATCTGTTGTTCTGCCCCTGAATAAGGCAGTTAACCCACTGTTCCTAGGCTGTAAATAAGAATTTGTTCTTAACTGACTTGCCTAGTAAAATAAAGGTTAAATAAAAAAACTGCTACAGCCTACAATTCTAACATCTTTATGTATAGTACACTGCCTTTTTGGAGAATACACTGTTTATGCAACAAATGTGTCTATTTGTCAGGCTCTGGCCATAGAGAAGCTTTGCTTCTCTATATTTCTATGGTCAGAGTCTGGCAGATCTATCATTTCTATTTCTGTCTGGTGTTGTGTGTGTGTGTGGGATCCCTAATTAGAGGCAGCTGCTATGCATTACCTCTAATTAGGGATCTTACTTATATGTCTATGTTCCACTCCGTTGGCGTGGTTCATTGTTGTTATGTTGTCAGAATGAACCACCACCCGACCAAGCAGCGTTATTCTGGAGCTAAGGAGAAAAAAGGAGAGAATCGGCGTAATCGTGGATACGGAGGTAAAGGAGGCCGTAGTCAACCCCAGGAAAATTTCGGGGGGGGGCTATGGGGGTGGTCTGGCAAAGAAGAGGAAGCGCCAGTACCACTATCAATGTGGAATATGACGATGCCGAAATACAAGTGGGGGGCGCAAAGCAAGATGGAAGAGAAGGAGTTAGAGGCATATTATGGAGGCATATTAGAGGAGATGAAGCAAAAGGAGGAATATTTGGAGAAATATTTTGGAGAAGTTCTGGAGGAAATGTGGGAGATAGCAGAGGAGGTTGAAGAGGAAATGTCGGAATGGAATAGTCCGTGTCCAGTCACCTACTCCACTCCCGTGACAGAGCAGTCCGCTTTACCGGTGCCCAGTCGGGGTCCGGCCGTCTGCTCTACTTCAGTGCCAGAACAGTTCGCTCCACCGGTGCCCAGTCTGGGTCCGGCCGTCTGCTACACTCCAGTGCCAGAGCAGTCCGCTCCACCGGTGCCCAGTCTGGGTCCGGCCGTCTGCTACACTCCAGTGCGCCTCTCCAGTCCGGTACGTCATGTGCCTACTCCTCGCACTAGCCCTGAGGTGCGTGTTATTAGTCCTGTGCCACATGTGCCGACTCCACGCACCAGGCGCCCAGTGCGCGTCTCCAGTCAGGTACGTCCTGTGCCTGTTTCCCGCACTAGCCCTGAGGTGCGTGTTATTAGTCCTGTGCCACATGTGCCGACTCCACGCACCAGGCTTCCAGTGCGCGTCTCCAGTCAGGTACGTCCTGTGCCTGTTCCCCGCACTAGCCCTGAGGCGCGTGTTATTAGTCCTGTGCCACATGTGCCGACTCCACGCACAAGGCTTCCAGTGCGCGTCTCCAGTCAGGTACATCCTGTGCCTGTTCCCCGCACTCACCCTGAGGCGCGTGTTAGTAGTCCAGTGCCACCAGTGCCGACTCCACGCATCAGGCTTCCAGTGCGCGTCTCTAGTCCGGTACGTCCCGTGCCGACTCCCCGCACTCGACCTCCAGTGCGTGTGCCCAGCCAGGTTCCTCCAGTACCGGCTCCACGCACCAGGCCTCCAGTGCGCCTCTCCAGTCTGGTACGTCCCGTGCCGACTCCCCGCACTCGACCTCCAGTGTGTGTGCCCAGCCAGGTTCCTCCAGTGCCGGCTCCACGCACCAGGCCTCCAGTGCGCTTCTCCAGTCCGGTACGTCCCGTGCCGACTCCCCGCACTCGACCTCCAGTGCGTGTGCCCAGCCAGGTTCCTCCAGTACCGGCTCCACGCACCAAGCCTCCAGTGCGCCTCTCCAGTCTGGTACGTCCCGTGCCGACTCCCCGCACTCGACCTCCAGTGCGTGTGCCCAGCCAGGTACCTCCAGTGCCGACTACACGCACCAGACCGTCGGTGCGCCTCATCAGCCCGGAGACTCCCGTGATAGTCGACAGCCCGGAGCCTCCCGTGATGGTCGACAACCCGGAGCCTCCCGTGATGGTCGACAACCCGGAGCCTCCCGTGATGGTCGACAGCCCGGAGCCTCCCGTGACGGTCGACAGCCCGGAGCCTCCCGTGACGGTCGACAGCCCGGAGCCTCCCGTGACGGTCGACAGCCCGGAGCCTCCCGTGATGCTCGACAGCCCGGAGCCTCCCGTGATGCTCGACAGCCCGGAGCCTCCCGTGACGCTCGACAGCCCGGAGCCTCCCGTGATGCTCGACAGCCCGGAGCCTCTCGTGACGCTCGACAGCCCGGAGCCTCCCGTGACGCTCGACAGCCCGGAGCCTCCCGTGACGCTCGACAGCCCGGAGCCTCCCGTGACGCTCGACAGCCCGGAGCCTCCCGTGACGCTCGACAGCCCGGAGCCTCCCGTGACGCTCGACAGCCCGGAGCCTCCCGTGACGCTCGACAGCCCGGAGCCTCCCGTGATAGTTACATGGCCGGAGTCGCCTGCCACACCGGTGCTCAGTCCTGGCCCGGTTATTTGCCCCGCTCCATGGCCTGAACTTTTTTCCCCACCATTGTTATTTAAAGGACCGGTGGGTTGCCCCTTTATATGGCCGGAGTCGCCTGCCACACCGGTGCTCAGTCCTGGCCCGGTTATTTGCCCCGCTCCATGGCCTGAGATTTTTTCCCCACCATTGTTGTTACCAGGACCGGTGGGTTGCCCCTTTTTATGGCCGGAGTCGCCTGCCACACCGGTGCCCAGTTCTGGCCCGGTTATTTGCCCCGCTCCATGGCCTGAGCCTTTTGCCCCACCATGGTCATTTCTAGGACCGGTGGGTTGCCACTTTAAATGGCCTGAGTCGCCTACCACACCAGTGCCCAGTCCGGGCCAAGTAGGAATGAGGAGGAAAATATCCACTTCGCCGGGGCCGGAACCGCCACCTGCGATGGCTATGTTGTGATGTTTTTCCTCTCTTACCCTTCCCTCATGGTTTTGTGTTTGTTTTTCTTGCGGCCGGGAGTCCGCGCCTTTGGGGGGGGGTACTGTCAGGCTCTGGCCATAGAGAAGCTTTGCTTCTCTATATTTCTATGGTCAGAGTCTGGCAGATCTATCATTTCTATTTCTGTCTGGTGTTGTGTGTGTGGGATCCCTAATTAGAGGCAGCTGCTATGCATTACCTCTAATTAGGGATCTTACTTATATGTCTATGTTCCACTCCGTTGGCGTGGTTCATTGTTGTTATGTTGTCTTGTGTTCGTGCTACGTGTGTTCCCTTTCATTATATATTGTATTTGTTATTTTGTATAGTTCGTCAGTTAGTTCAATAAACATGTCGAACTATCGTTACGCTGCGCCTTGGTCTCTCTACACACCCGAACGTGACACTATTCCCCCTCTAGGTGTCAAAAACAACAGATCTCACCATGACCCTCACACAAGGTCAAATAAAAGATGTCATTCCCTACTGCTCACAAATCTTAGCTACTGTTCAGTCCATATTGGTGAATCAATTCTCAAAGGCTTTTACCCTTTAAAGTTTGTTGCCTGTTGACTAGGTATGTTGGGTATGTTGACTGGGTATGTTGGGTATGTTGACTGGGTATGTTGACTGGGTATGTTGGGTATGTTGACTGGGTTTGTTTACTAGGTGTGTTAGGTATGTTGACTAGGTATGTTGGGTATGTTGACTAGGTATGTTGGGTATGTTGACTGGGTATGTTGACTGGGTATGTTGGGTATGTTGACTGGGTTTGTTTACTAGGTGTGTTAGGTATGTTGACTAGGTATGTTGGGTATGTTGACTAGGTATGTTGGGTATGTTGACCAGGTATGTTGGGTATATTGACTAGGTATGTTGACTAGGTATGTTGGGTATGTTGAGAGAGGTCAACTGAACAACAGCAGACCAGAAGATTCAGACAAGGTGTGCATACTTTTAGTAGTGCACTATATAATGAGTAGTGCCATTTGGGATGCAGCGAAGAACTGCACAAATGCAACAGATACTTCTGTTTCTGACTCCCTAGAAATTCCCTCAGATGCACCAAACAGCCAGACAGTATTTCACAAAATTTTTCTACCCCTCTTTTTCTCCATCTCTTCTTCCCTGGGTCTCCAGTGAGTCTGCGAGCCGACTGGTATGGAAAAGGTTAAGTTTGCCTGCTGCAGTCTGGGCTTAAATCGGAAGCGGGGCCAATGTAAGCAACAGGCCTTTCCTCAGAGAGCCTCGGAGCAAATTGGTCCTCAGGAGGTGGTTGACTTTCTTTTTCATTCTGAGACCACGCTATCCCTCCCGCCTGCTCCATGCGGGTTTCCATACCAACAGAGGCCACTGCCAATCAGGTCTCTCTAAAAAAAATACACCAGCATGAAATTGACTGATTTCCTGTATAAGTTCACAGTCCATTATGAAGTTTTAAACCTGTAAAGCTGCCAATCTGCCTTCATGCGTTTGGGTTTCCCCTACCGATAGCTACAAATAGCTATAGCATTGTGAGTGTCTGTGGATTGGAATACAGACTTCATATCCTTCTGGCTGTGTTTGAGGTTGCAATGCCACTCAAGCCTATCTGCTTTCATTAAATCAGCCTAAGAATGAATGGTGACATTCAACCACTTCAGAACAGCCACCACATTCACTTGAATTAAAAGTGACAAACCAATGATCAAAACAGGTAAATCAACACAAAATGGATGGGCAGTGCACTGCACACAGTACACTTACATAGTTCTATTTGCACTGTAACTAACTTTGGATATAATATGAGGACATTCAAGAGTAAATGTGTGAAAATGAGTGAACACTTAAGTCTGTAATCTATGCACAGAGGGGTATGAGACCAGTGATCTAACAGGAAATGTCAACAATACTGCGAAAGGCTCTTGGCCGAACAACGATGGCTGTCTTATCTCCTTCGTCAAAGCTACTTGATCCTACCTCAAAGCTACTCAAGAGGATGACGCAAAGAAGTTAAAGATTTACATTAAAGCTGTATTAAACCATGTATGATCCCCTCAAGCAAGACAAGGGATAGCATTGATGTTTCAAAAGTGGCCTATAGCATATGCTGTGATGAACTTTACAAGATGATTTTTCAACATAATTGTCAAAGCATTGTAAAACAGTCATGGAATATGCCAGTAACAACTCAACTGAAAAGCAAACCAATGAAAGCCAGAGGGACAAACGTCCATGGAAATCAGCCTGAATCCTTCCAGTCCACATCTTTTGCTCGTTACAGCAGTGATCTGATACTTACATTTGCACTCCATTCGGATGCAGCCTCATTGCACATGTCACAAGAATATTTATTCACAATGTATTCCCAGTGAATTCCCACTCCAAACATAAGTAGTCAGTGAGCTGTTCCCCCCCCCCACCCCCCTCTCCCCGGTTGGTCAGACTTCGGGTTTGTTTTCCCTGCAGTCCAACAGATAGCAGGGTCACATCCCAAATGCCACCATATCCCCTACAAAGTGCACTACTGTTTGACAAGAACAGGGAATAAGGTGACATTTGGGACACTACCCAGTTCTCCCATTGTTTCTCTGTTCTTAGAAGCCCTGCAACTCTGATTTCCTGAACAGTGGAGAGCCCAGAGGCCTCTGGTCAAAAGAAGTGTACTTTGTAGGGAATAGGGTGCCATTTGGAATGCAACACAGGGCCCCAGGGGGTCCATACTGAGAGGCTGGGAGGGACTTAATGTGTAGAGTGAAGAAGAAGAAGAAGAAGAAGAAGAAGAAGAAGAAGAAGAAGAAGAAGAAGAAGAAGACAGATCTCATCTCTTTTGTAAGATAAGCGATAAAATGTCAGCCAGCTTCACATGAGAGAAAATTGCATGGAAAATGTGGATCAGAGGGAGCTTAAAGCAGCAATCCTCAGTTGAAACAATAACAAAGTGTTCTCCCCGCTCCTGTTGCATGAAAAAACTGAGGGATGGGGCCGGAGAAATGTAACCACTCTCAAATTCATAGACAGAGCTATGGATGCAAGGATTGACCATCCATGATATAAGAATTATAGTTTTAACCATGTTTTGAGGCTATATAGTTTGTATTTATTATGGATCCCCATTAGCAGCAGCTACTCTTCCTTGGGTCCAGCAAAATTAAGGCAGTTATACCATTTTTAAAACATTACAATACCGTCACAGATTTTACAACACACTTTGTGCCCTCAGGCCCCTACTCCACCACTACCACATATCTACAATACAAAATCCATGTGTACTTGTGTGTATAGTGTATATGGCCAGGTCGCAGTTGCAAATGAGAACTTGTTCTCAACTGACCTACCTGGTTAAATAAAGGTGAAATAAAAATTTTAAAAAGTAAAAAATATGTTATCGTGTGTGTGTATGCATGTGTCTGTGCCTATGTTTGTGTTGCTTCACAGTCCCCGCTGTTCCATAAGGTGTCTTGTTATGTTTTTTTCTTCTTCAGTTTTTCCAAAGCTTTTTACTATCATTCTTTATGTCATTTATCTTTGTTTCATAGTGTAGTTTATTCTCCATTTCTTCAGTTTAGTCACAGGATTTCTCAATTTGCAATACATTTGCCAATCGGTTGTGCAGCCAGACTTATTTGCCATTCCTTTTGCCTCATCCCTCTCAACCATACAATCCACGGGGATTTTAGAGTAATCTTCTTAATGCGTGCATGCTTATTAGTAACTGGAATAAGCAATTTAATAAATGTGTCAAGTGCAACATCTGTTTGTTCCTCATTACACACCACGGACCATCACATATTCTTTACATCAACAACAAAACGTATTGTATGACCTCTTATAAACTCTATTAGGCCCAGCCTTTGGAACTTTGGTTTTCCTAGATATGGCTACTATATTGTGATCACTACATCCGATGGATCTGGATACTGCTTTCAAGCTAATTTCTGCAGCAATAGTAAAGATGTGCTGAATACATGTTGATGATTTAATTCCTGTGCTGTTTGTAACTACCCTGGTAGGTTGACTGATAACCTGAACCTGGTTGTAGGCACTGGTTACAGTTACTTTTTCTTGAGTGGGCAGCTTGATGAAAGCCAGTCAATGTTTAAATCACCTAGAAATTATACCTCTCTGTTGATATCACATACATTATCAAGCATTTCACACGTTATCCAGATCCTGACAGTGGAGCGCAGGCGAGGCTGTCCCCACAACGAGGAGATGAGAGAAGTGCTCTCATTCTGTGCATTGTGCAACGTACTTTTGGAGTTGTATTGCAATCTATTGAACATTGATTTATATTTACTTCCTGCATTGTATCACCATTCCAGCTAGACAACGAAGCTGGTGTTTTCTTAGGCTTTCCTGCTATTCTGCTCTGCTCTGCTTTGCGCACACGCACACACACACACTTGCACGCACACACGCAAACAGCTAATAATGAGAGTAGATTTCTCAGCTCTCTAGGCGCTAGCACAACCAGTCCGTACTTAAGTCTAAAGGTAAAAAAAAGTCCCACACTGCTCTTCCTTTGAGCGCTGACAGAAGTTTTTGACAGTGGCAGTACATTTAGTTCCCAGCTGTGCTGGGATGCAGAGGAGCAGAGAGGAGCAGTGTGTGTGTGTGTGTGTGTGTCCCATGGAGTACATCTCAGCATGACAGTTCACCGAGCCCTGCTTCAGGCACAAAGACCCAATAGACACATTTCATCAACTATTCAAATTCTAATTGTCACCTTCTTAGACCCAACTGTGAATGTTTTCCTCGTTTAGTGAAAGGCAAGGGAAAGACAGGCTAGTTATGAGATCATGGACGAGCTAATCTGTGTGTGCATACTCTCACGTCCTGCTCAGAGGCACCCAAACATAAAGGCAACAGGAGACAGAGTGACGACACCGGCTGCAGGCTCACAAAGGCCTGAACAGGCAGCCTCCATTCACATGGCTCTAGTTAAAACCACCATGTGGTTTCCACTAGTGGCCCTGGCCTGAGTGGGAACATGACAAACTATTCACACGGGACAACACTCACAGAACCCCAACGCCACTCACAATGTCAAGGCATATAGGCAATAAAACGCTTAATATTAAAAGGATTTAAGGGTCTATAATTTATGGCCAACTCAAAAGGTAACGCTCATGTATTGTTACTCCCATACGGCCTTGTCAGGCTCTGGCCATAGAGAAGCCTAACTTGCTTCTCCATGTAGCTGTCGTCAGAGTCTGACAGTGTCGTCCTTTTCTGTTTCTGTGTGGGGTTTAGGTTGGATCCCTAATTAGAGGCAGCTGCACGGCATTGTCTCTAATTAGGGATCCAATATATGTGGAGTCTGTCCATCACGTTGGTGTGGGTCGTTATCGTTACATGTTAATGTATTTCGCTGTCACGGGTGAAGTAAGTGTTCTTTTTGTTACGTCCGTTCATTCCGTGTGGTTTTTGTGAATGTGACGTTAGTTTATAGTTTCAGTTTGTGTCCTGTAGTTCGCCATTTGTTTGGATTACTATAATATAATAAAATTGAATGTCAAACTACTATCCCTGCGCTGCGCCTTGGTCTCTCCAACCCCCATTTCGTGACAGAACGACCCACCCGTATGAGACCAATCAGCGTGACTGGGGAGAGAGGGAGAGAGAGAGTTTCCCACGTCGGTATACGGACACGGAACTCCTCGGAGGGTTCGAGTCGGACTCGTCAGAGGAGGACGACGACGAGGACGTGCTTCAGTTCCTTTACCCGTGGGGGCTCCTGGAGGAACCAACTCCACTTCGTATGCCCACAGATCTAGATCGGGAGCGGCCAGAGGGGTTCTATGAGTACCCGGAGGAGGAGCAGACGAGGTGGTGGAGAGCCTGGAATGCTCTTCCTTTGGAGACTCAGATGGATCCGCTGGTAGTCCTGGCGTTGGAGGACTTCAAGCGCCAGATGAATCTCGTGGCTAGGCGTGTGATTGGACCGGAACCTCCAGCGATGGTGAGCGACCCGGAACCTCCAGCGAAGGTCAGCAGCCCTGCACCTCCAGCGAAGGTCAGCAGCCCTGCACCTCCAGCGAAGGTCAGCGCCCCTGAACCTCCAGCGAAGGTCAGCAGCCCTGCACCCCCAGCGAAGGTCAGCGCCCCTGAACCTCCAGCGAAGGTCAGCGCCCCTGAACCTCCAGCGAAGGTCAGCGCCCCTGAACCTCCAGCGAAGGTCAGCGCCCCTGAACCTCCAGCGAAGGTCAGCGCCCCTGAACCTCCAGCGAAGGTCAGCGCCCCTGAACCTCCAGCGAAGGTCAGCGCCCCTGAACCTCCAGCGAAGATCAGCGCCCCTGAACCTCCAGCGAAGGTCAGCGCCCCTGAACCTCCAGCGAAGATCAGCGCCCCTGAACCTCCAGCGAAGGTCAGCGCCCCTGAACCTCCAGCGAAGGTCAGCGCCTCTAAACCTCCTGCGAAGGTCAGCGCCCCTGAACCTCCAGCGAGGGTCAGCGCCTCTAAACCTCCAGCGAGGGTCAGCGTCCCGGAGCCTCCAGCCATTCCGGGCTCAGCCGTCTGTTCCGCCTCCGAGCCAGAGCAGTCCGCCCCACCGGTGCCCATTCCGGGTCCAGCCGTCTGCTCCGCCTCAGGGCCAGAGCAGTCCGCCCCACCAGTACCCATTCCGGGTTCAGCCGTCTGCTCCGCCTCAGTGCCAGAGCAGTCCGCTCCACCGGTGCCCGTTCCGGGTTCAGCCGTCTGCTCCGCCTCAGTGCCAGAGCAGTCCGCTCCACCGGTGCCCTTTCCGGGACCAGCCGCCGGCTCCGCCTCAGTGCCAGAGCAGTCCGCTCCACCGGTGCCCGTTCCGGGTCCAGCCGCCTGCTCCGCCTCAGTGCCAGAGCAGTCCGCTCCACCGGTGCCCGTTCCGGGTCCAGCCGCCTGCTCCGCCTCAGTGCCAGAGCAGTCCGCTCCACCGGTGCCCGTTCCGGGTCCAGCCGCCTGCTCCGCCTCAGTGCCAGAGCAGTCCGCTCCACCGGTGCCCGTTCCGGGTCCAGCCGCCTGCTCCGCCTCAGTGCCAGAGCAGTCCGCTCCACCGGTGCCCGTTCCGGGTCCAGCCGCCTGCTCCGCCTCAGTGCCAGAGCAGTCCGCTCCACCGGTGCCCGTTCCGGGTCCAGCCCCCTGCTCCGCCTCAGTGCCAGAGCAGTCCGCTCCACCGGTGCCCGTTCCGGGTCCAGCCGCCTGCTCCGCCTCAGTGCCAGAGCAGTCCGCTCCACCGGTACCCAATCCGGGTCCAGCCGTCTGCTCCGCCTCAGTGCCAGAGCAGTCCGCTCCACCGGTGCCTTTTCCGGGTTCAGCCGTCTGCTCCGCTCCTGAGCCAGAGCAGTCCGCTCCACCGGTACCCAGTCCGGGTCCAGCCGTCTGCTCGCTTCAGAGCCTGAGCAGTCCGCCCCACCGGTGCCCAGTCCGGGCCCGGTTGTTTTCCCAGCTCCATGGCCGGAGCCGTTTGTCCCACCGGGGCCCAGTCCGGGCCCGGTGTTTTTCCCCGCTCCATGGCCGGAGCCGTTTGCCCTACCGGTGCCCAGTCCGGGCCCGGCTGTTTTCCCCGCTCCATGGCCGGAGCCGTTTGCCCTACCGGTGCCCAGTCCGGGCCCGGTTGTTTTCCCCGCTCCATGGCCGGAGCCGTTTGCCCTACCGGTGCCCAGTCCGGGCCCGGTTGTTTTCCCCGCTCCATGGCCGGAGCCGTTTGCCCCACCGGTGCCCAGTCCGGGCCCAGGCGTTTTTTCCCGCTCCATGGCCGGAGCCGTTGACCCCACCGGTGCCCAGTCCGGGCCCGGTTGTTTTCCCCGCTCCATGGCCGGAGCCGGTTGCCCCACCGGTGCCCAGTCCGGACCCAGGCGTTTTTCCCGCTCCATGGCCGGAGCCGTTGACCCCACCGGTGCCCAGTCCGGGCCCGGTTGTTTTCCCCGCTCCATGGCCGGAGCCGTTTGCCCCACCGGTGCCCAGTTCGGGCCCGGTTGTTTTCCCCGCTCCATGGCCGGAGCCGTTCGCCCCACCGGCGCCCAGTCCGGGCCCGGTTGTTTACCCCGCTCCATGGCCGGAGCCTTTTGGCCCACCGGTACACAGCCCGGGACCGGTGATAAAGAAGGGGCATGGGACAAGACTGTCCACGTCGCCGGAGCTGGAGCCGCCCCCGATGGACTAGTTTTCCTCCCATTTACCCCCCCGTGTTTTGTGTTTTTGTGTCTAGGCGTCCGGGAGTCCGCGCCTTTGGGGGGGGGTACTGTCAGGCTCTGGCCATAGAGAAGCCTAACTTGCTTCTCTATGTAGCTGTGGTCAGAGTCTGACAGTGTCGTCCTTTTCTGTTTCTGTGTGGAGTTTAGGTTGGATCCCTAATTAGAGGCAGCTGCACGGCATTGTCTCTAATTAGGGATCCAATATATGTGGAGTCTGTCCATCACGTTGGTGTGGGTCGTTATCGTTACATGTTAATGTATTTCGCTGTCACGGGTGAAGTAAGTGTTCTTTTTGTTACGTCCGTTCATTCCGTGTGGTTTTTGTGAATGTGACGTTAGTTTATAGTTTCAGTTTGTGTCCTGTAGTTCGCCATTTGTTTGGATTACTATAATATAATAAAATTGAATGTCGAACTACTATCCCTGCGCTGCGCCTTGGTCTCTCCAAACCCCATTTCGTGACAGGCCTTGTAATCCATTCACAGTTATACTTTGTATTCTTTTCAATGATAGATAAACGCAAGCAAGCATATAGAGAAAAACACATGACGTTTGTCATGGTGTTTGGGAAAAAAGTGAAAATAACATACAAGCTACAGTAAGGTGTGTGACTAACATAAGACCTTCAAACTCCAACTCTGAAGTCTGCTCCACTGCATTTTTTTACTGTTCCCCTCTAATCAGGGACTGACTTAGACCTGGGACACCAGGTGGGTGCAATTAATTAGAACAGAAAACTAGAAGGCTCCGGACATCTTAGGGTAAGAGTTGAATACCCCTGGTCTAAGATTAGTTAAATTGCATAAATTAAATGAGTTTGTGTTAAATTTCATAACATCTTCTGAAAATAATGTTGAGGATTCTAGGATCATCTACAGCAGGGTTCTCCAACCTTGTTCCTGGAGAGCTACCCTCCTGTAGGTTTTCGTTCCAACCACAGTTGTAACTAACCTAATTCAGTTTATCAACCAGCTAATTATTAGAATCAAGTGTGCTAGATTAAGGTTGGAGCGATAACCTACAAGACGGTAGCTCTCCAGGAACAGGATTGGAGAGCCCTTGTCTGAGTGAAAAAGTTGAAGTGTGGCATCTTCTCTTGTCTGCCTGCCTCCTCCAAACATTTCTAACACAACATTTCACCAGTGTTTACTAACTTTATGTTTTTGGCTCAACCTCCCCTTCCTGCTCTGAGCAGCTTCAGTTCAGGCCAACATCTGCTGTTGGAATGAGAGAGAGAAATAATTAATGTCAGGAAACATATATCTGTCATCCTAATCCTGCATCATGGCTGCTTCTGAAATGCCACCCTATTCCCTATGAAGTGCACTACTTTTGAACAGGGCCCATAGAGCTTTATAAATACATTTGATTGAATACGGTGCTATTTTGGGACACAGCCCATGATTTTAGATCTTCCAAATATGTATAGTTGTGTGGATGTGAATTGTCCAATGGGAGGCAATACAACCCCATCCTACGTCATCCAATGCATTCAAGTAAAAATAAATAAAAATAAAGCAACAATAGCATAAAAATTTAAATAAATAAAAAATCCAGCACTCAAATAAATGCACTCACTCTAAATGGCAACGCTTATCTGCAGTGGGTTGCAGAAAGACAAAATAAACAAATAAACATGTAGCCAAGTGTCAGCTTGGGTCAGAATACACCTTTATTTAAACCCTGTCAAAGCTGGCCCTCCCCCTGACCCTAGCCCCTCCTCAGTGTGTAATGGAACAATGGCCCGCTGTGTGTCTCTGTTATGAGGAGCGAGCCTGGGAGAGTGCTGAACAGCCTCCACCAACGCTACTGCTAGGACCCAGGCCATGGGGTGAGGGGGCGAAGGGGGCTGTGGGGGTTCGGGGCTGGGTCCCAAATCACACACTCTTTTGACCAGCCCTATGGGCCCAGGCCAAAAGTAGTACCACTATATAGGGAATAGGGTGCCATTTTGGACAGAACCGGAGTGTGTGGGAACGCAGCCTCAGCTCGCCTGTCGACTTGTGAAAGGCCACTGCTCTGCCCAATTTGAAATTCAGATTCAGATCGGGCTTTTGGAGGGAATCAATGGCCGCGAATCAGGGCTGCTGATGGCAAATGTCATTCCCATTTTGATTCTTGACCCCCTTTTCAACCCTGCCGTCCCCCTGAAAACTCCCCTGCTATTGTCTACCGAGGCGCTACCGGCTCTCTGTTTCACTCCTTCTTTTGGTAAATGTCCCACATTAACAAAGAAAATATAGACAGAATTTTAAATGGCACCCTATTTCCTATATCGTGCACTACTTTTGACCAGAGCACTGTGGGGCTATGTAGGGAATATTGGGCCATTTGGGACACAGATCCAGATTTCAGGGGCCTTTTCGGATCAGGAGCAGTATTTGTCATTCACATTCAGCAGGTTGAAATATGTCAGGGTTAGAAAGAAAAGGACCATTGGAAATCCCCCACCTCTGGGCTGTGTTAACTATCGCGGTCATTATTGTTACCACTCTAATGTGTCAGTAAGCCATTTAGCGAGCAC
The DNA here is from genome assembly GCA_023634145.1 of Thymallus thymallus. Taxonomy (NCBI): domain Eukaryota; kingdom Metazoa; phylum Chordata; class Actinopteri; order Salmoniformes; family Salmonidae; genus Thymallus; species Thymallus thymallus. The sequence goes on along the minus strand of CM042383.1, from coordinate 12,381,976 downwards.
TGCTAAATAAATAGACAGGTAACAAAGTAGGAGCAGGGCTGTGCTGATATTGCTGAAGAGAAAGGATAAGCCTTTCACACAACATTTATACGGAAGCGCAAATAAAGGGGCAAAATGGAAAGGAGCTAAAAACCCACCATTCCTCCTCCTCTACATTCCATTCCTTTTCTCTCTTTCTCTCTTTCTCTCTTTCTCTCAGACAGACAGACAGACAGACAGACAGACAGACAGACAGACAGACAGACAGACAGACAGACAGACAGACAGACAGACAGACAGACAGACAGACCAACACACACACATAAATAAATAAATAAATAATTATACTCAGTAATATAATAATTTGTGAAATTAGCTACTTCCCAATAAACATCCATGAAAAGCTAAAAACAGTGCAGCTAGCTAACATTGTGATTTCTGAAGAGGCTCTGTTTTCTCGCAATGTTCCAGTTACATTCAAAAATGTACTGCAGTCTAGTTTGTGCACAAGAGAAAGTATCAGTTAGATGAACCAAGTACCTCACTACCTCTCTGGAGTTCCTAGGTCTGTAGATACACATACCAGTAGGCTGGTATAAGAGTGTGGGCTCCAAGCCCTGAAAGGTAACAGTATAGTGAGATGGAAAAAGAGTGTGGGATACAGAGGGGCTTCACAGAAAGCTGCAGACACGAGGCCCACACACCCCTGAGAACATGGTGAACACTGGTGGCCACATTATCCATTCCCTTTTTAGAATAAAGCAATGCAAGCCTCTGAAATTCTGGACAGCCAGAGTCTAGGGGTGCATCCCAAATAGAATCCTATTTCCTTTAAAGTGCACTTCTTTTGACCAGGGCCCATAGGCCATTTGGGATGCACTCCAAAGCTTGGTTTGTACTTGGTCTAATGAGATGTATTTAGACATTTAGAATGCGACAAGTGTCACTGGTCAAAACAACATTTAATTTATACCCCGACTGTCGGTTTCTTTGTCCCAATGTCCTTTGTCGTGGTTACTGGGCTGCTACAGCAACAAGACCAAATCTGTGACAAGACGGTGCAGGAGTTCTAAAATTCTCAGATAGAATTACCTACTTTTATTTCGTTAAACTCACAACCTTAAGCTATTTTAAATAATGATGTGGTTGTGGTGGGTTTATTTTCCAGTAATAATGAATATAAAGTAGCTAAGGTTAAGATGTCAGCTACAGTATACTCTGGTCATTATTTAATCTGGCTAGATAGCTAGCTAGCTAAGAAGTTATTAGTTGGGGTGCTGGGTGTTAAAGACATCCTGGACCCGGCCGTCATCACCAACTTTCACCACCGGCAGCCCGGTCAACCAGTTATGCGCCCAGGTAGGACGCCAGGTGGCGCCCCGGGGGGGAGTAGATAGATAGATTAGATAGATTAGATAGATTAGATAGATAGATAGATAGATAGATAGATAGATAGATAGATAGATAGATAGATAGATAGATAGATAGATAGATAGATAGATAGATAGATAGATAGATAGATAGATAGATAGATAGATAGATAGATAGATAGATAGATAGATAGATAGATAGATAGATAGATAGATAGGTAGGTACTTTATTGATCCCGGGGGGGGGAAATTTCATAAAACTGTCACACCCTAATCTGTTTCACGTGTCTTTGTGCTTGTCTCCACCCCCCTCCAGGTGTCACCCATCTTCCCCATTATCCCCTGTGTATTTATACCTGTGTTCTCTGTTTGTCTGTTGCCAGTTCGTCTTGTTTGCCAAGTCAACCAGCGTGTTTTTCCTAGCTCCTGTTTTTCCAAGTCTCTGTTTTTCCAGTCCTCTCAGTTCTGACCCTTTGCCTGCCCTTGACACTGAACCCACCTGCCTGACCATTCTGCCTGCCCTGACCTCGACCTGCCTATTGCCTGCCCCTTGTCTTATAATACATATCAGAGACTCAAACCATCTGCTTCCTGTGTCTGCATCTGGGTCTCGCCTTGTGTCGTTATATTAGGTCTCTGGGACAGAATCTAATCAATAAAATGGTCTGGGACCTGGCCTTAGTATATCTATATATAATAGTCACATTAAAGATTTTAATGGATGCCTGGTTAGGATCTTTTTTTTTATTTATTTCACCTTTATTAGATAGATAGATAGATAGTTTAATCATCATTAAACTAATATGAATAGTGAGTATAACCAACCTAGATTGTTCATTACAGAGTAAAGATACTGTACAGTGTTAAATCATTATAGAAAATATGGTTAGTTTAAACTTTAAATTCACACATAGTAATCACAAGTAAATGTTCCTGTTTACTCAAAGAATAAAGCATATCTAAGCACTGTCAGGGCGCAGAGTTCTCTTTCAGTCCCCTCTTAGATGTGCCATCTCATAGAGGGTGATGGTCGTACACATAGGTTGCATCTCAAATGGCACCATGTTCCCTATATAGTGCACTACTTTTGACCAGGGCCCATAGGGCACTAGAGCAGCACCCTGCTGAGAGTTGTGCTGTGGCTTGAAAAGCTGTCAACACCAGGAAGGAACTTTGCTCAGGTCCTCAAAACGGTTCCAACTTTCTCTGTTAAAAAGATTTCATCATTTCACTTCTTCATTATCATATTATTTTCCAGTGTTTGAGTCATTTCATGTTTTTATTTATTTATTTAAGTGACTCTCACAGCAGTGCCTATAAAGTAGCAGAGAAATTGTATGGTATTTTTAAATATCCTTCAGCATCTATAACAGCAGGTTAGACTTGATAGATAGATAGATAGATAGATAGATAGATAGATAGATAGATAGATAGATAGATAGATAGATAGATAGATAGATAGATAGATAGATAGATAGATAGATAGATAGATAGATAGATAGATAGATAGATAGATAGATAGATAGATAGATAGATAGATAGATAGATAGATAGATAGATAGATAGATAGATAGATAGACTGGGTTGGGGTCCAGCCAAGGGTGGGCCTTGGAGGGCATAGGCCCACCCACTGGGGAGCCAGGCCCAGACAATCAGAATGATTTTTTCCCAACAAAGGGCTTTATTACAGACAGAAATACTCAGAAGCACTTCCCCCCCAGAGACGATCCCTCAGGTAAAGAAGCCGGATGTGGAGGTCCTGGGCTGGTGTGGTTACACGTGTTCTGCGGTTGCGAGGCCGGTTGGACGTACTGACAAATTCTCTAAAACGACGTTGGAGGCAGCTTATGGTAGAGAAATGAACATTCAATTATCTGGCAACAGCTTTGGTGGACATTCCTGCAGTCAGCATTCCAATTGCACACTCCCTCAAAACTTAAGACATCTTTGGCATAACAGGGATGTACTGTAAACAAATTTGTGCACAACATTTTAGAGAAAGCTTTTTGTGCGTATGGAACCTTTTTGGGACCAACACTTTACATGTTGCGTTTATATTTTTGGTTCAGTGTATATGTCTATATCACTCAGCTGACAGACCTGTAGATGAGTGCAGGCTATCGTCGAAAATGTATAAATATTAATAAAAATCATCCTTTAATCCATAGTTCTCCCTCTTTCTCCTTTCTCTTTACTAGTTCTGTTTCTGGTTCTGATTAAGGTAAAGTAATGCATTATACAGTCAACTAAAGTTGGAGTTAAGTGTTAAGAGAGATTGGGACTTTACTGAGTAGCAGAGTCAAAGTGCTTACACAGTAAATACCTCACATACTTTACTTATCCAACTCTTAATGCTACTGTGCTGCCGGTGTAACTCAATTAAGACAACATATTTCTCCAATTCTATGCTTCAAATTGAGCATTTCCCCAGATATTCCAGGAAGCCAGTATGGACTGTTCAGTGACATCCATGTAATTTAGCCTTTGTGAATTGGGATCATGTGAGTGTTTGAATATGGGGTGGAACGAATCCAAATTTAAGCAAAAGGGGGGGGGGGGGGGGGGGGGATGTCATATCTCGGATGAGAGCACTTAAACCTGAAGCAGTTGTCAAGCACACTGACATAATGGCCCTTTGTGACCTCTCTAACAGGCGAATCACACTGGAGCCAGCAAGACAGCAGTTAAAGCATCATTCTAGTGGGACAGACAAGGATAAGTCAAGAATAGCACTGGAAACAGGATAACCACAACCCTGCTAGAGGACAGGACACTGTCTGCATCCCAAATGGTACCCTATTCCCTATATAGTGCACTTTTTTTGACCAGAACCCTATGGGCCCTAGTCTGAAGTAATGGACGAAATAACGAATAGGATGTAATTTGGGAAGCAACACTACCACAAAGAGAAAGCCACTGTCATCACTCATGACGACCAACGCAACAAACTTGCAAATTCCATAAATTGTGTAGCAGCCGAAAACTACTGGTGTTGTTGTATCGCAGTTTGTGCCATCAAATAAGAGACAAATATTCACTCATTTTCACTCCAGACCCCAAAGTGTAAAATTAGTGTTTGTTTAAGGTTTTAAATGGTGCCTTGTGTTCGATTGTGCGGATAAGCAAAAATAGCCCCGTTGGTGACAGCTATGCGTGTGTGGCTCATTTCTATGGCACATAGTGACTATGTCTGCAAACCCAAGTGGCACCCTATTGCCAGATAGTGCACTACATTTGAACCAGGGCCCATAGGGCTCTGATTAAGTAGTGCACTATGTAGGGAATAGGGTGCCATTTGGGACGCGGCCTGAGGCTGGCGTGTTCACAGGAAACTGGGAGTTCTCCCGAGCTTTCTCTGGTCCAGAATGAGGGAATACTGCAAGTCTGGAAAAACAACCCCCTGACTTGATCCAAACAGCCAAAAATAATACAGTCACCGGGAACCCTGGCTGGCCTCCAATGCTAACAATTAAATCGAGCAATGTGAAAAAAGCATACAGCAGGAGAGGTGGTAAAGGCCCATCCATTTACAGTGACGTGAGCTCAGTTTTAAGGGAATAAAATATATAGCACAGGAGGTTGGTGGCACCTTAATTGGGGAGGACGGGCTCATGTTTAAGGCTGGAGTGGAATGAGTGGAATTCGCTCCGTTCCAAACATTATTATGAGCCGTCCTCCCGTCAGCAGCCTCCACTGATATATATGTTTAGGGATATCAGGTATAGGTTTCGGTAACAAAATACAATATGGCCCCTGAATCTAATTAATGAAATACATACAGCTGACACAAATATCCCAATTCGACAGCCTTAATTGATGGAAAATGTCATGCACGTTTGCTTTATTGCTTGCATGTGATATGTATTGAATATTGAATATCAGTATCACCTTCAAATAATATTGTAGACCTGAAAATAAAACTGTTAAGATATTACTTGACAGTCTCACCATGATATGATATGTATATTGATTGGTTAGAATCATGTGTGGTCGGAGAGATTTAGCTTTGAGGAACAGCGGTAAACAAATTGATTCAACAAACTAAAAAAGATACATAATCAAACAATATCCATGCGTGTTACATGAGAAGTAAGAGGATGCCTTGTTTTGAGCTCTTTGAAGTATGGGAAAATTTATATTTTTTTTATATTATATCTAGGGATTAGAACACACAAGAAGAAAAATGTAGAATTTTTCAACGTCAGCTGAATACACGCGTTTTGACATGAAATAGTATTTTTTGTAGATCATTGACAATAAATGACAATTAAATCAATTTTAATCCCACTTTGTAACACAATAAAACGTGGGGGGGGGGGGGGGGGGGGGTGAATACTTATGATAGGCACTGTATCTAGAGGTGGTGGGTCTGTAGACTGGTGGTGGTGAGATAAAGTATACAGGATCCTCTCTCCAGGTGTCTCTGTGTGCATCTGAAAATGCACCCTATTCCCTATATAGTGCACTACTTTTGACCAGGGCCCTGATCAAAAGTAGTGCACTATATAGGGAATAGGGTGCCATTTAGGACACGCCATCTGACTCTGTCTGGCTCCCAAGGCAACCAGCAGAACATAGAGACATGCCCAATGAAATATGCATGAAACCCAAGAATGATATGTCAAAATTGAGGGAGGAATACAGTCTACTGCCTTCCCTTCTTCCCATCCATAACCTCAGCTGGTCATTCATTATACATGTTTTTGCACTGTGCACCTCCAGTTCATGCATATATATTGATACTTACTGGTTTTGCACCTGCTCTATCTATCTATCTATCTATCTATCTATCTATCTATCTATCTATCTATCTATCTATCTATCTATCTATCTATCTATCTATCTATCTATCTATCTATCTATCTATCTATCTATCTATCTATCTATCTAGTCAAAAACAGTGCACTATGTATGGAACAATAATAATGGTGTCATTTGAGACCCAAAAAAAGAAAATGTCCAGAAAATGGAGGGTGTTTACATGGAAGACTCAAGCGTTTGTGTGTCTCTCTGTGTGTGTCGCTCCCCCTCTACCCCAAGGCATCTAAAGTTTGTAATTACCACTTTAACATTTTAGACTTGATTAGCCCTAACAAAAAAAGTATCAACCCCTACAAAAATGTCCATTCATTATAATCCGCACAATGATTTACATTTCCTGTTGCTGCAGGATTATTTTCCTGCTGTGAGACACTGGTCGAATTAAGATCTTACACCTGTAGGTAAAGGGTGCCATTTGGGATGCACATCTTGGGTGCGTTCCTCTGCTCAGGCGTTGTTGACGCATGCCAGATCCTACAACGCCTGGATAGGTATTTTACGTATCAGCTAACCACATCATATGTTATAGCAATCTGTCAGTCGTTGACGTGGCACGCAACCATTGGTTGATGCATGCAACAAAAAAAGCCACTGAACACCCCCCCCATGTGCAGTTTGAATGCAGTGCAATTGCTCACTAGCATTAGCGCTACGACTGGAAGTCTATGGGTATCTGCTAGCATGCTTCCAGTCATTGCATTGGTTCACAAATCTACCTCAAACTTCCTTCATCGTGGACACAGAGACATAACAATGGTATCCACAAGTTAATCTGACTCTGGGGGAGTAGATAAAGGGCATCATTGCCAAAATCCTGAAATATCCCTTTAAATCTTCCTTTTACTTGTTGAAGTTGAAGAAGTCAATGGAAAAGTGTGTCTTCAGAATGTCTGGCATTCCCCCCCATCTGTCATGTCATCATGTGTGATAGGGAATACGGAGCTTAAGCAAAGCTCTTCCTGTCATCGCTGTTGCCACGGTGAGATAACTGCCGCGTGGCCAGCTGTTGCCAGCACTCAGGGCCAGTACAATGGAGTCCTGTGTTGGTTGGTTGTAGAGCACACACACACACACACACACACACATCACGGACACAGCTGTGCTGCACAGCGGAGCTAACACCATTTCATAACAGAAGGAGGGGATGCGGGGGGTCAGTAAGGGGCGTTTTTATTAGCTAGTAACAGAGATGTAAAACGTTACATTAACTAATTTCTTCAATTGCTACGGCCAAAGCAAACAGAGGGTTGTTCATTCATGTCAAGTTCACTTTTGCATGCCTATTCTCCTAATATAATGGCAATAACAGGAGTGTGTTTTAGACCACAGCATTAAGATCGTACAGGCAGATAGTTGGATGAATGGATGTCAAATCGCTGCCAATTCTGATTAGACCTAGCAGAACATAAAAAGCACGGACCGTAACATTTGAATGAATGGTTAATTAGCTTTTAAAAGCACCACTTAAACACATTTGTTTCTGTTAGAGTACCGGACATCAAGTTCACATCCACACATTTGAAAGGGTTATGAGAGGCCATAGTATCCACTCTAAATGTAAATAAGTGGTGTTTTAAATGGTCATTTACCTATGGTTGGTAGAGAATGAGAGATACCCTATTGGTAATGGGGTCAGGCCCTTCATTATCCCAACTGCTACAGTGCTGACTGAAACTGCGTCCCAAACAGCACCCTATTCTATATAGTGTACTACTTTTGACCAGGGCCCATAGGGAATAGGGTTCCATTTGGGACGCAGCCAGCCTCATCTCCTCACTCCATTATGTAGAGACAGACAAGTAGTTCTAATTCTGAATGACTTCTTGGTAATTGTGAGTGACTACCAGGGTCACTGCCAGGTCGCAGTTGTAAATGAGAACTAGTTCTCAACTGGCTTACCTGGTTAAATAATAAAAAATTAAAATAAAATCAATTTGAATTCCAAGCAATTCAGGAAGTACACTGAAATGTAAATTTTCTCTCCAATGTTTTTCAATGAAGACAATGTGGAATTGAAATTTGGTTTACTTTCTGAATTGACTGGAATTTAAATTGAATTGACCCCAGCCCTGGTGACTACTAGAGACAACACTTTGTTTTATCTGTTATTCATATTTGTTTTCCTCTCAGCAAAGAACAAAATAAGGCGAAGAACATCATTTTAATAGTCAAGGCTGCGGGTCCGTAGGTAACCGCCCCTTCCCTCCCCAGTCCGGCTGTCCCCCAGATCCCTTTCCAGAGAGCTGAAGTTTTCTAATCACAATCCCAAATTGTTGTGGCCACCCTCCCTTCACATTTCTTACTGTCAATTGTGAATGATAATTCTTCAGGTTTTACCAGTGAAACGTCCATGCAGCATCTGTATACCAACCATTTGATCACAATCAATTTCATGGGGATATGCATTTGATCTTGAGTTATACTGTAACAGAAACGCAGGGAGTCAGGAAGCAAGTGCAGTGCAGAGTTTAATAAGAACGAACATGGCGTGAATACAAAACAGGAGTAGCGTCTAAACATGAAAACAGGAAACAATGCTACCTGATCGGGGACACAACGGAGTGCTAGATAAAGGGGAAGTAATCAGGGAGTGATGAAGTCCAGGTGTGCCTCATGATGGGGAGCAGGTGTGCGTAATGATGGTTGCCAGGTGTGCGTAATGATGGGTTGCCAGGACCGGTAGTTAGTAGACCGGCGACGTGACATATACAGTGTTGTTTTGAATTATGTACTCAGCGATTTTTAGAGCAGATGGTGTAAACAAACTGTAGCATAAACTACTTTCAATCAAAAGCACATACAGAATTTGGCCACATAAGATTCGCACAATCATCTTAAAATCTCATAAGAAATGAGGTGGTATTTCTTGTCTTACAGTAACGTTATACTATACTATTATATTTGGTTCTGTTATGTAGAATACTATCATTATGGGATCTTGTAAACATTTATTCAACTTTGATCTAACTTTATTAATCGAGCACCATTCGCCAGAGTAGCCTGTTCTCTATGAGTAGAGCAGAGACCGTGCGTAAAGTAGAATCCTGCACATGCGCAGAAACTTCAGGACCTTTAGCTGTTGGGAAGAGGGGTCCAGAAAGTCAAATCCACAACCACTCTGTGTTTTAAGAAATGTAGCCTACTGTTCAAACTGAGTTAAAAAACAGAGAGAACTTGATCAAATCATTCTGACCTGGAACTTCACATTTCACTCTCATTTGGATGTAAACAAAAAGCATCAGGCCTTCAAGATGGAAATTATGATTGCCATCCCTGATAAGGGCATCCTCTGGTCTACGGTAGATAGTGTGCAAAATATTGTGATTTAATACTGTGTTTCTATTCTGAAAAACTAGATAGGTTGTATACAGTAGGTTCAGCCTTTATTCACATGGGGTCACATGGCCCTCCCACAGTGGAAGTGTATCAGGGAGGCGAGAGGAGAAGCAAGTAGAGGAGAAGAGGCGAAAACAGGGGAGAGGAGAGGGGAAGACAGAAAAAGAGGGGAAAGGGGAGGACTCTGAGACTGGTGAGGAGAGGAGGAGAGGAAAGGAAGGATAGGTAGCAAGGAGGAGAGGAGATGGCCTGCTGCGTTCTGCTACCTTATTGCTCTCTGCTGTTCCTCTCCCCATCCCCGTGTAGTGTTAATTCTGCAGGTGCAGTCAGGGGGGAGATGAGCTGCTACGAGGCACAGTGGCCCCCAGTTGCGATGACAAGTTCTGTGGGCCTCCCTCTCAGCAGGGTTCCCTGCACCATGCAGCTCCTGACAGGCTCAGCACCGCTCAGCAGGGCTCAGCACGGCCTGGAGCTGACACACACACACACACACTACAGCGGCAGCCTGACAGGAACAAGCTGATATCTGTGTCAAGGCCCTGTCTCCCTCTCTTCCTCCCCCTGCTCATCAGTATGACTAATTGAGTCCTTGCAGGAGAGAGAGAGAGAGAGAGACAGAGAGAGAGAGAGAGAGAGAGAGAGAGAGAGAGAGAGAGAGAGAGAGAGAAAATACCACAGTGTGTAGATGCAGCAAGATGTGTGGCCCGTTGCCATGAGAACAGGGCAACCAGTGGAGCACCAACAATATTGTGTAAATAGCATCAATATTTATCTGTTTATGTATCTCCCCTACTATTCCTCTGGATATTGAGTTGCACCACCTTTTCCCCTCAGAACAGCTTCAATTCGTCAGGGCATGGACTCTATAAGGTGCCGAAAGCGTTCCACAGGGATGCTGGCCCATGTTGACTCCAAAGCTTCCCACAGTTGTGTAAAGTTGCCTGGATGTCCTTTGGGGGGGCTCGGGGTAGGGTGATGAGGGTTCATAGTGAGAGGCCCATACAGGCTTGTGCACATAGAAGGTGGGTGAGGCAGACACTGAGTAAACACCCCCGCCCCTCCCCTCTCTCCCCTTCCCTTCCCTCCTGAAGAGGACAGGGCAGGGCTGTTTACCATACAGATAAAGCTTGTGTGCATGCGTGCGTGTGTCTGTGTGTGGAACTGGGAGGGGAAGGTTAAACCACTGAGAGAGGAATGCCAATTAACATTGACTCGATGCTTTCACACAGATCTGCTTTGGGTTGTGTGGACTTGAGCCTGAAGATGTAAGGCAGAGCAGTGTTTTTGCCACTATTTCATAGCATGCACAATCTATGTCTTGTCTCAAGGCTTAAAAATTGTTCTTTAACCTGCGTCTCATAGGGCTCTGGTCAAAAGTAGTGCACTATATAGGGAAGAGGGTCCTGTTTGGGATGCAATCATCATTTCCTATCGGTGCTATTACAGTCTTATGACTGATTGACCATGTCTGATTCTCACTCAGCAGCTCTGTCAACCCAACAGCTCAGAGTCAGTCAGTCAGTCAGTCAGTCAGTCAGTCAGTCAGTCAGTCAGCCTGCCTGCCTGCCTGCCTGCCTGCCTGCCTGCCTGCCTGTCTGCCTGCCTTTAGACAATGTCTTGTTTAAGCCGGCTTCGTCTGCATAGAATGGAGAACCTAGCTCCGCTCCAGAGAGGGGATTAAGAAACTGAGATGGTCTGGATTAGTGCAGTGTGATGTATGCAGATTGTCTCCGGTGGGGTCTGGCCCCCACTTGTAATCTCCCCTGTCTGACAGACAATGTGAAACTGTACCTCAGCCCGCCAACCTTTTTAATCAGCAAATGGAAAAATAATCCCCAATTTGCTGCTGCTCCTCCTGGACTAGGCTCCTCCCTGAGCCACCTGGGCCTTTCAATGCAAATGGTGCCTAAACAGATGGGATTTGGCAAACAGAAAGAAGACCAATGTATGGCTGCTGTTAAGTTACTGCAAAGGTGCAAAACACACACCACAACATACAATTCCTCAGACTGACTGGATTGTGAATGTGACCCACCACGTTGCCACATAACTGATTGGTTTACTCCAGACCTTTTTTTAAGGGTGAAATAGACTGTATTATCCGTCTTTGGCTAATTGAAAAGCTAAAGCATGGTCAGTGGTAAACCTATGGAACACAGGGTTTGTGATTTTTCATATTGAAAATAAGAGTAGCCATCAATTTCATCAAAACTAGTGCTTTCCACTAATACATCACAACCACAGACTGGAATCACTATACCTATTTTCTCTGAAACCCATGTCTGTCTGGCTGCAACTGAATTGAGAAAACAAAAACATTTGAACTACCCTTTCCCCGTTGTAGTGTACTGTACACTAAACCAACACAGACAATCGCCTTGAGAATACAATCGAATGCAATTTGCTGGCCATAACTTCAAAAACTCCTTCAAGCTCAAAGCAAATCACACATATACACTGAGCGTACAAAACATGCTCTTTCATTGACATAGACTGACCAGGTGAAGCTATGATCCCTTATTGATGTCACTTGTTAAATCCACTTCAATCAGTGTAGATAAAGGGGAGGAGACAGGTTAAAGAAGGATTTTTAAGCCTTGAGACAATTGAGACATGGATTGTGTATGTGTGCCATTCAGAGGGTGAATGGGCAAGACAAAATGCCTTTGAACAGGATGTGATAGTAGATGCCAACACTGCTGGGTTTTTCAGACTCAACAGTTTCCCGTATGTATCAAGAACGGTTCACCACGCATAGGACACCCAGCCAACTTGACACAACTGTTCGAAACATTGGAGTCAACATGAGCCAGCATCCCTGTGGAACGCTTTCGTGGAACGCCATGTAGAGTCCATGCCCTGACGAATTGAGACTGTTCTGAGGGTAGAAGGGGGTGTTCCTAATGTTTGGTATACTCAGTGTACAACAAGAGACAATAAAAGAGTGAGCTGCGCTAATAATGTGTATTTTGCTGATACATGTTTTATACAGCAGCTAGTTTGTTTCGCAGCCAGAGCACCTTTAGCCCAAATAAATGAACCATGGAACGCGCATGCTGATCAGTATCAACAGTGGTTTATGTACAACGAATCCCCCAGAGTTTTGTCTGTCTGTGCCTGCGTCCCAAATGGCACCCTAGTACCTTTTAGTGTACTAGTTTTGACTAGCGCGTTATAGGCCCTGGTCAAAGGTAGTGCACTATAAAGGGAATAGAATGTCATTTGAGATGCAGCCTGTCTCTCACTGACTGCAGCACCATCTCCCTAACACTCTGTCAATCCCTGAACACTGAAGTATTTACGCAGGTAGGAGAGGAGGCCTGCTGCTGCTGGTCCTGATCTAGTTCATACTCTCCCTTCCTCCTCTTGTTGCCTCTTCCCCTCTCTCTTTCACTCCCTCCTTCAGTCATTCTTTTCTCCCCACTCATCTCTCTACCTACCCCCTTTCCTCTTTCTTTCTCCTTCCCCCCACTCCACACATCCTTCCTCCTCCTCCCTCCTCCTCCTCCTCCTCCCCTTTCTCCTCCCCCTGAGAGGCTGTGCCTCTGCTTTGTGCTGCTGTTCAGGGTCAGTGACATCAAGGTGGGAGACTTCTTCAGTCTGAGAGTGTGCCTGGCGGCTGGAGATGTTATTGGTTTACCCTGACCTTTAGGACGTCCTGGCTACACTACAAATGACACCCTATTTCCTACATAGTGCATTACGTTTGACTAGGGCCCATAGTACTCTTGTCAAAAGTAGTGCACTATGTAGAGAATAGGGTGGTGTTTGGGATGGAAACGTTCTCTCAGCAGCCCGCCTCGGCCTCGTCTAGGTAAAGCCCTGAAAATACTCTTCTCTTCTGTAATTGAATTGAGACAGTAAGGAGAGTCCTTAACCTTGCGGCAAATTAATTAATGCATTTTTAAAATGATGCAGTAAGGTCTTCTACCATATGGCTGGCTGACTGGCTGCTGTTACAGCTGTCTTTCAAGAGGACTGGCTTAGCCTCCTACTCTAAATATCCAACAACAGTGGGTGGCCAGAGCTTTTGCAAATATAAACTACACGACCAAAAGTATGTGGACACCTGCTCGTCGAACATTTCATTCCAAAATCATGGCCATTAATATGAAGTTGGTCAATCCTTTGCTGCTATAACAGTGTATGTAGTCCATAGAGATAGACAGAGGACTCATATTTGTATCTGTGCCATTATAGCATCTGTTACAGCATGGGCAGCGCCATTGAGGCCCTCTATTTTGAAATAGACAATTTTCTTCTTCAAGAAGCCGATCCCTCCTGCTGACCCAGTTGGACATGAGTTGGACAAGAGTTTTTGGAGAGATTGACAGATTTTCAGTGAATCACAATTAATATTAGCAGCACCGATGCTCAGCGCAATTATGTTTGTCAGTGACACACACAGCCTACAACAGCTGGTGAGCTTTGGGAGCAAGTGATAAGTGTGGGCAGACAGGGAGACACACAGACAGGCTCCGCCTCTGGCTCCGCCTCCGATTATACACATCGCGCAGGCGACTCTCTTGCTTCCCTGTAGCTAACCAATCACCACCAGCCTTGTAGTTAGCTAACCTTTGCCTGTTTAAGAAACAATAGTAAACCAACAGTCTAGCTAAGTTTTTCTCTCCCTTGAGTATAGAAAAGTAGGCTATCTTTAGTATAGTATTCCTATTTTCATCTGAAAAAACGTATTGATTCTAGCTCTTACCATTCAAAAGATATGACCCATAATACCGGCACTACTGCTGGCCGCATTTTACATTCAAAAACTAGGCTACTTGCGAGACCGGACCGTTTAGGCTGCACCTTGTTCAGTCATGTTAAATCATTAGCTATCTATAGCTAACAACCTGGGGCGCATTCAGAAGGATGCAACGTTTTGGAACTTTCTGAAAATATGCTATTTAGAACAAACATAACTCTCTGACACGCTGCTGCTACTCTCTGTTTAATATCTATGTATAGTCACATTAGCTCTACCTACATGTACATATTATCTCAATTACCTCAACTAACCTGTGCCCATGCACATTGACTCTGTACCGGTACCACCTGTATATAGACTTGCTACTGTTATTTTACTGCTCTTTAACTATTAGAATTTTTTTACTTATACATTTTTTACTTAACACTTATTTCTTGGTTAACATTGCATTGTTGGTTAAGGGCTTGTAAGTAAGCATTTCACACTAAGGTCTACTACATCTGTTGTATTTGGCGCATGTGACAAATACAATTTGATTTGATTTGATGTTGAATAAGGAAAAATGTTGGCTCTATTCATGAATTTCAATCTGCAATGCTCAAGAACGTTTTGCAACTGAACGTGGCCCTGGTAACACTACTAATAGCCTATATGCAAACATTTGGTGGCACAGAAAGAAACTTCTCTTGCCACTTCACTATATCTGACTGGTTAAACACTTTAGTATGAGGTAATGTGGACCCAGTGACTCAGACTTGAGCACCTGGACCAGGACTCGAGCACTGGAATTCGGACTTCAGCCATAGGGACTTGTGACTCGACTCGTGACTTGACCATTGGTGATTCGGACTTGGAGGACTTAGGACTCAAACTCAAGGTTTAGTGACTTGACTATATCACTGGGCGAAACAGTCATTAGCTACCATTCTACTTCTGGACATTAATGTGGCGTCTGTGGAACATTGATAACAATGGCAATGAAGATGCCATACTTTGTGGGTGGGTCTCTCTCTCTCTCTCTCTCTCTCTCTCTCTCTCTCTCTAATATCTATGCAGGCTGAATTAGGAATGTACATGGCCAGATAATTCTTATATATGTGTGTCATATTTCTGCTGTTGGGAAGAGAATAGGATGTTATGCAGAAAAATATGTTGGTAGGACAAGGCTATGTATGTTTGTGCACATGGAAGTGGCAGATCGATTTGCTTGGTTTGCTAAGTTAGCTAGCTATTGCTAACTGTCTACGGTTTTGGAATTCAAAATGTTCACCCACCCAAAGCAAGGGCTCTCTCTCTCTCTCTCTCTCTCTCTCTCTCTCTCTCTCTCTCTCTCTCTCTCTCTCTCTCTCTCTCTCTCTCTCTCTCTCTCTCTCTCTCTCTCTCTCTCTCTCTCTCTCTCTCTCTCTCGCAGCTGATCTAGAACGGAAAGTTCTGGCAGTAACTCTCTCCTCTCTAAACACAAGAAGCACAACGGTCCAAAGAAAACTGCCCAAAGAGCAAGAGAGCAAACTTATATGCACACCCACAGTGTGCATTTTACTACCACATGGAAGAGCGTATTTGTTTTTTTTTTTAAGTGCTATAGAAGACCTATATTTCATTGTTATTATTATCCGAAATGAGTGTAATTTCAGTTTCACTGTTTTCTAGACAATGTACATTTATTCAATGTTGACAAAAGAACAGAAGAACACATGGACATCTACAGTGCCTTCGGAAAGTATTCAGACCCATTGACTTTTTCCACATTTTGTTATGTTACAGCCTTGATCTAAAATAGATTAAATACAAATAAATCCTCAGAAATATACACAAAATACCCCATAATGACGAGGCAAAAAAAGGTTTTTAGAAATGTTTGCAAATGTATTAATAATACAAATGTATGTATTATTTACATAAGTATTCAGACCCTTTGCTATGAGACTCGAAAGTGAGCTCAAGTGCCTCCTGTTTCCATTGATCATCCTTGAAATGTTTCTACAACTTGATTGGAGTCCACCTGTGATAAATTCAATTGATTGGACATGATTTGGAAAGGCAAACACCTGTCTATATAAGGTCCCACAGTTGACAGTGCATGTCAGAGCAAAAACCAAGCCATGAGGTCGAAGGAATTGTTCGTAGAGCTCCGAGACCGGATTGTGTCGAGGCACAGATCTGGGGAAAGGTAAAATGTCTGCAGCATTGAAGATACCTAAGAACACAATGCCCTCCATCATTATTAAATGGAAGACGTTTGGATCCACCAAGACTCTTCCTAGAGCTGGCCGTCCGGCCAAACTGAGCAATCGGGGGAGAAGGGCCTTGGTCAGGGAGGTGACCAAGAACCCGATGGTCACTCTGACAGAGCTCTAGAACCTTCCAGAAAGACAACCATCTCTGCAGCACTCCACCAATCAGGCCGTTATGGTATCCTCAGTAAAAAGGCACATGACAGCCCGTTTGGAGTTTGACAAAAGGCACCTAAAGATTCTCAGGTCTGATGAAACCAAGACTGAACTCTTTGGCCTGAATGCCAAGCGTCACGTCTGTAGGAAACCTGGCACCATCCCTACGGTAAAGCATGGTGGTGGCAGCATCATGCTGTGAAGATGTTTTTCAGGGGCAGGGATCGGGAGTCAGGATCAAGGCAAAGATGAACGGAGCAAAGTACAGAGAGATCCTTGATGAAAACCTGCTCCAGAGTGCTCAGGACAACGACCATAAGCACACAGCCAAGACAACGCAGGAGTGGCTTCGGGGACAAGTCTCTCAATGTCCTTGAGTAGCCCAGCCAGAGCCTGCACTTGAACCTGATCAAACATCTCTGGAGAGACCCGAAAATAGCTTTGCAGCTACGCTCCCCATCCAACCTGACAGAGCTTGAGAGGATCTGCAGAGAAGAATGGGAGAAACTCCCCAAATACAGCTGTGCCAAGCTTGTAGCGTCATACCCAAGAAGACTCAAGGCTGTAATCGCTGCCAAAGGTGCTTCAACAAAGTACTGAGTAAATGGTCTGAATACTTATGTAAATGTGATATTTCAGTATTTAATTTTCAATAAATTAGCAAACATCTCTAAAAACCTGATTTTGCTTTGTCATTATAGGGTAATGTGTGTAGATTGATGAACAAAAAATAACAATATTTAATCAAGTTTAGAATAAGGCTGTACCCATACAAAATGTGGAAAATGTCAAGGGGTCTGAATACTTTCCGAAGGCACTGTATTCAGCAGCTAGTTGTTAACTTATCAGGGAAGCTATGCACCCCCTCAAGGGATAGTTCACCCAAATTATAAAAAAGGACAAATTGGTTGTCTTACCCTGTAAGCAGTCTATGGTATGACAGCAATTCGTGCTTTAGTTTTGCTTACCTGGCCATTGTTTCAAATGCTAACTTTTCAATTGCACCTATATTAACACTTCCGCACTTCGTGTCACACACACACACGCACACGCACACACGCACACACGCGCACACACGCACACACACACACACACACACACACACACACACACACATTAGCCTACGGTTGAAGCTATTATGCATATTTTTTCTTAAACACACAAGGACTAATTTGTTAGGGAGTGAAAGATAGTGCTGGAGATGGATAGCGATGCTAAGGTTATACTGGCCTCCAGGTAATACTGCTGTGACAGATTTATATACCACAGATCGTGGAAATGAAAGGTGCACAACGTGTGCTCTCCAGCTAGCCCAGGACATCAAGTCGTTTGGAAGGAAACTCCCTCATACCATTAATATCATTCTGGTTTCAAACGGTCTCTTAAAGTTCAAAAGGCATATTTTTCCTGAACATTAAAATGTATGTGCTCTTTTTTGGGGAATATTGTGCATATGGATTGGTAAATTACCAAGAGATAAAAATACAATTCTGTGCCCTCTCTTTATGACCCCAGCACTTAACACTAATATGAATGTGTTACTGGAATACTAAAAATAACTCAAATCACTAACATTGCTGTATTTCCCATTAGACTAAAGCCACACCCTAACGCTTCGAACACACTGACTGCATCATTGTGTCATTGCATTCATTTCCAATGGAACGCTGCGTTTCCCTTTCCAGCATTCTGTTGCAGAGGCAGTTGTATTGCGTTCTGTGTGGTGCTTACGTCCAACATATGCGTCAAACTGTGTGTGTAAACAGCTTAACAGAAATGGTAGCAGAAGGTGAATGTTGCACACATATCTAGATGATGCTGCATACTATTTTGCGCAATGACGCAGTCGGTGTGTTCAAAGCGTAACTACAGAGACTCCTGCAGTGTGTATATTTACACATGCACCTATAGCTCCCAGCATGCATAGCAAATACCCCAAAACGACCCCAGACAAATCTACTTACTTCTCTAACGTCTTCTGGTGCCAGCAAAACTACTCTCTGACAGCAACCAGGATAATCAGAGGGACTTTTCATTATGAGAAGATTCTCATCTGGAGCCTGTTATTAAAGGGGAACTGCACCCGCTAATTTGGCCTCGTTTTTTTGGCTTGCTCCTCAAGAAATGCTGGCGGCCATGACAGAAGCCGTACATTCTTGGGTGTTTCCTTGCCACCACCAAGACACACCAGTCTGTCGGAACATTTCCCGCAGCTATTTGACACTACTCAACCACAACAAACAAACCTCCTGCAGGTTGAGTTCAATAACTACAGGCACATGTATGCTGAGATCCCAGAGGAAGCTTTGAATAGGTCAGTAGCCTACAGAGCAAAATGAGAAGAATGTTATTGATGAATTTAGGTAGATATTTTAAACTAAGTTTTATAAGTTTTATAAGTTTTGAGAACTTTCAAATGAAGCAACAGGTCCATGAAGAAAAACAACCCTTTACATAATACCATAGAAGCAGTGTTCTGCTAATATAACAATGTGCACCTTTCATCTTTCATTGTCATTCCCAGTCGATACAGATACTGTGCCTATCGGCATTTTGTCTGGTGGTAATGGAGCTACCTTGGAAAACATGTTAGAGTGGTCAAACCTTCCTGTGTGGTGTCCCATATACAACACGAGTTCCCTGATCCTGGTGCAGAATACACAGGGTTTCTCCCTCCCCATATTGAGTGACACCATTCAATAAAACAATTTCAAAAGACAATATAAGTAAAAGTTGTGTCTAGTAAGCATTTTATGCCGAGTGCCCAGTTTCTCTCTATTCAGAGACATCAGTATCAAGCCTGTCTGTCATTCTGGACTTCATCACATCATCTTGCAAGTCTTCATGTGCTGGCTCCATACATGATTATGTGAACACATACACACTAGGGTTGAATATTTTCCTGATATTTTACAAATATTTAATCTTGAGAATAAATCCCTTTTCTCCTGGGCAGGCCGGTATTTCCCGCCAAAACCGGAAGTGTTATTCAAAAGCATTATAAAGCATATAAATAGGCCTATGTCTGGATTTGATTAGAGCTTTGATTGAAGATTCAAGCCTGATGCTACCCGAGCCTGATGAGCCATGTTTTGAGCACTATATTAAAGACAAGCCCAAAAAAGCCAAAATTACTCTGCCGTTATCCAATACATACAGTGGGGAGAACAAGAATTTGATACACTGCCGATTTTGCAGGTTTTCCTACTTACAAAGCATGTAGAGGTCTGTAATTTTTATCATAGGTACACTTCAACTGTGAGGGACGGAATCTAAAACAAAAATGCAGAAAATCACATTGTATGATTTTTTAATAATTAATTTGCATTTTATAGCATGACATAAGTATTTGATCACCTACCAACCAGTAAGAATTCCGGCTCTCACAGACCTGTTAGTTTTTCTTTAAGAAGCCCTCCTGTTCTCCACTCATTACCTGTATTAACTGCACCTGTTTGAACTCGTTACCTGTATAAAAGACACCTGTCCACACAATCAATCAAACAGACTCCAACCTCTCCACAATGGCCAAGACCAGAGAGCTGTGTAAGGATATCAGGGATCAAATTGTAGACCTGCACAAGGCTGGGATGGGCTACAGGACAATAGGCAAGCAGCATGGTGAGAAGGCAACAACTGTTGCCGCAATTATTAGAAAATGGAAGAAGTTCAAGATGACGGTCAATCTCCCTCGGTCTGGGTCACCATGCAAGATCTCACCTCGTGGGGCATCAATGATCATGAGGAAGGTGAGGGATCAGCCCAGCACTACACGGCAGGACCTGGTCAATGACCTGAAGAGAGCTGGGACCACAGTCTCAAAGAAAACCATTAGTAACACACTACGCCGTCATGGATTAAAATCCTGCAGCGCACGCAAGGTCCCCCTGCTCAAGCCAGCGCATGTCCAGGCCCGTCTGAAGTTTGCCAATGACCATCTGGATGATCCAGAGGAGGAATGGGAGAAGGTCATGTGGTCTGATGAGACAAAAATAGAGCTTTTTGGTCTAAACTCCACTCGCCGTGTTTGGAGGAAGAAGAAGGATGAGTACAACCCCAAGAACACCATCCCAACCGTGAAGCATGGAGGTGGAAACATCATTCTTTGGGGATGCTTTTCTGCAAAGGGGACAGGACGACTGCACCGTGTTGAGGGGAGGATGGATGGGGCCATGTATCGCGAGATCTTGGCCAACAACCTCCTTCCCTCAGTAAGAGCATTGAAGATGGGTCGTGGCTGGGTCTCCAGCATGACAACGACCCGAAACACACAGCCAGGGCAACTAAGGAATGGCTCCGTAAGAAGCATCTCAAGGTCCTGGAGTGGCCTAGCCAGTCTCCAGACCTGAACCCAATAGAAAATCTTTGGAGGGAGCTGAAAGTCCGTATTGCCCAGCGACAGCCCCGAAACCTGAAGGATCTGGAGAAGGTCTGTATGGAGGAGTGGGCCAAAATCCCTGCTGCAGTGTGTGCAAACCTGGTCAAGAACTACAGGAAATGTATGATCTCTGTAATTGCAAACAAAGGTTTCAGTACCAAATATTAAGTTCTGCTTTTCTGATGTATCAAATACTTATGTCATGCAATAAAATGCAAATTAAAAAAAATCATACAATGTGATTTTCTGGATTTTTGTTTTAGATTCCGTCACTCACAGTTGAAGAGTACCTATGATAAGAATTACAGACTTCTACAAAATTACAGACTTCTGCAAAATCAGCAGTGTATCAAATACTTGTTCTCCCCACTGTATATGATATATAGGTTACTGCACATTACGCAGGAAAACATAAAAGCCCATATACAGTATATAAAATAAAATGAAATGTTATTTGTCACGTGCGCCGAATACAACAGGAGTAGACCTAACAGTTAAATGCTTACTTACAAGCCCTAACCAACAGTGCCGTTTTTAATAAAAAATAATAGGTATTAGGTAAACAATAGATAAGTAAAGAAATAAAAAACAGTAAAATAACAGTAAAAATAACAGTAGTTAGGCTATATACAGGTGGTACCGGTACAGGGTCAATGTGCAGGGGCACCGGTTAGTTGGGCTAATTGAGGTAATATGTACATGTAGGTATAGTTAAAGTGATGATAAACACAGTGTAGCAGCTGCAATTTCTTTTGGTCCTAGACTTGGCGCTCTGGTACCGCTTGCTGTGCGGTAGCAGAGAGAACAGTCTATGGCTGGGGTCTTTGACAATTTTTAGGGCCTTTCTCTGACACCTCCTGGTATAGAGGTCCTGGATGGCAAGCAGCTTATCCCCAGTGATGTACTGGGCCGTACTCACTACCCTCTGTAGTGCCTTGCGGTCGGAGGCCTAGCAGTTGCCGTACCAGGCAACCAGTCAGGATGCTCTCGATGTTGCAGCTGTATAACTTTTTGAGGATCTGAGGACCCATGCCAAATCTTTTCAGTCTCCTGAGGGGGAATAGGCTTTGTCATGCCCTCTTCATGACTGTCTTGGTGTGTTTGGACCATTCTAGTTTGTTGGTGATGTGGACACCAAGGAACTTGAAGCTCTCAACCTGCTCCACTAAAGCCCCGTCGATGAGAATGGCGGCGTGCTCGGTCCTCCTTTTTCTGTAGTCCACAATCATCTCCTTTGTCTTGATTATGTTGAGGGAGAGGTTGTTATCCTGGCACCACACGGCCAGGTCTCTGACCTCCTCCCTATAGGCTGTCTCGTCGTTGTCTGTGATCAGGCATACTGCAAAATTAATGATGGTGTTGGAGTCGTGCCTGGCCATGCAGTCATGGGTGAACAGGGAGTACAGGAGGGGACTGAGCACGCACCCCTGAGGGGCTCCAGTGTTGAGGATCAGCGTGGCAGATGTGTTGTTACCTACCCTTACCACCTGGAGCCGACCCACCAGGAAGTCCAGGATCCAGTTGCAGAGGGAGGTGTTTAGTCCCAGGATCCTTAGCTTAGTGATGAGCTTTGAGGGCACTATGGTGTTGAACATTGAGCTGTAGTCAACGAATAGCATTCTCACGTAGGTGTTCCTTTTGTCCAGGTGGGAAAGGGCAGTGTGGAGTGCAATAGAGATTAGATAGATCATCTGTGGATCTGTTTGAGTGGTATGCATATTGGAGTGGGTCTACGGTTAATGTGAGCCATGACCAGCGTAATCACACAGTTGTCAGGAACAGCTTTAACATGCTGATATAAATTAGGTAGAATGGGTTTGAGTTTCCCTGCATTAAAGTCCCCAGCCACTAGGAGTGCGTTTTCCTGTTTGCTTATTTCCTTATACAGCTGACTGAAATAACGAATTGCTCGAGAAATAATGTAATTTCGTTCTATGCTTTACAGATGTAAACTGACTGGCTCCAGATTGGATTAGATTTACGTCGGTGACGCCGTTACACTATGCAATCGACTGTGACATGTTTTGCTATGGCCCTGTGTTGGTTTAAGTTTGTTGCTGCTAGTTAGTACACTGTTGTAGTCAGACATGAATTAGCTAGTACCACCATAGCTGCACACAATATTTATTTGTGCCCTAGACATGGGTTGCACCTCGGAGGCTATTGTGACTGTTTCACCTAAATTCCACTAACTTTTAGAGGCCTGGAAATACAATGACATTGCTAAAGTAGGTAAATATTATGATGTCGTCAAATTTACTTTAGAGAGACGGCAATGTTGCCATTACTGTTACTAGCAAAGTTAATTAAAAATAGATAGCAATGTTAATGTTAGCTAGCTAAAATACAGTGGTCCCCTCAATCTTAGTTAGGGACATCACAATCATAACAAAAGGTTTTCCTACTAATTATTTGCCTTCTTTTGAAATGTTATTGTGTTTCCAAGCCAAATACGAGTTGTATTGAGGTAGGCTAATGTTATCCAGCTAGCTATTTAGTTAGTTAGTTAGGGTAGCTAGCTAGCTAATGTCAGAATATACATAACCAGCAATCTATGGTCTACCTACCGTTATACTCACCACCACTTGGGACCAACAAACTCCAACCACCTATTCTGCATGATAGGGTTCTTCAGCAGGGCATGCAAACCAGTTGGCTGTGCATCCATTGCATGGTTAATCCGTACAGGGCTTTTCAGTCTAAAACTGCAGTGAGCGCGTTAGGGGCGATGAAACAACGGAGACCCATTCAATGAAGGAAAGGGAAGTGGGCGGAGGGGCAATTTGCACGTGGAGCTTGACAAAAGATGGCATGATTTGATGACATAATTGTAATCCTAACCCAACCTTCATTTACTCCTTGTGACGCACTGAGGTTCCAAACTCTGTTTTAGACTGACCAAAATGATCCTGTTTACACTTTGTAGTACATTTTTACACTAGAATAAATGTTTCTGACTCATGTTGATGCCATGTAGGCCGTTTTCAAAGGTATTAGTTGTTTTTTTGGGGTCAGTCAATCTTTAAAATCAATTCAGACTTAATTTTCACCATTTAATTTGACTTCCCAAATTGGCACTTACAGCTGAATAATAGTTATTCAGTGATTAATATAGTATAACGACAAATACCATGGCACACTATTGAGCTTTGCTGGCACACTATTCTCTATATGTTGCACATCTTTTGACCAGGGACTACGATGCACCCATAAGGCTCTGGTCAAAAGTTGTGCAATATGTAGGGAATAGGGTGCCATTTGGGACGCAGCCACCATGTTTTGGAGGAATTAAGAAGGGTATAATATACAGCCATCTTACCTGTGTTTAGTTAGGAATTCATCCGCTGGTTTGTTTTCCCAGCTCACACTGGCATCTTAGTCACATTCTTGGCAGCAGTACCACAACAGACAGACAGCTGCCTAGCTAGCTATAGCAGACTGTACACCAGGATGGACTCGAACCTGCCCAGACATCTACCTAGACTACGTCCCAAATGGCACCCTATTCCATATAAAGTATAGTGCACTACTTTTGACCAGGGCCCAACTGGTGCAATATACTGTATATAGAGAATAGGGTGACATTAGTGCACTTTTTAGGGAATAGGGTGCCGTTTGGGATGCAACCTTTTACCTTCAACAGAGATTGAACACCTGACCCATCAGAGTCAACACTCTCTGTCTGTCTGTATACTCTGCAATGCATCATTCCCATGACACCAGGCATTATAGGGCGGTTAATATCTTAATCTGCCTCCGCAGCCACTTTATCTAACATCAGGATTAATTTCAATACAATGTGACTGACAGACAGAGGCGTATGCGCAAACACGTACACACACACATACATTGACAGACACACTCACACACACACATGTTGACAGACAGACACAGACACAGCCACAGACAGAATCATAGATGAGAGATGAGAGCAGTAGAGGTATTTCTTTACAAACCTTAGATGATAATGACCACTTCTGACCACGATAGTATACTCAGTGGGACCTGAGAACAGGAAAGTTTAGTTAATTATATGTTGTTTTTCCTGAACTGGTTTCCACCCTGGGCAAATGTACAATGGCTGGGATCAGTGACAGGGCAGACCTCAGCCCCGAGCCCAGAGGAACCACATTACTTAGTGTTCTGGCTAGCATACAGTATAAGAAGCTACGTGTTAAATGGAATACATTTTCCTCTTAGAGATTTAACAACCCCAGGTTGAGCCAAATAATCCAATGCTGATCTATGGGTTTGGGCCGATGCTGGTGGCCGTGCATTTAGATGGTCTATCTGAACATATCTCCTGCGCAAGGCATTGGCTGCACCTTATTTCCTATGTAGTGCACAAAAGTAGTGCACTATATAGGGAATAGGGTACCATTTGGGATGCAGTCATTTATTTGTGTGGAGTTGAGCCCACTGTTTACAGACTGGATACAGATTGTGACATCATGCCCTGAGGTGAGCTGGTTACACACACTTCACTCTCCACTGGCAACAACTTCTGTCGTCAGATAACAGATGAATGGTTGTACTAGTCGTGGCATACTCCTGCCAACTCTGAGGGAGGACTATATTCAGTGTGTGTGCGTGCCTGCATCCACGTGTGTCTGCTTATGTTTGCATCCATGGTGAAGCTATGTGTTTTGCTTTCTGTTTGTCACATGAAGACATAATCTACTGTCAATGTGCCATGGACCCATTGGCAAGGACAAGGGAAAAGAAACCCGAAACAGCAGTGCTGTTAAAGCACATATGGTAATTCTGTATCGAATGCCTCTTTCTCTAAACTGGAGAGTGAGTTAGCCTATTATATGTGATGCTGACATGTCAAGGTAACTCTAAAAATAATATACTTCCAGGGACTGTCCGGTCCAGGACTGCATGGGTTATTGGGTTACTCCTCGGCAGACTAACGTGCAATATCCTCTGAGTCTATTTCATTTCCATTTCCCATTTCACCAGTAGTGTGATTAGGGAGAGGAGGCGGGCATGTAGCCAAGGGTTACCAGTTCACAGCAGACAGACAGAGGCTGGAATACAGCTGCTCTGCAATACGGTAGGTGAGCAAAGTGCCAAAGCAGCTTCACTGAGGATCCGTCTCAAATGGCACCCTATTACCTATGTATAGTGCACTACATTTGATGCAGCCAAGTATTTATCCAGGGATTATTGAAGGCAGTTGAATTCAATGAAACATTGCTTCTATAGTCAATTTATTTGTGAATGCAGGCGGGTGCTGCATGCACATGGATTTTTATTATGGCAGTATATTAGGGAAAGGGAGAGAGGATACCTAGACAGCTACACAACTGAATGCATTCAACTGAAATGTGTCTTCCGCATTTAACCAAAGCCCTCTGAATCAGAGAGGTGTGGGGGGCTGCCTTAATCAAAATCTACATCATCAGCGCCCAGGGAACAGTGGGTTAACTACCTTGCTCAGGAGCAGAATTACAGATTTTTACCTTGTCAGCTCGGGGATTCGACCTTTCGGTTACTGGCCCAACACTCCTGCCTGCCTGGCTACCTGGCTCCCGTTAGTAGTGTGACTGCCGTTTGGGTTTGTACATGCATTAAATACACATGATATGATGTGAAGATTATTTAGTTAGTGCTCATTTTTATGTTTTGGTCTTTACCGTGGATACTCTGTCAACATCATTAGGGCAGCGATGGATAGAGAGCCAAGGAAAACAGTGTGAAAGTCAGCAACACTGTTAAGATGGATACACTTAGACACAGCTTGGAATGTGATCAGGGCTTAAAAATGTAGCACCCAGACCAACTGTTTTATATGTAGCTTTCCAATGGACTAAAGTTTGTAAAATTCCGGTAACTTTCCCAAAAGTTTGAAGATTCACGGAATCTAGAGGGAATCAGCAGAAAATCTGGGAATCCTAATATTGACTGATATCCTGGCCAATACCTTCACACTACACTACATTCATTCATTATTGATAGGGGGACGGAATAAAAGAACTGTGACACAGATTAGAATACTATGCATTAACAACATCATCCATTGAAACAAAAATAACTGAACAAAAATATAAACAAAACATGCAACCATTTCAAAGATTTTACTGGGTAACAGTTCATATAAGGAAATCAGTCAATTGAAATAAATTCATTAGGTCCTAATTTCACATGACTGGGAATAAAGATATGCATCTGTTAGTCACAGATACCTTAAAAAAAAGTAGGGGCATGGATCATAAAACCAGTCAATATCTGGTGTGACCACCATTTGCCTCATGCAGCGCGACACATCTTCTTTGCATAGATCAGGCTGTTGATTTTGTCCTGTAGAATGTTGTCCCACTCCTCTTCAATGGATGTGTGAAGTTGCTGGATATTGGTGGGAACTGGAACACGCTGCCGTACACTTCGATCCAGAGCATCCCGAACATGCTCAATGGGTGACATGTCTGGTGAGTATGCAGGCCATGGAAAAACTGGGCCATTTTTTACTTCCAGGAATTGTTACAGATGCTTGCGACATGGAGCCGTGCATTATCATGCTGAAACCTGAGGTGATGGTGGTGGATGTCACGGTATCTCTGTGCATTCAAATTGCCATCAATCAAATGCAATTGTGTTCGTTGTCCGTAGCTTATGCCTGTCCATACAATAACCCCACCGCAACCATGATGCACTCCGTTCACAACGTTGAAATCAGCAAACCGCTCACCCACACGATGCCAAACATGCTGTCTGCCATCTGCCCGGTACAGTTGAAACCCGGATTCATCTTTGAAGAGTACACTTCTCCAGTGTGCCAGTGGCCATCGAAGGTGAGCATTTTCCCACTGAAGTCGGTTACGACGCCAAGCACGCAGATGAACTTTGC
Organism: Thymallus thymallus; assembly: GCA_023634145.1. Classification (NCBI taxonomy): domain Eukaryota; kingdom Metazoa; phylum Chordata; class Actinopteri; order Salmoniformes; family Salmonidae; genus Thymallus; species Thymallus thymallus. The sequence continues at coordinate 12,354,141 of CM042383.1, read as the reverse complement.
TGAGATGGTTTTTGACAGTTTGTGTACAAAGTTTTTCGGTTGTGCAAACCCACAGTTTCAAGAGCTGTCCGGGTGGCTGGTCTCAGACGATCCCACAGTTGAAGAAGCCGGATGTGAAGGTCCTGGGCTGGCGTGGTTACACGTGGTCTGCAGTTGTGAGGCCAGTTGGACATACTGGCATGTTCTATAAAACGACAATGGTGTGGTTTAGGTAGAGAAATTAACATTCAATTTTATGGCAACAACTTTGTGGACATTCCTGCAGTTAGCATGCCAATTGCACGCTCCCTCAAAACTTGAGACATTTGTGGCATTGTGTTGTGTGACAAAACTGCACATTTCAGAGTGGACTTTTATTTTCCCCAGCACAAGGTGCATGTGTGTAATGATCATTACGTTTAATTGGCTTCTTTATATGCCACACCTGTCAGGTGGATGGATTATCTTGGCAAAGGAGAAATGTTCACTAAAAAGGGATGTAAACACATTTGTGCACAAAATGTGAAATCTTTTATTTCAGCTCATGAAACATGGGACCAACACTTTACATGTTGCGTTTATATTTTTGCCTAGTTAAATAAAGGTTAAATTAAAAAAATGATAATAATTAAAAGTAGGACACACCAAACTCGGTAGCATGGCAACGGGAACTGAAAAAAGAAAATTCAGAATATGGAGGAAGAGATGGACTTGACAAACAGACTGGAGATCATAGAAGACATCACATAAACCTTTTCCCCAGCAGTTCTCAGTTAACTTTCACATAAGCCTTTTCCCCAGCAGTTCTCAGTTAACTTTCACATAAACCTTTTCCCCAGCAGTTCTCAGTTAACTTTCACATAAGCCTTTTCCCCAGCAGTTCTCAGTTAACTCTCATCCTTTCTTTCTTTTCAGATGCTTTTACAGTGACGCTCTGTGAAAGCAGTCTTTGTTGCCACGGTCTGCAGCATATGAAAGGAGCTCGAACAAAACCCCAAGTGTACTGAGCCCCCCAAGACTGGGCCTGAATGAAATTCTTCCCCTGACTTCTCTGCCCAGCCACACAATGAGAAAACAGTCCTTTTCTGTCAGCTTGCACTAATGGATAAGACAATATTTTCCAGAAGGGTGGGGGGGCGTGGTGGGACATGGGCAGGGGTTCACACTCATTTGCATTTAGGCAGTGTGAATCTATTTGTTTCCAAATGCACAAAATACACTAAATTAAAAAAAAGCTTCAGTTGCACCTCAAATGAGAGTGAGAAAACTAGAGCTATCTGAAGTAACATATCTCAATATCAGTGCCATGCAGGTGCACTCTTCAGATGGAAGACAAATTGTGTTTTATACAAGTGCACCAGGTGTTGTTTACTTCATGCAACATTAGTTTGATGGAATTGTTTATATCTTGCGGCTACTGATCGTATACGCCATGGCCTCTTGTGTGGCCTTATCCCACTTCACCATTAAACTTGTCTCTCAAGCTAGGACCATTCACAGCTGCCATGTCAAATCATATGTTTTTCATTTACCCAAATATTCTAAAACTGTTTTACTTTCAATGAAAAGCCTCAGGCTAAAATTCCTCTTGATCATGAGTGTGATCAATGCTCAGCTGCTTTAATAAAAAGAGCTTTGAGTGAAAAAGGATCTCATCATGTTGGTGGAGGCCATCCCAATACAGAGTGTTAAACATAAAATCTAGTACAGACATCTTTCCATAATATAATTTATAGGTGTTATAGGTTCATAATAACACTGATAATTATCAGTGTAAATGTATCTTGGGTGCTGAATATACATTTAGCCGTGTGTATGGATCACTGCCATAGAAATCACTTCAAATGCAAATCTATCATGGCTAAATTATTTACTTTTGTACGCCAAGTCAATGCCTCAAATGAACCAAACATGAAAGCTGCAGATTACGGTATTAAAATGAATAGAAACTGTTGCTAGTCGAGAGTGTATTCACCTTCTAAAGAGTAACTGGCGCTGAAGACGTTGTAAAGTTTGCACTGCTGCTTTTTGTCATTGTGTTTTAGATTATGATCAGAAAAAGGCTTGTTATTAGTAACACACTTATCAGTATGTACCTGCTTTTAATGGAAGAGATGAAGCATGTATGCATGGATATGTATGATATGGACAATCTGTGTGGTTTTGTGTGTGTGTGTGTGTGTGTGTGTGTGTGTGTGTGTGTGTGTGTGTGTGTGTGTGTGTGTGCGTGCGTGCGTGCGTGCGTGCGTGCGTGCGTGCGTGTGTGTGTGTGTGTGTGTGCATGCAGTTGTTCATTACATCAACTACATACATCCCATCTGTTCTACAACTCTATTCTATCTCAAGTCGGTTGCTCAACCCTTCCCGTAATAGTTTATCACTGGAAAAATCATGAATAAATAATTTTGCAGCTGAGCTCAAGTTTCCATTTGAAAAGAGCAACCAGTCAGCCATATTCTCAAAGAGATGATGAGAGGAGAACATCTCTGGAAAAATGTGTCAAACCTGAGCTTTGCAACACTGGAAAACACATTCACCAACAGGGAAAAAAGTTACTTTTAGTAGAAGTATCTATATGTACATCCCTGCTGCATGTCCACTCCCCTGCTATTTCACTGTAATTGTGTTAAGTTCCAGAAGTTTCCAGAATATAAACTTAACTGAATGGAATGTTATCTCTGTTCTCTAAATTCAGAGCCACCCTGATGTGTCTATATGTTTCAATGCTCAGTATGTTGTTGTGTTGCCCTGTATGTTTTGCCTATAGATATTGGAACGTGGGAAGTGAAACATCATACTTATCTGACATTTTCACAGAACTCTAACTGTCCAGTATCTTCTTGGGTCAAGACTCAGAAGCTTAGAAAATCAGTAACGTAAAGACACTGTTCCCTAAAAGGAAAAAACACATCTAGAAATAATGACATGGTCTATGCATTTTCATCATTATATATGTGGTTTTATTACATGTTTGAACCTGAGAGATTATGTCTACTATGTTGGCTTTTCATTGTCTCTCGACGTATACCATGATAACTATCAATGTATAAAATGAACAGCTAAATTCTAGTCATTGTGGTTGTCAATGACTACAATACTTTTTCTGATATAAAGTAATGGTATGTGAGATGTATCAAAAGACACAGACCTCAACATACCAGCCACACACACAGACAGACAGAAGCCTAGTGTGTCTAGTATGTATTTGCTTTCAGAACATCACACACACACACACACACACACACACACACACACACACACACACAAACACACTTTACATGTCACTCCTTTAATTACGTAATGATTTGTTTGACTCTGTAATTGAGGAGGACTTTGGGTGGTCTAGTCTGTGTGACTCTCTGCAGCATAATCATAGTCTGCATCTCAAATTGCATCCTATTCTCTATATAGTGCACTAATTTTGACCCTGGGCCCTGGTCAAAAGTAGTGCACTATGTAGGGAATAGGGTGCCATTTGGGACGCATAAATAATCACCCAGAACAGAGACCTGGGATGTGAGTCACTCCAATTAACATTCCAATCTAAAGAGCAAGTGTCTGTTCTGTATACTGAAGGACAACCATGTAACCTGCAAAACCTCTCTTTTGGTCATTGTAGTTATTTTCAAAAGGATGTCAAGTGTTTAGACATAATCAAGTCTTTAAAATGGAATGTCTTTACACAAAGTATATTATTGGAGACCTATGGACATCTTTGTCAATTTCCATTTTGGGTATGCGAAAATAGAATGGCCTTACTGAAGAACTCAGTGACTTTCAATGTGGCACTGTCATAGGATGCCACCTTTCCAACAAGTCAGTTCATCAAATTTCTGCCCTGTTAGAGCTGCCCCGGTCAACTGTAAGTGTTGTCATTGTGAAGTGGAAACGTCTAGGAGCAACAACAGCTCAGCCTCGAACTCACCACCGAGTTCCAAACTGCCTCTGGAAGCAACGTCAGCACAATAACTGTTCGTCAGGAGCTTCATGAAATGGGTTTCCATGGCCGAGCAGCCGCACACAAGCCTAAGATCACCATGCGCAATGCCAAGCGTTGGCTGAAGTGGTGTAAAGCTCACCACCATTGGACTTTGGAGCAGTGGAAAGGCATTCTCTGGAGTGATGAATCACGCTTCACCATCTGGCAGTCCGACAGACAAATCTGGTTTTGGCGGATGCCAGGAGAACGCTACCTGCCCGAATGCTTAGTGCCAACTGTAAAGTTTGGTGGAGGAGGAATAATGTTCTGGGACAGTTTTTCATGGTTCAGGCTAGGCCCCTTAGTTCCAGTGAAGGGAAATTTTAACGCTACAGCATACACTGACATTCTGTGCTTCCAACTTTGTGGCAACAGTTTGGGGAAGGTCCTTTCCTGTTTCAGCATGACAAAGCGAGGTCCATACAGAAATGGTTTGTCGAGATCAGTGTGGAAGAACTTGACTGACGGAGCCCTGACCTCAACCCTATCGAACTCCTTTGGGATGAATTGGAACGCCGACTGCAAGCCAGGCCTAATTGCCCAACATCAGTGCCCAACCTCACTAATGCTCTTGTGGCTGAATGGAAGCAAGTCCCTGCAGCAATGTTCCAACATCTAGTGGATGGCTGTTATAGCTGTTATAGCAGCAAAGGGGGGACCAACTCCATATTAATGCCCATGATTTTGGAATGAGATGTTTAACATACACATACTATCAGACAAGCATGCCAAATAACCAAACTGCACCTTTCCCATCGCTCCAGATATCAGGCCACTATCAAATCAGCCATTCCCTTCCCTCTCTTCTTGTGTGGGAGATTGAGCCAGAGGAATCGGTCACAGTGAATGAAAATTAGCATCACCGCTACACTACGCAACCCTAGAGCCCTTCCCCTCGCTCCGCTGGTGCTTTAGCCTGGGGCCATATTGACTCCTGCCTGACTCTAGGCCGGCCTGTGTGGTGCCTCATGCCTGGGCCTGCCTGCACCAAGACAGACAGACAGACAGCAGTCTTCCTCTTCTACACACACGCACACAAACACATGGGCAGACACAGATTCCACACACACGCATACACAAACACACTCCTCTATACAGCCTCACATCTGATTGGTCATGCACAGGCCAGATAGTCAGACTAAATGTAGGTCACCAAAATATAATGTTTCAACCATTACTTGGTTGGTTGGTGGTAGTTGTTGTTCATGTTGTTAGTCAGTAGGGGCTGCTAAACACTTCTTAACACAATATTCTTCAAACGAACAGCTCATATTTTGACCTCACATAATGTTACATTTCAGCTATACACCCAGCTGTTGAAAGACGCATCACATTTACCAGGGTTGTATTCATTAGCAGTGGGGATTTTAGTATGAAAAACATTTGTAGATGCATCCCAGCAAAGCCACTACACAACACTAAAAAATACATTAATTGCACTATAAAGGTGACAAACGGTGCCCACAAACAGTTAGGGCCTACAGAAAGCTGTCCCAACAGCAGAGCTTTGTTTTCAGCATCATGGAGTGAATCCTTACCACTGCTACACCTGGCTTTCAGCAGAGCCTTGTCTGGCAGCGAAACAGTTTATTCAGACTCATTTATTGCTTTAAAAAAAACATAGCTGATATGGCTGACTTGCTTAAACAAATGTGGTTTCTACTGACAATTGAGATTCACAAACTATGGCATGAGGGAACGATGAGAGGATAAGAGGCAATTTGTAATTTCAATTAAGACATTAATGAGCGAGCTAAGACAGATGTAGTCAATATAACTATTTGTTCTACACTTTTGAAATGTACAGCGACAGAATTCAGAACATGGGCCATTCTTACAGTATTCTCCCTGTACACCAAGTCAGAACCATAGGATAAATAAAGGGGGCATATAAGCAGACAATGAAAGCTCTTACAATATTCGACGATGACATTTCTCTAAAGCAGGCTATAGAATTAATTTACACCACCAATACAGAACAGTAGGCTAAGTTATGAGGGGGAAAGGGACCAAATTATTAGGGTGAGGCACATGGGCTACCAACAGCTTACTACACAACATACACTTAGTATTACTTTCTTAGCTACAGTATACATATCTCTCTGGCATATTACATAATTTATGCAGCAGCATGCAAGACATTTTTGGACTCACCTTGTTGTGCTGTGCTCACTTGAACAGGAAGGTCCTTCCTGTGGGAAAATTTTGACATCAAACATTGTCATTAAAGTCTGGCATTCTCTAGAACTGGGAACTCAGAAAAAAACAAGGTCAAATCAGGCCCAAGTTCCCAACTTGGATTTCCGAATTGGATGACCATTCAAAACGTATTTTCCCAGTTGGAGTTCCTAGTTGTCTTGAACTGAAGTCTGAGAGTTTTGAACGCAGCAGAAGTCATGCTGTATTGACAGCATGGCCAATGTATTCAATCTTTTCTGGCTCATGGTGTTGCATGCAGTGGGGAACCGTAAGGGCCCTTTACGTCCTCAGAGAGGGCCTAAGGATATATACAAATCTGTATATAGTTTTATATATTATAATTTGTCATTTTGTTTTCATCGATTTAATCTTTTTTTGTCTTAATTGTAATTGATCTTCCTATTGAATTTATTCAGTTTGTGTCGGGAAAAGAAGGGTTAAAATCCATGAGAAAAAAAATATACAATCAGAATTCTTCTTTGGTAAATAATCTAGCTGGGCGCAACGCTCATTGGCTAGGCCCTCAGGCTTTGAATAGAAGGCACCAGCTAAAGTCATTGACATTGACTTCAATTAGAGCAGCATTTTGGAATGACAGTAGAATCAACCAATCACAAATGGTCTTGTAATAGATGGGACAATTGTATGATGCCTCAAGGCCCTCTAGAGGGCCTAGGTAAACGTCACTAATTCAGAGCCAATAGCGAGCCTTATCTTGTTTTCTCACGCTTGAGCCTAGCTAGCTGGCTAGCTTTTAGCAGTGAGTGTATGTAACGATGGCCAATGGCAACTGCAGAGAGAATAATTGAGGACGATGTGGTGGCTAAATTGTTAGCATCGCCCTTTTCAAGACCAACTTTTAATGAAATGTTCAATCATGTACAGACCGGGAGATAAACTCCTGCACTACCTGATTTGGTGCAACAAGGAAATAAAGGCATTTTCAAGTTAATAATTATGAACGCTATCTGTGGATAAGCGGCTGTGAGCTGACAAAAAAGCTTTACTGTTGGAATTGCCTACTCTTCAGCACTGATAATAGCTCAACTTGGACAACTGGCTTTTGGGGAAACAAGAGTAGACCTTCTTCTTAACGAGCAGCGGTGCAACGAGACCTTGCTCACAACGACAACAGGGAGATTCTAAATTCTTATTCGTTTTGACTTTTCCAGTGTCCACTGCATCAGTAGAAAGGACATTTTGTGCACTAAAAAAAACAAGACATATTCCAGGAACACCCCTGGACATGCCCGACTGTCATCTCTGGCTTTGATCTCAATCGAAAAAGAACTTATTTTGGATTTAAAATCAAAAGACAAGCTATATGAACCTGCCATTGCCCATTTCATAAAGAAGGACAGGAATGGACTTTTTTAAATGATTATCATAATGGTGAGTGGACTTTTTGTTTTCATCTACAGCTTGCTTTTTGTTGCTATCTTGTTCATATCATTTTGAATACATTGACATTGCAATTGGAAGTACTGGGTACATAACATTTTGTTATACAGCGCAACTTTTTTCTCTCTGACAGCATATACTGTCCGTAGTCTTGAAACAATGTGAGGAGTTGTGTGGTTGAATTTATTCCGCCACTTTGAAACGACACAACCGTATTTTCTTCTAACGTGGTTGCTGCTATCGATATTTGCAACCGTTGTGTACGTGTGCTGCTTCTGTGAGCCACAGCCGAGGCGTGGCTTAGGACCATTTTACTCTGTCATCAAAGAGTCTGGAGGGGGAGGAGAGAGGAGGTGGGAAGAGACAGGAGGGGGAGGAGAAAGGAAGGGGAGGGGAGAGGAGAGGAGAGGAGAGGAGAGGAGAGGAGAGGAGAGGAGAGGAGAGGAGAGGAGAGGAGAGGAGAGGAGAGGAGAGGAGAGGAGAGGAGAGGAGAGGAGAGGGAGGAGAGAAGAGAAGAGAAGAGAAGAGAAGAGAAGAGAAGAGAAGAGAAGAGAAGAGAAGAGAAGAGAAGAGAAGAGAAGAGAAGAGGGGGAGGAGAGAGGAGGGGGAGGGGGAGGAGGGGGAGGAGAGAGAAGATGGAGTGTCAGAAGGGAGACGGGATGTATTGTGTGACTGACTGACTGACTGACTGACTGACTGACTGACTGACTGACTGACTGACTGACTGACTGACTGACTGACTGACTGACAGACTGACTAACTATAATTTAAAAAATTAAGTGACATCGCACACAAAAAGCAAGTGCCTGATGAAGTACCGTGTGAAGTCAGCCTAATGTGACATCTGCAGATACTACATACACCAAGTTAGGCAATCCATAACAGAAATGTAACTAAACATGTTTGGCTCTGTTCTGTCACTTGTATTCACATTTTCAATAATATCACTTTGATCTATAATGGCACTGATAACTAAACATGTCAACAACTGTTTCTCTTTCCTTTACAATCTCTACAATGTAATTGAATACAGCTGCTTTAAGAAGGGGGAGATGGACCTTCCTTAAGTTTGCCTGTTTGTTCAGGGGCTTGGAGGAACAGTATTCAGTGTGAATGAGAAGTCAGGGAGAATCTGCTTACATTGGGGACAATTAACAAGACAATGGGGAGGGATTGTAAAGAATCAAATGAGGCTATTTGTCAGCACACATCTGATTTGTGTAAATAAGCTCCCAAACTATAATTATCACCTACAATTAGTGGGAGGAAATGTATGTTTAGAGTGTTGACAAAACTAATTAACTGGTGAATTCTCCTCTAGTGCCACCCAAAGACTAACAGCTCTGTCTCTATGTCTATCTCCTGCAGCAAAGACTTAGCTTGTGTTCCCAATGGCACCCTATTCCCTATATCAGGGCTCTGTTCCTGAAGAGCTACCGTCCTGTAGGTACCGTTCTCCCCAACCCTAATCTAGGGCACCTGATTCGAATAATTAGCTGGTTGATAAGCTGAATCAGGTTAGTTACAACTGGGGTTGGAGTGGAAACCTACAGGAGGGTAGTTTTCCAGGAACAGGGTTGGATAGCCCTGTCCTATATAGTGCACTACTTTTTCTTGAAAGTAGTATAAAGGGAAAAGGGTGCCATTTCGGACCCACTGTGAGAGTAGTCATTACTTCCCCTACACTACACAGACAGATTTCAAGCATGAAGTAAAACAATTCAAAAGGGTAGGTAACAACACATCTGCCACGCTGATACTCAACACAGGGGCTCCTCAGGGGTGCGTGCTCAGTCCCCTCCTGTACTCCCTGTTCACCCCTGACTGCCTGGCCAGGCACGACTCCAACACCATCATTAAGTTTGCCGACGACACAACAGTGGTAGGCCTGATCACCGACAACGATGAGACAGCCTATAGGGAGGAGGTCAGAGACCTGGCCGTGTGGTGCCAGGATAACCAGCTCTCCCTCAACGTGCTCAAGACCAAGGAGATGATTGTGGACTACAGGAAAAAGAGGACAGAGCACGCCCCCATTCTCATCGACAGGGCTGTAGAGGAGCAGGTTGAGAGCTTCAAGTTCCTTGGTGTCCACATCACCAACAAACTAGAATGGTCCAAACACACCAAGACAGTCGTGAAGAGGGCACGACAAAGCCCATTCCCCCTCAGGAGACTGAAAAGATTTGGCATGGGTCCTCAGATCCTCAATAAGTTCTACAGCTGCACCATCGAGAGCATCCTGACTGGTTGCATCACTGCCTGGTATGGCAACTGCTCAGCCTCCGACCGCAAGGCATTACAGAGGGTAGTGCGTACGTCCCAGTACATCACTGGGGCCAAGCTTCCTGCCATCCAGGACCTCTATACCAGGTGGTGTCAGAGGAAGGTCCTAAAAATTGTCAAAGACTCCAGCCAACCTAGTCGTAGACTGTTCTCTCTGCTACCGCACAGCAAGTGGTACCGGAGTGCCAAGTCTAGGTCCAAATGGCTTCTTAACATCTTCTAACCCCAAGCCATAAGACTCCTGAACAGCTAATCAAATGGCTATTTGCATTTTTTACTTAACTATTTTTTACTTAACACTTATTTTTCTTAAAACTGCATTATTGGTTAAGGGCTTGTAAGTAAGCATTTCACTGTAAGGTCTACACCTGGTTTCGGCGCATGTGACAAATAAATGATTTGATTTGATTCTATTCAAATACATATCAGGACAAAAGGAAGAACTATAATGGCATATCCAATAGGCTACAATACATCATGCAAATATGCTCTACAATAACATACATGGAACGATGACCAGAGAAATCAAACTAGAAAATTAAATAAACTTTGCTAAAATTGTCATAAGCCTATTCATGCATAAAGTCAATTCCAGTGGTTATCCAAACCTAAGAGTGGACTAATGAAAATCTAGGGCTGTCAATGGCTCTCAGGCTGTGTACCAAATGGCACCCTTTTCCCTATATAGTGCACAACTTTTGGCCAAAGCCCTGTGGTCAAAAGTAATGTGCTACTTAGGGAATAGGGTGCCATTTGAGATGGAAGCACAGGACTACCTAAAAGCCTCTGCTTTGCGAGAGGGTCTTGGCTCTACTCTCAAAATAAACCACTAGGGTCAGCTGGGTAAAAACATCTGTGACATGATAATGAAATGAAAGAATATGGATACACAACATTTCCCAGCAGATTATGCAGATCAAAATCTGCTCCAAAATGGCAATGTGGTAAACAGCATGAAAGAGTTGGCTAGAGAGGGGAATAGAAAACTGATCTCACTTCGCTTATCTTCCATTTAGTTCCTCTGGTGCATCTTCACATTATTTCTCAAATTCATAAATAAAAAATAAGAAAATATTTTTTTATTTAACCTTTATTTAACTTGGCAAGTCAGTTAAGAACAGATTCTTATTTACAATGACGGCCTACCCCGACCAAACCCTCCCCTAACCTGTACGACGCTGGGCCAAATGTGTGCCGCCCTAATGGGACTCCAGATCAAGGCCGGTTGTGATACAGTCCGGGATCGAACCAGGGTCTGTAGTGACGCCTCTGAGATGCAGTGCCTTAGACCACTGTGCCAATTCGGGAGACATCCACTGAATGTGAACCCTCCATCATTGTTAAATGGAAGAACCCCCTAGACTTTTCCTAGAGCCGGCTGCCTGGCCAAACTGAGCACTCGGGGGAGAAGGGCCTTGGTCAGGGAGGTGACAAAGAATCCAATGGTCACTCTGACAGAGCTCTAGAGTTCTTCTGTGGAGATGGGAGAACCTTCCAGAAGGACAACCATCTCTGCAGCACTCCACCAATCAGGCCTTTCTGGTAGAGTGGCCAGACGGAAGACACTCCTCAGTAAAAGGCACATGACAGCCCGCTTGGAGTTTGCCAAAAGGCACCTAAAGACTCAGATCATGAGAAATAAGATTCTCTGGTCTGAAGAAACCAAGATTGAACTCTTTGGCCTGAATGCCAAGCATCACGTCTGAAGGAAACCTGGCACCATCCCTATGGTGAAGCATGTTGGTGGCAGAATCATGCTGTGGAGGTGTTTTTCAGCGGCAGGGACTGGGAGACTAGTCAGGATTGACGGAAAGATGAACGGAGCAAACCTGCTCCAGAGCGCTCAGGTTCACCTTCCCAAGAGCGCTCAGGTTCACCTTCCCACAGGACAACAACCCTAATCACACAGCCAAGACAACACAGGAGTGGCTTCAGGACAGGTCTCTGAATGGCCTTGAGTAGCCCAGCCAGAGCCCGGACTTGAACCCGATCGAACATCTCTGGAGAGACCTGAAAATAGCTGTGCAACGAAGCTCCCCATCCAACCTGACAGAGCTTGAGAGGATCTGCAGAGAAGAATGGGAGAAACTCCCCAAATACAGGTGTGCCAAGCTTGTAGTGTCATAACCAAGAAGACTCGAGGCTGTAAACGCTGTCAAAGGTGCTTCAACAAAGTACTGAGTAAAGGGTCTGAATACTTATGTAAATGTGATATTTCTGTTTTTATTTTTAATAAATGTGCAAAAAATTCAAAAAAACAGTTTTTGCTTTGTCATTATGGGGTATTGTGTGTAGATTTATGAATATCAGAATAAGGCTGTAACGTAACAACACGTGGAAAAAGTCAAGGGGTCTGAATACTTTCCGAATACACTGTCTATATGGGGTGTGAAGGCTGTGTGACGGCTACGGCACTAGAACGAGGGAAGGCATGATTTTATGGATAGGCATAATTTGATGGAACAGTTATGTTGATCAAAACAGTAATTTAGCTGGTGAGATAAAATAGACAGATGCTGAAATTAATTAATGTGCCTCTATAACAACATATATTGAACAAGAGTACACCAAAAGACAATCACCAAGAGAATGACAAATAAGCAAATAATTGATGGACTGAAAAAATATATCACGCATTGTATTTACCAGCTACTAATGAGGGGGTCTTTGTAAAGCCCCATTCAAGTTTCAAGTTGTTCAGAAATTGCAGGAAGTTTGACCAAGGCAATGAAAAGCTATTTAAGTCCACATCTCTCCATCCAATGGTTCTTAAATGGAGGCACCCAACACCCGTCCCCACCGTGTCTCTATACACATTCCTTGTGTTTTTCGACAATGGCAACACTTCCTTTTTGGCCTAATGGGCAGGGAGCCCCAGCCATTGTGGCCTGATTAAGTTGGCCCATTCCAAGCTCAGCCTCTCTAATTGCTATGGCCTTGTGTGGCTCCTCTAATGTAAGAATGAATGAGACACAATTAATCACCCAATGAGTCCCGGGCCTCAGCAAATCCCTGGGTACCCCCATGAATAGCAGAGAGTGGAGGGAAAGAAAGGAGAGGAGGGGAGAGAGAGAGGAGGAGAAAGATGAGGGGAGAGAGAGAGAGGAGGAGAAAGGAGAGAGTAAGAGAGAGAGGAAAGGAGGGGAGAGGAGGAGGGGAAGAGAAGAGGAGAGGGGGAGAGGAGAGGAGAGAAGAGGGGATGGGAGAGGAGCAGGGGAGAGAGGAGAGGAGAGGAGAGGAGAGGAGAGGAGAGGAGAGGAGAGGAGAGGAGAGGAGAGGAGAGGAGAGGAGAGGAGAGGAGAGGAGAGGAGAGGAGAGGAGAGGAGAGGAGAGGAGAGGAGAGGAGAGGAGAGGAGAGGAGAGGAGAGGATACATTGTCCATAAAAGGGCTGTGATGGTTTCTTTCTTAGTAATATAGATGTTTTTACTTAAAGTCTGGCTCATAATTAGGCCCCTGAGAGAGGGAGAGAAGAGGAGAGGGGGAGGAAGGAGGGGAGAAGGAGGGAGAGGGGTGTTCAATAGGCAATTGCAAAAGGCCTGTAGGTACAAAGGCAAAAGAATGACATGTCAGATGAGTGGAGGGGAGAAATGAAAAGAGAGTGATGGAGGAAGGAGATGTGGAGAGGACAGGGAAGAAAGGGTAAAATAGATAGAGAGGTGGAAAAACACAGCTAGCCAAAAGGAATACAAACCACAGCTAGCCAAAAGGAATAAAACCCACAGCTAGCCAAACGGAATAAAAAACATAGCTAGCCAAAAGGAATAAAAACCACAGCTAGCCAAAATGAATAAAAACCCCAGCTAGCCAAAACGAATAAAAACACAGCTAGCCAAAAGGAATAAACACCTGACAGGACCTTTCCCTCTTTCTGAGCCCATTAGGATATGGGAATGCCATGACATTGAGTGATGTGTATTCTGAGAGTGAAAGAAAGGCTGAGTAGACAGCATGCTAAAGGGACCTTTGAGACCGGCCCGTAGTCTGACTCAAGAGGGAAACGTTCCTGTGTTCTCCAGGCAGGAGCACAGTGTGGGAAGCATGCTAGGCTGGTGCTGAGGAGGAGTTGGAGCTATGGACAATAATGAAGGGAAAGACTCTAAGGGTGCTTCCCAATGGCACTCTATTCCCTATTTAGTGCATTACTTTTGACCAGAGCACATAGGGATCTGATCAAAAGTAGTGCCCTAGGGAACAGAGTGCCATTTAGAACACACTCTCACATCTTTAAAGAGGAGCTCTTGACTAGGACAACTCACAGCATTGTTCCCCTGGCTGGAGCTATAATGATATTCTCTGTCATTCAAGACTGGCGATTTTGAACAGTTCTTGTGTGAAATATACATACATAGCTCTTCCACTGTCTGGTGGCAGAATGAGACTCCTGAGAATGACACCTGTCATTGTAAGACTTTTTGTCTATCAAATTGTATACAAACTGTCGCTCTGCTTGAAAACATATCCAGTCTCACATGCATTCTTCATCTACGTGAACAGCAAATCTAAATATAGTGGGTATCTTAAGTATTTACCCCCTTGGATTTCTTAACATTTTATCATGTTACAAAGTAGGATTAAAATAGATTTCATTGCCATTTTTTGTCAACAATCTACACAAGTGGATGAAAAATCTATTTTCTTTTTTTGATTAAAAAACACTAATATACCTTGATTAGATAACTATTAACCCCCCTGAGTCAATACATGTTAGGAACAGCTTTGGCAGTGATTACATCTGTGAGTCTTCTTGGGTAAGTCTCTAAGAGCTTTGCACATCTGGATTGTGAAATATTTGCCCATCATTCTTTTCAAATTTCCTCAAGCTCTGTCAAGGTGTTGGGGATCTTGGCTGGACAGCAATTTTCAAGTCTTGCCATAGATCTTCAAACAGATTTAAGTCAAAACTATAATTTGGACACTCAGCAACATTCATTGTCTTCTTGGCATGCAACTCCAGTGTAGATTTGGCCTTGTGTTGTAGGTTATTGTCCTGCAGTCCTGTTTGGAACCAACAGGACCCTGAATAGCTTCTAACCCTACATGTCCTGCATCTCAGTTCAGAAGGACTGTATCTTTGATGTGTCTGGTTGGTTTAATACATCATCCACAGTATAATTATTAACTTTACTATGCTTAAAAAGATATTCAATGTCTGATTTGTTATTGTTACCCATCTACCAACCACTGCCCTGCTTAGGCTTTCGAAAAGCTCCCTGGTCGTTGTAGTTGATTTAAATAAAATATATCTATGATGGGTATCAGTATAAAATCTATCCAGATTCTCCTCAGTAAGCCTCTCAGTTCAACTACAGTTCATTTTTTTTAGCATGAATTACCACAGGATATATTAGATTAGAACTATTTTAGAATTACTAGAAACTGCTAATGGGGGCTCCCAAGTGGTGCAGTGGTCTAAGGCACGGCATCTCAGTGCTGGAGGCGTCACTACAGACAACCTGGTTTGAATCCAGACCGAATCCAGACTGTCGTTGTAAATAAGAATTTGTTCTTAACTGACTTGTCTAGTTAAATAAAGGTTACATTTAAAAATGTAATGATAACTCCAAAGTCTGAAGTGAGGAGCTGAAGGATTCAGACTTTTCCAGATTTATTTTTTTATTTTTTTACTAGCTTGGCACTGCAGTAGAGTATAGTCATTTATTATTGTGTGCGTTAATCCCAAGACATTCAGGAAAGTAATTTCAGTCTTCTGGCTGTTATTTTATCTCCAACCCTCTCAGTTACATCTCTTGCCTTTGGCTGATCGTAACAGCGAACGAGACAACGACCTCAGTGAAAGTTCAGTCTACATGAGAAAAACTGTCTGTCTTCAGCTCTCTCAAAAAACACACACTCATTATGTGCATCCCAAATGACAGCCTATTCCCTATATAGTGTACTACTTTTGACCATAGCCCTATGGGCCCTTGTCAAAATTAGTGCACTAAAAAGGAAATAAGGTGCCATTTGAGATGTAACTTAGTGCCTGGCCATGTTCTTTTAGTGTGTGCTGCCTCTCAACTCCTGACTGAACCCCCTTTGTTTCTCCTGTGACCCTCTTTAGCACAGGTTGCAGCCTGCAGCCATTCTACTTTGGATTTGGACCCTATCATGTAACACACTGCTAAGTAGACCAGGCCTGGGCCTCACTCCATTCAGCCAGCCAGGATGGCCAGTCAGTGGTATCAGTCTGTTCTGTCCTCTCGATACCTGTCCAAAGGGAAGGGAACACTAACGCTACCTCGCTCTCCAGCCAAGGTGAATTAAATGAGGAGAAAACTGAAGTGAGGAGTACATTCAGCAACTCTTGGAGGGCAAAAGTGGTTTCTTCATTGTTAAAGGTTTTAGCAACAAATAAGATTAAAACAATAAAGAAGCAGTTTAATCCACTGCCACTGTTCTCCAAGAGTTGCTAAATGTACTCTACATCTATATATTCATACCAATTTCTCCTAGTTATAATGTTTGAATAGTATTATTGCTTTACTACAGTCGTGTGCCTCATTGCATGTATCCTAACCATATTGTATGGTTGATACTTATTGCTCTACAGTTGTGTCTTTTTGCATTTCTGCATGGAGGACAAAGTGTTATTCGTCACATGGTCTCTCCTGTGTTATTGGCGACTATGATACAACAGCAGTGCAGTAAATGTGGCCATAAAACATCATGGCTTTTATACAGTATGTGTGAAATGATTACCATGCCACGCTGCATAATGGTGTAATCATTAACTAAAATAAAAACATACATTGTTCAAGTCCATGGATACCGTCATCTGTCACTCTCTGCATCCCAAATGGCACAATATTTCATATATAGTGAGCTCTGATCAAAAGTACTGCACTAAAAAGGGAGCCTTTTAGGACGCAAAGCCAGTTGGTGATAAAATAGTACATTTACATGCATCAGAATCCTGCCACTCTATTGGACAGATACAGATTTATTGCAGTTTCTGGAATATGTATTAAATAATTTCTTAATGGTTTTATTAGCATGTATTTCATATCTTTATATCCTTTATGCAAAGTGTGAAGAGCACAACAGGTCTATCTCTATAACAAAGTGTACTGTACAAAACCTCCCTCAAAATACCATTGTACAGTATGCTAGCAAATATATTTGCATGTGTCTGACTGCAGGAGATGCCTATAAAACATGGACTCTCAACAGCAGCACGCATGTGACACTTAGCAGGGCAGCCACAGACAGTCGTGAGCAGGCGTACCTTCCAGACTTTTATAATAATTGGGTGTTACAAAATTGGGTTTAAAGCAAAAATCATGGTGACGCTAAAAATAACTATGACACAGAGGACCACGGGGAGTAATTGCATAGTTAATGTATGTTTCAACCACAGGCAGTCCAAGTCAATAGGTGTTTCTATCAGAGGCCTGAAAAGGTATTCCCTACAGATTATTTTTCCCTTTCTCTCTCCCTTCCCCCTCCTATCTATTTCATCCATTTTGAATTTAGGCTGTAACAACAAAATGTGGAATAAGTCAAGGGGTGTTAATACTTTCTGAAGGGACTGTAAATGTTGTTTTCAAGCTACTGTATCTGTTGATAGTTTCATGGACAGTGCTAATGAAAGCATGTAGCCTATGTGGGACAAGCAATAGTACTATCAACATATTACCAGATGGATTCTCTCTCATTCACAATGGGCAACGAGCCTCTAAATCACTTTAAGAGTGCACGTCAAACATATGTGTCTATTTCCTGGACAGTAAAGACCACGTTACTTCCTTATGTCAAGGATAAATAAATGTATATCACCCACTATAGAATAACAGAAACAAAATCTCCATGGTAACGAAACACAGCATAGAAGCATACAGGTCTTCTCGGATTAGTAGGTACAGGCAGTCTGGACTCAGACTGTATATCCTCACTATATAATAGTTGTATGTACAGTATATAGAATCATGCATTGGCTCCACGCTAACTGAGGGAGTTGAAGCAGTGCATCAAAAGTCTACATCCCGATTCTCTACCCTTTCTCAAACTGTGCACTTGCACACTTCCCATCATGGAGTTAACGATGGTGGAAACACTTCTCTAGCTAACCAATGATTACAGCAATCCAATGCTTGTTAATCCATGACAGGAAGTGTACAAGTACACACTTCTTAAAAAGAAGCTCTCGCAATACTCCTGACCTTTGACCTAGTCTTGGGAACAGCCTCCTCATACCTTGTCTCAATGCCTGTATTGTAGGTCTACAGTCATCTCCCCCAGTCTTCATGCTCGTCTAGGGAGGTTGGTTCTGGAGCTCTCGGTTCAATGTGAAGCTGTCAGTGTGTTAGTCCGTGGCTGTGTCCCAAATAACACCCTACATTTGACAAAAGTAGTGCACTCTATAGGGAATAGGGTGTCGTTTGGGGCTCAAGCAGTGTGTCAAGATTATTTCTCCCGTGGAGCAAGGGGCTTGGCCAGTGCCGTCTGGCCGGGTTGGCTTGTCACGGCTGTGTGGAATGTGTCGAGCGGGTGCAACCCATAGGTCCCTGCACCGTGTACATGCTGAAGTAGGGCTGCTGTTAGGCTGCTGTTCAAGACCCTGACATGGGCAAACATAGCAGGGCATCGCTGAAGGTTAAGCTGTTCGGTCAACGCTCTGGACTGCACTACCAGGGTGGGGCGTGTGTGTGCGTGCGTGTGTGTGTCTAGTTCAGGGTTATTCAACTCAATTACGCTATGAGGTCAAAAGTAGTGCTGTTCTGTTCTACCTGATAATTAATTACACACACCTGGTGTTCCAGGTCTAAATCAATCCCTGATTAGAGGGGAACTATGAAAAAATGCAGTGGAACTGACTTCGAGGTCCAGAGTTGATTTTGAGGGTTCTAGGTGTTCCAGGATACAGTAGGTGAAATTATTTTGAATTGCATGTTTCTGTCATGTTATTCTAAGTGCATGTTACATATGATCTGATAACCATTGTAAACCAGGGGCTGCATCCCTAATGGCACCCTATTGTCTATTTAGTGCACTACATTTGGCACAAAATAGGGTATAGGATTTCATTTAGGACTCAGGCCAGAGGTAAGGGCAACAGGTTCACTAGTGGTAAAAAAAAAAGAACACAGTCTGTACAGAGGGCATGATGCCAACTCCCCACTTGCCTGAGTGGATGAGGGTAAGGTTTTTTAAGTTCTAAAGTAGTGGGATGCTACAGATCTCTTTAACTATAAAACAAAATGGCTTCTGGAGTTTAAAGATCTACAGATTTTCCAATGGCAGTATTTACTAGTACTAACTCCATTTATCAGACATCTGCTGAAATAAATCACATTGGAGGTCACTACTGTTAAATCAGGACACGATATACTGTAGCTTAGGAACCCATTATTACTGAGCTGTTAGTCTCCCACCATAGCCATCCTTCCAAATCTCACCTCATTGACTCGACTATTGGACAATTTCGAACAGAACGTGAGAAGCCTGGGATTTCCCAAGCAACTGAAATGCAAACCTGCATAGACATTGTGTGACACAACTGTATCATGTTCAGAACATTTTAGTTAGATTCCAAGCCTGCTGAAATGTTTGCCATGCTGGGAAAAGGGAAAGGTTACATTGCAAAATGTATTCCTTTTCCACAGTGGCTTTGCCTAATTACTCAGAGAAATTATCTCTGTGAGCAGTCTGACTGCCTCCTAAATGTCACCCTACTCCCTATATAGTGCACTACTTTTGAACAGGGCTCTGGTGAAAAGTAGTAGTGCCCTATATAGTGAAATAGGGTGTCTTTTGGGACTGAGGGCCACTGAGGTTAGTAATAAACCATCATGAATAGTTCAAAGTGCACTAGCTAGTAGGTTTTCGGCTTGTCGTCACAGTTCTAATGAATCCCTGGTTGTGTGAAGCCGGAATGGCCCTATTTACCTTACTGAGGACGTCATAGCAGCAGAAGAAAGAGTAGAATTATAAACATGCCATAAATGTTTCCAGTTGTTCCCTTTAAAAAAGCCCCATGTTTCAGGGTTTAATTATGTTTAGTGAACAAGTGGCAATTTAGAAGGGCACACATGGCATCCTAGGTGTGTGGGGCTCACATGGTACTAAATTAACCATCAAGACTAGGAACATGTTCTTTATTTTTTTCTCAGAGATCCATAATTCGCTTTCCAATGGATTTGTTTATTAGCTATTATTGATGTACCTGTTACAGTATGTTAATCATTATTTTCTTCATTATCATGTTTACCACCCAGGTACTTTCAGAAACGACATTTACAACAAATCACATCTTTGTAAAAGGCAACGCTACTATGTGTCCTCGCTACATCATTGCTAAAGGAGCGAGCACTAGGCCTACTGAGCAGAGTACTGTGTTCCCTGACCTGGTCCTGCTCTGCTCCTCTCAGCAGTAGATTGATTGGAGGGGTGGGCCCTCTTTGTTAAGGTAACAAGCTGGAGGTGAGCACATTCAATAGATACACGCTTTGTCACCTCAGGGGTACTGGGGAGGGAAGTGTGTGTGTGTGTGTGTGTGTGTGTGTGTGTGTGTGTGTGTGTGTGTGTGTGTGTGTGTGTGTGTGTGTGTGTGTGTGTGTGTGTGTGTGTGTGTGTGTGTGTGCCCCAGATACACCTCTCAAATAAAATAACATGTTATTTGTCACATGCACCGAATACAATGCTTACTTACAGGCTCTTTCCCAACGATGCAGAGTTAAATAAGAGAAAACACATGATAAATAAAACTGATTAGCAGCAAACCTCTGGGTAAACAAAACAGACAGGGGGTCTACTGGGGGTCTGTCTCCCAAGTGGCGCAGCGGTCTAAGGCACTGCATCTCAGTGCAAGTCCCTGGTTCGAGTCCAGGCTGTATCATATCCGGCCGTGATTGGGAGTCCCATAGGGTGGCGCACAATTGGCCCAGCGTCGTCCAGGTTTGGTCGGGGTAGGCCGTCATTGTAAATAAGATTTTGTTCTTAACTGACTTGCCTAGTTAAATAAAAAAATAAAAACAACTACAGGCTGGGGAGTGAATCAGCACTTGGAGAGTGTTGGTGGTGGGGGTGTAGGGTGATGTTGACCTTAGACGCCGATCTTGGGTCAGTTTAGCATTTTCCCCACTAATGGTTAAGGTTTTGGGGGAGGGGAAGCTGATCCTAGATCTGTATGGAGGAAGAACTTCACCCTGAAGTGAAGTGAGCAGTACTGAGAGGGATAGCTTGGCTATATTTGTATATTGGTTATTCACTGGATGCTAAGAACTCAGCAACAGGACAATATCCCATCAGAGATTAAGGGTGGCTTCCTAAAGACTGTGTTCAAACTAAAGTAAACATTGTTTTGAGAAAGAGCAGGCCCAATCTCTTTTCAGTAATACATGAGATCTAGTTACCGTCAGCCCTCTTTCCTAATACACATACGATTCCGCTTTACCTTAGGACTAAAATGACACGTTTTTTTTATTTTACAGACTTCAAAAGACATTCTGAAACCAGATTTAGTTAGCAAAATAGGCCAGTATGCTCAGTTGAAAAATCCAGAGGAAACGCAATACTAAGTGCTACAGAAATCAATCATAAATTGTGTTTTTATAAATCATTCGTAACACAATCGCTAACAAGTACTGTATCATCCTTCTAAATTGCTGAAATGGTCCATACAAATATCCAATACGTCACAAATAACTGTGTCAGTGAGTACGTTTACATGCACAGTAATACTTCGATATGAAACTGATTATGGCAGTAGGTGATTAAATTGAAGTAAGCATACACCGATTAAAACACCTGGTTTTATGAGCAATATTTCAAATTATTAGGATATGTAAACACCTTAATCATTGTTCCAGCTGTGTATTTGATATGCGTTGGTGCTACCACCATCCTAGCGAGCCTCCCTCTTTAGAGTGAGTTTGGAGCAACTGAATGTATGCGTCTTAGAAGTAGTTTTCGGATACATACTTTATATGTCCGAATTCAGAATCAAATATGCTTCCCAAAAAGAACATGGTCGCTGTGGTAGAACGTTTACATTGATTGCCGATTTTCTGCATTTATCACTGTCATCGGGTAGCCTGATTTCAGATGTGTCCATGTAAACGTTTAAATCAAACTATTATCTTAATCTGACCATCCACAATAATCACATGAATGTGTGCATGTAACCGTACTCAGTGATTTTGATTATAAACTCAGAATAAGATCAGAAAGAAACTCAATCTACCATCCATCACTCAGACAAAACATGAACCACTCAATTCTGAAGTTAATACCTACCATTTGACTGATTCAATTGTTGTCAACTTGCCCACAAGGGAATTACATGGCCGTCATGTTTCATGTGGTGGGTGCATAGAGAAAAGACACGAGAGTTGTTCCACAGCAATGTCCCCCCTGAACTGGGAGAGCCCTGGGAGAATAACGAACGAGAGAAGGGGGGGAGAGAACGTAGAGTAGAAATTGAGTTTTAAACAGATGCATTAATTCCATTTCCACCCTTTTAAATTTGGAATGCAGGGGGCCCATATGTAACCCAACACCTGCTATCGCAGTTACAAACAGAGGGCGTTTCAACAGTTGGTGGCTGGACTGCACCTCTATCTGTCTGTTAATCAATACGGGGCCCTATGACTTTGATAGACACAGGCAACATCCCAAATACCACCCTATTTAGTGCTCTACCTTTGGGTGCCATTTGGGATGCACACACAATCAGGGTAACTGATGCTGATCCTCATCTCCTAGTTTCCATTATGTTGGCATTTGACCCTAAGACTGGACAACCTGTTATGTTCTGCAGCTTTCACTTGCAGTTCACAGCTTGTGTGCA
The DNA here is from genome assembly GCA_023634145.1 of Thymallus thymallus. Classification (NCBI taxonomy): domain Eukaryota; kingdom Metazoa; phylum Chordata; class Actinopteri; order Salmoniformes; family Salmonidae; genus Thymallus; species Thymallus thymallus. The sequence goes on along the minus strand of CM042383.1, from coordinate 12,331,509 downwards.
TCCTAAAATCGCACCCTATTCCCGATTTAGTGCACTACTTTTGACCAAGGTCCATAGGGTTCTGGTTAAAAGTAGTGCACTATGTAGGGAATTGGGTGCTATTTGGGACACATCCCTTGTGATGGGGGCAGGGAGAAATCACAGAGAAAAAAAATGTCAGTCCAGAGTAGACACGGGCTGGCTTTGGAAGCACGGCTCTGCCAGCTTTCCTTGAAACAAAATGCATGAAGAGCACATAAGCACCATACCTCAATATTTTAAATGATGTGCATGTCCTGTCCTCCTCCATTCTATGCTTATAGTAGCCTATTGGAGAATGGTGGTGAAAGAGAGGAAATCTGTAGATGAGACCAGGAGACTTGGGTAGTTGGTCACTGTAGTAAAATAACATTATGCTCGAGGTTACCCAAACCAATTAGTACGCCAACAGAATCACGTTAATGACAGCCATCACATATATTTCCAAGCTATCAGTTTTGTTAATCTATTTCCCCGTAAACCATCTACTTAGATTATTGACACACATCCTCAGGAAGTTTGTTGGGCGTTGGCAGGAATTTCTGTAATCACCTCCTCAGCATGGGGCCTATACAAGCGCTAAATGAAACATTTGCACCACAATTAAGACCTCTTTTCTTTAGGACAACCCCCTGGAGTCTCCTGACTATCCCACATTAACCTCCACTGTCTCCACACTGCCCCAAAGTTTGATTAAATGTGTTCCTTGGGTCTATACCAACCACAGTGTTAAAGGTTTACAATTTGTGTGTTACATTTAGAATCACAGATATAAAATACACGTCATGAACATCTCCGTATTTGTCAAATTGTATCCATGATTGACTGAAATGTAAATATAATTTTGAATGAGTAAAGGCCTCAGCATGCTTCGGTCGGCTGGAGCCTAGCTGAACCCGGCTAGCAGAACCGAACGAGTGTGCTGTTTGGCTACTGAGTTCGGCTAGGCGTCAGCCAAACTGAAGCATGATGATGCCTTTAGGTGCAGTGTTCCCCTGATTTGAAAATGGGCTCTGGGTTATGTCAGTAACCTCCAGGGAAGTTTTCTGTTTTCTTCCTACAAATGTGGCTCTATCTTTTGAACGGTTTAAGTTACAAAATATTATGAACCCATCACTGAAAGATAATACTCTTAGGAACACGTTCATTGACCATGGATTTCAAACTGGGGTCACGGGTCAAAAACGTTTTGGAATTGGAACCTCTGGATAGTGTATGATTACACTGTAACCTAATAAGGACCCTGTCAAATAGGCCTTCGTTTACCTAACAATTATTGCAATGCAACAAATCAAATAGCAAAAAGGTTTATATTTCCACCACAAGCATTTCGCTACACCTGCATTAACATTTGCTAAACATGTGTATGTGACCAATAACATTTGATTTGATTTGATGTTAGTTAATTTACCCACAACACAAGTTAATGTAAAGATATAATTCAATTAACTCCTTAAGGAGCAGAATAAACAAAGACAAATTCATGAAAAATCGTATTCTATGGAGGAGAACATGTAAACAAACACCTTTGAGAAACACGATTGATTTATCCTAGTTGCCCGCCCCTGTTGCTCTGTGATTAGGCGCTCCAATAGAGGGAGTGACTTCGCCTCCCTCCATATATATCCCATTCAATGCATCCGCCAACAACAGAGCATGCAGAACGAGCGAATAGCATTGGTGCCATTTACAAAACAAGGGGAGAAAACCGACTAGTATCGGCGCGTAAATCATAGTCTGGCAGCCAATAACAGATGGAGAAGAGTGCTAGATTTTTACAGAATAACGTCAAATCAAGATAGAATAAAGCTGTGTGTGTTGTGGATTCCCTACCATTTTATCAGACAGGCTATTCCACAAGAACACCGTCTGCGCCAAAAATGAGTTTATCAGCATCTCTGGATTAATCGGCTCCACAGCCTACTTGCAAGCGTAAATTCGCTGGCACTTGGAAGCGGACGAATTCAACAGTGAGTGAAGATGGAGTGTAACTTGCTGGACTTGGGGTGGTGCATGCTTTTTGCACTCGTTCTACACAGGTCGAGCTGCGCCGCGGCGAAGGAGCTACAATGCCAGGAGATATCCGTGCCCTTATGCAAAGGAATCGGATACAACTACACCTACATGCCCAACCAGTTCAACCACGACACGCAGGACGAGGCAGGGCTGGAGGTGCATCAGTTTTGGCCCCTGGTGGAAATCAAGTGTTCTCCGGACCTAAAGTTCTTTCTCTGTAGCATGTACACTCCTATTTGCCTGGAGGACTACAAGAAGCCCCTGCCGCCTTGTCGGAGTGTCTGTGAGAGAGCCAAGGCAGGATGTGCGCCTCTGATGAGACAGTACGGGTTCCCGTGGCCAGACAGAATGAGATGCGATGTATTACCAGTGCAAGGTAACCAAGACACACTATGCATGGACTACAACAGAAGCGCGACGACTGTTTCTCCAGTGGTTGCAAAGCCCACAAATCGTCCTGTTAAACCAGTAAACCCACGAAAGAAGAATGGACAAGGCCGTTCTAACGACCCTCCGAGTAAACACAAACCTCCGAGTTCTCCATGCGAATCCCAGTGTCACTGCCGCGCTCCCATGGTTCCAGTCAGCAACAGTAATCCTCTATATAACAGAGTTAAAACAGGACAGATACTCAACTGTGCCATGCCTTGCCACAACCCTTACTTCTCCCAAGACGAACGGACATTTACTGCATTCTGGATAGGACTATGGTCCGTGCTATGTTTTATCTCTACTTTTGCAACAGTGGCAACTTTTTTAATAGACATGGAGCGTTTCAAATACCCCGAGCGACCCATTATATTCCTCTCTGCTTGTTACATGTTTGTCTCGGTCGGCTACATTGTCAGACTAATTGCTGGACATGAACAAGTGGCTTGTAACGTGGAGCATGACATCGAACACATCCACTACGAGACCACCGGCCCAGCTCTTTGTACCATTGTATTTCTACTCATCTACTTCTTCGGCATGGCCAGTTCTATTTGGTGGGTCATTCTGTCTCTTACATGGTTCCTGGCTGCGGGGATGAAGTGGGGAAATGAGGCCATAGCCAGTTACTCCCAGTATTTTCATTTAGCTGCCTGGCTGATACCCAGCATGAAATCAATAGCTGTGTTGGCGTTGAGTTCCGTGGATGGTGACCCTGTGGCAGGAATATGCTATGTTGGCAATCAGAATTTGGATAATCTCCGGGGCTTTGTTTTGGCGCCTTTGGTTATATATCTGTTCATTGGGACTATGTTCCTCCTGGCTGGGTTTGTGTCACTGTTCAGGATCCGGAGTGTTATAAAGCAAGGAGGGACGAAAACAGACAAGCTGGAGAGACTGATGATCAGGATAGGGATTTTTACAGTGCTTTACACCGTCCCAGCCACTATTATAGTAGCCTGTTACTTCTATGAGCAGCACAACAGACAGACTTGGGAAATAACCCATAACTGTTCCTGCTTGTCGGAGCATGAAATGCAGAAGCCGGACTATGCTGTGTTCATGCTGAAATATTTAATGTGCCTTTTGGTTGGCATCACGTCCGGCGCGTGGGTCTGGTCGGGAAAAACTCTAGAATCTTGGAGGACTTTTTGCACCCGCTGCTGCTGGGGAAGCAAGGCCACGAGCGGGTCAATGTACAGTGACGTTAGCACGGGATTGACTTGGAGGTCCGGCACTGCGAGCTCTGTCTCTTGTCCCAAACAGATGCCATTGTCACGGGTTTGAAAAGGAAGAATGGACCACTAATTGTGTTGGGATTGTCCATCAGCGTGTTCCAATTAGGACATTAACGAGCACCTAATGATTTTTCTTCTTGCATAATGAGACCCGCAGTCAGTTTAAAACCATATAATCAGAAGAATTAGAGCCTTTGCCTAATTTTAACCTACAAAATTATCTTTTCAAAGATGGTTTGAAGTAGGCTATGCCTTAATGTCTCATACGGGTTTCGTTGGTGCTTAATGTATTTATATAATTATTGATGTACAAACATTGTAAATGTGTATATACAATTTATACGAGATTGAATATATGTATAATTCACTTTGATAGAAGATCTTTATTTTGAGAATAAAACGACTTTTATTACATTTTAACTGTGCGTCTTGATAGTCATTCTGCGCCAAAGCTGTGCACAATATTTAGCAAATGTAATTTTTGCTTTTCTGTCTTCATGCCGTGATAAGCTATTTTTGGATAAGTAGAACCCGCTATTCATATTTGTCAAATAGTGATCTAATTAATAGAAACGTAATAGGCCTACACAACAGTTGGTTGTTGAGTTCCTTTTGGGTAGCATTGGTGGAAAAAAAGTAAACTTTTACACGTTGTAACGAACCGTGGTGGTTGGCTGTGTGCGTTCCTTTTTGTTAGGGTGGGTATCACTTTTACGTATTCTAGATGCAACCACAAGCAGTGGGGTACGAGGAGGATTCATAAAAAACATTGAAATGGCAATGAAAGCCCTACAGGTGGTCTGTTCAACTAATCCTCTCTTGAGGGAACCCCACTGCGCAACAATTATGTTACAAACGCTGCCTCCTCTGCCCCCAATTAATACTGATGACCCAATGAAACATGTCACGCTGACCTGCATATGAATATGAAATTATAGGGATTCTACTACTATTCCTATTGAGGTTTGTGTGGGGCAGAGTTCCGGATTCTCACCCCTCTTACTGTCAAGATGTTCTGGGCCTGATAATTAACATGTCAGACAGTGAGGGAGAGAGGACTGGGCTGCATCCGAAATGACAACCTATTCCCTATATAGTGCACTATTTTTGACCTGAGCCACATGGGCCCTGGTCAAAAGTAGTGCACTATATGGGGAATAGGTTGCCATTTGCGGCTCAGCCCAGACTCACTAGGTGACCCTCTGTGTTCCCAGTATGGTCTCATAAATTAGACGTAACAGTACACGTAAATCCAGGACACTCAAATTAGTATGATATGTTACATTTGGTATGGTTACATAAGCTGGATGGTTACTTTTAGGGTGGTTGGTCGGGGTGGATGGGTAGGTGTGTAATGCGAATGTCTAGCAACCCAAAGGTTGCGAGTTCGACAACTTTAGTATTTTAGCTAAGTGAGAACTTTAACTACTTACTACTTTTTAGCTACTTTGCAACTACTTAGCATGTTAGCTAACCCTTCCCCTAACCATAATCTTAACCCATTTAGCTAACCCTAACTTTAACCTAACTCCTAAACTTAATCCTAACCTTAACCCTAACTCTTAGCCTAGCTAACTTTAGAATTCGTAACATATCGTACATTTTGCAAAATCGTAACATATTGTACCTTTCCTAAATTCGTAACATATTGTACCTTTTCTAAATTTGGAACATATTGTACATTTTGTAAATTGGTACAGAATAATACGCAAATGCTCTGAGACCAGGCTGCAGCTCATGGTTAAAAAGTAATTAAGACACAGTGTGTGGTCAGTTTACTGTGTATCTGACCATGAAAGCGCTTAAACAGCTGGCTTATCTTCTTAACAAGCATAAAGAAACTATTGCATTTGAAAACTGCAAATAGGACCACTGCTTGTTGCGAACACACTTGTTTTTAGAGAGGCCCAAGCCTTAAAAAATGAGGCCTGTGTTTACTTTAATAAAGTTAAACAGTGTTTTTACTGTTTAGCCAATATCCATATATATAATAATACCAAATAAACATTTATTTATAAATACATGTAAATGTTCTTGTCCTTTTGGAGATTTAGAAGAGGTGGTGTCCATCACAAATAATTGTCTTACCTGTTTTAAAACTGTCCAACCAAACATGGACTTTACAGCATGATGTTGTTGGGACCCAGTTGTAAATGCTCTCATGCTAGTTCATAAACTGCAATCCTGACTTTATCTAGCATTTATTTAAAAGATAGAATGTATCAACTTCATCAAGCCAGAGCAACTTAATCAGTAACGCTTCAGGTAGGTAGGCTACTGCAGTCAGTGATATCATACCGCCACCTTGTGGACAAAATGTACCCATGTGTTACAAGCGTTCAACAAACCTGTAATAAGCGGCTAATAAACGTTATATCAAAATAATATCAATTTATTCAATTAGCAGAATATATCACATTATCAATGTAATACATTTAGTTATTTTGTTTTTGCAATACCAATAATAAGTAATTGACGTTCCAATAAAATGTAAAACAATTGGTAGGCCAATAACAATGTATGATGGACAACCAAGTGGCCACAACTATGCTTCAGCTCAGTCTACTGATTGATTTAGATACATCTGTTGAAATTTAATACAGAAGTAAGAAGCCTGCCACAGTTAAAAGGCCACATAACTGTGACGGAAAATCCAAACATATACAGAACATTGTACATCAATGTATACAGTACATTGGCTAACATCTAGACAATTCCATAAGGATTCTGCAACAAAAACATAAACGTTTTATTCAGTTTTAGATGAACTGACTATTGATTTCAGCCAGAGGGATAAAATTGAATTTGTCACATGCTTCGTAAAAAACAAGTGTAGACTAAGAGTGAAATGCTTACATGCAGGCCCTTCCCAACAATGCAGAGAAAAACCCCAAATAATAACACAAGGAATAAATACACAAGTAATGATAACTTGTCTATATACACGGGGTACCAGTACCAAGTAGATGTGGAGGGGTACGAGGTAATTGAGGTAATTGACAAAGTTTGCTGCTTCAAGTCCCTCTTTGCCATGAAAATGAACTTAATCCCCCAAAAACATTTCCACTGCATTTCAGCCCTGCCACAAAAGGACCAGCTGCCATCATGTCAGTGATTGTCTCGTTAACACAGGTGAGAGTGTTGACGAGGACAAGGCTGGAGATCACTCTGTCATGCTGATTTAATAACAGACTGGAAGCTTTAAAAGGAGGGTGGTGCTTGAAATCATTGTTCTTCCTCTGTCAACCATGGTTACCTGCAAGGAAACACGTGCCGTCATCATTGCTTTGCACAAAAAGGGCTTCACAGGCAAGGATATTGCTGCTGGTAAGATTGCATCTAAATCAACCATTTATCGGATCATCAGGACCATCTCCTAAAGTTGATTCAGCTGCAGGATCGGGGCACCACCAGTGCAGAGCTTGCTCAGGAATGGCAGCAGGCAGGTGAGGCGAAGACTTTTGGAGGATGGCCTGATGTCAAGAAGGGCAGCAAAGAAGCCACTTCTCTCCAGGAAAAACGTAAGGGACAGACTGATATTCTGCAAAAGGTACAGGGTTTGGACTGCTGAGGACTGGGCTAGAGTCATTTTCTCTGATGAATCCCCTTTCCGATTGTTTGGCCCATCCGGAAAACACCTTGTCCGGAGAAGACAAGGTGAGCACTACCATCAGTCCTGTGTCATGCCAACAGTAAATCATCCTGAGACCATTCATGTGTGGGGTTGCTTCTCAGCCAAGGGAGTGGACTCACTATTTTGCCTAAGAACACAGCCATGAATTAATAATGGTGCCAACACATCCTCCGAGAGCAACTTCTCCCAACCATCCAACAACAGTTTGGTCTTTTATTTCACCTAATGAAACATGGGACTAACACTTTACATGTTGCATTTATATTTTTGTTCAGTGTATGTTCAGTGTATTTTTGTTCAGTGTATGTTCAGTGTATTTTTGTCCAGTGTATGTGAAGCAGGCTCTAATTCCTTTACCACTATATCTTCAGACAGGGTCGTACATCGTTCATACATCACTCAAAATTAGACTAGAGGTGAGGGTTGTTAAGGTCAAAGGTTATGGCTATATCCATCAGTCCATGTACGTGAAAGTGTGCATGTATGAGTTTGTGAGATAGTCAATGTATACATGACATTTACATATACAGGAAAAACAACCCTTTTGCATATCTCTTCTATGTTGCCTCTACTCTGTGTCACAGTGCGTAGTATTAATGGGACGGTATACGGAGCGCTGGTGCAGTGTCATCCTTTTTATTGAAAATGAGATGTCCTCACGAAGCATTTACAATTAAAAAGGAGAGTGAAAACAAAAACACGACTACAGAAACAAAACACAGTGACTTACTTGGATGCTGCTGGCAGTGCAGACAAACAAATTAACAATGATCCACACACAGGTGGAAATGTGTGGAGCCTATATACTATCCCCAATCAGAGACAACGCTAGACAGCTGTCTCTGATTGGGGATGATAATCTCCCTAGTTAGGGTGTGATGACTTGGTTGTGTGCCTCTCTCCTCCCCTAGGTGGGAGTAAGAGGCCTTACCACAACCAAGCCATCACACTCTGATAGTTCAATTCTTCAATGCACAAAGACTAATAAGCCTGTATGTGGTCTTTCTTATTTCCCTTGCGAATTCACTAGGCACCAAAAAAAAATGCTTGTTTTTGTTTCCTGTTGCAAAACAGTTTGCTACATTTTGATACGGTTCGCACTAATGAATACGACCCTGTAGGCTTGCTGGGAATGGTCCATTGTATGTAGTTATCTCTACATTTACTCCGACATCAACATCAAAGGAGTGAGTCTGGATTTTTCTGTCACCAAGGACCACAAACATTTATAATCCTGCTGAATTCTCTTCGCAACATGCAATCTGGTCTCAGAGAAAGACGTATAATACTATATGCCTTCCAAGATGTATTATAAGTTACATCATCCAATTCGCATGCTATTGTATGACCAGGTAAAACATATTATACTATACATCCTCTCATTCCTATTTTTATTGTATGACCGCTATTCCATTCATAATGTAACCTAACGTAATGTATCATACTAAATGGAGGGGAACAGATTTTCGTACCAAATCTTACGAATTGCCCAGAGGCCAGGTTGATATTTTTATATCTTTTTGATGTTCTCTTATACTCAATGCTGAATTCTCTGCCTAACTTCATCTATCACTAGTTTCTGTCAACCATGAGATATGAGTGCTGTACCAATAGCATCTAGGACCAGTGAGGGTTGGATAATTTTCAGATGAACAGGGCTCTGGTCAAAAGTAGTGTACTATTTAGGGAATAGGGTGCCATTTGGGACCCATATGAACTGTGGATCAATAAGGTTGAGTAGGAGCTAACTTGTTATTTTCACTGTTGTGGTATCCCATGTGAACACCGAACATCATGCTTGCAAAACAAATTCAGAAAATAACAGAACGATTAAAAATAAAATAATTAAGTTACAATGTACAGTTTAAGGAAAAATATCTACATATAGTATGTATAGGCATTTTCAAATGGATGAAGCATTTCTCATCTCTGGCAGAGTGGTTCATTCTTTCTTTCTTTCTTTCTTTCTTTCTTTCTTTCTTTCTTTCTGGTATCTGCACTTTCATATATCTACCAGAGGAGGGCAGTAAGGACAATGGCACACACTTATTCAGACGTTACTCGACCCTCAGTTGTTTCAATGGATTTCAAACAATGTAATGATTATGGCAGCCCCATGTGTGCTAAAATGTTTAATAGTCTGTACAATCACTTAAAAACAGATTATATAAATCCCTATGGCAGTTGAGGAAGAGGTGATCATTTCATGGAATCTGGCAAGAAGGAAAGCAAGTTAGGTCCAATTAACGGATATTCACAAAGTCAAATTAATTTATTGATGTACAATAAGAGGTCCTAAACCTAGCATGAAAGTGCATCCTTGTAGCTGTATGGGTTAATATAGTCCAAATGTTTGCCTTGGGGAAGTTGAGCCAATGGCCACCATTCCCCAAACACATTATGATGACATTTTGTCCGTTTTAAGCAGTGTGTCATGCATATGAACTCAAGATGTGTGCATTATTATTGTTACAGAGCAGACATCATACCCTGTGTATACAAACCTAAAACAAACAGGGGTCTAGCCCCCCCTTGAGGTTCTTGATAGAGAAGCCAAGGAAGTGAGAGAAGAGAAGAAGTCCATTCAAGCAGCAGAAAGAGTTTAAAATGTTTTACTGAATGTAATTGAAGAGGTACATTGACAAAGAAAATACATGTACCTGTGCGAAAGAGAGTCTATTAAAGATCTTATCTGATGACATGGAGTCTGAGCTTGCTAAACATATAAAGAATTTCGCAGATCAGTTTCATGGGCTTAGTAGCCTCAAATGCAGAGAACTTGCCTGAGAATTGGCACATCGAAACAACATCCCTGTCCCAGACAACTATATCTGAATGTAGGCATACATTTAAGATGTATATACCACAACTCCATTTCATGAATTCAACTTTGACCAACCAGCATCATCACCCATAGTCACAGGACACCATCACCCACTTACCCAGGGTAAGTTGTGCCAAGATACAACTTTCTTTAGACAAGATACACTACATGACCAAAAGTGTGGACTTTGCTCGTTGAACATCTCATTCCAAAATCATGGACAATAATATGGAGTTGGTCACCCTTTTGCTGCTATAACAGCCTCCACTCTTCTGGGAAGGATTTCCACTTGATGTTGGAACATTGCTGCAGGGACTTCCTTCCATTCAGCCGCAAGAGCATTAGTGAGGTCGGTCACTGATGTTGGGCAATTAGACCATTCTGAAACAGGAAAGAGTCTTCCCCAAACTGTTGCCACAAAGTTGTAAGCACAGAATAATCTAGAATGTCATTGTATGTTGTAGCATTAAGATTCCTCTTCACTGGAACTAAGGGTCCTAGCCCGAAACATGAAAAACAGCCCCAGACCATTATTCCTCCTCCACCAAACTATGCATTGGGGCAGGTAGCGTTTTCCTGGCATCCGTCAAACCCAGATTCAACAAACTGCCAGATGGTGAAGGGTGATTAATCACTCCAGAGAACGTGTTTCCACTGTTCCAGAGTCCAATGGTGGCGAGCTTTACACCACTACAGCTGACACTTGGCATTGTGCATGGTGATCTTAGGTTTATGTGCGGCTGCTCGGCCATGAAGCTACAGACAAATAGTCATTGTGCTGACGGTAGTGTGTTGCAACCGAGGACAGCTACTGTTGCAACACTCACTACCGGGCTTCAGCACTCGGCGGTCCCATGCTGAGCTTGTGTGGCTTACCACTTCTCGGCTTAGCCGTTGTTGCTCCTAGTTCCCACTTCACAATAACAGCACTTAGTGTTGACCAGGGCAGCTCTAGCAGGGTAGACATTTGACAAACTGACTTGTTGACAAGATGGCTTCCTTTGTAGCTCAGTTGGTAGAGCATGATGCTTGCAATGCCAGGGTTGTGGGTTTGAAAAAAAGTATCAATATGTATGCTCTCACTAATGTAAATCCTATGACGGTGTCACGTTGAAAGTCACTGAGCTCTTCAGCCATTCTACTGCCAATGTTTGTCTATAAAGATTGCATGACTGTGTGCTCGATTTTATACGGGTGTGGCTGAAATAGCAAAATCCACAAATTGTTGTATATATAGTGTATGTTTTCAAAACTGTTATGTTTACATGAAGTTTGATTATTTCCAGGGTTACACAACATACTGAAATAGATGTAAATATCTTTGTTAGAAAGAATACTATATTTCCCTAAACGGAGTGATGCTGAATGTAAAAAATGGCTCTCCTCTACACTCAAAACCACATGAAGGCTTTGGCCAGGATTCAATCCAAGGCACATTGTAAAGCAGCGCATTGTGCTTGACTTTTAAATGTAATTTACACTTGAGCTGACATCCACAGCATTTACGACTTCTGATGAGTCGGGGCATGTCAGTCTTGTCTGACTGTTGTTCGTGAACTCAATGAAATGTGAGCTGAACAACAGCGGAGTGCGGCCATCATTGTTCTTGAAGGTCAACTGACATTAATTGAATCACTCATTCTAATTCTGTTAACTAACACATACAGTGAACACATTTAGTTTGTAGAGCTGAAAGTGTAAAGATACAACATCAAAATGCAATGTAGCCTAGTATTACATAAGGGGGGAAAATGAATTCAAGTGTAAGTAATGAGTAAATCATCAAAGTTGATTGTGTTGCAGCCTTGCATAGAACTACACAGGTCTACTGTACATAACAAATATACTTTATTGAGCATCTGATGAGGAAGAAGAATCACTGGAAGAGCTAGAGGAGCCCCTTACTTCCTGCAGGTTGACTTCGTCCAGGAGCCTATCACGGGACTCTGCGCTCTCATAATGCTGCTCCAGGAGTGTTGCGTCTACCATGGTGTACTGGCCATGCCTCCGACCACTGTACATTGGTGAGGGCGTAAACTGGCGTGACACTACTACTGGGTCTCTCTCTAACCGCCGGGAGAGAGGGACGGAAGATGAACGGGAGATGTGGTTGGGATGAACGAAGCGCCCACTCGATGGAGCCCCCGTAGGTATGGGCTGAAACGGCGGCGGTGGTTCAATCCTTGCATCCCTCCGTGGCAGCCTGCTCCCCTGCAGTGGTGGGGAAGCCACCCTAACGCAAGTCTTAGCATTTATTCGGACTCTTCTGTGTGAAAGGTCACAGTTTGGGTTACAGTTCGAGGTTGGTTTGTCAATGTGACTTTGTCCCCTCTTGAGTACAGTTTTGGGGGTGCTGTGGTTCTGGTTGTACAGGACTTCTCCAACACCACCGTTCATGAACAGTCTGCCCTCCTTATTCAACTCTCCCCCAAGCTCCTTTCTCTTGTTCCTCTGTGTTACCATTTGTTGCACAGTGCACACCAGATCTGCCAAGCTCAGTAGAAGAGACAAGGAGGCAGCCCCCAGCATGAAGTTGAGCATGATGGTCTTCTCTGTAGGTCTGGACACGTAGCACTCCACCATGGACGTACAGGGGAATTCATAACACTGCAAGCTCCTGGGGACAGAGAAGCCATAGAGGTAGTACTGGCCGGCACTGAACGCTGCCTCTAGCAGAATCCGCAGTATCACATCCAGAAGATAGGCACTTAGAAAGTTAGGCGTTCCTTTTGGTAGAGCGTGTAGAGAGGTGCACAGAGAGCCTGCTCCGGCCTTACTTCTGCTTCCAGAGAAATAGCTCCCTCCGATACGAAGGGCTGACAATACTTTGTGGATGATATAAGAGATGAACATCAGGTGAGGGAGACAGAGCATGATCAGTTGGAACAGCCAGAAGCGGAAGAGGGAGAGGGGAGCAAAGCCGTCGAAGCAGACATTGGTGCAGCCCGGCTGGATGGTGTTGCACACAAAACGCTCCTGCTCGTCCTGGAAGAGGGGATAGCCAGAGAACAGGAAGATGAGTAACCTCAGGACCACCATCAAGACCAACCATGTCTTCCCTGCAATAACAGCAAATCAATTAAATATTCACTCACACGCATTTAAACATTTACATGGTGGTCATTTAGCAGACACTTAGTCAGTGCATTCAACGAAGGTAGGTAAGACAACCACATATCACAGTCATTGCAAGTAAAACAAACATGATTTTAGTGTTTTATACTCTTGAAAAATAGCTTGATTTTAGTAACATTAACTATCCCATGCATACAGCATTACAGGTCCATTTAAATACTGTATGTCCACATGGCGGAATGTAAAGCCTACCTAGAACAGTGACGTTGTGATTGAAAGTAATGAAGAGTATTTCCATTAGGCTCGTCTTCTCCATGATATAAACAGCAAGCAGCTCATCCCATAGAGATCCTGTCTGTATACCTTGATCCAATCCAGATTACTCAGCAAGGGTCCATTTCAGTCCAATCAATCCAATGCAGTTCAACTCAATTCAATCAATTCACTTGGATTCAATTCAGTCCAATTAATATCCAAGTATCTTATTTAGATGTAGAGAAGTGTCTCCAGCGTGCGTCCACTAGACTATAGATCTGTCTCAAGTGTTGTAAACAGCTCAGTGACGCCAGGCAGGGTCCTCTCTCTGCTATTATTATCACATCCAAATCACGTTACCATCAAAGCATTGCTAGGGTATTTCAACAAAATACACAAGACAACTGGTCGGGTCTACATGAACTAAAAGAAACATAGTGATTATAGAATGTTATTCGAATTACGGTTACCAGGTTAAAGGTTATAGGACAATAATGAGAATTGCAGCTTTTGTGCCCAAATGGTGGTTATCTTGGCATCCTGTCCATTAACCTCAATATTCAGGCTTCCTCACGTTCGTTCAGAAATAGCCAAGTGATTAATGAGACTTGGGATGCATCCCAAATGGCACCCTATTTCTTATATAGTGCACTGCTTTTTACCCAGTCTTATTGGCCCTCGTCAAAAGTAGTGCACTACATAGAGAATAGGGTGCTATTTAGGACACAAGTTTGGAGGATATGGTAACGCGAGACTACCTCGCCATGAAGCCATTTTAATGGTCATGTCAAGACGACAGCTGCTACATGTTGGATATGTAACAGTATGGCTTCTGTCCCTCTTCTAGCACACAGCTAACTAGCTCACAATTCAACAATAGCTACAAATAGACTGCTAATATGGTGATTTAGTGATTAGCATACACACACGATCACACTGTCTTTAAAAAGTTCTCCACATATAAAAATACATTAATACAACAGTCAGACAAACACTTTGAAAATAAGTGTATTAAACAATTTGATGTAATATCCTCTTGGATTTCTACTTTTAAACTGTTTTAAAAACTGTACAAATTTTCACCCAAAAATAAATTCATAAAAATCAAAAGACAAGGGCCTTTTCTTTTATTACAAACATGGATCAACGCCTCCATATAAATATTTCTAAATTAAGTTAATAATCGTATCATCACTTTAATACTTGATTATACACTGTACAAAGTTTATTTGCAAAATAATTAATACAATTCTAGTGCTTCAGTTGTCAGTAGGGTCTTCTTGACAAATGATAAAACACATACAAGTGGATCATCATGAATATAACAATATTAACATTTGAATCAAGAATAAATATTTATAGGACAAAATCAAACTGTATAAAGTTTGGAGGAGCTATGTTATATAGATGTTGGCTCAGTGCTGTATAAAGTTTGGAGGAGCTACGTTATATAGATGTTGGCTCAGTGTTCTGGTTTTCGTTCTTAAAAACAATCTATAAACATTGTAGCTTAAAACATCCAGTGTTCTAAAATAAAAAAAGGCATGCTTCACACAGTGTATCAAGTATGATAACCCATTTCTATCCTTTCATTGGTCACCTTATTGTCAACATAACCTACTTTGAATCGTGTGGATGACAATCACAGTAGCTAAATCGCTCACATATACACTAAATGGCCAAAAGTATGTGGACACGTATTTGTCGAACATCGCATTCCAAAATCATCGGCATTAATATTGAGTTGGTCCTCCCTTTGCTGCTATAACAGCCTCCACTCTTCTGCGAAGGCTTTCCACTAAATGTTGGAACATTGCTGCGGGGACTTGCTTCCATTAAGCTTCTTTCTTAGGACGGTGCCATGTTGAATGTCACTGAGCTATTCAGTAAGGCTATTCTACTGCCAATGTTTGTCTATGGAGATTGCATGGCTGTGTGCTCGATTTTGTACACCTGTCAGCAACGGGTGTGGCTGAAATAGCCGAATCCACTAATTTGAAAGGGTGTCCACATACATTTGGCCATGTAGTGTATCTTCAAGAGTTTTCAATAATGAATTTAGCTGCAGATCTGAATACAACATTGGGATGTACAGTAACTAGGGAGGTAAACTAGTGGAAAGTTACCCACTGGGCACAGACATCAGATCAACGTATTTCTGATTTACATTAAAAGTTTAGGTTAAAAGGTCTGTGAAAAAAAAAAAATCCCTTACGTTGATTACTTTTTGCAAATCCCAAAAATGTTCCATGTTGATTCAACATCACATGTTGAAATTTCGTGGAAACAACGTTGATTCAACCAGTTTTTGCCCAGTGGGTATTAAAGTAATATGTTCAACTAATAATTGTGTTCATTACAAACTAAATGTTTCTGGAATTTGAATGTAGATCTCCAGTAGAAACGCCTGCAGCTAGAATGCTGTTTTACCTGATCAAATACTGTCTGCGGGTACTTGGGTTTGGTCAGCTATAGCAGTAGGCAGTGAAAACAACCTTATGAATACAAAAATAATAAAAACCCTTTCACCAAAAGCTACAGAACCCTCTCTAAAGGCAACCAACCGTCTGTCGTGCCACGCCAGCTTGGACAGTCCAGGACCCATGGTCGTATTCACTAGTACACACCATAGCAAAACGCTTTCCAACGGAAACTGAAAAAAAGCGTTTCATAATGGACAAGTTCAGGTCGTCCACCCATTTCAGTCCTTTTTCTTTTGTTTGGTACGACCCAGGAGAAGAGGTCAGATGTCACTGAAATGTTGTTTTCTGACAACTTCTCTGTTGGTTTGCTGCTACAACGTATAAAGCTAATGTTGCCACATTGATGGTTGGCTGGCTACTTCTGGTGGTCTTGAGTCGCATGGCTGCTTCTGTCCACAGGAAGCTGTGATGTCATGAGCTCTCTTAACAGTCACATCTTTATGTTGTATCACAAAGAAGCTTTCATGTTTTCTTACTCTTAACAGTCAGTGAACTACCAGTCCTGTAGAGAGCTCTTCCCTCTCTGTTACAGTCCTGTAGAGAGCTCTTCCCTCTCTGTTACGGTCCTGTAGAGAGCTCTTGCCTCTCTGTTACAGGACCGCGCTGAGGCACTGTGAAGGTATCTATCTGCGACAGGGACAAGGTCGGTGTGTCTATCCAGGTTAGGGTTGCAGAATTCCGGTAACTTTTCCAAAATTCCCAGGAATTCAGATTGGAAGATTCCCAGAATCAGCTGGAAATCCAGAATCCTCCAATCAGGATTTCTGGAAAACCAAGGAATTTTGGGAAAGTTACCTGAATTTTGCAACCCTAATCCAGGTCTGGTCTATGTTCCTGGTTGTTAGGAGAGGATGGCAGGGACCCATCGCACCCCGACCAGATTGTCCACGCTCGCTGAGCGCTTCTTGGCAGCTTTCCTGGCATCCTTGTACTTGTCGTCACATAACCTTGAGATCGCCTGCAGGAACAACAAGCATGATGAATCGATAAACAAACTCAGATGAATCACTTGAACTGAATTATTACTGCCCTTCAGGCATAGACTAAAAGATGTAGAAGATGTAGTTCAAGTGTTAAACCAAGACAATTCAGAGGACCAGCTACCATCAACAGATGTATCAAATGTATTTATAAAGCCATTTTCAGATCAGCAGTTGACACAAAGTGCTCTACAGTAACCCGTCCTACTCTGTATTGTATACCCCTGGCTTTCTCTTTCAGTCTTGGCCAGGCTACTGTAAAATTCCTTTGTGACAGCTGCTGATGTAAAAAGGGCTTTCTAAATAAATGTGGTTATTGATAAACAGCTAGACTGAGTGGTGGCTCACTTCTAGTCTCTGGGCTTTGTCCCGGCTCAGTGGCTCCAGAGGGAAGCTCAGGTTGTTGGTCTCTGACAGTGAGCGCAGGTCAAAGTAATACTTGGCATAAACACTTGACGGAACATTGATGTTGAACTGCAAAAGCTCCAGAAACTGACGCTCCAGCTCGTTCCTGTTGAGAAGAAAGTGAGAATATAGGTTTTTCACAACAATTGATGGCACTCATACAGAGACAGCTCACTGTCCTAGAGATCGACACCAACATCAGTGTAAAAATGAATTGTTGAATGTACAGTATATGAATGTACAGTATATGAATGTACAGTATATGAATGTACAGTATATGAATGTACATGTAAGTCAGTAAAGCTTTAGGTCTGAGCATTCCAGAAAAACTGTGTACACTCTAATGTCAGCAGCAAAACAGGTCAGCTAAAATTAGCCGGCAGAAGATTCCCTGTTGAAAATAACATCCTGATTCATTTTCTTCTTACATGTCCTCCACAGTAATGTCTTTGAGGATCTGGCAATAGTCTACGTTCCAAACAGCCTGGTCATCCCAGACCTTAGAGGCCAGCAGAATTGCTCCCAGTACGATACGCTTCCAATTCTCTGGGCCAATGTCGATCTCTGCATACGTTAGCAGCCTCTCAACGTACACCTGAAAAACATTGGCAAAATTAACATGAGGTAATTGAGGCAACCACCTTTGTGATATTGGCTGCATCCCAAATAACACCCTATTCCCTAAAAAGTATGTTCTAGTCATGATTATGCGTGACTCGTATCTAAAGCTTGATTCATACAGTGACCTCCTGTGAATTCCCTCTTAACCCACTCCTTCTCACCCGAGGCACACCACACCCCTATCCCTCCTCCATCCCTCACCCCTACTCCCACATAGCCCCCCATCCATCCATCCATCCATCCATCCATCCATCCATCCATCCATCCATCCATCCATCCATCCATCCATCCATCCATCCATCCATCCATCCATCCATCCATCCTCCCTCACTTACCCCTACTCCCACACAGCCCCCCCATCCCTCCCCCCTAATCCCATACAGCCCCCCATCCCTCCTTCCTTCCTTCCTACCTTCCTTCCTTCCTTCCTTCCTTCCTACCTCACTCCCACTCCCCCCTACTCCCACACAGGCCCCCCCATCCTTCCTCCCTCCCTCACCCCTACTCCCACACAGCCCCCCTCAGCCCCTCCCCCATCCCTCCTTCCTCTCTCCCCCCATCCGTCCTATCTCCCTACCTCCCCCCTACTCCCACACAGCCGCCCTCAGCCCCCCCATCCCTCCTCCCTCTCCCTCCCCCTCAGCCCCCAGGGCCCTCTCAGGATGACCTCCCAAGAGAAGACAAGGATGTGTGTAAATTGAAGACAAGCCCACAATGCTGGTGCATCGAAATGTCACTTGGTGTGTGGAAAATGTGTTTTTGTGATGCTGACGTTAGCCCTGCTCTGGCTGCAGACCGTCTGTGGGTTCCTCTGGCAGTAGAGTAGTAGACCCAACCTCTGACGTTCGTGCAGTAGAGGACTCAGTGGCTAACTGGCTTTGGCCTAGTTCTTCTCCACTGCTGCTCCCGTCAGTGAATATCACAGTCTCTGAAACTGGCTGCCAGCCGCCCACAGACACAGGCTAGTTAGGAGGCTTCTTCCGACAGAACTGGCCTGCGTCCCAGTTCCCTATATAGGCCTGTGGGCCCTGGTCAAAAGAAGTGCACTAAATATGGAAAAGGGTGCCATTTGGGATGGAAAAGGGTGCCATTTGGGATGCAACCACAGGCTAGTTAGACAGGAACACCTGTGACAGGAACACTCCAAGCCTGTGTCTGACCGAGGATAGATAGACAGACAGACAGACAGAGACAGACAGAGACAGACAGAGACAGACAGACAGAGACAGACAGAAACAACAGGACACCAGTTGATCAAGCATACAAGGCTGTGGCTAATGGGGATTGAATAACTTGGTGGAGAGGAGTTCTGTCTGCCCAGTCTGAGGAGTCAGACGAGATGAGAATTAACTTTTCTAAAAAGATATAGGTCTACTTTATGACACCTCTGATGAAACAAGTATCCCATTGGTAAGCTACCTGGTCAAAAGAAGTGCACCATGTAGGGTATAGGGTTGGGTACCATTTGGGACACAAACAATGAAGTCAACCAGCCCCCTCCTTTACCAGTGTAACAATGGCACATTCTGCAGTGAGCTGAGCAGCGCTGAACAGCGTCCGGACGAAGCGGTAAATCTGTTTCTGCTCAGGGTCGTGTTTGTCGTAGTCAGACGGCACTTCAGATTTCTGAGGGAATAGAAAAAGCCTTTATGAACATGGTCACTGTATAAAACTAAATGTATAGATTCATAAAGGCATATACACACACACACACACAAACAAACACACACACACACAGTGGGTCAATATGAACACAGGCACTGATTGCTTTGGCTGTTACCGAGAGAGGGTGAAGCTTCTCGTCAAAAATGTCTTGCCGCATTCCTCCATCTGTGTCCCTGAAACAGGCAATTCGGGAAAGGTCAAATGTCAAAGGTCAAATGTTTTTCCTGGACTGTTACACTAGCTAACCAAACTCTCCATTCAAGGCATTGCTTGCTCAAAGTGATAGGATTTTCTTACCTGTTCTTTATATGGTAATATATTGCAAGAGATACACTGTAAAGAAAGAAGGGTAGTTGTTGAAGCATTTGTCACAACCAGTACTTTCTGTCTGTCCCATAGGTCAACTCATGTAAACGGAACTGGGACATACACTCACCATTTGATGGTGAATTTCAGATTGGGCTGACTGACTGTGTTGTCATCCAGGAAGATGGTGGAACAGGAGCTGTGTATTCGTCTAGTTGATCCATGCTACAATAATGAAATAGAATTACAAATACACTTCTCTATATTGCTGCAATTATACAAGCTGACCATTAGTAGAGGGCATGTTGTTATTACAGGGCATATTGATCCATGCTACAATAATGAAATAGAATTACAAATACACATCTCTATATTGCTGCAACTATACAAGCTGACCATTAGTAGAGGGCATGTCGATCCATGCTACAATAAGGTTTCTACAGTAAGCTACTTCCTCAAATGTAACATGCCATGGACATGCATGACAAATGAAGACATCATTGTGTATTCACCATTCAAAGATTGTTAATCATTTTCAATAATGCAGAGGCTCCTTCACTCCTAACATGTTACCATGAATGGTGCAAGTCGGCACTAACTATATGAATTTAACATGACGTCACATGAGTCGCAATGAAATGGATCCATGGAGAACACGCATAAATAAATGTTGTACCTTACCTTTGACTCGTCAATGTGTGTTAACTTGTAAAACAATACATAGAATTAGCATGGGCAATTCAAACGTTATTATGAATCAGTTACAAAGACTAACTGTCCAATATAAGGAAATAATACATTAGCCTGAATCTATATTTAATAGGTATTTAATACTCACATGATTGATGAAGAGGCTCTTTCTTTTTTCACGCACTGAACAGAGATAAAAAAAAAGAGAGATATTGAGAAAGGTTTTAATCCTTGGTTTTCAACGTCAGGGTCACGACGAACCTTATTATTATACAGATTATTTTATGGGACAATATACAAACAAATGTTTTTGAGAAAGATACATTTCGAAAAACTAAATGTTATTGAGTAAATGTATTTATTTGTTGATAAGAGATGAGTTGAAGGTTATTTGTTGATGTACAAATATACATTTACAATTTTAAGGCTTAGTCATTAGATTTGGGATGGGGTGGGTTTGCGAGAAAGAAAAAAATGGGGTCCCCAGAAATCCGGCCGAAAGAAATGGGGTACCTGCTGAAAAAGTTTGAATATCACGGTCCTAGAGATTGCGTAAGCAATAGAAAAAAGCACAAGGGTAGATGAGAGTTTGAGCATGATCAGAAAGGCATTCTGCACTGAAACAGCAAGGCTTCTATGGAGCCTACATGCGTTATTTGCAACATACTGTACAACGAGAAGCGTATCAGTGTGCACAAAGAGGACAAAGTGGTTAATATCACACTATAAGAGATGATTTATTATGGTTAGGGCTGGTTACTGGTTGTGAACAGAGAATATTAGAGGCAGACATTTCTCCACATCTAGGGGGAAGCAGAAGCACACGGTCTGATCTTACTGTACATATACAATACTCACCATTTTTGCTAGACAACTCCACTGAAAAACAACCAAAAGCCATCTACTTAATTTAACTGTTCAACTCAAAACACACAACACTGGCTCTCACTTTTTATACAATAGTATGTATGAAATGTAGCTTCTATCCTGGACAATTGTGTCAATTAACCTGCTATGGTAATATGTTCTGAAATCCTTCCTAGTAAAATGAAAACATTTATCCCCTAAAAACACACTGTGTGATAGGATGAGAATCCCCCAAGGCTGCAGGTATAGATAGTACTTCTAGGGAAACCCTTCAGGGCAAGGCATACATTACTGTGATCTGGGAATATCATATTTTACAATATAGCCCAGAGGATATACTGTATTGCCAGTATCCATGAGTTTTCCCTGATAAACCTGGGTGTTTTCTTGGTCAGGTCACATCTCAAGAAAAAACCCTGGTACGTCCCCAATGGCACCCTGTTCCCTATATATAGTGCACTATTTTTGACCAGGGTCCATAGGGCTCTGGTCAAAAGTAGCGCACTATGTAGGGAATAGAGTGCCATTTGGGACGCACTCTGGATTTAGCTAAAGGTCTGAACATTGAGTACAAGGCCTACTGGTATGTTCATATTAAATGCACCTGTTGAGTGATCATTTTCGATTGATTGAGAGCCACTCACCATCCGTCTGAGATTTGCTGAGGAATATTGTGCTGGCCCGAGGCTGGTCGGAAGGGTTGTACTCCATGTTCAGCTCTGTGAAAAGAGAAACAACCAATATAAAAAAAACACCCTCTTGTTGAATATGAAAACATTCCATTGTAGACAAACACATGCAACTTACAACTGACCGCCAGAATGTAGAGTTGAGATGACATAATTTCAAAGGTTACATTTATACCCTACGTTTCTCTCTCGTCCATGCATTGGCCTCGTTAACTCACCCAGACAGTATATGGCATCACACAGACGGTACATAGACCCATGCCTGATAAACAATATAGGGCCAAACCAAGCCGAGCCGAGCTGTACTGATTACACATCCACGATAGTTGCTGGAAGAGTGCTGGAAAGGACAATGTGAAAGAAAATATCCAAGCCAGCACAGTACAGTTCAGATGGACTCCATAGACAGACAGGAGGCCATTTGTGTCATACACACTGTATTGAGGCAGAGGGCAGCAAAGGACACACACTAGTGTTGAGGCAGAGGGCAGCAGAGGACACACACTAGTGTTGAGGCAGAGGGCAGCAGAGGACACACACTAGTGTTGAGGCAGAGGGCAGCAGAGGACACACAATAGTGTTGAGGAGGAGTAGATGTGCAGCATGATCATTGGCCGTGACATGGCCTCCGCAGACGTCAGAGCAACGCAGAGCTGTCGTGAAGGAAGCGAGTTTGTGTTTATATTAGACCTCCCGTTATAGTTATACGGAGCCGTACGCATTCTTACACTTGTTGAGAGGCGCACGGTGATGCGGTACGGGGCTCAATTTGACCTCTGCGTGCCTCAGGAGGCTCCGCAATTGCGTCACACCATTCATACGGCGCCTCCGACCACATTTTCGGATCAAGCATAAATTGGCTCTTACCTGCCGATGGTGAATAATAATAATACAATTAAAACACTAATTCCATCCCAAATGACAGCCTATTCCCTACATAGTGCACTACTTTTCAGAAAGAAAGAAAGAAAGAAAGAAAGAAAGAAAGAAAGAAAGAAAGAAAGAAAGAAAGAAAGAAAGAAAGAAAGAAAGAAAGAAAGAAAGAAAGAAAGAAGAAAGACAATGATGCAATGTGTCAAAAAAATGTGATACCATTGAACACTACTCCAGCCCTCACGGGAGTTACTTTTGTAGATGCTACAACACATCTGCTGAACCAGGAAATGGGGGTTTCATGCTCAAATAACTCGACTAGAGGTGTTACCTTAAATAAGAGAATTGAATAAACTCAAAGCACAAAGCTAAGCCAAATTCAAGAGTGAGAAAAGTCCCTCAAAGATAGCCTTGTACTGAAACGGAGTACCTTGAAGAGCATTTATAGGTAAATTCTGAATAAAAAAATAAAAAAATGCACCCTATTCCCTATATAGTGCACTACTGGGCCCTGGTTAAAAGTAGTGCACTATAAAGGGAATCGGGGTGCCATTTGGTATGCACATAGCCCTACTGTAACCCTTCCCCTGGCAGGCAGACCCAGACCCATTCAGTAGATTACAGAACAATATACCACAGAACTGGACAGTCACCCATTCATCTCAATGACAAGCTCCAAAGCAGTTGCTATCATGGGTGTTAAAAGGAAAAAGATGTTCTCTGCCTTGTGTCATTTATTCATCGTTTTTATTTATCTTCATGTTCGAATACGGCAAAGGGCTACTGGGATGGATGGAGAGACCTGGGGCGTGATGATTTTTTGTATTCATTTAACCTTTATTTAACCAGGTAGGTCGGTTGAGAACAAGTTCTCATTTGCAACTGCGACCTGGCATGATGATGATGAAGAGGTCTGAGGTGTTAGTCAGCAGCAGAGGGATATGACCTGGCAGCAACCCAGACAGAGTGCATGCTTGGCTGGCTGTAGGCCATCTGACCCGGAGGGGTGTGACAGAGCTGAGAGAGTTCCTTTTGGATAGGCAGCTCAAGGAGCTAACACAAATCTTCAGGTCTCAGGCTTCATTCCCTGTTATTGTGGGTGAGAAGCAAAAGCACATTACAATACATCTGGCTGGAAACCGACCGGGGCAACTCTAAATGGACTGACAGAGTGGATTAGTCTTGCATAAAACACGGCCATTCCGTCCATTTAGCACACTTATGCAACATAAACCCAGGTTGTGTCTGAAATGGCATCCTATTCACTGCATATTGCACTATTTTTGACCAGGGCCAATAGGGCTTAGGTCAAACGTAGTGCACTAAATAGGGTCTAATTTCAGCCACAGACCCATTGTATTAGACTGAGGGAGGTTTCAACACATTCAGAAATTAGGACCAGGAGGTATTCAGAGGAAGAGGTCTCTTGAACACAATTAGCGAAAGTGGGTCAGGCAATCCTCTGACAGAAACAAATACCCTGCAGTTCTGCACCATGGACAAGGTACCAACATAAGTCTCTTTTCTGTAGAGCAAAACAGTTTTTAAATAGTTTAAAGTACACAATTGAGTAAATCCATTCGCCTACATGCTGTACTGATTCTATACGTAATCAATCAATGTCAATAAAAGATTGTTCACACTTAATGTTCCCCTATCAAACAAGCTGAGACATTTAATCATTTGTGCTGCTGCTCTAGCTAATTCCATACTTTTCACACTGACACGGTATAAACAGCTCTACAGGCTTCACTGTCATGGTGCACAGTCAGTACACAACACTATGCTCATCATGTTGGGGCGGCAGGTAGCCCAGTGGTTAGAGTGTTGGGCCCGTAACCGAAAGGTTGCTGGATCGAATCCCCGAGCTGACAAGGTAAAAATCTGTCGTTCTGCCCCTGAACAAGGCAGTTAATCCACTGTTCCTAGGCCGTCATTGAAAATAAGAATTTGTTCTTAACTGACTTGCCTAGTAAAATAAAGGTAAAATAAAATAAATAAATAAATAAAATGTCTTAGCAGGATCAGATGGATCGACAGACAGCCAGGGAGAGCTCAGGTGAATTTTGCAGTATATTATAACAATCAGTGAATGGATACAAAAGTTCCATCTTGAGTTGATGGGTAGGCTACAGTCTGGGATCTGGCAATAATGGTAATTTCAATTGTTGAATCATTGATTCTATTCATGGATAATATAATGTATACCAATGTAATTCTTTGTTATGCCTCATCTGAGCAGGATGAGATGGTGACGGGGGTCTCATCGGGGTCAGGCAGCCAGGGAAGACTAGTCTGTGATGGAGATGAGGTGAATTTTTGATTGAAACTATTTTGAGGCAGTCGGACAAACCACTAAAGTTGATTTCCAAACTGTATCAAGGGTTGATAAAGGCTTTTCCCGATGACACAAAACAAAAATGTGAGGAAGACCTGGCAGACGCTATTGATGATGATGAATGGATACAGATATGTTAGAATGCCCAGTCATGTTAATATAACCCCAGACATAAATTACTGCAGTTTAAGACCATCCATAGAACGTACTATATGCCAGTGAAAATGAATATCATGCACACAGAAATGTAATTATTATGCTGGAAGTGTAAAACACATGTTGGCTGAAATCTTTTATCATCTCACCATGTCTACACCTTCTCCCTTCTCCCTGTTTTTTTTTGCTTGGAAACGTTGATACTGGAGACTGTTATCAGACGAAACTGTGTAACCAAGCATTTATAGCGGCTAAGAGATGCACTGTCATTAATTGAACTTTCAACTTTCATAAGGATGCCTTATGGAATATAGTACGACAAAACAAGTCTGTATTGAAAACATGCCCACGTCAGGGGAGATACCTATTTAGGTAATCCCTAGCTGCTGGGCTGCTCAGTACTGGCCCTGGGGGTCTGCCGTACTGTTGGTTGACACTCTGGCCTTACCCTAACACAGCTGAAACCAATAATGAATGTTTCACTAAGATCCTAAAGCTGAGTGGGTGTGTTGGTTTGGAGTGCTACAGGGCTGTGGACCCCTAGGGGCAGGACGGGGTGACTCAGCTATATTGTGTGCAAGTAAAAAGAGCTCTACAGTACTAGTTAACCTATGATATGAATTATATGGAGGGTGTACTGTTTCTGTGTGTTAATGTGTAGGTATGTGTGTTTTTTTGTTTCTTTTGTTTTCCAAACCTTTCCTTGAGACATAAAAAAAAAAAGATGGGAAGGAAGTTGTGTTGGGGAGACAGTTGAGTTATTGGCTAGACTGGTCGGGCCCCCCCCCCCCATCACTTCTAAAACCTATGGGCCCTGGTCAAAAGTAAGGTAGTACACAGAGAATAGGGTGCCATTTGGGATGCAGACCTACAGTTTGGTTCCTGCTCAATAGAGGTGTGTGGTGCGTGAGTGTTACTTTGATTGAGATGCTATGTACATTTCACAGCGCCAGGTAAGACAGGATCCATCACTAACACATATACGCCACATAACCCATTGATGAGGCCATGTCTAAACCCCAAAGTACAGAAGCCCCCATAGCCCATGTCCTTCTCCCGCCATATCCATGTAAGGCTGTCATACTGCTATCTGTCAAGACTACCTCCAGTCCAGACTCGAGTCCATACCGATCTGCCACTTTAGCTCCATTTGCGAGTTACCAGTTGTTAAACAACTGTCTGGCAACAGACCAGAAACACAACCCTGCATTTGAAAAGTCCCAATGATGGACGAGGCAGTCAGTGAATCACCAAATCACCTCATAGACATAGTGCATTTAATACACTATATTAACAAAAAAGTATGTGGACACCTCTTCAAATTAGTGGATTTGGCTATTTTAGCCACACCCGTTGCTGACAGGTGTATAGAATCAAGATCACAGCAATGTAATCTCCCTAGACAAACATTGGCAGTAGAATGGCCTTACTGAAAAGCTCAGTGACTTTCCAGCAAGTCAGTTTGTCCAATGAGCTGCCTTGGTCAACTCTATGTGCTGTATTGTGAAGTGGAAACGTCTAGGAGCAACAACGGCTCAGCAGAGAAGTGGTAGGCCACACAAGCTTACAGAACGGGACCGCCGATTGCTGAATCAAATCAAATCAAATGTTATTTGTCACGTGCGCCGAATACAACCGGTGTAGACCTTACGGTGAAATGCTTACTTACAAGCCCTAACCAACAATGCAGTTAAGTAAAATAAGTGTTAGGTAAACAATAGATAAGTAAAGAAATAAAAGCAGTAAAATAACAGTAGCGAGGCTATATACAGGTGGTACCGGTACAGAGTCAATGTGCGGGGGCACCGGTTAGTCAGGCTAATTGTGTTAGGCTCTGGCCATAGAGAAGCCTATTTGCTTCTCTATGTAGCTATGGTCAGAGTCTGACAGTGTCTTTCTTTTCTGTTTCTGTGTCGGATTGGGGTGGATCCCTAATTAGAGGCATCTGCACCGCATTGTCTCTAATTAGGGATTCCATATATGTTGAGTCTGTCCCTCACTCGGGTGTGGGTTGTTATCGATGTATGTCGCAGTCACGGTGAAGTAAGTGTGTTTCTGTACGTCCGTTAATTAGTGTTTTCTTAACGTGACGTTTTTTCCCTGTAGTGTTTGTTTTCGTTTTTGTATAGTTCGTCGTAGGTTGTGTCTATACATAGTATTTATTTTCTACATAGTATAATAAAGCTATGTCGAACTATTATCCCTGCGCTGCGTCTTGGTCTCTCCATACACCCACTGGTGACAAATTGAGGTAATATGTATGTATAGTTAAAGTGACTATGCATAGATAACAGCAGAGAGTAGAAGCAGCGTAAAAGAGGGTCTTATGGCTTGGGGGTAGAAGCTGTTGAGAAGCCTTTTGGACCTAGACTTGGCGCTCCGGTTCCACTTGCCGTGCGGTAGCAGAGAGAACAGTCTATGACTGGGGTGGCTGGAGTCTTTGACAATTTTTAGGGCCTTCTTCTGACATCGCCTGGTATAGAGGTCCTGGATGGCAGGAAGCTTGGCCCGTGATGTACTGGGCCATAAGCACTACCCTCTTTAGTGCCTTGCGGTCAGAGGCCGAGCAGTTGCCATACCAGGCAGTGATGCAGCCAGTCAGGATGCTCTCGATGGTGCAGCTGTAGAACTTTTTGAGGATCTGAGGACCCATGCCAATCCTGAGGGGGGATAGGCTTTGTCGTGCCCTCTTCATGACTGTCTTGGGGTGTTTGGACCATGATAGTTTGTTGGTGATGTGGACATCAAGGAACTTGAAGCTCTCAACCTGCTCCACTACAGCCCCGTCGATGTTAATGGGGGCGTGCTCGGTCCTCCTTTTCCTGTAGTCCACAATAATCTGTTTTGTCTTGATTAAGTTGAGGGAGAGGTTGTTATACTGGTATCACACAGCCAGGTCTCTGACCTCCTTCCTATAGGCTGTCTCATCATTGTCGGTGATCAGGCCTGCCACTGTTGTGTCGTCTGCAAACTTAATGAAGCACACAGTGCGTAAAAATAGTCTGTCCTCAATTGCAACCAGTGGAGGCTCCTCAGAGTGGGAATGGGAGGACCATCTTCCTCAGTGAAATTCATAAAGATTAACATTTTAAAAAGTTATCCTTTTTAGGTAAAACTATACTAAATATAATCACGTCACCAAATAACTGATTAAACACACTATTTTGCAAAGAAGGTCTACAGTAGCCTCAGCAGCACTCTGTAGGGTAGCACCATGGTGTACCCAAAGGACAGCTAGCTTCCGTCCTCCTCTGGGTGCATTGACTTCAATACAAAACCTAGGAGGCTCATGGTTCTCACCCCCTTCTTACACAGTAATTATGACAACTTCCGGAGGACGTCCTCCAGCCTATCAGAGCTCTTGCTGTATGAACTGACGTTGTCCACCCAATCATAGGATCAGATAATTAAACTAGTACTGAAAGCATAAGCTATAGCTGGCTAGCACTGCAGTGTATAACATGTGGTGAGTAGTTGAGTCAGAGAGAGAGAAAGACAATAGTTTAACAGTTTGATCAAATGAATGTCTTCCAAAATGAAGGAGAAGCAAGAGAGAAAGTGAGAGAGCACTTTTCAGTCAAGGTAAACTTTTGGTATTACAAATGTATTGCCACTGGGGCCCGCTGGTGTAACTGCTTACTGAGTGTGAACTAATGTTACTGCATAATTGTAGCGGGTTTACTAACGCGTTAATTCTATTAGCTATGCAGACTTTGACTCTAATATGGTGACAACGATGTAGGCTGTTTATAGATTTGGCTTGGAAAGTTTTTTTTTCCCGGGTCACATACAGCTGATTTGTTGTGCATTGAAGGGAAGAGAAGGAATACAACGTGGCTGTTATGAGAATGAACTCTGTTAACGTGTGATCAGGAGTGTATTCATTCTGCCGATTCTGTTGAAAAACGTTTCTTAAACGGAAGCAAACAGAACAAAAATGGGGATAAACACACATGCATTTGTCAAATAGAAACTCTTGTTTGCAACTGCTGGACCAATGACTACACCCTATAACAGCTAATATCAGCTAATACTTATTTTTTACTTCTGCACTGTTGGTTAGGGCTTGTAAGTAAGCATTTCACTGTAAGGTCTATACCGGTTGTATTCGGCGCACGTGACAAATAATGATTTCATTTTATTTGAGATGCAGGCAAGAGTGTGCAAGGTGGTATTGAATGTCACCGTCTGTCACCTTAAATTTGTCTCTCGACCTGTGCGCACCTACGTTGTAAACTTTAATTCATAAGCTAGATTGTAGCAACCTCATGATGGGTATAGGGAAAGGTTTAGTATCATGTAGTAGCCTAAACCTATTGGTGTTACATTGAACTGGGTGAATGGAATATGAATGAGAGTCATCCAATATGCTTTAATAGAAATACAGAGTTCCAAACTGACTCTGGAAGAACGTCAGCATAAGCCTAAGATCACCATGCACAACGCCAAGCATTGGTCATGTAGTGCATGTCCATTAAGTTCTCCAGCCATTTTCTGCACACACACACACACACAAGTTGCGTCACAAAATACACCCTATTCCTTATAGTGTGCTACTTTGACTGGGGCCCATAGAGCTCTGGCCAAAAGCATTGCACTATATAGGAAATAGGGTGCCATTTGGGACACAGGCATAGGCCGTAGAAGGGAGTGTAGCTCTGTAGAACCACAGAGAACGTGATATTCAGGGTCTGGATTCCTGTATGCGTGCCTGTGAGTGAGTGAGTGAGTGAGTGAGTGAGTGAGTGAGTGAGTGAGTGAGTGAGTGAGTGAGTGAGTGAGTGAGTGAGTGAGTGAGTGAGTGAGTGAGTGAGTGAGTGAGTGAGTGAGTGTGTTCAATGTTAGGACCAGTTGTGAAGTGTTTTTGGCAAAGAGTGAGATGTGCAATATGTTTATTAATTACAGGGCAAACCACTGTGAAAGCTTCATTACATTTCAGTTATTTCTTTAATTTATTTCTATGGTCAAATATAAATAGTTGGTCATTGAGGAAATGCATTAGACTGTAGAAAAGTATTGTGCATGTGAGGAACAGTAACGCTTACGGCCCAGGCATTAGTAGAGTATCTGATAGTAGCTAAACTCGCAGACAGAGATTAAGACTAGTTCTGGACTATGGAGAATCTCTCTGGGAAATCAGCCCTGAGAGGGTTGACAATTAATCCACGTTATTACTCAAAACAAGTATTATGACACATCAAAAATGGGTTGGCTTGAATAGTATGGTTCAACTGGTTTCAGTAATATGTTCTCTTCATGCGATAGAGAGGTGGGCTTGAAACTAAGGTGCTTTAAGTCAGTAATTTACCCTGTGTTTTCTTTGACGTTCCATACATTCATAAAACACATGTACAGTGACCACAAGCTTACTGTACAGCTTACTGTAAACATGGTGTGTTTAGTTAAATTCGTCACATTGGTGAAAGTTGACACAGATACTGTATATTATAGAACATGTATGTATGTGGGACTGGTGGTGAACTGCAGCACACTTATGTCTTCATCGACCTTATTGGCAGACTCAACAGCCTTGGTTTCTCAAGTGACTGCCTTGCCTGGTTCTCTAACTACTTTGCAGACAGAGTTCAGTGTGTCAAATCGGAGGGCCTATTGTCCGATCCTCTGGCAGTCTCTATGGGGGTGCCAAAGGGTTCAATTCTTGGGCCAACCCTTTTCTCTATATACATCAACGATGTCGCTCTCGCTGCTGGTGACTCTCTGATCCATCTCTACGCAGATGACACCATTCTGTATACATCTGGCCCCTCTTTGGACACTGTGTTTACTAACCTTCAAACAAGCTTCAATGCCATACAACACTCCTTCCAAGGCCTCCAACTGCTCTTAAAACGCTAGTAAAACTAAGTGCATGCTTTTCTATCAAACGCTGCCAGCACCCGCCCACCGGACTATCATCACTACTCTCGACAGGTCCGAATTAGAATACGTGGACACCTACAAATACCTAGGCATCTGGTTAGACTGTAAACTTAACTTCCAGACTCACATCAACCATCTCCAATCCAAAATTAAATCCAGAATTGGCTTCCAATTTCGCAACAAAGCCTCCTTCACTCATGCTGCCAAACATGCCCTTGTAAAACTGACTATCCTACCGATCCTTGATTTCGGCGATGTCATTTACAAACTAGCCTCCAACACTCTACTTAGCAAATTGGATGTAGTCTATCACAGTGCCATCCGTTTTGTCACCAAAGCCCCATACACTACCCATCACTGCGACCTGTATGCTCTCGTTGGCTGGCCTTCATTATATATTCATCGCCAAACCCACTGGCTCCAGGTCATCTATAAGTCTTTATTAGGTAAATCCCAACCCTATCTCAGCTCACTGGTCACTATAGCAACACCCACCCGTAGCATGCGCTCCAGCAGGTATATCTCACTGGTCACCCCCAAAGCCAACACCTCCTTTGGCCGCCATTCCTTCCAGTTCGCTGCTGCCAATGACTGGAACGAATTGCAAAAATCATTGAAGCTAGAGGTTCCTATCTCCCTCAATAACTTTAAGCATCAGCTGTCAAAGCTGCTTATCGATCACTGCACCTGTATATAGCCCTTCTGTAAATAGCCCACACTACTACCTCATCCCCATATTTATTTTTGTTATTTTCACAAATCTTGCACTCCAGTATCTCTATTTGCACATCATAATTTGCACATCCTTCATTCCTGTGTTAATGATGATAATCTGTAATTTATTTCACCACTATGGTCTATTTATTGTCCTACCTCCTAACCTTACTGCATTTTGCACTACATTTTGCACTCTGTATATAGATTGTTTACTGTGTAACTCTGTGTTGTTTTTGTCGCACTGCTTTGCTTTGTCTTGGCCAGGTCGCAGTTGCAAATGAGAACTTGTTCTCAACTGACCTACCTGGTTAAATAAAGGTGAAATAAAAAAATAAAAAATAAAAAAATGTTCAAAAGTGGTCAAAAGTAGTGCACTATGCAGAGTTTCCACCCGAGAATTACCACTGTGTTTTACCCAAAAGTCTCAGACGGACCGACACACGTGTCTCACTGGGTCATGGCCTCAGTGAACCTGCTCTGATTTGGGGTCAAGCCCTGGCAACTGGTACTTTTCAGCTGTCATTTACATAACAATGGAACATGGGTTAACACCTTTCTATAATTAACACCTCACAAAGAAACTGTCTTGATGACGCAGAGGTTGTTGATTCTGTTCTTTGCAAGTCGTCAATAGTTTCCTCCTCCCCAAGTCTTTAGTGTCACACTCCTGATGGAAAATAACACTAGAGCTAACAGTAACATAAACACGGGTGGCACACTGGTGCTGGGCAAGTCTCAGCCTGGAGTGTGACTGTAGCGTAGGCCTGCTGTTCTCTGATAGGCTTTATGAATTAACAATGGAACTGTTAAACAGTGCTGTGAATTTAAGCACACACACACACACAGATAGAGCGAGAGCGAGTGAGAGATAGAGAGCGAGAGAACAGAGACTGGGGCTACCACAACATAGGCCACCTATCACAGTCACATGTTTGTTTGGAAACACTGGAGGCCTGCGGGTGACTGGTGACTGGGGCAGGCAGGAGGGAGGGGACTGGGAAGGGTCACAGTAGCACACTTATTATTCACTAGCTCTCTTGTCTGTTGACATATGGAAATAGCCATTTTTATGTTGATTCGTACTGTTAAGACTTAACGACAGGGATTGAATAGATTTAAGGATTCACTACAGCAACAACATATTTTGATTTGGTCCAAGGCCAAAACAATAATGTTTTGAGTGTGAGAATATTGGCATGAAGATAACGGAAGATTGATAGAGCAGTCAATAATATTTTTATTTTTTAAAGAAGCAGCTGTATAATGCTTGTAAAGCTATAACTTTTCCATATGATTTACAACATGTCTTAAGTGTGAGGCAACGCTAGAAAATCCCTCAGGAAATAACAACACTTGTTTCCGCTGCCCTGTCTCTGTGGCATTTGATACTGAACTGTCCCCTTTCAGGGTTGTCAACATGAGTAGTTAGCTACAGCATTGACCAGACGGCTACTGCCTGTCATTCTTTTGTGTGGCTCTCACTATGCTAAAAGGCTTCTCCTAATATTACTGACTGTTAGTTGCTGTTAACTACTTTTCACATAAATGCATGTTTGTGTCAACTGAACAGAATAACACTTCCTTTATAAACTCCTAACCGAAAACAAAACATGCAAATGTCAGAAAAGCGAGACAGCTACTACTCCCAAACTACTGTCTGAATCATCCATCCTGAATCATCCATCCTGTCACTTAGCAAACACAGTCTGTGTCCAAAATAGCACCCTATCCCTTATATAGTGCACTACCTTTGACCAGGGTAGTGGTCATTGTCCAATCTCCCTAATACTGTTTCAACAGACAACCCATTGTTGGGCTACAAAAGTTGACTGTAAGACTGTGGTGGGTCCAGTTTAGACAAAACCCTGAGCTGCGGAGCTCTGTTTAGGAGAATAAGGGCATGTGTCCCAAAAGGCACCCTATTCCCTAATAGTGCATTGCTTTAGACCAGAGCCATATGGGTGAGACAAGTAACGCTGACAGGGCCAGACTGAGGCCAAAGCACCATGTTGACCCTGACTTCTGCCTAAACAGCAGTTAATGCCTTCTTCCTTGGCATGATATGTTAAAATTGCATGGTAATACCAAAGCAAAGAGCAGTATCTGCCATTTTCATTTGTTAGTTTACTATACTTCTCATTTCTGCTATTAATAAAAGAGCAATATAATTACTAGCAGTGTAACAGAGTTGAAACTGCATTCTTCTTCCACTAAAATTACCATAAGATTGCAAATAAAATTTGATTTATACGCAGTGCATTCGGAAAGTATTCAGACCCCTTGACCTTCTCCACATTTTGTTACGTTACAGCCTTTTTCTAAAATGGATAAAAATTCTACATGACAAATGTATAAAATAAATATATTTTTAAAAAATATCAAATTAACATAAGTATTCAGACCCTTTACTCAGTACTTTGTTGAAGCACCTTTAGCAGTGATTACAGCCTCGAGTCTTCTTGGGTATGACGCTACAAGCTTGGCACACCTGTATTTGGGGAGTTTCTCCCATTCTTCTCTGCAGATCCTCTTATGCCTGTCAGGTTGGATGGGAAGCGTCGCTGCACAGCTATTTTCAGGTCTCTGCAGAGATGTTTGATCGGGTTCAAGTCCGGGCTCTGGCTGGGCCACTCAAGGACATTCAGAGACTTGTCCCGAAGCCACTCCTGCATTGTCTTGGCTGTGTACTTAGGGTCGTTGTCCTGTTGGAAGGTGAACCTTCACCCCAGTCTGAGGTCCTGAGCGCTCTGGAGCAGGTTTTCATCAAGGATCTCTCTGTACTTTGCTCCGTTTATCTTTGCCTTGATCCTGACTAGCCTCCCAGTCCCTGCAGCTGAAAAACATCACCGCAGCATGATGCTGCCACCGTAGTTTCCTCCAGATGTGACGCTTGGCATTCATGCCAAAGAGTTCAATCTTGGTTTCATCAGACCAGAGAATCATGTTCCTCATAGTCTGAGAGTTTTTAGGTGTCTTTTGGCAAACTGCAAGAGGGCTGTCATATGCCTTTTACTGAGGAGTGTCTTCCGTCTGGCCACTCTACCATAAAAGGCCTGATTGGTGGAGTGCTGCAGAGACGGTTGTCCTTCTGGAAGGTTCTCCCATACCCACATAGGAACTCTGCAGCTTTGTCAGAGTGACATATCGTGTTCTTGGTCACCTCCCTGACCAAGGCCCTTCTCCCCCGATTGCTCAATTTGGCCGGTCAGCCAGCTCTAGAAAGAGTCTAGGTGGGTCCAAACTTCTTCCATAGATTGAAGTTAGTATCAATTGCTGATCTCCTCTTATGGAAGCAGGTAGCATTATTAGTCTATTCTAATAATGCTACCTGTTGTGCAATGATGTTTTGTGCCTAGATTAGCAATGTATGTGTGTGTAGCTCTCAGTCAGTGTCATACAGATTTGATTGTATCACTATCAGAATAAAATGATACCAAGCTAAAAGGCAGTAACTACAGCCAAGTGCAGGTTGAAACCAAGCTAAAAGGCAGTAAGTTCAGTTACCTTGGTTTCGCAGTTACTGCTAATATGACTTGAAAAGTCAAGGGGTCTGAATACTTTACGAATGCACTTACATAGACCATTTTGAATAAATAACAGCGTTAAGAATTCATTTTAAACATATTTACATGTTCATATTCATAAGAGGACATAAACGAGATTTAGCTACAATTGATAAAATACTGAATAGTTACATTTCATTTTTAAGTTACATTTTTCATTTCATTTAAGTAAAACTCCTTCAGTGCTCTTCCATATCATTCCTCACACTCAACTGAAATAAATAGAGCAAATAATCAGGGATATGCATCCTAATGATTCTATTCTGTCATAAATTATAATAATTCATACTGACATTTTGTGGTGTTCAAACATATGGTCATAATTATTTTCAGTTATTCTATAATAGGATATAATCAATGTTGATTTTATCTTGTACAAACATTATCATGATGATTTTCACTGTCATAAGTCAGTTCATCTATTCATTTCATACCCGCTCCCATAAAGGATTTTAAATGTGCATAATTTTTTACAAATATTAAAATCATAAGAACAGCACTCTTAATAGCCCTAATGCTTATTTGGTTTGCATGGATGGACATTGACAGGAATAAAACCTAGTATTGACGTGGTTGTACAGTCCTAATGCACCCTCACATGGCAACTTTGATCCGCACAGATACTATAATTATCTAGGCCACAGGGATTGGTGGAAGTCATTTTGGCAAAACAGTTCTTTCCGCATTAATGTAATGATGGCACTAAAGCAGACACGTTGAGCACACATTTGGCCTGCCACAGTTTGTTGTACTAACTACTTATGCCACCAACAAAGGTGACGGATAACATTTTGGATTTGAACTTTCCTGACCGGGACAGTCACTCAATCCTGTAATATTTTTTTTATTTTGTTTATTTCACCTTTATTTAACCAGGTAGGTCAGTTGAGAACAAGTTCTCATTTACAACTGCGACCTGGCCAAGACAAAGCAAAGCGGTGCGACAAAAAACAACACAGTGTTACACATGGGAAATAAACAAACGTACAGTCAATAACACAATAGAAAATCTATATACAGAGTGCAAATGTAGTGCAAAATGCAGTAAGGTTAGGAAGGTAGGACAATAAATAGGCCATAGTGGTGAGATAAATTACAGATTAGCATTAACACTGGTGCAAATGAAGATGTGCAAATAGAGATACTGGAGTGCAAAATGAGCGGAAGTAAAAAATAAATATGGGGATGAGGTAGTAGGGTGGGCTATTTACAGAAGGGCTATATACAGGTGCAGTGATCGATAAGCAGCTTTGACAGCTGATGCTTAAAGTTAGTGAGGGAGATAGGAACCTCTAGCTTCAAGGATTTTTGCAATTCGTTCCAGTCATTGGCAGCAGAGAACTGGAAGGAATGGCGGCCAAAGGAGTTGTTGGCTTTGGGGGTGACCAGTGAGATATACCTGCTGGAGCGCATACTACGGGTAGAAAAAAAAGAAACACAGAAACACAGAAACCCTGGACATGTGAGTAGATATATTATTAATGAGGTAGCAATGCTGCGTGTGTGCTCAACCAGAAAACAAGGGTGAGTGGCTTTTGACAATTCAGTATAGGGTGCACATCCAACTGAATGTCACTGGCTAGAAATCATGTGTACTGATTCAAATGACATTTCTGAATATAAATCATTATAGGGCTAATAGATTGAAGTTAGTATCAATTGCAGATCTCTTATGGAAGCAGGTAGCATTATTAGTCTAATCTCGCTAGCTAGTTAGCTAGCTTAGCTTGCTAGCTAGCTAACTAATTAATTATGTTCTCAGATCTACTTAGGTAGCTAGTTCTTACCAGTGTCTGAGTTTCGGCGTTTCAGAGCAAGTTCAACCATCATTTCCCCCTGAGAATGTTGTGCCATGATGTTTAGTGCCTAGATTAGCAATGTATGTGTGTGTGTAGCTGTCAGTCAGTGTCATACAGATTTGATTGTATCACTATCAGAATAAAATGATACCAAGCTAAAAGGCAGTAACTACAGCCAAGTGCAGGTTGAAACCAAGCTAAAAGGCAGTAAGTTCAGTTACTTCCATTTACCTTGGTTTCACAGTAACTTTCTGCAGTTACTGCTAATCTCCAAAACACTAAATACAATAGAGGCAGGATACTTGTCCACATGATTAAGCATGTATTTAATGTAGCGAAAATGACATTAAGACATTTGACAAAATGAGCAGTTAGTGTATTTTTGCTTGGTAGGGCAGTATTGGCTCATCTTGAAGAGGAGGAATCAATGGAAAATCCTCATTAGAGAGAAAGGATCAATAAGGGAAATGTTGGGACTGTGTAATCAGGCTGTACTGTTACCTCAGTACAGTACTATGGATGTATGTGAACAGATATGTAACTGATTGCTTCAGTCTTCCCCTGAGAAGACTATTTTTCTGGGACTAAAAAAATCCAAGAATCGTATTCAACATCACACAGCATTATTTGTATAGTGGCAAGAGAAAATCAGATTGCCAGTAAATGATTTCCTCTGAGAGCGTTCTTTAAGGCCAATGAGACCTATGCTTCTAAAGGAGTTATTCATGTGATGAGATACTCACTGATGGGAGTAAATTACTCTCTCTTAACTGGTCAATAAATCAATCAACCACTTCTCGTACTCCTGCCAAGGCTTAATCTGCTGGAAATGATTCATTAGCAGTAAAGGGGAAGACAAAACAGTAACAGTAACCAGTAAGTGGGAATTTTACTTCTGTCCTTCCTGCCAACTTCAAGCATTTATTTTTGGACTCACTAATTCCAGGTATATAGATGATTGGTTTGTGATTACAGCCAATATTTAATGTAAAAGCTTTTTCTTCTCCTCAGAACCACCAGTTTTAATAGAGGGGGTATTAAAAGGAGATAGGACAGTGTCTGAGCGTCTCAACATTTGCATAATTTCAGAAGCTTCCTCTCTCTCTGTCTGTCCGTCTCTCTCTCTGTCTGTCCGTCTCTCTCTCTGTCTGTCCGTCTCTCTCTCTGTCTGTCCGTCTCTCTCTCTGTCTGTCCGTCTCTCTCTCTGTCTGTCCGTCTCTCTCTCTGTCTGTCCGTCTCTCTCTCTGTCTGTCCGTCTCTCTCTCTGTCTGTCCGTCTCTCTCTCTGTCTGTCCGTCTCTCTGTCTGTCTCTGTCCGTCTCTCTGTCTGTCTCTGTCCGTCTGTCTCTGTCTGTCCGTCTCTGTCCGTCTCTCTCTGTCCGTCTCTCTCTGTCCGTCCATCCGTCTCTCTCTGTCCGTCTCTCTCTGTCCGTCTCTCTCTGTCCGTCTCTCTCTGTGCGTCTGTCTCTGTGCGTCTGTCTCTGTGCGTCTGTCTCTCTCTCTCTCTCTCTCTCTCTCTCTCTCTGTCTGTCTGTCTCTCTCTGTCTGTCTCTCTCTGTCTGTCGGTCTCTCTCTGTCTCTCTCTCTGTCTGTCTCTCTGTGTCTGTTTCTCTGTCTGTCTCTCTCTGTCTGTTTCTCTGTCTGTGTCATACACATGATATTTGATTCAAGGCATGAACAGTGAGCACCATCTTATATCTGATGATAAACCGGTCTATTTGAGATATATAGGCAGTGATAAATGTAAATTGGTGAGCCAAAGAGAGAATACAGACAGTTGAGGAAAGGGTCGCTAGTTCTGAATAATGCTGCATCTTACTTCCTGTTGACTACTGCATGTACAATGCACACGCTAGTCACATGGGGGGAGAAAATAACATGGCAATGGACTCATGCAGTCATAATAATATCTTCTTTAGATCGACAGTTTCTGACCATATAATCAATAAAGAATGTTCGTTCTGCACCAAATAATTAGTGCAATGAATGGTATCTAGCCACTACATTGATAAATACAAAGGAGAGGACATGAGGTATAGAACACCCCCAGAAGGCTACAGGAATCCTTCCCCTATTCCCTATATAGTGCACTACTTTTGACCAGAGCCCTATAGGGAATAGGGTGCAATTTGGGACGCAAGTCATGTCTTAGCACACTAAACCTTGAGAGACAATTATGGATTTAATAACAAGATACCATTACACAAACCTCACAGAGAGAAGAGAGGAGAGACTCCCTGCATCCATTAACTTAAATAGGAGCGTCAGCTGATGCCTGCCTGGCGCCCTGCTCTACAGAATGAACAATCATCTTAAGGCAGGATTCAGGAACACAGTAAGCTTTGTGTGACAGAGAGAACATAAGACTGCGTTGTCTCTCTTTCCCCCCCCATTTTCCTCTGAGAGTCTCTCTCTCTCTCATACGTTTTCGCTCAAAGATATTATTCACATTTTAACTAAAGAGAGAAATACAATTTAGTCTAGGATATTTCCTGAATATATGACACCGGCTCTTTGGTATTCAACATTTTGTCTTCTATACTCAAGTAAAAAGGGCCTTGCCAGTCGGCACCATTCTCCACAGAATAATTGTCCCCCCCAAATGGCAACCTATTTCCTATACAGTGAACTACTTTTGACCAGGGCCCAGACACTTGTTAAAAGTAGTGCACTATAAAAGGGAATAGGGTGCCATTTGTGATGCACATACAGTATGTGAGGCAGATCCACCCAGGAGTCATCTCTAGCCAAAGTAAGACCTGCTCTGAATTTCTTCAAAAGCAGCCTGCCTGCCTGCCTGGCCTGTCAGTCTGAAATCTAAGCTGAGTATCAGCCAAGAGATCAGTTCATACCGGATAAGAATGGTTTGATGTAGTGTCGTGATGATCCCTGCTTAAAAACACATGATGGAGAGAGTCACTTTTAGGAAAAGGCCACAAAGCCATAAATGGGATGTGACATAACATAACCCAGGCTGCCTGGGTCAGACTCAGGCGTCTCATTCAAACAGAACTAGATCCAACTTTATACAAACTACAACGTTTAAGGCTTGGTGAAGTCTTCATAAGGCCTTTATAAACAAATTCTTCAGAAGTTGTAGGGTCGTTCCAAGAAGAGTACATTTTGAGTGCCTTTTATATGTTAAGTAGAAATTGTACAGCACCAATATTGAATATAAAAACTGTTATATTAAATGAAGTGCCCTAATTATACCCCATGGAAATTCAATGAATCAAATGATTGAAAATCTATTTACCCAAAACATTTTTGATGACTTTTTAACACATTTTAACACACTTAACGCCAACATTTCTTCAAGTGGTTTCCATCATTGTAAAGCCCTAGTTATGTTCTAGTTTTGACAGCCATTTCTGAATATGATTATTCTACTCTTTTTGGCCATTGTCTGGTGTTTTAGCTGAGCGAGTCGAGCATAACACGTCAACCCTGTTACCCACAGAAATATTTTAACAATGATTATTTTGGGGTGAAGCTTGCATTCAATTGCTACTCCCTGTTGTCACAACACACTTCCATTCTCGCTGACACAAGTGGATTTATGGCTGGTTAAGATGAAAACCTCATGTGCTCATTATGACAGAATTTAAATATTAGGTGAAATGAATTGTTGTTGTTTTTTACCAAAAGTTACACTACCCAAAATGTCCTCTACTCATGGAACGTCCCTGTAGTTCTTTTAAAAGAGGGACCCATAATTATTAAGAGTATTCTAACAACAAATACTGAGATTTAGTCCATGAGAGTGTTGAGGTTAACAGTCCATCCTTTCAGAGGAGAATAACCCTCTTTATATAGTGTTTCATAAGACTCCCCATCTAAATGAAGGCATTAGTTTGTCTCTCTCCCCCTGGGCATGTCATCTGCCTCTACAGGCTTCAGCAGTTGCTGTGGTAGGACAGCTACAGATAACACACACACACACGCGCACACACACACACACACACAGCTGCTGTGGTAGGACAGCGACAGATAACACACACACACACACACACACACACACACAGCTGCTGTGGTAGGACAGCGACAGACAGCCCCCTGATCAGTCTGCCGTTCAGAAGCACATCGCTATCCTGTCTGTGACCTCACTCGCATACTTTGTCCCAAATGGCACCCTATATTGTACACTACTTTTGACCAGGGCTATGGCTGCTGTTTGACAGACACCCATCCACCTACACACTCCTTTCCAATCATGAAATTAGCAGTCCCCAGTACTCTCTCTGGCAGTCTCTTCTTTAGTCTCCCTCCCTTTATAATTTTCCTCCCCATCCATACATGTAGTAGAGGGATACTCTGTGTCACATTGCTCTCGTCTTCCAGCTAAATCTCAAAAGCAGAGGGGTTATTGGTCGTGTTTCTAGGGACATGCAAGTCTGCCCCAGAAAAACATGCTGGGTGCATTAAACCCACACCACCAGATTATGGGCATGCTGTTCTGTCCATTCCAGCTCTCAGAAGTAATTTGGCTCAGTGAGAGAGAGCCAAGGCAGAGTAAGACACTGCCTATACTTAAAACTGTACAGACAGTCACAGCTTCTACCCACCACTGTAGGTTCACTGTGGCTTGGACATACCAAGTGTTTGAATTGGGCCGGTACACACCGGTACCACCACCTCAAAATATTATACTGCTTGAGTAACAGAATCTCTTATAGAATATTGGATCAAATATTGTGAAGTACTGTCACCTAAATATATATACAGTACTGGGCGGGACACAAAGTGAGTACTGGCCTATATTTAAATCCACTTTAAGCACTGGACATAAGAAATACTGATGAATCTTCAGTGGCCTGGGAATGGGGAAAACCTCAATAGCAGTTGATGTCAAATGTACAGACTTTGCAGATCATGGATATTCAGACATGCATGTTGCAGAGCAGACCTTACAAGTATTTCACTTCAGAACATTGAATCCCTACATGAGTCAGTCCAGCTTGAGTAGGTTATACCCATTTTAGTAGACACTTTGAGAGTAAATGTATCAATTGTAATATATGTGTGTCAATAAAGAGTGCGATACCATGCCACTGTTGGTGTGTCTTTCACGCACCAAGTGAAAACAAAGAGAAGCATTTATGAACCGGATGTTGTCTGCTCTGGTGCACCAAGGCTGTCCCCCAAATGGCACCCTATTCCATATTGTGGTGCACCACTTTTGACCAGGACCTATAGAGCTCAGTCTCCAGTCAAAAGTAGTGCTCTTTATTGGGAATAGGATGATATTTGGGACATAGTCCCATGTGACATGTTGAAATATGGGTTGAGAGGCAGACTGGATGCCCATGCTGCCTGCCCCCATGTATAGAAATACCTATGTAATAACATATGTAACAACAAACATTCAGATAATCAGGCTGGCCTATTATATGCAGTAAGTCAATCACAGAGATCCATTGCCAGGGGGAGGAGAAAGCCTTACTGATAGGAATATGCATATAATGACCAATTAGGGTCCCACACTAGTAAATGTTGCCCACATGCAGCCTGGTCTCATACACTAGATGTAACATAGTAAATGTACATCCAGAATACTGAAATTACTATGATATGTTACATTTGGTATGGTTACATAAGACAGCTGGTTCCTTAAGGCAAAAATAAAAGCAGGGTGGTTGGTCAGGGTGGATGGGTGGGCATATAACACTAACGTCTAGCAACCCAAAGGTTATGAGTTTGAATCTCATCACAGACAACTTTAGAATTTTTGCTAATTATGCAACTTTTCAACTACTTTGCAACTACTTAGTGTGTTAGCTAACCCTTCCCCTAACCTTAACCCTTTTAACTAACACTTATTCTAACCCTAACCTTAACCCGTTAGCTAAACCTTTCCCTAACCCTAACCATTTAATCTAACTCCTAAACTTAACCCTAACTCTTAACCCATAGCCTAGTTAATGTTAACTTAACATATCATAATAAATTCCACTTCTTGGGTTTCCGTACTAAATAATACGAAATACGCTGAGACCAGGTTGCAGCGACATGTTATATTTATAGCCTACTTGGCAAACCAAACCAATAAAACATTCAACGTGAACGTCAAAATGTTGAGTCGTGTTTCATTCACCAACGTAAAACATTAATAGGCCTACATTA
Source organism: Thymallus thymallus (assembly GCA_023634145.1). NCBI lineage: Eukaryota > Metazoa > Chordata > Actinopteri > Salmoniformes > Salmonidae > Thymallus > Thymallus thymallus. The sequence continues at coordinate 12,287,866 of CM042383.1, read as the reverse complement.
GGCTATTCTTTTATAATTTACCGTCGACATTCTCTCGGTCGCTGATGTGCTGCAGGTTGCAGCCCGTATCCTCCCTACTCAACTCCGGCTCGGTGTTGTACGACTCCAGCCTCGAATGAGCATTTCTCCGGAGCTTCGGGCTTGAAGACACACAACAAGAGGTCGTGCTCCCCATCTTTCCAATACGTTACAATGTTGCTATTACCTATTGGAAGAAGGATACCGGTAGTTCAAATCGCTACTGAAGCGGGGATGAGAATCAAAGCACCGAGAGTGGAACCGCCGCCGCGACCAGCACATGAATACACTGTCATTGATAAATTCTCTAACGAGATAATAAATAGACACGAAATCTGCGACCAAGCAGAGAAATGTTTCACATTTTACACTGTACACGGTTTGTAGCCAGCCTACCTTCTTCTAAGTAAATTAATTAAGCTTCCACAGTCTGCCAAGCCCACGCATTAAGCACGCCTTTAAACATGACTACTTTTTAAATCAACCATGCCTGATATGGCTGAGACATCGCCGTTTTTATCAGTTGTAAAGGGAATGTAAGCGGAGCTCTACGATACACATAATCGTGAAGGCAACACAGTTGTAGCTTGAAAAGGTTCCGGTTCAAGTGGGTGGTTACAAATGAGCTCAGAACCTCCTGCCGTGATCATATTAGAGACACATATTTCCAGATCACACAGACCCACAAAGAATTCGAAAACAAATCAAACATTGATAAACTCCCATATATTTTAGGCGAAATACCACAGTGTGCAATCACAGCAGCAATATGTGTGGCCCGTCGCCATGACAAAAGGACAACCAATGGAGCACAAACAACATAGTAAATACCACCAATATGTATCTGTTTATTTAATTCAATTCAAAGAGCTTTATTGGCATGGGAAACATATGTTTACAATGCCAAAGCAAGTGATATACTAGTGAAGCAAAAGTGAAATACATAATAAAAAAACACACTCTCAAAAGTTCCAAAGGAATAGAGACATTTCAAATGTCATATTATGGCTATTTACAGTGCAAACGATGTGCAAGTATAAAAGGCAAAATAAACATAAACATTATTTATCTTCCCCCACTATTTGTACTACAAGTATTTGCACATTGCTAAAACACTGCACATAGCTGATATTATAAACTGGGTGGTTCAAGCCCTGAATGCTGATGGGCTGACAGCCGTGGTAAATCAGACCGTATACCATGGGAATGACAAAACATTTATTTTTACTCTAATTACGTTGGTAACCAGTTTATAATAGCAATAAGACACCTTGGGGGTTTGTGGTATATGGCCAATATACCACGGCTAAGGACTTTATCCAGGCACTCCTACATAAGAACAGCCATTAGCCGTGGTATATTGTCCATATACCATACCCCCTCGTACCTTATTGCTTAAATATAATACTTGAAATGTGTGTTTTTTTTTACCTATTTGAGTGCAATGTTTACTGTTAATTTCTAATACCTTTTTTGTTGATGTTGTTAAATTTGTTTCTTCCCACTTTTGTTTATCATTCATTTCACTTGCTTAGGCATTGTAAACATGTGTTTCCCCATGCCAATAAAGCCCCTTTGAATTGAATTGAGAGGGTGAGAGAGTGAGAGTGTTTCTGTGTGTGTGTGTGTGTGTGTGTGTGTGTGTGTGTGTGTGTGTGTGTGTGTGTGTGTGTGTGTGTGTGTGTGTGTGTGCCTTTGTGTCACTACAATATAACAGCAGTAGTATGGAGAACAGATTATGCCAAAAGCCTTATACAGTCTCAAATGGATTGGTGAGGTGAGCATTGAACCACAGAAATCTGTCTTCTAAATCATAAACTCACTGCTATGACGGTCAGGAACTTAAAAACTTAAAAAGTCAAATAAGAACTAATTCTTATTTACAATGACAGTCTACCGGAGAACAGTGGGATAACTGGCTTTAAATAAAAAAAGTGTGAACATAATAGAGAAGTGCAGGTGTTCCCTCATTTACAGACAGAATGCCATTCAGGATGCAAAGGTACAATATCTATTTTAAATTGTGATATAGCTGAACCAGAGATGTTTTATTGTTATGAATGTTACAGCCCCTGTAAGTAGTTTTGGCTCAACTATATTTAAGATATTTAATGTAGTAATGCATTCGGTCCAGAAGAGGTCAGTGTTGATCAACTACCAGTGAAGGGAGTGGCTACAGGACTAGACCAGTGTATAACTACATTATTGGCCGTTGAAGGGCGCCTTGTCCTGATGTGGAAATTTCCACTTAAACCACACAGGATGAACTTCAGGAAGATGTTGCAATGCTGCTAATAAAATATTAAAGATACACCCACCTCCAGTTGTTCAACTTCTCTGTTTTGATAGTTCCTATATGACGGATGCAATCCTCATGTACTAAGCATTTTAGGCAAGCTGATAAATATACAATAGTAGTTGATTTGCCTTATAATATGACAATGAAACCCTTATCTACACTAATACATTCGCTCTTCAAATGAGCATTCTCTGTGTAAGTGAGAGTTGGACATAAATTCTGAGAGAATCTATCCACATATAGTCCTCTTAAAAATAACCTATCTACAGTAAGTCCTCTTTAAAGTGAACTCTGTGGTAAAAATAAAAACGAAAGGACTCAGTTCTCTTTGTATTCACACTGCCCTTTCCTTAGAATAAGGACTCTTTTACCAGTTCAGTTCACCTATTTTGTGGTCCGGGTTCTCTTTGCATTCACATTGCTATGTTTAGGAAGGAACCAATATCTTTTTCCAACATTCACTCAATGCACTCTGGGTTTTTACAAAGTGCAGGATAAGCCATTTCATCAGAACTTGTTATCAGACAGCTATACTATATATACCTACTTACATTTTGGAAGCGAATAGATTGCATTTTGTTAAAATATGACATAATAATTGTCATCAGAATATACTATTAACATGTAAATATTATTGGTATCAGAATAAATAGCAAAGAATTATGCTGTAATTGAAAATTGTACACCCTAGAACACCCTAGAATAGATTTTGTACCCATTGTTGTGATTCTCACGAAATACACTATATATACAAAAGTATGTGGGCACCCCTTCAAATTAGTGAATTCCGCTATTTCAGCCACACTCGTTGCTGACAGGTGTATAAAATCAAGCACACAGTCACGCAATCTCCATACATTGGCAGTAGAATGGCTTTACTGAAGAGCTCAGTGACTTTCAATGTGGCACTGTCATAGGATACCACTTCTCCAACAAGTCAGTTTGTCAAATTTCTGCCCTGCAAGAGCTGCCCCGCTCAACTGTAAGTGCTGTTATTGTGAAGGGGTAGGCCGCAAAGTGGTAGGCCACACAAGCTCACAGAATGGGACCGCAGAGTGCTGAAGTGCGTAAAAATGAGGACTCTTTTATTTATCGTGTTTGTTTGTTCAGTAGTTTGACATCTGTGTTTTTGTTATACATAGTATTTAAATTATTACATAGTATAATAAATATGTCAAACAACTATCCCTGCGCTGCGCATTGGTCTATGTATGCACCCTCTCGTGACATATATTAAGCATACCAGACGGCACAATTGTATTTTCTTTTTTTTATTATTCACGGATAGCCAGGGGAACACTCCAACACTCAGACATAATTTACAAACAAAGCATGTGTGTTTAGTGTGTCCTCCAGATCAGAGGCAGTAGGGATGACCAGGGATGTTCTATTGATACGTGCATGAATTGGACCATTTTCCTGTCCTGCTAAGCATTGGGTGTCAGGGAAAATGTATAGAGTACAAATGACTTAAGTAGTACTTTAAAGTATTTTTACTTAAGTACTTTACACCACTGGATGAATCACGTGTCACCATCTGGCAGACGAATCTCGGTTTGGAGGATGCCAGGAGAATGCTACCAGCCCCAGTGCATAGGGCTTGTTTTCATGGTTCGGTATAGGCCCCTCAGTTCCAGTGAAGGGAAATCTTAACGCTACAGCATACAATGACATTCTAGACGATTCTGTACTTCCAACTTTGTGGCAAGTTTGGGGAAGGTTCTTTCCTGTTTCAGCATGACAATGCCCCCGTGCACAAAGCGACATCTATACAAAAATGGTTTGTCGAGATCAGTGTGGAAGAACTTGATTGGTCTGCACAGAGCCCTGACCTCAACCCCAACGAACACCTTTGGGATGAATTAGAACACAGAGCCAGCTCTAGTTGCCCAACATCAGTGCCCGACCTCATTAATGCTCTTGTGGCTGAATGGAAGCAAGTACCCACAGCAATGTTCCAACATCTAGTGGAAATCCCTCCCAGAAGAGTGTAAGCTGTTATAGCACCATCTCCATATTAATGCCCATGATATTGAAATGAGATGTTTGACGAGCAGGTGTCCATGTAGTGTATGTTGTCTTCCAAAACTATTTAAACCCCACAAGCGAATAAACAGCTGATGAAGCTCTCTATAGATCACATATTGGAAAACATAATCAGAACAAAAAACTTCATTTCTGTGCACCCTTGACAATTGCTAATCAATATCCAAAAACAGCACACATACTTTTCTGCGAACCTGTACATCATCATCTTCTCTCTTGTGGCACCAATGTAAGGGGTTATGTCAGGGGAAACAGTGTTGCAGTAGTCTAGTGTGTGCTGCAGGAATAATGACAAGCGAACCTGGGGAGCTTTGTGTTTACATTGCCCTAAAAAAGGATTTAAAGCGAACCGAACTCAGACCACCTCTTGAAATGGTCAGTTCGGTTCGCTTCGGAAGCTCTTTCGATGGGTCTTAGTTCCTTTCTAGTGTTCACACTGGACAAAGAAATAAGCGAAACCGCACTGAGTTCACAGAAATTTGCTGAAAGGGACCAAGTGTGGAAACACCCTAACACATTGTACTAGATAGGTGCTCGTACATTGTGGTGACAACACAGAATATAGTGGAGGGTCAAAGATTGGTTTCAACCCATCCACTCTGTTTCAACCCATCCACTCTGCAGTATCGACAGTATCAACAGACCTGAAAAGGAGAGAGAATGATGCCCTACACTTCCACATTAATACTTTCAGAGAAATTAGAAATAACAAAATAAACTTGAGGTCAGTTAGTAGAGCAGTAACAAGGTATAAAACAGTATGGTTTCCTAGCTATACTAAGCAGTAAACTGTTATTGTACTTGAGATAAAGTCTGTGTGATATAATGATATAACAGCGATATTTCTTGGGGACTCTAGTGGAGAAAATCGATTTCTTACAGTGCATTCGGAAAGTATTCAGACCCCTTGACCTTTTCCACATTTTGTTACGTTACATTAAATGAAATGAAAAAAATGAAATAATACATTTAGAAAAGTATTCAGACCCTTTACTCAGCACTTTGTTGAAGCACCTTTAGCAGCGATTACAGCCTTGAGTCTTGTTGGTTATGACGCTACAAGCCTGGCACACCTGTATTTTGGACATTTCTCCCATTCTTCTCTGCAGATCATATCAAGCTCTGTCAGGTTGGATGGGTAGCGTCACTGCACTGCTATTTTCAGGTCTCTCCAGAGATGTTTGATTGGGTTCAAGTCCAGGCTCTGGCTGGGCCACTCAAGGACATTCAGAGACTTGTCCTGAAGCCACTCCTGCGTTGTCATGGCTGGGTGCTTAGGGTCGTTGTCCTGATGGAAGGTGAACCTTCGCCCCAGTCTGAGGTCCTACGGGTTCTGGAGCAGGTTTTCATCAAGGATCTCTCTAGTCCCCCAGTCCCTGCCGCTGAAGAATTTCCCCACAGCATGATGCTGCCACCACCATGCTTCACCGTAGGGATGGTGACATTTTTCCTCTAGACGTGACGCTTGGCATTCAGGCCAAAGAGTTTAATCTTGGTTTCATCAGACCAGATAATCTTGTTTCTCATGGTTTTAGTCCTTTAGGTGCCTTTTGGCAAACTCTAAGCAGCCTGTCATGTGCCTTTTACTGAGGGGTGTCTTCTGTCTGGTCACTCTACCACAATGCCCTGATTGGTGGAGTGCTGCAGAGACGGTTGTCCTTCTGGAAGGTTATCCCATCTCCACAGAGAAACTCTGGAGCTCTGTCGCAGTGACCATCAGGTTCTTGGTCACCTCCCTGACCAAGGCCCTTCTCCCCCAATTATTCAATTTGGTCGGTTGGCCAGCTCTAGGAAGAGTCTTGGTCGTTACAAACGTATTCCATTTAAGAATGATGGAGGCCACTGTGATCTTGGGGACCTTCAATGCTTCAGAAATGTTTTGGTACCCTTCCCCAGATCTGTGCCTCGACACAATCCTATATAGACAGGTGTGTGCCTTTCCAAATCATGTCCAATCAATTGAATTTACCACAGGTGGACTCCAATCAAGTTGTAGAAACATCTCAAGGATGATCAATGGAAACAGGATGCACCTGAACTCAATAGCAAAGGGTCTGAATACTTATGTAAATACATTTCTAAAAATCAGTTTTCACTTTGTCATTATGGGGTATTGTGTGTAGATTGAAGAAGATTGTTTTTTATTTTATCCATTTTAGAATAAGGCTGTAACGTAACAACATTTGGAAAACGTCAAGGGGTCTGAATACTTTCTGAATGCACTGTGTAGGCATCATTTTTGGGTCAAACAAATTGTACTTTGAAAACAATGTCAAAGTAAGGTTATTTTCCCTAAGCAACACCAAGCCTGGTGTAACATACTTCTGTTGTCTGCTGAGTAGTCTGTTGTGGAATGTTGTGAATTATATGCTGATTAGTATTTATGTTCATTCTTGTGTTTGTTATTTCAGAGGTGAGCCCAAATGCATTGCGTAGTACGGACTTCAGTCCATATAGTGTGTAGTTTCTGATTATAAGGATTAATCGAACAAATAATTTTACTGTAATTTATACTTTGGTATGGACATTTTATTAGAAATAGTCAATTTTTTTAATGTTCAATACACATGAGCTGAACAACTGGTTTTAAGAGCTAAACTGTTTGACATACATTTCAATTCTGAGATCAAATGCATTTTACATATCACCTGAATTGTATAACCACTGGCCTGACAACAAACGTACAAAGATCATATACCTGTAAACAGAAAGATCAGGAAATTCAAAGCAAGCGATAGGCTGCAAAATCACTGCAAGCAGAACTGGTGTGAAGAAAGAGAAAAATTAAGCTGCATTATCACCATAGTCAAGTCTGGGCTCTCATTGGCAATACCTTTAAAACAGATCACTCATGAGCTCTATTGTTACATCCCAAATGGCACACTATTCTCTATTTAGTGCACTACTTTGGACCTGAGTTATATGGGCTCAGGTCAAAAGTAGTGCACTAGAAAGGGAATGATTTATTATCAACTAATTCACATAAAACGTTTATAACGAGTCTCAAAATACCCAAACATCAGCTTATCAGCACTTTCTGTGCTTTTTTAACATGCATACAGTACACTGGCACAGCACAGCACTGTTCCAAGACAGACAAAAGGGACAATTATTGGTGAGTGAAAATCAAATGTACACTTTTGAGTGGTAAAGCAGTAGTAATTTCAACATGGTCTTGGTGAGATAAGATTTCTCCAATGGCTAGAAATATATAATTATTTAATATACACTCTTCCGAGGGGCACGCCATGTTAATTTCATATTTTAAATTGAACTGTGTTGTTTGAAAAGAGACCATCAAGTGAAAGGCGTATAGTCACATCCTTGACACTGGGTCTTACACATTGATTCAGGTAACACATTAAGTCATTAGACAACTCCGACTTATACTCAAATGGCAGAATTTCAAAACTTGAATGATTTTCGGAAAGTTTATTTACTCATCCCACTTTGTCCTGAAAGAAGAGGTCAATCTGATTTTACAAAGGAATGTGGACAACAGCCAAGGTGAGCAGAGAAGCATAGTAATATAAAAAGAATTAGCTAGCAGTGATAAGTAAAGATATGTAGGTTTAGCCTGGTCCCAGATCTGTTTGTGCTCTTGCCAACTCAATTGCTTTCATTGTCAAGCCAAACACGACAAAGAGTAACAAGGAGTTTGCATGACAGCACAAACAGACTGAAACTCGGGCTAAGGTAGGTTGGCTTGCTGGTTAGTCTGCGTGCACTTAATGTGAACTTGCTGGCTGATAGTGAGGCTCTTTCGCAGTTTCTGCTTCTCCAATGCGTTGAGCCAGTGGTGGTGAGCGGTGTGCCTTCAGGAAGCATATCTACTTCCTCTTCATCTGCCTCTGCCTCAGCAGGCGGGCTTCTCATTGGCTGCCTCCCTGCAAACAGCAGAAGCAAACACTGCTGGGGGACACTTGTGTATTCACATACAAGCGCATGAGTGAGGACAGACAGGGGTCCTGTCCGAAGCAGCACTGGACTTCAGCCCGGACAGCACAAGCCTATGGCCGCCTAACAACCTCCGGTGCAGCATCAAAGTGACTTGGCCCGAACAAGCAGAGTAGACGAGAAACAAAGACAGTGAAAGTAGTTTTTGTCCCATAGTCTTTTTTTAACAGCAGTCAATCTGTAAACTCTCTCTCCTGGCACAAGGCTGAGTGCAGCTACTCAGCTACTCATTCTTGCGGCAGTAAATATCCTTTAATGTTTTGAGTTCCTCAATGAGGGTCTTGTTTTGGTTCTCCAGCACGGCCACACGGTTCTCCAGACACTTGACATACTCTTTCTTTTTCTTGCGGCACTCCCGTGCAGCCTCCCTAGAGAAGACAGAGGAAAAAAAGACGGTCAGTGGGAGAAATCCCAGCTCTAAGCACCAATCAAAAACACTTTAGAGACTTCCCATAACATCCACTCAACCTTTATAGATAATAAATGATCAAAGGGGTGCTTTAAAAATCTACAGGAAACTGAGAATGAATGATTTCAAAATCTGTTCCCCTTTTGAAGTTGTTGGCCAAATTCAGAGCTCAAAAGGCGCCGAACCCCCTATATAGTGCACTACTTTTGATCAGGGCCTCTGGGCAAAAATAGTGCATTGTAAAGGGAACAGGGTGCCATTTCCAGACGCAACCTGTGTCTGTCTCACCTGTTCTTCATGAGGCGGACCTCCCTCTTGCGTGTGACCTCCTCAGTGTGCACCGGGGGATTGTGCATGGACAGGGAGCCCGGGGAGGCAGCCATCACCAGGCCCTGGGGCAGGCCCGACGAGGTGGGCGAACACAGCTGGTATGCTGGCATATCTCCAGTGGCAGCTAGGCGACACAGACAGAACATCAGGGTTAGTTTTAATGGTTCTTCTTTCAACCAAGTTCATCACTTGCACAGACACACAGGACATCAGAATTAGAAGGGATTTATTCAAGCAAGGTGGTCACTGGAGAACAAAGTTTCACTTGCATTGACCACCTACCTGCATTTAGCTCACCGTGGCAAAAGCCAAGTGCTGTATTTTAATACCCCAAACTGATTTCTCATCTTCTATCTACTTAGAGGATAAGCAACCATAAATTAGATATAAACGCTGAACACAAATCATGTAGAAGGGTCCATTTAACTACAAACAAACCCACTTGTTTACTGCTTTTTCTGTTAAACCAGACAGTGAATTAAGCCAACCAAACCTAATTTAAATTATGTTATTTTTCTACAGCCAGATTTAAGATCACAGCACAGCTGCCAAATTAGGGAGAGCCTAAGCACAGATCTAGCTTTTGTATGGTTTGAGTACACACATGAAAAAATACTACAGTTTACTATAGAATACTACAGTACTTACTAATGAATAGTATACTATATTAGTAGAATGTTAGTACTACAACTACCTCCTTGATATGTCTTTGTCAGACAATTATGTTAAGACTGGTTAATGGGTATATAACTGCCATCAAAGTGAGAGAGAAAAGACAGTATCACTGGTTGTATAACCTATGTTTCAGCCTACATTATTGATTCATTCATTTTTGGGTCAAACAAATTGTACTCAAACAAATGTGTACTTGTCAAAGTACACAAACGATGTCAAAGTAAAAATAAGTCCCAGAGGGTGCCAGGGGGTAGTCTAGTGGTAGTGCTGCCGCCCCCAGACCACATACGCCCCTCGACAACTACCGGTCAATAAAATAAAACTAGAAAAAAACAACAGAGGAGAGCATATGAAAGAGTTAAATACACGTATTTCCAATGTGCTCCTTGGTGTAGGAATGTGGTTCTGATCTGACCGCTGCTATGTTGATAAATGCCTCTCCAATGTATTTTAATACTACAGGAGAAACTTATCATCTTTACCAGTCTAAGGCACTGCTAGAGGCATCAACACAGACCCTGGTTCGTTCCCAGGCTTTGTCACAACCGGCCGTGATCGGGAGTCCCATATGGCGGCGCACAATTGGCCCAGCGACGTCCGGGTTGGGACTCCCGATCACGGCCGAGGGCGTAGGCCGTCATTGTAAATAATTTGTTCTTAACTGACTTGCCAAGTTAAATAAAGGTTAAATGTGATCTTATGTATTGTGTTTGCTGAATGTGCAACATTTTCCAGCAATCAATATTGCATTTTAGAATATTGGGGACCAAGTTAAATAAAGGTTAAATATGTCAACTATATATTCACAACAAAATAAAAGCCCAAATGCCACCACTGCACTTGTGTTTTAACACATGAGTGAGCAAGTAACAGCTTGCCGATCTGAAGGGATAAACGAGGCTGACCTCTTCGTTATCTTGAGTGGATGACTAAGCTGGTAGCGCTGAAGCTGTGATCACTGCTCTCTCACTGCTCCAACAGAGGGCTCTGTTCTGTCTGGAATCACAGTATGACTCCCGGCTGACGTCAATGTGAGTTTCACTCGACAGTTAGCATTCTCGTTTCCCTGGCCCTATCTGGTTCCAGGAAACCGGAGTGACGTCAACGCCCCCCCCCCCTCCCCCTCCTCTCCCTGGCTGCTCCAGAGAAGCGTTCTGTTTGAGCGTTTCAGGGGGCACGCAGGCAGACAGACAGGAACTGGGTTGAGCAAGCTAACTAAACATTTACTGCCATGTTCGGTCAATATAATGTCTAGCTATTCACTATAAGAAAGTTGAATGGTAATTATACAGTACCCTTGTTACATTTTCAAGTCTCAGAGAGAGAGAACCGTGGGCAGGATGCCTCTGTAGTAGCTGTCTATTAACCTCAATTAGTTAGTCAGTGCACGTCATTCAGTTCGCTATTGGTTTCCTCTGCTCTCTTAAAAATACAGTATCTTAACTTAATAACTATGGTAGACTGCACACACTTTTGAATAAATTCTAAAAGTTCTGTAAAGACACATTACCAACCAAACTTGAAAGTAATTCCTCATAAAAAACATGTAAAAAAAAAAATGTATTCAGCCCTCTAAATACAGAAACAATGCAGGTACATTGTCTATCACTGCCAGCATAATACATTTAACTTGCTATAAAAAATACAAGTCTGAGAAACACAGAAAGGAAAACGAACTAAAAGATAGTTACATACCTGATTCAGTCTCATCTCCAGTAACAGCCATATATTCTACTCTCTAACAATACAGGATCCACGGAATCACACACTTTCTCTCTCTTTATCTATCTGACTGTGTGTCTCTCACTGTGTGTCTCTCTCTCTGCCTGCTCTCTACATGGAGTGGTCACCCATCAACTTTGCACAAAATTACAATTAAGGACACTGACATCACAATGACATCACTGGCCCTGCTGAAGTCAATAAGACATTCTGCCTCTAGGCCCCTCCCCCCGCTCTGCTCCCGGATCAAATGCTAAAGTGGAGCAACACAATGCAGCAAGATAGCGGAGGGAGAGGGAGGGAGGGCTAGCTGGATATTTTTAGAGCCTATGACGCAACTAGGCGACGTAGAACAAAGAAGAGGATATTGTGCCTAAGTGGCAGCAGCTGTACTAATGTGAGCACCCTGACTGGGAATTCACTTTTACTACTTGTTATTATTATATTATTTTCATTTGTTTCTCTGGATAATAAGGTCAATAAGTTCAGCCTAATAAAGAAATAGCCTAACAGAGATAATATAAAGCGGGAAATGTTTAAGTTATTGGATTGATAAAAATAAGGACATTTTACCGAAAAAGGGAAAAAAGGCTACATTACTCTAACACCATTCAAATGCATTCTACTGTTACATCCTAACACTGGTTCCATAGTAACATTACAGGGTCAACCAGCCATACTTGACACTTGGTCAAGCTACAGCCATTTCAAGAGCTTCCTTTTGTTCATTTATCACTTTTCCCTACATAGTGCACTACGTTTGACTAGTGTCAAAATTGAGCTCATTTAGGTACAGTTGATCCTACCTTGTATCACCACCTGGCCACCTTGTACAGAGAAGAAATGCTGTCCGGAGTCCCCTGCCTGGGTTGCGTACTGCAGGATCTGGGGGGTAGCAGAGTTGGACATGGCCAGAGTTTGTACGCCCTGCAGACCCTCACTGCCTGGGCTGGCTATCTGGATGGCTCCCCCCTGGGTGATGGCAACTGAGGAGGGACACACGTTTTTAGAAGTAATGGGTTACTCAGAGGTATATTGTGGATGTTTGTGTGAATCTCACTTTGTCTTAAAATGGTGTGTGCATTTCTGACCACTGCTATTGCTACAAATAGCATTTTGATCTGTTAGATTAGGTGTTTTTCTTGAAATATAGGAAAGTACTGTACTTTATGAAAGGTAAGGTCACTGGATTATTGATGCACAACCGTAAACTGTAGAATTTGGCCTTCACAATGAACCCTCCACTTAAGATCTCTTACATAATAAACACAAACCGGATATATAGATGAATGTCAGGGTTCTCCCCAGGATCTTTTCAGAAGGTGATGCTGCAGAGTACGGCATGGGCGAGATCAGTGTCCCCCTTTAGACTCAGACATTTTGGAACTTTTTAAACACCTGTAACTACCATTTCCTGCATTTCCATTTTAATTTTTCTTTATTTTTACTATTTTCTACATTGTGGAATAATAGTGAAGACATCAAAACTATGAAATAACACATATGGAATCATGTAGTAACCAAAAAAGTGTTAAACAAATCCAAATATATTTTAGATTTTAGATTCTTCAAAGTAGCCACCCTTTGCCTTGATGACAGCTTTGCACACTCTTGCCATTCTCTCAACCAGCTTCATGAGGAATGTTTTTCCAACCGTCTTGAAGGAGTTCCCACATATGCTGAGCACCTGTTGGATGCTTTTCCTTCACTCTGCGGTTCAACTCATCCCAAACCATCTCAATTGGGTTGAGGTCGGGTGATTGCGGAGGCCAGGTCATCTGATGCAGCACTCCACTTGGTCAAATAGCCCTTACACAGCCTGGGGGTGTGTTTTGGGTCATTGTCCTGTTGAAAAACAAATGATAGTCCCACTAAGAGCAAACCAGATGTGATGGCGTGTCGCTGTGGTAGCCATGCTGGTTAATTGTCACCAGCAAAGCACCCCCACATCTCCTCCATGCTTAACGGTGAGAACCACACATGTGGAGATCATCCGCTCACCTACTCTGCGTCTCACAAAGACACGGCAGTTGGAACCATAAATCTCAAATTTGGACTCAGCCGACCAAAGAAAATATTTCCACCAGTCTAATGTCCATTGCTTGTGTTTCTTGGCCAAGCAAGTCTCTTCTTCTTATTGGTTTCCTTTAGTAGTGGTTGCTTTGCAGCAACTAGACCATGAAGGCCTGATTCACACAGTCTCCTCTGAACAGTTGATGTTGAGATGTATCTGTTACTTGAACTCTGTGAAGTTTGCAAACATTTCTAAAAAACAGTTTTTGCTTTGTCATTATGCGGTAAAAAACGATTTAATACATTTTAGAATAAGGCTGTAACGTAACAAAATGTTGAAAAAGTCAAGGGGGTCTGAATACTTTCCCGAAACTTCTCAAGGACGATCAATGGAAACAAGATGCACCTGAGATCAATTTCGAGTCTCATAGCAAAGGAAATGGTTTTATTTAATCCATTTTAGAATAATGCTGTAAGGTAACAAAATGTGGAAAAAGTCAAGGGGTCTGAATACTTTCCGAAGGCACTGTATATTATATATATTTTTATTTTTTAATTACAACATGGCCCAGCCAATCTACAAGGAAGCGCAGCACCACTCTTACTAGTACTGCATGGGTCAGCCATTTGTTCACCCGCAATTGCTAATAACCCATCTGCAACCACCTGACTATACTGTATGTGATAAAGTGAAAATCTGAGGCCCGCCCCGACCCTACCCCGCTGATATAGAAAATGCGCTGTAGGATACAGTCAGAGATGCGGAACGACTGTTTTCCAGGGGGTGCAGGGTAATTCTTTGCTTGATTTAGATATGTTTCTGCTTATATTTTCAGACATTTTGGTAGGCTGTTTGTTAGTCAACTTGTCTATAATTAGCTACATGCAGCTTCCCTTCTGTCATTGTATGTTGTCCTAGAAGACTAAATAAGCCCTTTCTCACCAGAATAATGTCATACATCGATAGAATAAATGCTTCAAACTAGTTGACATCGGTAAAGTTCTCTGTGATCTCTGCAGGGGAGAAAATGCAATAACACAACAAACGATTTTTGTGCTAAATTTCCAAATGACATCAGTTTGACTGGTTATAAGTAAATAGAAGCCTGTGAAAACAACATGCTTCTGATAACATTTCAATGTGGCTATGATGCATATTTTATGTGGTTGAAATACTACCAGCTTTTATGATGCTGATAAAGCACCTCTACAGACGGTATATAACTGAGCATTCGCATTCTCTCAAGATGCTGAAAGTCAACATTTAGCCTCCATTTGGTTTATAATTTTACTGCAAGAAATACTTAACTTCTGGAGGAGTTAATATTAAGACTATGTGAGAGGTTATAGACCTATAGTCAGTGTCCAGATTTCAGTTTCCATTTCTCCCATCTGAACAGCAGGCTACAGTTCCCTTGAAGTGCCATAAGCCTATTTGAAGTCCCTGTCTTGTGACTGTTGAATTTGTATAGTGCCTCACAATCATCACACATAACATCACCCTCTTTCACCACCTCACCAAGTCCTTCCTAAACATAACTTTTCTCTCCCTCCCTTCTCTTTATTTTCAACTCTTCATTTAGCAGCTTTTCTCTTATTGAATTAAATGTCAATATTGTCCTCTTTGCCTCTTTGGATCAACGTTAACTTTTTCTGCAACGATAACGTTTTCTGCCCATTCCTAAAGGTATTTGGCGATAGGCATGTAGGCTATTTGGCACGTGTACAGTTAAGCCCTAAAGTTTAAGCTGACGCACTAATGCCAAAGAGCCTAAAATAATGAAAGAAAAACCTTATACTATAAACCTTATTTTCACTTTATTCCTGCCGCCCATCACCCACCCTTCATCCACACAATATTTAATGACCCTTAACCGGCCCACTCATAACCCGGGCACTGCGGGTAATGAGTCAACCCGCACACTAACTCTTACATTGTTTGGGGAGAACCCTTAGTGCCGCAATAGTGAGTGCACGTCAACATTTTGACCATAGTTGCGTCCCAACTATGGCAACATATTCCCTTCATAGTGCACTACTTTTGACCAAAGCCTAATGAAACTCACTGTATTGGCCGCTGCTGGTCTGATAGATTGAAGTTGGCACTTGAGCTGAAGGGACACCGGAGGGTGGATCCTCATCTTCAGCTTTCTCCTCCTCAATTCTCGGAATTGAGGAGGAATCTGATGATAGTTCATTGAGGATTTTTCTGAAGGAAAGAGGAAAGAACTTAATAAACTACTCCGCTTGGATTGCTTTGAAATATCAGTCGACTGTTTATCAAATTACATCTTGTTCCCTTTATAGTGCACTACTTTTAACCAGGGCCCATAGGTCTCTGGTCAAACGTAGTGCACTATATAGGGAATAAGGTGTCCTTTGGGGGGCAAAGAATGATTTCATATTTTTCAATGTTTTTATGTCTGCCAACCGATAAGACGGGCGTCTTGAGAGAATCTCTCTTCTTTTCTGTGTGTCTGTGACTGCTGACTCCCCATCTTCAAGCCCAGCTATGGAGGTTATCTGGAGCAAAGAAAACACTATGAAGTCTGAAAGTAATGCATAGATATGATCCCTGTGTAGGGTCACCTCCCTCCATTTAAAATACCTTACTGAATACTGAAAGATCAATTCTGTTATTTAAATAAGAAAGGAAAACTAGAGTGTCATCAGCAGTCTTAGAGACAGTCAGACACAATACAACATCCTGTGTACATGAAGTTTAAAATGTGTGCTTTTGCTCATTTCAATGCTGGCATTGACAAGCTAAGCATGTTTGGCATGACAAAGAGTGACAAGAATTTGGCATGATGGAACAAACAGACTGGCACTCAGGCTAGGAAACTATAGCTACAAGTACGCAAAACCATTATTTTGTTTTTCTATGGGGAAAAATAACTACTCAGTAAAATAACACAATGCAGGTTTGACTGAATTTAGCCAAGAATACTCGAGTGACTTGAGACCGTATCCCAAATTTTCCCAATATAGAGCACTGGTAAAAAGTAGTGCACTATATAGGAATAGGGTGCCAGGGAAGGGATCGAGGGCATAGGGAAGGGATCGAGCTCTATTAGCTACCTGTACATTCTGCATCTGTGGTGACTGGATGACAGAGGCCTGAGGAGCCTGGATGACACCCTGAACATGAACTGTCTGCCCACCAGGCAACTGCACCACTGTCATGCCAGCAGAGTCTCCTGTTCCTGAAACCTAGAGGAAGACAAGCAATGTTCAATCGTTTTACAAGCATTTTAAACCATATTTGAGAAATATTTTAGGAAAGTAAACTCTATCATCAGTACATCTAAACTAGCTTGAGTGCCAGTCTGTTTGTGCCATCATGCAAACGCCTTGTCATTTATTGTCATGTTTGCATTGACAATGAGCAAAAACACAAACTGATCTGGGACCAGGCTATTTAGAAACCTGATACACCTCTGAATTATAAGAATGATGATGAGCGACAGTGGCCACAACACACACTTCACAGGGTAGCTACCTGAGTGAGTACTGCAGTGGGTGAGTTGGATTCACTCTGACTTGGTTCTTCATCAGACAGAGAGTCACTAAAACTTCCGTCCTGCTTTGACGACGCAACCGCTGTGTCCATGGTCATCGGACTGGAAATGTCAGGAAATGAGGCTAAGCACAATTAAAGTCTACTTAGCTAGATTAGATTAAAATAAATGAAGTTCCCTTAGAGAATTAAAGTTATTTTAAGTTTAAGAATATATCAAAATACAGTGCCCCCCCGTAATCGTTTTTTGTCTCTGTACTCCAGCACTTTGGATTTGAAATGATACAATGACTATGAGGTTAAAGTGCAGACTGTCAGGGGGTATTTTCATCCATTAACCATTAAGAAATTACAGCACTTTTTGTACATAGCAGTTTTTATACATAGTACCAACATTTTAGGAGACCAAATGTATTGGGGGAGATTCACTATTATGTGTATTAAAGTTTAGTATTGGGTCCCATATTCCTAGCACGCAATAACTACATCAAGCGTGTGACTCTACACACTTGTAGGATTCATTTGCTGTTTGTTATGGTGGTGTTTCACATTATTTTGAGCCCAATATAAATTAACGGTAAATAATGTATTGTGTAATTTTGGAGTCACTTTTATTGTAAATAAGAACAGAATAGGTTTCTAAACACTTCTACATTCATGTGGATGCTACTATGATTACGTGTAGTCCTGAATGAATCGTGAATAATGAGTGAGAAAGTTATAGACACAAATATCATGCCCCCCAAAAATGCTAACCTCCCATTATAGTAATGATGAGAGGTTAGCATGTCTTGGAGTGATATGTGTGCCTGTAACTTTCTCACTCTTTGCTTGTTGGAGATCATATGCCACAGAGGAGGCTGGTGAGAGAAGCTATAGGAGGACAGGCTCATTGAAATGACTGGAATGGCCTCAATGGAAAGGAGTCAAACATGTGGTTTCCATTTGTTTGATACCTTCCATTGTTTCCATTCCAGACATTACACTGAGCCATCCACTCCAACCAAAACGTTGATGTGATTGTGAATCAAATTAATGTATTCAATGCAATAAAGTGTTAAAAGTGATAGTTGCTATTGATTGGACCTTGGTTAATATTTTCACTTAATCCCCCCGCCCATAAAGCGGACAGCCGCTTTTCTGAATTCGAAAGGGGAGGAGTCTAGTTTCGAAGCTGTCTGAAATTGTTAGTTTGTACATGTGGCGAGGTTGTTACATTAGAAACGTTCGGCTACATTTGTAGCCATATTCAGCACCTACAGAAGATACCCCGGGTACATTAACAGGGATTGCTGACTACCACCATTTATCTTCTTCAGTAGCTGGCTAGCTTTCCAAAAAGAGAACGCTAATGGAGTAGCGTCGTTTAGCTATGCAGCTGTTCGAGAGAGAAGTTGCGACTCGCACCGAAAAGCATAAAGGGTGGTAACGTTAGCTTTAGCTAATGGAACTAGCAGCTAGCTAGAAGCAGGCAGTTACCTTTAAAAAAAGTAATAATATACGTTCGTTGTTTGGCAAGCCAAGTATACATCGGTCTAACAAGCCAAAAAACCGGTTCCATTCGTGTCTGTGCAAGTTGTTCAGCTGGCTAGCAAGCAGGAAGTAGATTCGACTGCGAATCGAAAGTTTCTCCGTATGTCATTGTAAACGGTGAACTTTGTCTTGTCTCCTTTTTTTCCTGGCCTTGTCCCAGGAGTAGGCTACTGTGTAATAACTTACCAAAGTTATACGTTACGTAGTCAGACTCGTCACTAATTATGGTAGGAGTGGATGGCTCGAGCCACGTAGTCCCCACGTCAGTCCTGATGATGCAGTGCTAAAATGTCTACCAAGCACTCGTCCTCTCCAACTGAACACTACAGAAAAATCAACACGTGGGAGGAGCTTCACATATTACTGTGCTCTGCTACTGTAGGTAGACAGAGGGCAAACTTTCTGTTCATCTTTATGACTAAAGTTAGACAGGAATGCACTGAATAAACTAATAATAATCGTATAATGAACATTTGATACTGTACATTAGTACCAATGCATTAAGTGAACAATAGTATAATAGTGTTTAGGTCTACTCTTTGAACTTTAAAGTTATCCTAAATATTGTCAAATTTTCCTTCTATCCCATGTGCACAGTGAACACTTAACATTGTTGCATTGTTCGTATTTTTTTCTGATCTAGTTGTAAATTGTAATGCAGGCCAAGAGTTGCCTGGCTACTCAGTTAAAGCCTACAGTATTTCAATGTTATCTGTATGTGCCATCTTGTGGTTGCAAATGGGAAAGCAACTCTGGTTTGAAATGTATCAATTTTTTTATTGAATTAAACTTTATTTCGACAGGGTCTCTCGAAAGGTCTCTTTCTCAGATGAACATCAATATACACATCAATACAATTAAAGAAAAACAATAATAGAAAACAAACACATTATTTCAAGTTTGAGCTCAGCAGAACTGAAATTTGCCCAGTGCTGAAAAAATGTAGAGAACATTGCCTATGGCTATGTTCCAAATGGCACCCTATTTCCTATATAGTGCACTACTTTTGACCAGAGTTCATATGTTACCCACCCATTTCTGTGGAAAGACACTTTCTGGGAAGGGATTATCATTGGCCCCTGAGGGCCACCATATGGTGGTATTTATGACAGGTGAGGTCATACTGTTCCTACACAAAGCCAGCTAATGTTAAAGAACAAAGCTGTTACAGTTCTGCCCTAATGTTGATGTGTGTATGTGCATCACAGAGCTTGTTTTGTGTTGGAGGGAGGGCATTGGCTTTCCAAACCACAGTTGCACAATTCCTAAATAAAACACTGACCATAGCTTGGCTTCTGTCCCCTACTCCACCTTTACCACTCCCTTCCTGTCTGGGGAGATGGACCTTGGATGCATCCTAGATGGCACCCTATTCCCTATATAGTGCACTACTTTTGACCAGAGGCCTATAGGTCCTGGTTAAAATGAGTGCACTATATAAGGAATAGGGTGCTATTTGGGATGCATTTATGGCGGGCAGTGTCCAGATGGTGAGCCACCAGCAACAGCAGGGGGACAACAGGGGGTACAAAGAGCGACAGCAGGGGGTAACACAACCCTCAATGGACAGCTCTTATTAGGAAATGAAGGTGAAGGAATATATTCAACAGTTTACATGATTTAACATTACATTTACATTTTAGTAATTTAGCCGATTGTCTTATACAGAGCAATTTACAGTCAAGGAAAAACAACCACTTTTCACAGTTATTACAAGTAGACCTTACTCAAAATATAATCTATCAACAGAATCAGTGCCAGGAAAGTTGTCCTCATCCTGGCCTCATTGACACTATTCTTTCTTAATCTGGTTCCGGCAAAAGGCAAGTGGTCTCAGTACATTGTTTGTTGCACTGTCATCTCACTGAGTCTACCTCTACACAAAAGAAAATGTAGCTTGTGAAAGTAAAACAGTAACAAAACTCTCACAGGAATTACCTGTTTTAAATTTTACCCATAGACACCATTAAAAATACTTCAAATGTTTTACAAAATATCCTTAAGGGCATTTTATACTTTGTCTCTGGAAATGGATTGCATTGGTATATTTTGTGTAGCGGCATATCTCAAAATACTACGTAAAACAAACAGTATAGTATAAATACAGTATAATGGGCCTATATTTATAAAGGCTACAATTCAGTACATAGCTATACAAAGAATATTGGTACTGAATGAAACTATCAAATAGCACCGTTTTTTGAATAATAATTTCCCCAACTTACTTAGATCTGCATTTCAGCCAAAGCAGAACTGCAATTATCATGATCAAGAAGAGCCACAACAGAGCTGTTAATCCAGGATGAATTATCTGTTTATCAGGTGGAACTGTTTAAATAAAATAAATGTATTAATAAAAAATACTCAGATACATCTATAAAATGTATTGTATGCACAATTTAAAGTTGAACGCAATTGAATCTTTGTCTCACCCCAATAGATCTGTAGAGGTTTAGACTGCTGTGCTCCACGCAACATGAGTAGTTGTGTTTAGAACCAGAGATGAAGATGGTTTTATGCACTTGGTAAATCGAATCATGATTAGGTCAGATGTTTGTTGATGTCACATGTAGAGAGATTGGCTTCCCACCCTGTTCCCATTTAACAGATGTCCTTGGGGTAGAAACCAGTTACCATCTTTTCCACTTCTAGGTCTAATGACCACTTCAGGACGAACTGTGAATTCAAGGACAGTACATTACAATACAAAATCCCATGCACTCTGCAGGACAAAGTGAACTTTGAAATAATGTATTTCTACCATCATCAGTTTTGTTCACTAACCATTGCCCACCTACTTATACTAATTGTGGGTACAATACAGTATTATAGAATACAGTATTGTATTATATAAATCAGGAATTAACTTCCAATTTTGCCAAAATATCTGCATTCGTATACAAAAAATATTGAGTAAGATATAATGCAGTGTGTATGTACTAAGGTTGCCAATGTTGCCAAACAAGACTGTTATTGTTAATAATAACAACCTCTCCCTCGACATAATCAAGACAAAGGCGATGATTGTGGACTACAGGAAAAGGAGGAGGACCGAGCACGCCCCCATTCACATCGACAGGGCTGGAGTGGAGCAGGTTGTGAGCTTCAAGTTCCTTGGTGTCCACATCACCAACAAACCAAGACAGTCATGAAGAGGGCACAACAAAGCCTATGCTCCCTCAGGAGACTGAAAAGATTTGGCATGGGTCCTCAGATCCTCAAAAGGTTCTACAGCTGCAACATCGAGAGCATCCTGACTGGTTGCATCACTGCCTGGTACGGCAACTGCTCAGCCTCCGACCACAAGGCACTACAGAGGGTAGTGAGTACGGCCCAGTTCATCACTGGGGATAAGCTGCTTGCCATCCAGGACCTCTATACCAGGAGGTGTCAGAGAAAGGCCCTAAAAATTGTAAAAGACTCCAGCCATCGACTAACTGGTGCCCCCGCACATTGACTCTGTACCGGTACCACCTGTATATACCACCTGTATATATTTTTTTTTACTGTCACTTTACTGTTTATTTCTTTACCTCTCTTGTTTACATAATACTTATTTTCTACTTAAACTGCACTACTGTTGGTTAGGGCTGTAAGTAAGCATTTCACTGTAAGGTCTACACCTGTTGTATTTGGCGCACATGACAAATAAACTTTGATTTGATTTGTTTGGTAAGAATGTTGCCAACAATGTGGTTGGACTTTCATTTTATTTTTATTTATTTTTTATTTCACCTTTATTTAACCAGGTAGGTCAGTTGAGAACAAGTTCTCATTTGCAACTGCGACCTGGCCAAGACAAAGCAAAGCAGTGCGACAAAAACAACAACACAGAGTTACACAGTAAACAAACAGTCAAAAACACAATAGAAAATCTATATACAGAGTGCAAAATGTAGTGCAAAATGCAATAAGGTTAGGAGTTAGTACAATAAATAGACCATAGTGGTGATATAAATTACAGATTCATATGTTTGTATGTCTCAGATGATTTAAGTAGGATCATACAGTACAGTTTGTTTGAATGCCAAAAGGCAACAGTTGGTATAACTAGGCCTATGATCGGAGATGGGCAAAGATACATCCAATGTGTCCTGTTACAAAATACCAAATACCCTAAAGACCAATGTATCAAAATACATTTGCAGTAGAGTTATACAAACAACATGTATGTGACCCTTGGCTAACATGCTGAACAGTATCAGTAGCCCAGACAATTGGCACAGTTCATAAGAGTGTACGTTTCCTGAGCTTTATGGCCCCCTATTACTCAAGATTTGCTACATTGTTTTTTGTTTTTTTAAATCAGGCCTTTCAAATCCAAAATGACAAAATACTCAAAAGTTAGTATAATACTTATTTCAAATACATCTAACAGAAATACTGCCCATCTGTGATCAAGCCAAACCTAGATCATATCTGCATGTGAAGCCTTGCTGAACTCTTATAGCAATGTACAATAGCTCTCTATATATTAATATCATGCAACTAATATTAATTCATATTAGAAGTTGAAAGCTGTAGGAGTTTTTCTTTTATTTCACAAATCCACAGTGCCTTCTGAAAGTATTCAGACCCTTTGCTATGAGACTCGAAATTGAGCTCAGGTGCATCCTGTTTCCATTGATCATCCTTGAGATGGTTCAATTCAATAGATTGGACATGATTTGGAAAGGCACAAACCTGTCTATATAAGGTCCAAAGTGGTCTCCGTTCATTCTTAAATGGAAGAAGTTTGGAACCACCAAGACTCTTCCTAGAGCTGGCCACCTGGCCAAACTGAGCAATCAGGGGAGAAGGGCCTTGGTCAGGGAGGTGACCAAGAAACCAATGGTCACTCTGACAGAGCTCCAGAGTTCCTCTGTGGATATGGGAGAACCTTCCAGAAGGACAACCATCTCTGCAGCACTCCACCAATCAGGCCTTTATGGTAGAGTGGCCAGACAGAAGCCACTCCTCAGTAAAAGGCACATGACAGGCCACTTGGAGATTGTCAAAAGGCACCTAAAGACTCTCAGACCATGAGAAACAAGATTCTCTGGTCTGATGAAACCAAGATTGAACTCTTTGGCCTGAACGCCAAGCATCACGTCTGGAGGAAACCTGGCACCATGCCTATGGTGAAGCATGGTGGTGGCAGAATCATGCCTTGGTAATGTTTTTCAGCGGCAGGGACTGGGAGACTAGTCAGGATCGAGGGAAAGTTGAACGGAGCAAAGTACAGAGATCCTTGATGAAAACCTGCTCCAGAGTGCTCAGGACCTCAGACTGGGGCGAAGGTTCACCATCCAACAAGACAACGACCCTAAGAACAATTTTAGAATAAGACTGTTATCTAACAAAATGTGGAAAAAGTCAAGGCATCTGAATACTTCCTGATTTATTGAACCAATTAAATGGTTTGCGCCATAACATTTAATATCTTACCTTTTCTGTTGATGGTCATCTTACTATATGTGTAAAAGTTATTCAATCTTGGAACACAATCACCTTTCACGTACAGCAAATGACTTTGGTTCCAAAGTTTATACCTATCCAGAATGGTCTTAATTGCTAATGCCATTGCATGGGGAACTGAGGTGCTCCAGAGCATGCTGTAATCATCCAAAGAGAGAGTGTTTTTCCCATTGACAGAGAACTTGTAAAGTCCCCTCTGGGTTCCATCATGGTCTAATTCACAACCATATATTAACTGAAGAAGTGGACCTTAAGAACTAAAATTACCATATCAATGACCTTTCATACATGACACATAGGCTGCATGTTACATTACATATGACATTCCTGAGTCATCCGTTTATGTTCTTACTGTGACAAAAATACAATATAATATGCCTATACAATGTGCAGTATATGTAATCAGATCATTATTTTCAATCTACCATTTAGTAAGGCGATGGATTAGGTCCAAGGCTCTGCAGCAGACTAGTGTGCTGTCCAGGGGGTGTACTTGTACATCAAGCTGCCTCACGCTTCAGAAACAAAAGATAGGCTCCTGTCCCTATGGGCTGTTCTGGCTCAGACAAGGCTTACTTGTCCAAGGCTTACGTACTTACCATTAAGTCCTAAAGTGGCGTTTGCATGTCTTGTGAAGGATTGAAAGTAACCAGATTTTAAATTAGTGCAGTCCTTAAGGTCCCTCCAGACAGAGGCGAGAGAGGCAAAGTGTTGCAGGGGACTGGAAAAGTCTCTTAAATTGTGGTTATAACTGAACACTCTTTGGTCTGGCAAATATCCATGTACGGGCGCGAACATCACATATATGATCAAACTGTGGTTTCCTAGATGAGAAGGGTGAACATGTTCGTCATCAATATTCATGCTTTTTTGTGTGTCATTTAAATAAGTGCTCTCCAGTGTACAACTACAAAACCAACCTGAATAGTCATACGTCTCTACAATGGGGAACAGGCACATGCTGATGCCTCATGGTTTCACAGAACAACAGCTTATTAATAAACACTTTATGATTGTTCTCAACAGAATTTATTTAAATAATGTTATAATAATAATAACAAATCACATAATATCTGTTCGGCTTAGAAATTATATCAAATAGCCTACTTTTTCCCTAACAAATTACTAACCAAAACGATCAGAGGTATCATTATGTCTTCGACTTGTTTGGCGGGGTCGGGAATTCGCTCAGAGAGGAATAGGCGTTGTCGGACATGTGACAGAGAGTGGAGGAAGAGGTGAAGCGAGAGGTTTGACTCGGCCCAAAATCTGTACATAATAATTTCCCCACGCCGTGACGAATATTTGTATGGACGTCTATGCGAGAGTGTCGAATTTAGTCAACAAAATGTTATATTGCTCATTTGCTACGTGAGGTTTATTTGATCGAACAGAAGTTTCATAATGGTTAAGTTTTTACAAATGCATTGATATAAATGACTTTATATTGGAGTTGTGCCTGTTGTCAGAGCGATAGACTCATCATGGATATAACCAATTTTAGCATGGACATTGCCATTGAGGGCTTCCACCATTTTAAAGTAGGCCTAGTCAACTGGGTGGGTATTCCTATTAGTTGGAAGCAATCATCCAATGAAGAAGAATGATGGCAGAGATACTGGACCCACTCCAATTCACATACCGGCAGATGACACAATCTCTATTGCACTCCACACTGCCCTTTCCCACCTGGACAAAAGGAACACCTTCAATGACTACAGCTCAGTGTTCAACACCATAGTGCCCTCCAAGCTCATCACTAAGTTAAGGACCGTGGGACTGAACAGCTCTCTCTGCAACTGGATCCTGGACTTCCTGACGGGCCACCCCCAGGTGATAAGGGTAGGCAACAACACATCTGCTACGCTGACCCTCAACACGGGGGCCCCTCAGGGGTGTGTGCTTAGTCCCCTCCTGCACTCCCTGTTCACCCATGACTGTGGCCGCGCACAACTCCAACACCATCAAGTTTGCCGACAACACGACGGTGGTAGGCTTGATCCGACGACCGACGACGATGAGACAGCCTATAGGGAGGAGGTCAGAGACCTGTCAGTGTGGTGCCGGGACAACAACCTCTCCCTCAACGTCAGCAAGACAAAGGAGCTGATTGTGGACTACAGGAAATGGAGGGCCTAGCACGCCCCAATGACAAGGTTAGAGTGGAGCAGGACAATAGCTTCAAGTTCCTTGGTGTCCACATCACCAACAAACTATCATGGTCCAAACACACCAAGACAGTCGTGAAGAGGGCACGACAACACCTTTTCCCCCTCAGGAGACTGAAAAGATTTGGCATGGGTCCCCAGATCCTCAAAACGTTCTACAGCTGCACCATCGAGAGCATCCTGACCGGTTGCCTCACCGCCTGGTATGGCAACTGCTCGGCATCTGACCGTAAGGCTCTACAGAGTGTAGTGCGTACAACCCAGTACATCACTAGGGCCAAGTTTGTACTTGGACCTATATACTAGGTGGTGTCAGAGTAAGGCCCGAAAAATTGTCAAAGACTCCAGTCAATCAAGTCATAGACTGTTCTCTCTGCTACCGCACGGTAAGCAGTACTGGACCGCCAAGTCTAGGACCAAAAGGCTCCTTAACAGCTTCCATCCCCACTGCTGAACAATTAATCAAATGGCCACCCACTTTACATTGACTCCATTTTTATTTCCACTGACTCTCTTGCATAGAGTCAGTGACGTATGCACACACACACACACACACACACACACACACACACACACACACACACACACACACTACATACACTCACACACACAAAACACACATGTGCATATTGATGCTACACACACCCACACACACTCACACATAGAGACACTTTCACACTCTTCACATACGCTGCTGCTACGCTGTTTATTATCTATCCTGATTTGCCTGGTCACTTTTACCCATAACCTACATGTACATATTACCTCAATTACCTCAACTACATCGTACCCCTGCACATTGACTCTGTACTGGAACTCCTCGTAAATAGTCTCGTTATTGTTGTTTTATTGTGTTACTATTTCAAATAGAATTATGCACGGTAAAGTCTACACCTGTTGTATTCGGCGCATGTGACAAATAAAATGTGATATTTTATTTGCTACAAAGATGAGTCCTCTATCTATCTCCATGGCAGGTTGTTCACATGCATATCTGTCCTCTCATTAGCTAGAATGGTCACACCTGATCTCGCCTCCTCCCGTCTGCCTTCTATCTTTGAGGACATGTATTTCCATTGTTAGAACGGTCACTTGACTATCTTGTCAATATAATAGACAATCTTTGGTGAAAGTCAACATAGCTTTGTTTGAAGATGATTTTTCTTCTGTAGCAACCAGGGGGTGACGTAGTAGCATACCTCTGGCACTATGTCCATCTGGTCACATGAACACTTAAAAAATAAATACTTCTACATGTTGTATAGGAATAAGGATACATGATTAAATAAGTTATATTGATTGTGTCTTCTACATATTGTATAGGAATAAGGCTACATGATTAAATAAGTTATATTGATTGTGCATTGTTGTCCAATGAAAAACGAATACAACATGACATACATATACACACAAAAAGATGCCTTAGTACAGAGGCCAGAATGCAGTGCTTTTAGACTCCTCAGCTTGAAATGCCTCCAACTGTGCCATCAAAGGTTATATCTTCTTGGTAGCGCAGTTGTCAAGAGGGCAGATGTTTGCGAGATAGGATTCAATATCGAATACCAAAGTGGGCTGGTGAGGAAGGAAACGGTACTGTTGTTAAGCAAGCTATGTTATGAGTTTGTTGTGATGGAGAAGTCGCTATACACTCTAAAAAGAAAAGGTTCCTGGAGTATCCTTTAGGGGTTCTTCAAATTGAAACCGTGGGGGAACTCCTGTAAGTTCTTTCCCCCACTGTTTCTTTTTGAAGAACCCCTAAGGGATACTCCAGGAACCTTTTATTTTTAGAGTGTACCCCCCTCCTCTATTATTATTAGTATTAGTAATAATATATCCTAGCAGAGCCCCAAGTCCAATGGGTATATCCTCTGGCGTGTTGATGTTCTCCGTATCCATAGCCAGAATGATTTTGCAGTGCATGGTGATCAAACAGGTTTCCTGTTATATTCATCAGAGGTGTAGGGAGAGTGAAGTCTGTGAATCCCCAAAATTGGAATTACACAGATGATTAAACAAACATGCACACGGCAGCATTCATACCTTGCTTTTTGTGGTAAATGTGAATGAACAAAAAAACTGTTTTGATAACGTTTTTTATACACATACCTTGTACATAATGTAGAGGCGTATGGGATATTCATTGAAGAGTTAAGGGAGGAGAATGGTAAATGTGATCTGCATAACATACCAATGCCTCCTCGTCTGTATACCTGCAGACACAGAAATGAAAGTAAACAGTTCAGTCATCTGCACCCAATACAGCTAGTCTTCAACATATTCTTATGATATTCTTACCTTTTTGTTGATTGATATCCAATGAATTGTGTACATTTTCTGTTTGAGAAAGATTTCCACAAATATGAAAAGATAGATTGTATAATCGTAAAACAATATGAATTTAGATAATACAAGGGACAAACTTTGAATTGAGGAGATCTTTACATGTTTCATTTAAGTGCCTGCACCTGCTGTCCTTTCAAATCCACATGTTTCAGTTGAGAAGTTAGGTTCCTGCAAGAACCCCCACCAATTAAGGAGGTTCCATCTCCTATGGGGTTCTTGAAAGAACCTTTTGGGGGCAACCAGA
The DNA here is from genome assembly GCA_023634145.1 of Thymallus thymallus. Lineage (NCBI taxonomy): Eukaryota > Metazoa > Chordata > Actinopteri > Salmoniformes > Salmonidae > Thymallus > Thymallus thymallus. The sequence goes on along the minus strand of CM042383.1, from coordinate 12,259,132 downwards.
CCCTCTGGCACTGGGAGAGAATCCTGGAATGAGCTAGGCTGCTGTTTGAACATGCCCAGAGATGGCATTTGCCTTCATATGAGATGGCATCCCAAACTGATGAGAGAGAGAGGCCGCAACTGGAAAAACTTGCCCCGAACCTAGTGAGATGGAGGACATTCGTCAACGGCCTATGCTCCTTACAGGTCAAGGAAGTCAAGTGCAGTACGTAAACATTCCACAAGGTGTCGCCCAAGACCTGCATGTTGACATAAATTAAAACAGTAAAAAAAAACTGAACATTCAAGATGTGAATGGTTCATTGCCCATTACAGTTATTAGTACAATTCTGTCAGACAAACATTATAGAGTAGATGTATAATATCCCATTAAGAAATAATGAAAAAACATATTTGAAAGTTATTTTAATGCATTTGCACCAGCTGGCCTTGGTCAAGATCTTCTATCAGGTGGTCAATGTTGATAAATATTTACTGAAGTGTAACCACAGAAACAGCATTCAAAAATACAATAATAATTTTTTAAGCATCCCCTTTGTATACACGTTAAGTGTGTTCAGAGATAAACACATTTCTGTTTGTACGGTAAGTCCATTTACCTGTGTCACAAGATATTGTAGTGGAATAGGTTGGTTTTCTGCTTAAGATCTTGTGTGACTCAACTGTGAGCTCAGGCTTTTGGGGCATTAAGATATGCTCATCAATCCTGGGGCATAGCAGGGTATGGTTCAATTCGAATTGAAGGCAGTCAATTCAGGAAGTAAACTAACATTAGAATTAAATAATCGAAAAAAAGGAATTTATTTCCAAAGACTTCTCAATAAACTGAATAGTAGAAGCTAATTATTGCAAAGTTAAAAAAAAAATTATGTTAAATTCAAATTTAAATTGACTGCCTTTAATTCTAATTGAGCCCAACCCTGCGGCATAGGACGGTATAAAAAAGCATGTCCATGAAAGCCATATTTTAGTTAGTAGACACATTTCCTGGTATTCAGTAGCTCTTTGGTTTTCGGCCTTAGAACATGTGTGACACCCATGAGCTCACTTTTGGGGCAGCACTGTTCATGGCCTATATAATCCTCAACGGCAACCTAATCTCCTTATAGTGCACTACTTTTTACTAGGGCCCTATGGGGAAAAGTTCCATTTGGTACACTGCCATGGTGAGAGCAGGTTCCTCACACGCATATAGTCATGTTCTGTGGAACTGTAGCTATGTGCCATGTCAAGGCAGCTGTTCCACAAGCTTTACACATGGATTTGCTCTGGTTTTCATTGGGACTTAGTTTCAGTTTTAGGTTAGGGCACTAGAACAAAGCACCAAAATAGCATTAGGCAGGTGAATATCAAGTTTTGTTGAACATGTCATTGAGACTTCTATTATGCAAAACAATTAACAATCGCGTGATTTGGGCTCCCGAGTGGTGCAGTGGTCTAAGGCACTGCATCTCAGTGCTAGAGGTGTGACTACAGACCCTAGTTCGATTCCTGCCTTATTATAATCTGGCTGTGATTGGGAGTCCCATAGGATGGCCCACAATTGGCCCAGCGTCGTCCGGGTTTGGCTGGGGTAGGCCGTCATTGTAAATAATAATTTGTTCTTAACTGACTTGCCTAGTTAAACAAAGGTAAACAAAATAATAGGTCTACTACTAAAGTAAGCCTAGTTGAATATGTAGGGACTGGGATTATTGTGCCATCTGTAGGGATATGATTCAATATTCTGGTATGTTAAAGAGTTGCCTCTGCAGTGATTGGAGTAAATATGTTTTGCATTACAAAATATTGTCAAGATCTCATATATGTTTCGAAATCACCCAATTTTCACGCAAACATGGGTGCAATTGCTCCCGAGCGCCATATATCATATTCGACAGTTCCAATCTTGACCGGCGTGTGGAGGCCGTTCCCCAATCGAATCCTGATGGATCTCCTGTTCCCTACACTAGTCTGGGAACGTCGAAACAGAAGGAGAACGACTAAACAGGTGGTCAGAAACACACAGCTAACAATGCCGTCCCTGGGGAAAAGGTGAAAGATATTTTGGTCTCATCTCTTTTTAAGGATACAAGATTCAATTACCAAAGAAAATTCATGTTTCGGCTGACTTTCAAAGGGAGAATTTATCTTCGGGTTTCCTCCGAATCTGGGCAATATCTATCGGATATTAAACCATGAAAGTGACGGTGTGTTTTGGAAGGACTAGGGTGGTGGTACCGTGCGGAGATGGAAATATCAAAGTCCATACTCTCATCCAGCAAGCCGTCATGAGATACAAAAAAGCCATTGCAAAGGTAAGTCGCGGTTACTTTGTATGGCGTGTTTGTTTCCAGTGTTCCATCCACAGCATTGGGACTGGAAACAATGTTGCAATGCCTGGACTGGACGCGAGGCTCGCGCAAATATGGCGCAAATTTGTAACAAGAGATTAGCTAAAAGGAGAAATAATTCAAAATTCCTTCCGTTTGATCCTACTGATTTTTGAAACAGAAACAATGCATGTTTGGTTGAGTTGATGATGAATGATGCATCACCATAGTTGGTAAAGTCCTCCTGTGTAAATCCACGAACAACTTCCTTTGGGTCTTTCCCTAATAAAGTGCATGGAAAGATGACACAACGCTACTTTAAGTAGTTAACTAACTATGATATATGTAAACATGGTTAGTAGTTGTAAGTAAGATGATAAGGATGTTAGCTATCTAACTCCGATACTTGATTCCTTGGAAACTGTTAGTTAGCTAGCTGGGTGCTCGCTAGTTAGCTGTGTGTTTTTAGCTAGCTAGTTAGCACCAGCAAGCTACAGGATAGCATTCTCGGTTTTTGAAATGGGGTTCTGCCTAACTTTAGATAAAAAAAAAAAATAATAATTGGAAAAAGCATAACATTTCCTATCGATTTCATGCCGATTTGACCTTTATTCGTTTGTTACCAAGACGTCTAGACTAAATTTCCACCGGCACCCGAGTTTCTCCTGACTTTGTTCCCCCTGGCTAATTAGCCTACTATGTTGTTGTGATAGCTAGCTAGCTAACTAAGAAACTGTACCTAGCTTACTAGCTGGGTCATTCCTAAGGATACGGTGCCTTTTCAGTCCCCCGGAAATATCACTTTTGTGGATTACAAAAGGCTTTAAATATCAAACCAGGTGTCCTTTACCTTAAACAAAAATATGGATCTTGAAAGGGATTTGTATGCATTTTGAACACGTTTTTGTTTGTTTGTTCCCGCAGTGGATGTAGTCGTTATTATTATTGTTATTCTCTCATCGTTATTTTTTTTCTTCATAATTATTGTAGTTATTTTATTTAAGATTGTATGTTGGTCCCTGATATCAATTAACACCCTGTTAGTTTATTGTAATTATCCATTTATGAAAGGGGGATAAAATCCTACAATGACACCACATTTAGAAAACATTTGCATGATTAAGTATACAGGTCGATGGCAGAGGGGTAATAATAGTTTACTTAATATACAGTCTTGTTAAATGTACAGGTAAATGAATATTTTCATGGTTAAATTAACTGTACAGGTAAATGACAGGAAGAGATACTTAAATAGCTAAATGTGCATATTAAATAATTTAGGGTAATAATAATAATTCCCTTAAAATACAGGGTTTAATTACAGATAAATGCACATATTGCACATTCGATATACTAAATGCAATGAAAAAGATACTTCTGACAGGATACTAGTATACAGTCTTGAGTGAATGACTATGCAAGTTCAGTCCAATAATTACTTACAATATTGCATGTGATATGATATAACAACAGTACATGAATATGTACATACAGTCCTGAATGAATGAGTGCTGAATGGTGCAAAGCTAAATAAATGACTTGTATTAATTTTTCCAGGTTAGTCTGTATGTCCCACTAATACATGTCCACTATGTTAGGCTGGATTTATAGAGAAAATTAACCAAATGTCAAGAGTTTTAAATATGTTTGAGAAGTTAAAATCCTGTTCAAGTTTTCACAGTTATGTTATCTCAATCTTGCTCACTCACAGGGCTATGCCTAATTTAGGCTCCACATTTCCATCCTGTTAGGTTCCAACCTGTTAGGATTATGCACCTAACAGGTTGGAAAATGCACCTAAAAATAAAATAATTGCCTTAGCTTGACCAATATGTTATGAGTGGCAGTGATACTAGCCAAAGGCACCCAACTAGGCTAGTGTCACTGTCACTCATAACCCCCCCCCCCACAAAAAAAAAACTTCTACAGTGATGCATGGTGGAACTTCGGAATGTTTCTCAACTTTGTTTGTGTCCGTTATGTCTCAATTGTTTGAACTGGAAGTGCATGTTTCCTGAGAGCAATTTGCCCTTGAGGATAGAGAGGGAAACGGCATGTGCCCTGCATTTAAAATAGTTGAATGAGGACAGGAGAACCTTCATTGATATTTGTTCTAAGATAAACTTCCATGTCAGGATAAATGGTACAGCTGACTATAAGGATATTTTGCAATTTCTTAGCATATGGTAGTTGTACTGGCATGCCTGGACAGCTGAGAACATTAGTTTTGGAGATGCGAAGTTAATACAGTAGCTGGCTATTTGATTCACTTCCATAGAAGGCTAATTTCCCCCCTCTAACAGGAGGAGAGCATGAACTGTTTTTGTATGTGGCTGCAGGGCGCAGACCATATTGCAACGCGTTAAGATGCACCATGCAGAAATCTCTCCACCATTTCCTGGCTGCTAAAATTCTAATAGTTTGCTTAATATCAGTTTGAGACAAAGCAAGCACATATAGTGTGGAGTCATTGTACCATCTAAACTGGTGTGAAATATTTTTTCCATAACCAAAAATATTGTTTGAAGCTGGTGTAAAAGATGCAAAAACTAAACTTAACAAAGGGAAGCATATAAATGGCACACATAGAACAGATCTACTGCTTCTTAGACTTGCTTTGAATGCAAATGACAGATCTATAAGTCACATTTCTATGTGAATTTGTTTGGGTCACCCAATATTTGTTTATATTTAAAGGTAATTGTCAACAAACTTGATAACATTGATATATTAGATCTAGCCATGTATGTAGGATTTAGGACCATGAGGATTGCATAAATAAATAATGCATGGCACAGCGTTGCGTGGCGGAGCAGTCTCATTTGTTTCAATGTTAGTAACCCAGATGACATGGTGCAGTGAGTGCATGTCCTTTCAATAATTCAATGAGGTCTGACAGTGACGCGCTGGAGAAGAATGGGCCTATTCCCATCCTGAGGCTGTGACTGGTGGAGCATATCTGGGGGACTTACACTTAGCCTTTTCTATATCCTGCATATATTTTGCTGATTGTCTGCTTGCACTGTCAGTGTAGTTTACACTGGTTGAAGTTTTCTTTTGCCCTCCCATAGAAATGATGTGAGCATTGGTCTTTCTAAGCTGACAATCCAATGCAATTGGAAAGTAACTGATGATTATTGTAACATGCATACTAGCAGCAGACTTCTATCATGGCAGAGAGAGAAGTGTGGAAATACTGAATATTCTCAAGCTGAAAGTGAATTGGTCTTCTAAGCAGTAGCGGTGCATGGGTAGAATCACTGGGGAAGCCAAGCCAGGAAAGATAAGCCATATTACAACCTATTGTGATACTTGTGTTTGCTCTATAACCTGTTATGGCCAGTTTATACTCGGTCTGTCTGTAGACAATTAGAATGCGAAGTGTCGCTGGTCAAAACGACATTTCAATGTCGAAACCGTCGCTGCAACTGTCGGTTTCCTTGTCGCACAGACGTGAGAAAAGTTTGTCTCTGCGACTGTCGCAACGCCCATTTTCGTGGATACCGGACTGCCACAGCAACCAGACCAATGATGCAGGAGTTCTACACGCAGTGGCATTAAGCAATACAACTAGTGGCATTAAGCTATTTTCTGTAAGCTCGACATTACCTTGTAAATAATGATGTGGGTTTATTTTCCTGTAATAATTAATAAAAAGTAGCTTAAGTTAAGAGACGTTGTGGCAAAATGGCTTAAGGACAACAAAGCCAGGATTACTAGACTCTTCACGACTGTGTTGGTTTGTTTGGACCATGATAGATCCTTAGTGATGTTGACACCGAGGAACTTGAAGCTCTTAACCCACTCCACTACAGCCCTGTCAATGTGAATGGGGGTGTGCTGTGCCCTCAGTTTTCTGTAGTCCACAATCATCTCCTTTGTCTTGCTGACGTTGAGGGAGAGTTTGTTGTCCTGGCACCACACTGCCAGGTCTCTGACCTCCAACACTTATTGATGGTTTTGGAATCTTGCGCGGCTACGCAGTTGTGGGTGAAAAGGGAGTACAGGAGGGGACTAAGCACGAGCCCCTGTGTTGGGGGTCAGCATGGCAGATATGTTGCCTACACTCGCCACATGGGGGCGGCCCATCAGGAAGTTCAGGATCCAGTTGCAAAGGGAGGTGTTCAGTCCCAGGGACCTTTAGCTTACTGATGAACTTCGAGGGCACTATGGTGTTGAATGCTGACGGCCTACCTACAGGGTCAGCCCCTGGAGCAAATTGGGGTTAGGTGTATTCGGGTTTTCACCTTTTCGGCTCAGGTATTCGAACCAGCTACCTTTCGGTTACTGGCCCAACGCTCTAACCGCTTGACAACCTACTGCCCTACATAGGCCTACTTGGTATTTACAATGGTGATATGGATATCTCAATTCTGATTTATTTTTGGTTAAACTGATTACAGCCTAATTATTTCAACCACCAAAAGTGATGGTCTTGCCCAGGTATATAATTTTATTTCATTACACAAATGACTCTTTTAATTAATGTGAAACTGCCTTTGATCTGATCTGCAATGCCTCAGGATGAGCATGTGAGAAGAAAGTGTTGCTATGGTCATTAGTATGGTGCGGTGCATCACATGTGCAGGCTACTGCTCAGCACCACTTACTGTATAAAACTTCTTATGATCAGAGTCTATGCGGTCATTCCAATCACCACTCAAACAAGACTATCTAAGGCAATGGCTCAGTTATGGACTTGTCCACTTGCTTTTTATGTTCAAAAGGACCGTATCCAAATACAATAGACACTGGTCATCACTTCCCACAGTGCTAGCCTTGGTACCAGTCTGTTTGTGTTATCATGATAGCACTAACACTGGTACCCAGGCTATAATATTTCACCTTTTGCTGCCGAACAGGGTTTGATCCTGTCACAGGGCTGTGTGAGACAGTGGCTTAGTTTTGTGCTCCAATGCTGGATTAAAAGCAAATTTGATCATGTTTGATGATCCCTGTAGCAATGACTGTGACCTTGGCTGAGTCCCAAATAGCACCCTGTTCACTATCTAGTGCACTGCTTTTGACCAGAGCCCTTTTGGGTTTTGCATCCATACTGATTTACACCGTTTCCCTGCAGCATGCAACAGACTTGCATAATCTGTCATATTTGAGTTTCCAGTGTTTGAAAACATGAAAAGTTGACATCTTTAATGAAAGGGAAGGGGGAAGGAGATACCTAGTCAGTTGCACAACTGAATGCATTCAACAATCAGAGGGGTGCGGGGGGAGGCCTTAATTCACGGCCATGTCATCGGCACCCCAGGAGCAGTTGTTGTTGGGAGTTAACTGCCTTGCATAAATGTGTTCTCGTGTGGCCATAATCATAAAGCATCAGAGTTGGGGTGCTGATCTAGGATCAGGTTCCCATTCTTATTCATTATAATTTAAAAGGCAAAACATCCTAGATCAGCATGATTTCATGAACACAGGCCCTGAATTTAAACTATTTGACTTCCATTTTATAGGCAATACAGGAACTGACACAGTAGTAGGGATTAGTAGGTCTATTCCAGGGGATGGCATCTGTAAGGGCAGCGCTAGTGGCCTCCTGCAACCGAGTTAACGGGAAGTTAAATCATAACACTTCATGACATGGAGTGCTTAAGTGGTTTACAGAGTGCTATGCAAACAGATTACTTGCACCCTGGCAAAGATCCAGTCAGCTGAGTGTAGGCACCATCTAGGGCTGGGCAGTATACCATATTTTACTATATATTGATGCACGGACCGGTTTGGATTTTTACTTGTATAACAGTATTTCAGTGTTTGGTTTGTTAAATGTTACGCCACTCTGCCTTTTGTGTAGTCAGTTTTTATAGTTTACTCCGTTTGCTACTTTGTCTCTCTCCTTCTCTCCTTCCACACACACACACACAGGCCCGCCCACTGTCACTCAAATATAGCCGTTTTTGTGATCTACCACGAGTCACAACTACTGGGAGTCTGCATGGTAAATGCTGCAGATGCAACAAGATGTTGTCGACCGATGCTACTTTCTACTTTGCTTAATGCTAATCGAGAGTTGGCTGGCTAGCTAGCTAAATGTTCTTAGTCAGAGCAAACGTAGCTAGCTAATACAGACTGATACCAGTGCTGTATCAGGCTGTATTAGCTAGCTACGTTTGCTCTGACTAAGAACATTTAGCTAGCTAGCCAGCTAACTCTTGATTGGAAGTGCTGGTGTAGGCCTTGATAAGGATGTTTTTCCCGCAATGGTATTATTTAAATGATAAACTGGGTGGTTCGAGCACTGAATGCTGATTGGCTGACAGCCGTGGTATATCAGACCGTAAACCATGGGTATGACGACAATATTTAATTTTACTGTCCTAATTACGTTGGTAACCAGTTTATAATAGCAATAAGGCATTTCGGGGGTTTGTGATATATGACCACGTTGTGTCGTGCATTAGAACAGCTCTTAGCCGTGGTATATTGGCCATATACCACACCCCCTCGGGCCTTATTGCTTAATCATAAAAGAGTAGGTGATGAATGTATATTTTAGCTACATAAAGGCTGCGTTTCAAACGCAAAGTCGACAGCCCTCGGCTCTAAACCCTCAGCCCTTGAATGATGTTTTACATTGTTACAACCAAGTGTACCTTAAATGTCCCTTGACCAAGCTAGGGAGAGTGACGATCGGAGAGGCAACATCCTTGGTGGAAATCTTGAAGTTGAGCTTAAAAACAACTACCCTAAAGCTAATAATGCACCTAGTAAGCTAACATATCTAGCTAGCACTCCTGTCAGGTAGCTAGCTACAGTTACCTATATATATATATATATATATATATATATATATATATATATATATAATATGGGTATTTTTTTTTTTTTGCAAAGTAGTGTCATACTTTTTTCTGACATGCCAGAAATGCAGCCTTGTTTTGACACTTCACCACAGAGCCACCAGAGTTTGACATTTGACTACAGATTGCATTGAATTGTCGGTCATATCAACCCAGCAAGTGACCAAAGTTGTTCACTCGCTCCCTCAAGCTAAATCGAAGGCCAAGGGGGCAATGCTAGTGAATTGGACCTCCATTTCAGATGGCAATAAAACTGCATATGGTTTCGAAAGGGATTCCCAGAGGGGAAAGTGGCTAGCACAAGGGCTGAGGGGGTAAAAATAACGCGTTTTGACTGTAGCCCAAGTAAGATAACATTTTAATGTAACGTCTAATTAGGGTCCACTGGGAAACACTGACCAACACTTTGGTTCCTGCCCTGTCACAATAACCCCTCCCTGTTTTGTTTTTTTCTTCCTTCATTGACATGTCAAACAACTCTATTCAAAGTGCCCCCTATATTCCAACAGTATAAAACAATCAGAATGGAGAAATCCACATTTTTAAAAACACTTAGAATGTATTGTTGCCACCTTAAGGTCATGCACTACTCATAAATCATATCTAGAACTTTAATTATTTATAAAATAAAATACAAATATTGTGATAGGATATTTTGGCCATATTGCCCAGAACTAGCAACATCCATGGCTGCCATGTGTGAATCAAGCCTAGTTGGATACCATTGCATTCATTACATTCTAGCTGTTACTATGAGCCTTCCTCCCCTCACCAGCTACCACTATGGGACACTTATAACACTTTATAAGGCTTTGATGGGTCTTGGGATGGGATGTTGGCCTAGTTTTGGTTTGAAGTTTCATTTTTGCCTCTGCTGAGAAGCTCTATCTAGCTTTAGGTCTTCTTCCATAAACTGAGGAAGCACCTGAATGTAAACCGGTCATGCACGTCTTTGTCCACCTTTGTCAGTCTGCAGAACTTTCTTGTACATGGTTGGGTGCTCAGCCTCAGACGCTCTGACCTGAGTTTATTTATAAATAAGGATCTTCAGCAGCCTCCACAGAAGTGTGTTTGGGTGTGTTCCTGAAGCTGGTGGTCTGTTTAGCTTAACTCTGGCAAGCAGAATACGGCCATTGTAGATGCTGAATAAACTCCCAAATTTCCCGGCCGGGTTATTTGGTCTCCTTGAAGCATTAGCAGTGGGCTTTTTTTTCTAGTGTTTTTATTTCTTTATCAATAATCAATGTCTAGGATTGGCCATTGGTGTTGGAGCCGGTCTCCTTGCCGACAGAAGTCTTCATCTTGAGGTTATAAGAAATGTAGCCTAAGTTTAGGTTGAGTTTGTTAATAGAGGATCATTGCGGTTTAAGCCTCATTCAATTTGTTCTGGAACAGTTATTTATTCTGAGGTAGCCAAGTATAACTAGATGGCGGCGGCGGCGGCGGCAGCAGCATCATACAGTCTGTGTACCAAATGGCACCCTATACCCATTAGGCTGTGGTTAAAAGTAGTGCACTATGTAGGGAATATGGTGCCATTTGGGATGAACACACGGTTCTTCCAGAATTCACCAGAAACTTGGTTAAATATTGTATCAATGAGACCATTCTTATGAACAATGCACACAGTTGGACTTGACTTGTATCTGTAGTAACATTAAGCCAGTTTACTCTGTAATTAAACCAGGTGTCAGTTTGGCTTGGTGGAGCATCGGACCATCATGAACATATTGAGGACCACATTGGAAATGTGTGTGTAATCCTCTAAGGTTAGTACTATTAGGGTGGAGTAGCCTTCTATGTAGGCTAATTTGATTGATCAAATAAATCAAATCAAATTTGATCCATGTTTCATTCTCCATCTCTGGTTTTGTTCGCCAGCTCAATGCATGTGTCCCAAATGGCACCCTATTCCCTATATATTGCACTTCTTTTGACTATCGTCCTATGGGCCCTGGTCAAAAGAAGTACAATATGTATAGGGAATAAGATGCTGTTTGGGATTGAACCCATCTCTGGTTTTGTTTACCTAGCTCCATGAATGTGTTCTTGTCCTCAGAAGCACGTTTCTGTGGGGAGGCTGGCCTGTTCAGAGCTCTCCATTAACGAACACTCTGAAATGTCATGGACTGTGTGTGGAACACTGAGCACAGGGAGAGGATTGTCTCAGAGGAATGTCTGGCCATTGAATAAACATCTCACCACTGCTCAGATGTACTGTACGAATGACTCCACAAAAATTTGACTCGTGATATTTAATTGTTTCCATTAGACTCTTTACACAGACATCACGCCTTGACTTCTTCCACAGACATCTTTATTCTTGCACCAGTCAGGCTAGTGCCATTTGTTTGAGCTATGACATTTTCTCAGGAGGCTAGGCTACCATCAACATTCCACAAGCAGTTAAGTGTAGTCTGTGTTGTGTGAAATGTGGTGCTTTAGTGATACAAATATCCAATTAGAAACCAGTGCTAGAGCTAGCCTGTAAGTCTTTTAAGATCGTGCTGGGGAATCTACTACTGTCTTTGCAAAGTAATTTAATGAGTAATATATTAATTATGCCCTTTGAAATTGATGTCACTGCTCAGGCTGATGAGACCATGGCTGTGTCCCAAATGGCACCATATTCCCTATAAGCTGCACTGCTTTTGACAAGAACCTTATGGGTCCTGGTCAAACTTTGCACTTTATAGGGGATAGGGTGCCATTTGGGACGCAGGAGCTTTCTCTGCTATATATAGCAGGAGATCGATTTTAAATATATACTTGATTTGACATATACTTGATTATTTACCTTTGTGCAGAGCATCAGAGCCATGTTTAGAATCCCAAATGGCACCCTGTTCCCTAAATGAAGCTTTTGACCAGAGCCTTGTGGGCCCTAGTCAATTGTAGTGAACTATAAAGGGAATAGGGTGCTATTTGGGACGCAGACATGAGGATTTGAGCTTCAGTTCCCTGGTGATTGCACCTCTAAGACTACAGGGAGTAAAGCATAGCAATTTTAAAATGGGGTTGTGTATCAGCAGTTTATCAGACGTCAATCAGCTAAAATGTTTTAGATTGGTAAATGAGCCTAGCGGCCAGCTATCTAAACTTGTAGTAATCATGGTCGAGTTACTGACCGGGGAGCCTCCATTGATTTTGTTAGTCACTCTCACTCAGATATCTTATTGAAAACTGCAAACATGCCTCTCCACCCTATGGCAAAAAGTGTAAAATTGCTAAATCTTCTTCTCTCCACCCCGCTCACAAGGAGGGCCCCCAAAAGGCTAAGGCAGGCTTTGACTACATGTGTGGGTATGGATGTGTGTAGGCAGATGAGTAAAGATTTCTTTTGTGGCCCGCACCCCCATCAAAGTTGCCCATCCCTGGTCTAGTTGGAAACGCACCATAATAATGCATCATCTACCAAATGTACCATGCTGCCAGAAAAATGCTGCCTGAGAGCATTTCTGCTCCTCACTTGTATATGTTTCTTGTATACACTCTGCCACCATCTTTGTTTGTTGGTAAATTGTGCTCCTATAAACACTTTATTTACCATCTGTGTAGATGGGTTGGTTGTTTAGCAACAATTATTTATAGATATATATTTTAACCTCCTTTTCTCCCCAATTTCGTCATATCCAATTGGTAGTTAGTCTTGTCCCATCGCTGCAACTCCCGTACGGAGGCGAAGGTCGAGAGCCGTGCGTCCTCCGAAACACGACCCCGCCAAGCCGCACTGCTTCTTGAAACAATGCACGCTTAACCCGGAAGCCAGCCGCACCAATGTGTTGGAGGAAATATTGTACACCTTGCGACCGTGTCAGGGTGCATGCGCCCGGCCCACCACAGGAGTCGCTACAGGGCGATGGGACAAGGACATCCCGGCCGGCCAAACCCTCCCCTAATCCGGACGACGCGGGCACAATTGTGAGTCTCCTCATGGGTCTCCCGGTCGCGGCAGCCCATCAGTCTAAACACCTCAAAACAAGACATGGTATCAAGAACAAGTAAGCTAGCTGAAACGAGCCACCTATGATTCCCCACATGGCAGCTTCTTGACATAGTTCGCAACAAGCTGTCCATCCAGAAATAAAACATGCAGCCTTCTGCCCCATTGAGACGCGCGCATCATTTTCGTGAAGTCGTCAGTAGGGCCGGGACAATACCAGTATTTTGGCCCTTTTAAAAACCTGCTATGTGTAAAAATATTGTGTGCTATAGCTTGGAAAATAAATAAATGTGACTGGATGACCACATAATGTTAGCTTTCAACATTAGGATGGTTTCCCTAAAGAAGTTTGGTTTGTTTCCTTGCAATGATACTAACGAGTATTGCGTACGAAAAAAGTATGAACATGTATGCACTAACTGTAAGTTACTCTGCATAAGAGCGTTTGCTAAATGACTAAAATGTAATGTAAAATATTGCGATACCGCTATCGTCCTGGCTCTAGTTGTCAGCTATACTTGACCCCACTAACGATAGTTGGAGGTGAATTCTGAGCAAGTCTAGACACTAGAATGTTCAGTAAAAGGGCATGCATGCGTTCTAGTGTATCTTCATACAACTATCCAATGGACAGTTTCACATTTGGCCACCTACTAAACCCCCCCCCCCCCCCCCCCCCCAATGTTGTTCAGATTCTTAACCGACTGTCCTCAAGTGTGCCAGTCATCAATACTTCAAGAACCTGCCCCCTGGAAGGGACAGATTGGGTGTTGTGGAGCGGGGAGTTCTCTGTATTGGTAGTCACTGGAGTGCTCTTGAGTCCGTGCTGAGGAAATGCTCTTTCGCAGCTGGGGAATCGTAGGCGTGGCCCTTAACACAGGTCAGGGCTGATGGCTAAGTGTCAGCCTCTGACGCCTGCCTCTCCTTTCTTCCTGACATGATCTGACAGGATAATGACCTGTTATGGTCTGTTAATAGGAGCTGTTTAACCTCCTGTGGGTGGGAAGAGTTGGTGCACTATCAAACAAGAAACAAATGCCCTGCATTTTAAAGAGGAGAATGTTTTTCTTTTTATTAACTTGTCATCAAAATATGAATAGTTTAGTTTGAAGTCGAAGTTCAATTCAAAGCTGCTGTAGTGATTTTGTTGCATTTGATTCTGTATCTTACTGTGCTGTTAATAAAGAGGCATGGTGTTGAGTGCAATGCAAAAGTGAAACGTTGGAGTTATCATTGTGTTAAGAGGAACTTATTTAGCAGTGTAGTGGTGTCCCCAGTGAAAATCAGCCTTAGTCTGTCCTTGAAACTCCTACAGATCTATTTGTCCTAAATGGATTATACAAATAAAATCTAAATGTATGTCTTGCGTACACCGATTTGCAGGTATTCTAGCAGATGCAGAGAAATGCTTAGCTCCAACAGTGCAGGAGGTACATGTATGACAAAATGTCACCTCAATCACTCTGAAAGTCTGCATCTTTAATGAGACCTGCATAGATGTGTTTATTTCCCATCTCAATTCAACCAACACACTGTTACATATATGCACTGTTATGGTCTACCTTCAGTGTATTTCAGAAAGAAAAGACCTTGGATGCACAAGCTTTTTCAATAGTCTATGTAGGCCTACTACAATCTCTCAAAACACCATGCTTGTTGTAACAATTATTCATAGCATGTCTTGGCCACCAAGAAAGAACTGGTTTGTCTCTCTGTGATCGCCTTCTAGAAAGCCCTGTAGCTACCGCTGTAGTCTGGAACCCATTCGCTTCTCTTGTCTAAATCATTCCTATACTGTCAAGTTCTGCCAAGTGTTAACTGACTGAACAGAGACTTCTTCGAAAATAGAAGGGCCCTTATTTACAGTATTTCGATTAGTCGGCCTAGTCAGAATTTCCATTTCAAATTGACCAAAAACTCTTAAAAGTGAGATGAGCGTTTGGTTGGAGTTGGACAGCCCAGTTGTCATCATTCACCCTTTTACAGATGTCCCCCCCCCCCCCTGCCAGCTGAATGTCCTCAGAGGCTGTTTGACAGGCTTTCTATTGTGGTGATGTAGTAAGAACTCTTTCTACCCAGGCTGCCTTCACAGGGAATGGAAAATGGCATGTTCATGCCAGTGAATACAAGACCTAGCTGTCTTAATACAGCTGCCATTTAAATACACCACACATACAGACCCAGTGTTATTTATTTTGCCCCCACTATTTTTTGTGAGGATTACGTGACAACCAGAGAAAACGATGGCAGTTAGTCAAATTTGCCATGGCCGTAGTATAGCCTAGTACGTTGTGTCAACATCTCAATTTGTGGCCTTGATTTCCATGTAGTTATCAGTTTATGTTTCATGTATGATTATATAAAGTTTTGGCCTCCGATATGAGCAGCCTCTTCTAGTTCCAGGCCAGTTTTCCATGTGGTTTATGATACATTTCAAGGTGTAATTGTAGGTGACATCACCAAATGAAATTTTAGCAAAAGTAGGCCTACGTCTTTTTTGGTCATGAGAAAAATATCCTAATACCTCAGAGCATATTTTCAACCCCAACTACAGTTTGCTGTTGGACCGGAGAGTGTGAGGGAGAAAGAAGACTGTTGGTCTGTGTCGCTAACACACTACTGAATCCTCTGCTGACTGGGGGCAGTATCACTCATGAATCTTAATCATCACTCTCACCATTCCCCTACTCTCCCCCTCTCTCTTCTTCCATCACTACACTATCTCCCAACTCCCTCCTTCACTGCTCTTCCTACTCCCCTCCCCAAGGATCTCTCTACTCTCTCCTTCTCTCCTCTCCCAGCCCTTTCAAGCAGAACCTCCGAAAGAACACACTGCAAGTGTTCATAGTAAACACCAGTGTTCTTCCCTATAAATAATCTCCTCGTAAAGATGTTCTGAAGGCCTCTGTTCTTTACAGAGAGATCAACATAATCTCATTTAATGGCTTACCCTGAAATATTGGACTTAAATAAAGCTTTAGGCTCCATCGACTTAATGTGAGTAGGAGAAAACCATTACTCTCCATACTGATCACTTTCTGTCTACATAACAAATTGTACCTTATTCCCTACATAGAGCCCTGGTCAAAAGTAGTGCACTATGTAGGGAATAGGGTGCCATTTGGGATTCAGACTTAGGCTTTGCTCTCTAATTAGGGAGGCCTGAGAATTTGACTTGTCTAAAGCTGGTGTGAAATGCCTTTTCAGTGAGCTTTGTGGTTTTTAAATGTACGCAGATCATTGGTTACTTGTCTCTCGGTTAAGACAGATATTTAAAGCTGCAATATCTAACTTTTTGGGGTGACCCGAACAAATTCACATAGAAATGTGTGTTATAGATATGCCATTGTCATTGAAAGCAAGTCTAAGAAGTGGTAGATCTATTCTGTGAGCGTCTTATTTACTTTCGGTTTTGTACACTAGCTTCAAACAGCTAAAAATACAATATTTTTGCTTATGGAAAATATATTTCACAGCGGTTTAGATGGTACAATGATTCTTTACACAATACTTGCTTGTTTTGCCACAAACTGAAATTGGGTCGAACTATTCAAATTGATGTTTTCCTTTTACTACTGGGTATACGTTTAGAGACGTGCGATAGGTTTTCTTTCATGTACTCCCGTGGTGCGGTCTCTGACCTAATATTTTTCCCGGGACTCCGGACCGGATCGCCTTACTTTCACCCCCTATCCCTCTGATGAAGTTCAGCTTGGGTTATCTTAGCACTCTTTCTCCCAGGTTAAGAGGTTCAACAAATCAAATGACTGTCACATTAATGTGGGATAGTGGTGAAAAGTGAGGGCATATGTACCATACTGATAGATTTAAGTGTACTTGTACTTTTTGTTGGCCTGAGAGGAAGAGGAGTGTAGATTGGAGAAGCTATCAAAGAAAGTACAGGGACCTGATTTATGATCAGTTTGGCCTTTTAGATCACAAGATTACATGGTCAGGGGGGACCTGATCCTAGATCAGCAATCCAGCTTGATATACGCAGCCCGAGCTAATAAAAGAAACTCAGCCAGAATGAAGGAGTAAGCAGCAGCACAAAGCAGAATCTGAAGCAAGGCTGTACCCAGCTGTCTGTCAGTGACTGTTATTGTGACTGTATGTCTGCCTGTCCAGACCGGTCTGTGTGTACGTCTGTCTCTACATGCTCTACAGTCAGTCTCTCCTGAATGATGCTGGCACCTGGGTCCACACCTTAGTGCTAATATTCAAAGGCTTGAGAGCAAAAACAACTTCTACAGGGAGGGCAAGCCTCCAGTACTCTGGCACAGTAATGTTACCACTGCTAATATAGAGTTATTGTTTTGGCAAGTCATCCCCTCTGTTATTGGTTGTTATTTTAGGGCCAGTCTCGGTTATCATAAACATGCCAGGTAATATTCACTTGACTACAATGGTAATTATGGATTGAGCATTGAACTGAATGTGAGGGCTGTAAAGTAAACCTCTTATTAAATGTTTTCATTTGAAGATGACAAAAGAAACATGTATTTTCAGGTTGATGTTCGTAGAATTACCCTGATCTGAATATAAAGGCTGTAGCTAAAGTAAACCAAACTCATTTGTGTTAGGAGGATAGCCTATTTCTAGCTTTAGTATGATATAAGAATGTGATGTTCGTGACAACCAGCACTTTCTGCAGCGAAAAACTGTTCCACTTTGTTACTAATCCTCTCACACAGTTATTGCATCCCAAATGGCACCCTATTCCCTATGTAGTGCACTACTTTGACTTAGGCCCATAGGGAATAGGGTGCCATTTGGGACATAGACAATAGAACTGCTTCCTCTGGTTGTAATCTACTGTTGATTGTGGGTGAGGATGCGTTGGGGCCAGTTGAGTAGAGCTTTTCACAATTGGCCCCCTATTCCATATATAGTCCACTAGCTTTTGACCAGAGCCATATGGACCCAGGTTAAAACTAATGCATTATATAGGGAGTAGGGTGCCATTTGGGATGCACATTCATTCTGACCTGACAGGACATGTAAAAACCTCCCATCCAGTGTGAAGGAGGAGGAAGCTGAAAGGTGTTGGGATATGGACTGTCTGTCACTCAATGCACTCAATGAAATGAATTGTGACAAACATCTCTCAACTCCCCAATGATCTTTCCAGTGGTGAAATATTGTAGTTTGAGTCAGTCAGTCAGAGAGGAAGGTGTGCGTCTCTCTCTGTCTGTGTGTTCTGGAAAGAGTTGTGGTTGAGACCCAGTCTGCATCCAAATGGCATTCTATTCTATGCCCTACATAGTGCATTGATTTTGTTGACTCTCCATACTGACACATTGGCCCTGGACCAGGCACTCCACTCACTAAGGGAAATCCAGGCCGGCGTCCTTAGTGTTGAGACTGGATCCGATCTTAGATCTGTTACAGGCACTGGTGTTTCTCACTACATTATATCAGTGTCCTCAATGTCACCCTATTCCCTATATAGTGCTCTGCTTTTGACCATGGCCCTAAATCTCTGTTAAAACATTACGCACTATGTAGGGGAATATGTTGCTATTTGGGGCGCAGGCTCTTTCTCAGTGGTAACATTTGAACTTTGATCCTTGGGAGAATCTTGTCAACCACTAATATTGTTTAGCTGTGTCTGTCACAGCAGCATAATATCCCTAGCGTAGGCTACTCATAAAATGAACAATTATCTTGGTGTCTTTTTTTGCGGCGCTGTTTTAACATTAAATGTTTATCTTATGAGTTGGAACACATGGAAATGGGCTGTGAACATAACGGTCAGCTCAGCTGCAATCGAAGAACTGATTTGAGGAGCGTTTGCGTTTTTTTGTTTCTTCCTATTTTGGGTAGTGGCACCATGTATTCCCCTGGTCCAGTCCTGTTGTCTTGACTCTGTTTTGTTTTGAGGGAATAGATTTAAGAGTGCTCATCAGATACACGCCTGAAGCACTTTTGGCGTTCTCTGCTCTCTCTTCACTAGAGGGAGGAAGAGGAAGAGAGAGGAGGGCACCCACCAACCAAGTATGTGTCCCAAATCCCACTGTATAGTGCACTAGTTTTGAACAGAGCCCTATAGGCCCTGATGAAAAGTAGTGCGCTATAAAGGGAATTGGGTGCCCTTTGGGGCGATGCCCAAGCCTCTGCATAATCTGCTCAACACAAGTTAAATGACACCAGCTGTGCTCCGGGGCTTGACACTGCTGTTCTCTGGTCTGGTGTGTCCCAAATGATATGCAGTGCACTGCTTTTGAATAGAGACCTAGGAGCCCTTGTCAAAAGTAGTGCACTATGTAGGGAATGGAATACAATTGAGACAACACCTCCCCAAGGAGCAAAAAGGAAGCAACATTTCCTCATTAAAGGGATAGTTAACACGAATTACAAATTTACATATTGGTTTCCTTACCCTGTAAGCAGTCTATGGACAAAGTATGACCGCAATCCATGATTTGGTTTAGTTTGTGAAAAGAACTCTCACGAACACGATGGTGTTCTCTGCTCTACGACCCCGACAAGAGTCTTGGGACTCGTCTGAAGCGTCGGAACAGTTTGGACTACACTGTGGAAAGGTGAGTTTTTCACGAACACATGTCGGTTGTTTTGGACTAGGACGCCTCACTGAAGGTCCCCTGGTGCCAGTAAAAAAATTATAATTCTAATGGCAGTATACAGTATAGGCCAGACAAAATTGAATTACTGTTTAACGCATGCCCGCCTTACTTTTCTCCACACCCCGGGATTTAAAAGAAAGTGTTATTTTTTGGACAATATATGCACGCTTTGTTTATAATGCACTGTCCGCTCTCCCTTGAGTACTTCCCAGTTGATGCCCAAGAGACCAAACAGTCTCAGATCACAAGCACCGATCATGTTCGAGCCTTTGATTGGACAGTGAAACACGCACGCTCGCACCTTCAGGCGACGTGCAGATGTTTCATTTCTCTCATGGCTGAAGCCAGCCCAAATTCCTACTATTTGTGTGTCCAGGTTAACATGGGACGTCCCTCATTGTTAACAAACAGTTGGTTAAATTCATGGTTATTGCATAATTTTCAGATCTATTAGAAGCGATTTTAATAGACGACACAACAATGTAATTGAACCAGAGTTTATGGAATTCATCAGCAGATTCTGTGCAAATTTATATTATTTTGGACAACCAAATTGAAGTCAAAATTATTGAAATCGAAGTGTCAGCTGTATGGTGATTTGTGATTCATAACTTACATTTTACCGGTACTACCAGTAGTAGTAGGCCAACCGATAACACCACGATGGAATGTGTTTGAAGTGATGATGCGCCGCCGAGAACAGCTAGCATGTCCAGCAAAGTACATCGCCAGTGGCATGCACACACTTCGCAGCTCCACAATGATGTGATCGACTGTCTCCAAGGTGGTGACACCTTCCCTGCAGACTTTTAAATCTGTTTGCATTGAAGACGTTGACTCTAAAACTGCTCTCCCCATCAGACAGTTGCTCGTCCTCGCATAGCTCATCAAAACGACACCTCGCCTTCCTTCTCCGAGTGTCTTCAAATGCGTTCTGAGCTCCCCATTTGTCAGCAAGGGTCTTTGCAGTGGCTTTGGCCTTCTCAAAATCCTGTTGGAATCCGGACTGGACCTTTATCATGTCCTTGAGTAGGCTGACTGCCCTGTGCAGGTTTGCATCTTTGGCCTTTAGCATTTTGGAGACTACGTTTAATGTAAATGTAAAAAGGCCGTCTGTTACACTTCCACCTGTTTCCTCAGCCACCACGATTCTAGCCTCGCCCTGCTCCTCTTCCTCCCCGTTGTCCGGCCTGGCTTGTGCTCAGGGTTGTATCCTCCGATACCTGACAACCTGTATTCTCCTCTGTCAAAGTTGCTTAATCTGGCACGATGAAACAGCTTGGCCTTGGCTCACTTGACCCGCTAAAAGCTGCTGCTGGCAATGATAAACCTACATCCTCTTCTGGTCCCGCTACATTGCTTGTGCTAGCAATGGCTGCACTTGAACTGCATTTGAAAAAGGAATCTATTTTAACAAATTTTGATACCTCCTTTGCTTTCTCATTTTTGGCCTTCATCTTTTGGGATCCACTTTTGTGTTGATACATTGCTGATTTTTAAATCCGTAGTTTTCTATTCTCGACATTCTCTTTTTTTTTTGGGCCGTTGTCTCTTGATAGCTAACTCAACTGTTGCTTAAAACGATGACAGAAACAACACTTTGGAGAGTATTTGCATAATGATTCCCAGAATGCATTTCATTATCTTAACATGGTATTGAAACTATTGAATATATCAATATACAAATATCATGCTGACTTATGTAGTGGCAAAAAAACATTTTGTTGGTGAAACCATCAGTGGGATCATTTATCATATAGCCTTTTTTAAAGAAATATCTTCTCGTCAAATCGCAGACGTCATGGACCCGCGTCAACAATTAATACTTGGGCATGGTGGGCGGTATTCAAATTACATTGGGGCTGAAGCTACACCACTGAGTAGATTAATGAACTGATAATACACTCATACATTGCTTTTTTCCCCCCAACAATTGTAGAATATTGCATTATATTATACATCCTATGTGAATGTTAATTATTATTATTATTAATAATCTGAATCTGTCTGAAATTGAATATTTATCCTATTGTTCAATCATTTGTCTGGATTAAGCGGTCAAATACATGTAAAAAAAAAAAATATATATATAATATTAACACAAATATATTGAAATATTTTCTTGATCTTTCTTATCGCTCAGATATAGGATAGACACTTCAGAACAAACTTCTTTACTTAAAACGTTTTTTATACTTTTTGTTCATACTTCAAGGGGTCTTAATTCAAAATCAAATTGCTAAATCATCCTTGGTAGGACCTTCTTGATAATGACTATTAACTGAAACCATCACCCAATAGACAACACATTTTTGATGCTTGCACATTAAGAAATTGTCTTGGTGCAGTATCTCTGATCAGATTAACTGATTTGAACTACTGTGTGTAGAAACACTAAAGATGCAGGGGGTCACGGGAGTTGTTTTCCTTCGCACAAACCGTTTGATCCTGCTGAATGTTTTGTCTGAGTGTCTTCCACCAGCTACAGATGGATCTCCTCCTCAGACACTGAGGATGCATCCCAAATGTGACCCTATGCCCTAATATATAGCGCACTGTTTTTGACCAGGCCCCATAGAGATAGGAAATAGAATGCATTTGGGACACAGACACACAGCCTCTGACCACCTGAAGTCACTGGAGATCAGATGAGTCATTATGAAGTGACAGCCTTATGAAATATGATAGGAACCCATCTTCTTTTTCTACTACTTGAACATAGAGGGGAAAGAGTCTAGGATGAAACCTGAAGAGACCCAGAATGAAACTCTGCCGGGCCGGCACAAAACCCCTCAAACTCTGATCTCCGGTCTGCCAAGGCTTTGAGCTGCTGCCTCTTGATCCTCACTTTGTTGAAGGCCCTATGAATGTAATCCAGTTCATTGATCTAGCAGCCAGCTGTGTGTGTGTGTGTGTGTGTGTGTGTGTGTGTGTGTGTGTGTTAACGCCACACCTGCTCTGTCTCTATACTCTCCGTTCTGTTCTTACTTACTTCCTGACATTCTTTCCTATTACTTTCATTGCTTTGTAGTCTGTATTCTCTACCTTCAGTCAGTCTTTCAGGTAGTGTTTTCTTTGGTGCATCTAGTTTGTTTAATGTGCTGCAATGTTGCTGCATTCCATATCAATAACCAATGAGACTGGTGATATGATACACTACTCTGTCTGTAATGTAGCAAGAGGATAGGGTGGTTCTCAAGTTGCAGTGTGTGCCATCATTCAGAACCTCAGGGCTACGCGCACACACACACACACACACACCAATAAGAACATAACACAGGTCCCAGGAGAGTACTACATCAGAAGGTGTAGAAAAATAGCAGGTTGATGAGATGTGGAAGCACCACTATTCCCTGAAGAAGAGACTGGGGGTGGAGACCCGTCGGGCCTACCAGGTAGTAGTCTGTCTGTGTCCCAAATGGCACTCTATGAGCCCTGTGTTTTAAAAGTAGTGCACTAAATAGGGAATAGGGTGACATTTGGGACTCTGTGTGGCACTAACTTTTTAGCTTTGTTTGTTTTAGAAGAAATACAAGAAATCAAACAATCTGACATATCGCAACGTTGAAATGTTGAAATAAGATTTAAAAAAAATTGAAGCGTGATTAAATGCTTTTAATCTTGAACAACTCAGTCCTGGGGCAAAGATAGGATGCGTGTTTCTGAAGATCTCTCTTGGCTTTTCTAATCGGTTGACTGTGAGCCTACAGAATAAATGTCCTTTTGTGTACCTTTTTTTAAATAATGTTTAGTGTTCTCTGCGCTCTAGTATATACACAACACACAATCATTTGCAAGGGACATCTTAATTTCCAGTTGATCAGAAAATATTCTGTTCTCTCTCTTCTTTTACTCGAGCAGACTGAGCTCTGCTCCCGTTACTAGTCCGCGGAGGTCAGTCCAAACTGTGCACGTGCCGTTTGATTAATGGAAAGAGACATCTGTTACAGAACGGGCAGTGAGCAACACAGGGGCCCCCCAGGGAACAGTCCTGTCCCCCTTCCTGTTCTCCCTCTACACCTCGGACATCAGATATAACTCTGAAACATGCCACCTACAGAAGTTCTCGGATGACTCCGCAATTGTATGGTGCATCAGGGGTAGGCAGGAGGAGGAGCACAATCAATGACTTTGTGTTGTGATGTAAGCAGAACCACCTTCAGCTCCACATCAGCAAAATGAAGGAGATGGTGGTGGACTTCAGGAGAACCAAGGCCCAACTGACTGCAGTCCCCATACAGGGGATGGATGTTGAAACGGTTGGGTCATACAAGTTCCTGGGAGTCCATATGGACAACAGGATGGAAAGGGCTGGTAACACCGGGGCCCTGTACAAAAAGGGCCAGAGCCGACTCTACTTTCTGAGGAGGCTCAGGTCCTTCAACGTGTGCAGTAAACTACTGCATATCTTCTACCAGTCTGTGGTGGCTAGTGCCATCTTTTTTGCAGTGGTGTACTGGGGAGCAAACATAAAGGCCGGTGATGCTTATCGGGTAAATAAGCTGATCAGGAAGGCTAGTTAATTTAACCATGCAAAATATTAACTTACCTGTTAATTTAACCAGACTGTATATTAAGTAAACTATTATTACCCTCACTTATATCATACGCACTTTTAGCTTTTTAAGTATTTCTCTGCCATCGGCCTGTATAGTATAGTTAACCATGCAAATACTCCTTATATATCTATATCAACTTGCAATATTTGTATAATTCTTTTCTCCACCTAACACTAACAATGTATAGTGTACATATTTAGCCATCCACCCATACTATGCAATGTCTTTTTATAGCTTTTTGCACTTTTTATACTTTTTCATACTGCCGCTCTATGTATCATGTATCTGTCTTTTGTGTATTTTCGTTCTGGCATTTTGCACCTGCCCTGTGTTTTTCGTAGCTGCTTGACAAAGTAATTTCCCCTCCGGGATCAATAAAGTCTCTTCTATCTATCTTATCCATCTATATTTGCCGATTTTTAATTAGGCCTATACTCTTGTAGCCTTAATTAATTCATGCGTTTTGCTGACAAAGATACTTTTATTTTTAAAAAGGAATAGTCGGGACACCTGAAAACGTGTTGAAATGCGGGATTCAAATATAGTGGTGTCCGTCCGGAGTTCGTTGCCACGGAAACTGCGAGGGCCCAGTCGATAAAATGTTGCAAGTTTTCTAGCAAAAGCTCAAGAAGGAGAGGGAGGCAGAGTAGAGAGATGAATGATTGAAGGAACCAGAACCAACTGTCACTGGTTTAAACCATGATAGAGATGTGGGGGTGAATACGTTTTTGTTTTCATATTTACCACTGTAGTAGTACAAAATTATATTTTAAACAAATAGGAGAATGGTGAAATTAGAGATCCCCCTAAATGACTTTTGTTGCATTTGGAGGAGCTCATGCCTCATTCGCACACTGTGAATTCATGGTGTGTGTGAGGACTGAGGAGAGCCCCGGCAAATGGCACCCTATTCCCTATGACTCCCTGTTGAAATACATGTTAAATAAATATAGTTCGCTAGGACCCATATAGGGTCACAGATGCCATAATGTACACAGCCCTGTTCCGCCTGTTGTTTCCCATCATCTCATGCTAGGACACATCCCCTAGCCCAACAGGCCTCCAGACCGACAAACAGACCCATATAGAAGTGATACGGTCTCTGTTATTCATTCAAAATGTCCTAATCCCCTCGACGGAAGAGTGACTATGAAGAATAAAGGATTTGTTTGGGTTAACACTAAAGCAGTCCCAAGTCTGCTTCCTCTCCATTCAGTTAGGTTAACGCGCTCTACATCTTATCCCCAATTTGTGAAGTTCCACAGGATTAATTTGTGTGTGGTGCTATTTTTCCTACTTATTGAACTGCCATTCAGGCTTATGAGTGTTTGCCAAGTTTAGGCTGAGTACTGGGCTCTGGCAAACCCCTTTGTCAGTTCTGGGATATTTTTTCTCCCACTTAAATCTTTTATTCGCCAATGTTGGCAGTGTGACAGCCGGTGTAACTGAAGACCGCTCTCTGATGTGGCTCCCCAATTTCTCTCTAAATGATTGACCTTAAACAGGAGTGGACCAGTTATTTGCTGGTCCACTCCTGTTTCTTTTGCTGCATGCGAAAGAAAATCTTTACATTTGAGCTTCACTTTCATGTACTTGAAAGGCGGTTGCAGACTTGTCGTTGTTTTGAAAGGTACTCTCCGGCTTTGTCAGTAATATTCCATAACATCAATGCATCTTCGTGTTGACATGGTTGAATGAATAGAAGAGTAGGAAGAGGAACCCTGGATGAGCCTGCTGAAAGGCCTTGTGCTGAAATGTTGCTTTAACAGTCACTGTGTCTATACAAATCTGGGAGTATAATACTGTGCATTTCCTATCAATTTCTCATGACTGGGTTTCCTGAAAAGCATAAATAAATGTTTGCCCACAGGACGTTTTCTGTCTCCATGCAGGTTCCACAATATGCTTTTGGATTGGCTGCTTCATTTAGGGGATCCGAAAGCCATTTAATTGCGTCCCAAATGGCACCCTATTTTCTATATAGTGCACTAGGCATCTGGTGAAAAGTGGTGCACTACAGTAGGGAAGGGAATAGGGCGCCATTTGGGATGCAACCTCTGTCTTAAAATGAGTTGGATTTGACCGTGGTTAGTATTAAATGTTGGCTGTGTTACCTTTCAGATTAGGCATAATGGAATGAAAAATGTCTGATAATAATAACGTTGACTTAATTCATTAACATTATTGTGATTAGATTTTGTTCTTTTTCGCTCATTTGCTTTAATTGCTGTTCTTGCCAGCGGAAATACCATAGACGTATATAATTGCGAAATGCCAAACTGCAGCATGTGGGTTAGGTGCATAAAGCTTACAAGAGTGTCATAAAAAAAAGACAAAGCAGAACTCTAGGCCTACTTGAATTGCGTCATTAACATTTTTAGCTGTCGCGAGGAGCAAAATGGCCAATTGTGAATAGCGTTTGGGTTACGCCAGGTCGTGGTCAAAGTATGTGCCCGTGTGTCTGTGTAGTGCTTACGCTGACCTGTACATATGTGGGTCTAATGGATGAATGAGGCACTCTGTGATTGTAGGTGGTGTAGGTTTACATACTGGCCCTAGCCAGCCGTCTGAGCTGGGTGTCCAGTGACACCATCTGGCCAGCTTCTCTTTCACCCACACAAGACCCTGGGTATAGATACTATATTTAAATCTTTTTATTATTTTATTTTTTGCCTTAGCCTGTCTGGAGTGCTACTGTAGGTGGGCTGGGTTTGCAGTTTTGGGTCTATTCTATTGGTCCTTTTTTAAGCCAGGAAAGCTCTGTCGAGCACAGAAAAGTATTTGAAATTATTTCAAATAGTATTTAGTTTGGTTCCCAAATGGAGTGTTACTGGTTGACAATTAATTGATTTTAGCGGAGCCAGGTTAGTCCCTCCTGAAGGTTGTAGTGACTGAGTGTGAAGGACACTGCTCTCCGAGTCCTGTTCATCTAAAAAGCTTTTCATGTGGCCTGGTTAAGCAGATTATTTCTTTAGGTGTATTGAGATCAAATGGGGTGACCGAGGTAGACCTAGCTACTCCTCATTGCCAAGACTCTCTTCCTCCTAGTTCAAACCATTCCAACCTGATGTGAAACGTGGTCCTACTAAGTGCTTTGAGGGGCTCTCTTTGGCCCTGAAGCTAAAGACTGGATGTTTATCCGTTACTCAAAAGTAATTACGGATATTTTTAGAATCTACTCTGCATCCTGTTTTTAATCTTTTCAATCGCGATTGGATCAGATATCCACAATTGTACTTCATAAATCTGTAATGTTGTGTGTCGAGAATGGGTTGGGGGGGAGGTTGGACTAGAGGGGCTGGCTGTATGTCATGTAGAAGAGAAAGCCTCTGAGATAATGACTCCTGTCTGAGGGGGTGACTGTGGTGGCTCTGAAGCTGCGTCCGAAATGGCACCCTATTCCCTACATAGCAGTGCACCATATAAGGATTAGGGTTCCATTTGGGTCACGGAGAGAGTGAGGGCTGACTGGCCTGGTACTGGGGTGATAGAAGAGAGAGGAAGGGGTTTGGAGGACAGAGTTCTATAACTGAGAACTGGTCTATTGTGGCTGTGTTTTGTTGTGCGGTATCATTGTGATTTAAGACAAGGCACATTACTGTTCTTTTTAACTCCTTTCTCCATTTCCTCAGCTTAATGTAACATGAGTTATTTCCGACCACAGTCTATCACACAGCGTAACACTGGAGAAGGGCAGCCTGCTTGTGAATTGAGTGAATAAATAGTAAGTAGTAATTCCCACTGAGAGGACCTGTACTTAAGATTCCAGATGAGCTTATAGTCACACACATGGACACACACAGAAATGTAAGGCACTTGACTTTAGGACTAAGCACACAAAGCCTGCAGTGGATAATGGACATAGGGTAGGCAATCGGCATATCTTATTACTGACACAGGCCCTGGCTATGTCCCAAATGGCAACATATATAGTGCACTGCTTTTGACCAGAGCTCTCTGGGCCCTGGTCAAAACTAGTGCACTATATATGGAATAGGGCGCCATTTGGGACACCAACACATTTTCCTCCCTGCAGAATCATTGTGCTAGAATAAATGTAACTTTTGTTTCTCAAACTTTCCTCACTGTAACCGTTCTAGTCAGACTTTACCTTCCTTCCAAATGGCACCCTATTCCCTATATAGTGCACTGCTTTTGACCAGGTCCCATAGTGCACGCACTATGTAGGGAATATGGTGCCATTTGGGAAACTGGCATGTGAACTTCACCTCATGTGTTTGCCGATTCACAACATATGAACTTGAATTTACCTAGCGACCCAAAATTGTAGCGAGATTTGTCAAAAGTTGATTTGTGGGTGATTACACTTTTTTTTTGTCAACGTTGTTCTAATGTTGTTAATTTGTGTTGTGCAGCTCCATTGGTTCACATCGCTGCTGTGTCTGGAAGACTCTGTTCCCTAAAATCACCTTCATCATGATGTTTCTCAATCCCAATTTACACCTAGGGCGTTTTTACACTACCAAAATATATAAAGTAAGATCTGCCTTTCTTCTACATCTGTTTACACCATCTTTACATTGTTGGATGTGGTGTGGTCCATGGCCAAAGCCACATTCACGCTTCATGTGTGTCTGTAGCTAATAGTCCCAGGGAACCATATTCTACCTCACTGGTTGAGTTGGCAGCCTTCTGATCAGATAAACAGTAAAGGCGAGCGGTGAGTATAGACTAGTCAAAATGAAACAGCGTGCCATTTGGGACGCAGCCTGTTGGAAGGGCAGGTACGGTAGTAGAATCAATGAATCCTCCAGGATCAACCCAGCTAGAGTTGTTCTCTCCAAAGAAAGAGTACCTCTGAGAAAATTGAATTCCCATTAAAGTCTCTCTGCTGCGTGCCTGCCAGGCTGTTGGTCTTGGCATAGATGAGACTGGCTATGCGGTAATTTAGCTATTTCTAGGCCATGATCAGTTAGGCCTTTATGCTCTGTTGGGGTCTGGAGCCTGGCTGCATCCCGCTGGTCAAATCCCAAACTATTTCACCTCCTACCAGACTCCTCAGATGCCTCCTAAATGGCACCCTATTCCCTATATAGCCTAGTGCACAACTTTCGAACCAGGCTCCATAGGACACTGGTCAAAAGTGCATTATATAGGGAATAGGGTGCCGTTTTGGGACGCACACGTGAATCCTTTGTACATTACAGTAGCGTTGGTGTGCTGCTAAGACTGGAGAAAGAAGCATGTAAGGGGATTTCTCTGAATTGTATTATGTTGTAATGTTTGTTAATCTTTCCCCAGATAGTTTCAGTAGCTTTTGTCTTCATTTTATCAGCTCCCAGCCACATTGCCTAAGTAACTTACTCTGTTCTCTCCATCTGTCAACGCTACACAGGGAGAGGCCCTCCCTCCATACTTAATCCTAAATCTACAGTCACTTAATTATGCTGTCAGATGTGTGTGTGTGTTCCCCCTCCCATTTGTTCTCTGCATAATTAGAACCCAGAAAGAGAGCACCGCAGCAGGGCTATACTAGTCCTCCATACAGTAAACTACATGCAAATGAGCCTACATGACAGAGGAAGGAGGTGAATGGGTTTGGCTCCTAAATCTGCATTGGTGTTCTCAGCTGGAGGGGAGGAAGGGAGGGAGTTGGAGATGGAGGGAAGATTTGAGGAAGGATGGGTTTGGGTTTAGCTCCTAAACCTTTATTGGGAGTGCTGAGAGAGTGGGTTGTTTTGAGGATAAGTTCTGCCTGAGAGGAACAAATGCAGCATCAGCACTTTTAATATGAATTAACTTAATACACAGTGCCTTCAGAAAGTAGTACTACCCCTTGACTGATTTTGTTCTTACAGCCTGAATTCAAAATGGATTAAATAAAGCACATCACCTATCTACACACAATACCCCATAATGACAAACTGAAAACATGTTTTTAGAAATGTTTGCAAATGTATTAAATTATATACCAAAAATTTACATAAGTATTCACACCCCTGAGTCAATACGCTAGTCACCTTTGGCAGTGATTACAGCAATGAGCCTTTCTGGGTAAGTCTAAGAGCTTTGCACACCTGGATTGTACAATATTTGCATGTTTATTATTCAAGCTCTGTAAAGTTGGTTGTTGATCATTGCTAGACAACCATCTTAAAGTCTTGCCATAGATTTTCAAGACAATTTAAGTCAAAACTGTAACTCGGCCTCTCGGGAACATTCAATGTCGTCTTGGTAAGCAACTCCAGTGTATATTGTTTTAGGTTATTGCCCTGCTGAAAGGTGAATTTGTCTCCCAGTGTCTGTTGGAAATCAGACGGAACCAGGTTTTCCTCTAGGATTATGCCTGTGCTTAGCTCTAATCCATTTTATTTTTATCCTAAACTCTAGTTTTTGCCCATGACAAGCATACCCATAACATGATGCAGCCACCACCATGCTTGAAAAAATAGAGTAGTATTGTGGACGATAACTTCACCTTTCTAACGATACCCTTTTTATGTACTTCCAAAAATATAGAACAGACCCTACTAAAATGAAAGTATCAATGAACATGATTTTGGAAAATGAATGCGCCGTTTCTGTCACGCGTGGCATTGCGGTACTATGTACCGCTAGCAGCGTTTTAGGACTAAGCACACAAAGCCTGCAGTGGATAATGGACATAGGGTAGGCAATCGGCAATATCTTATTACTGACACAGGCCCTGGCTATGTCCCAAATGGCAACATATATAGTGCACTGCTTTTGACCAGAGCTCTCTGGGTCCTGGTCAAAACTAGTGCACTATATATGGAATAGGGCGCCATTTGGGACACCAACACATTTTCCTCCCTGCAGAATCATTGTGCTAGAATAAATGTAACTTTTGTTTCTCAAACTTTCCTCACTGTAACCGTTCTAGTCAGACTTTACCTTCCTTCCAAATGGCACCCTATTCCCTATATAGTGCACTGCTTTTGACCAGGTCCCATAGTGCACGCCCTATGTAGGGAATATGGTGCCATTTGGGAAACTGGCATGTGAACTTGACCTCGTGTGTTTGTCTATTCACAACATATGAACTTGAATTTACCTAGCGACCCAAAATTGTAGCAAGATTTGTCAAAAGTTGATTTGTGGGTGATGACACTTTTTTTTTTTTGTCAACGTTG
This sequence comes from Thymallus thymallus, assembly GCA_023634145.1. NCBI lineage: Eukaryota > Metazoa > Chordata > Actinopteri > Salmoniformes > Salmonidae > Thymallus > Thymallus thymallus. Next base: position 12,227,802 of record CM042383.1, on the reverse strand, counting down.
TTCTAATGTTGTTAATTCGTGTTGTGCAGCTCCATTGGTTCACATCGCTGCTGTGTCTGGAAGACTCTGTTCCCTAAAATCACCTTCATCATGATGTTTCTCAATCCCAATTTACACCTAGGGCATTTTTACACTACCAAAATATATAAAGTAAGATCTGCCTTTCTTCTACATCTGTTTACACCATCTTTACATTGTTGGATGTGGTGTGGTCCATGGCCAAAGCCACATTCACGCTTCATGTGTGTCTGTAGCTAATAGTCCCAGGGAACCATATTCTACCTCACTGGTTGAGTTGGCAGCCTTCTGATCAGATAAACAGTAAAGGCGAGCGGTGTCCTACTTATGTCCTACTTTTCTAGTCTGTTTTATAAATGTGCGATGAGCATAAAGACACATTTTATATAGGCTAAAGAATTAGAAACTTGTTCTCATTCTGAGAAATAAGCATCTTCTTATCGTGTTCTTATCCAGGTAGGCCACTTGATTTCAATATCTAAACAAAGTGAACAGGCTATTTGTTTCAAACAGTTGGAGAAAGAAAGGAGGGTGTGTTCATAACAGTTCAACTGTTTTACGTTGTTAGCAAGCAAATAGATCCAAGTTGGCTAGACTTTAAATATAAAGTTTACCTTGCAACCATCTAGCACGTGGGCTTGTGCTTGAGAGATTGTTTGAGACCTGTGTTAACTTTCTTTAATCTCTGCTACAAGAAGTTGGTCGTTATTAATAGATGTGCATTGTGCATGGTTTTGGTTAAATGTTTAACACAAATTGCATTTTCATAGACTCGAAAGCCAGATCAATGATTATTGCAAAAAAAGCAGGTTAAACTATTTTGATTAAATAATGAAATGAAATCAAATTGTATTTGGGAGATTCTGGGAGAGGGCAAGGGACCCAGAGATTCTGTGCGAGGGGGAGAGAGAGAGAGGGAAAGGGACCGTCAGGCAAGGCAAAAACGTATTTCTCAAGTGCCCACAAGGGGACATCGTCACACACACACGGCCTGGCTCAACCGGTCAAGTGTACGGTCGGCGGATCCCAGGGTGAGCATTGTTGACTTTGTTGACGAACTTTCTTTACCCAACCGTGGGTCAGACTATGTTTGTGCTGTTGTCTGTGCCCAGTGATGTTTGTACCATGTTTTGTGGTGCTGCCATGTTGTGTTGCTTCCATGTTGTTGTCATGTTGTGTTGCTACCATGCTGTGTTGTCATGTGTTGCTGCCATGCTATGCTGTTGTCTTGGGTCTCTCTTTGGGTAGTGTTGTGTTGTCTCTCTTGTCGTGATGTATGTTTTTTTTTATTTTTATATATAGATATATCTATCTATCTTATCTATCTATCTCTACACACACACACACACACACACACACACACACACACACACACACACACACACACACACACACACACACACACACACACACACACACTTTATTAGGTACACCTATCTAGTACTGGTTAGGACCCCCTTTTGCCTCCACAACAGCCTGAATTATTCACAGTGTTGTATGTTAAGAGATGCCCTTCTGCACACCACTGTTTTAAACAGCTGTTATTTGAGCATTTGTGGCCTTTCTGTTAGCTTGAATGAGTTTGGACATTCTCCTCTGGCCTCTCTCATTAACAAGGTGTTTTTGCTCACATATCTGCCGCTCACTGAATGTGTTTTGTTTATCGCACCATTCTCTGTAAACTCTAGAGACTGTAGTATGTAAAAAAGAACCAGGAGGGCAGCTGTTTCTGAGATGCTGGAACCACCATGTGTGGCACCAACAATCATACCACTGTCAAAGTTGCTTAGATTATGCATCTTGCACGTTCTAATGTTTGGTCGAACAACAACTAAAGCTCTCTACTCTATATATTGAGTTGCAGGTAGCCACGATTCGCTGTTCGAAGGAGCAGGCTATTTGCGTTAATGACGGCTTACCACAAGGCAAAAGACCCCCAGCAGGAGGTCTTTTGCCTTGTGGTAGGCCGTCATTGTAAATAAGAGTTTTTGTTCTTAACTGACTTGCCTGGTTAAATAAGGAGCAAGAGAGGGGAAAAGCGGTATGCTTTGCCTTCTCACACAGTCCATCTCCCTCCATCCAGCCAGCCTGTTCCTTCAGTACAACACTGGTCTTTGTGCATAATGTTCTTAGGGCTTAGTAGTGCATGGTGATGCAGCAGACGTCATTGACAGAGTGGCCTGCCTGTGCACTGAGCCAGAACCACCACTGCCTGTTTGGACTGCGCCCAGAACCCATGGGGCTCTGTATTATCCCAGGACACATCCTTGTAGAGAAGGGCTCTGTGCAGGCTTGGAGTCAGGAAAAAAAGGCTTAACTCCTGCACCACTCGCTGCGTTCATCGGCTCTGTGCAGGTCTGGAGTCAGGCCAAATGCAACATGCAGCCAAGGCAATCTAGGGGAACCATGGGGAACCCCAGGATAAGATCAGCAGGCTTAGCTATAGCATACTGAGTTATATACCTCTCATTGAACTCAACACACATTCCTATAAGCGTAATACTTTCTGTACATGTTCGAGACCAGAAGGGAGGGTCTTCCTGCGAGCCATTCTGACTCCAGGCCTGTTGCTGCCAGAGTCAGTTGATTGGAACAGAGCTGGAGCCTGTCAGAGATGTTCCCACCGTGTGTGTGTTGAAATAAGATGCATTTTGATTCAAGAGACAGCGGTTTTGTTTTCATTGTTTGTCAGTGTTGATGTAGCCTCGACTTGCAGGCTTCAAAAGCTGATAGATGATGAAATGTGGCTATGCAAGGCCAGTAGGGCTGTGAATTGCCAAGAACCTTTTATCGCAATACTTAGGTGCCGATATGTATTATGATTCTGTATGTATTGTGATTCGATACTGTGATTTTGTTGTGATTTATATGTTCCTATCATATTGCTCACCATATGTCTGCTGCAGAGGGGGGAGAGAGAGAGAGAGCCATGAGAAAACATGTTTTGATCAGTCATGGAAATAAAAATACTTAAAACGGTCTCCCTATTTAGAAAGAAGATGGAGAACACGCTATGGCGTTTTGGTGCAAGTACAGCAAACGAGCACAAAAATAATATTGCGATATTGTAAAAACTTTGCAATATATCGTAACTAATAATATCCCGATATGTAACTATTTTATTTTTCCCTCATCAGTAAAGGCTAGAGGTTGATAATTTACATAATGTGTGTCTGAAGGTTTGAGTAAGGCCAGAAGCTGTGCTAAACGGCCTGAAACATGGAGTGAACTAGCCTAACTTGATTGTTTTCGTTGCAAAACTTTTTCAGTTGCATAACTATTTGCTACGTCTGCACTAATGAATACGACCCTGGTTTCCAGTATGCTACACCACCACTACTGTACTTGTTTACTCCAGATCCAGAAGCCCACTGTGAGATGTGGTGTTATTTACAGTAGGCTGTTTTTACTAGACGGACTGGGGCCTCTAGGAATGTATTTTACACACAGCTCTCTGCTCTCTGATGTGGTTGACCCTGTTTAACCAAAGCACATAGTATCCCCTCAGCAGACTTGCTTGAGGCCAAGCCCTCTGGGTAAAAATAGACATGGGCCAATATTGACTGAAAATCACTGACTGCTCTAGCGTGGTGAAAGCAGCCTGATGGCTGTGTTTTTGGGTTCAACCAGGATATGTGCATACAGTATATAGGTGTCCCTGTAGTCTGAATGGCTACAGAAAGGGGGATAGTAGGCCTTTTTAATTCTTCAGCCTTGAACAGACCATAAAAGGCCATAACATTGCAGTGTTGAAGTGAGAGGCTGACGTGTTGTAAATTGTCATTCATCCATAGAAGGCACAGAGTAGCTCCAGTCTGTCAAATTAACTGGTCGTTACATGAAGGAATTCCATTTGCGGAGCAGCACTGGTGTAAATTAATCCATTTGCTCTCTGCTGCCCCCTTTGTCCTGTAGTCCACCCCCTCTCTCCCTCTGTCAGACTGTCATTCTGGGTGCAACCTCATTTGGAGTCACCAAGGTCGTGTTCATTAGGCACCAAATGGAACAAAACAGACTGAAACGGGGAGGGACTACCTGGTCCAATAAGAAACACACATTTCCGAACTCTGTTTACCATTGCATGCCCTAAGGAACAAATCCCAGTGCTTTATTGCCATCTGAGACAGATCATCTTTAACGTGTGTGTGTGATTTATGGACCAAGACTGTCCCTTCAGTGGAGAGGTGCCTCCCCCTCCCCTCCACACTATCCCCAGGTCTGATGTGGGGATGGTGGAGGGGTGAGAGAGTGAGGAGGGCATCATGGCCCATATTCATTAAGGGTTTCTGAATAGGAGTGAAGATCTAAGATCAGTTTAGCCTTTTAACTCCATAATGAATAAAAGGCCGTCCTGATCTTACAGTTGATACTAGATCAGCTCTGCTACTCTTTATGAATACAGGCCCAGATGGTATCTCCAGGGGTCCAGTACCGTCTAAATGGGATGAGTGACATGTCTGCCAGAGTCGTAATGATCTTAATGATATGCGTCAGCTCCACACGGTCTCCTCCATTGTCCCTCACTGTCAGGGTTTTAACACCATGGGGACACATCAGTTACAGCATGCAGAATATATTCATCAGTCTCCTCTCGGTCTCTCTGTGTAGGCATATATTGGTCCTTCCCTCTTTTCTCTGTCACTCACTCTTTCTGTCTCTCACTTTCTCTCCGTCTCTCCTCTTGGATGTTTCCCATCACTCTTGTTGTTAATACTGTGGACACGTTGACAGTTTGAGAAGATCCATATCTGTTATGTGTTTCATGTTGTGTTATGGCCCTAGCCCGGGACGTTTCCTGTAAATGGAACCAGATTGTAATGCAGGCTATCCTCACAGTATTGTGAAGGATTTTCAGTCTGTACAGTATAAGTGGTATAATGTGGATACCCTCAGGGCTGTCTTCACATCTCGGTGCTCTCAAACCGTCTCAGCCCTGTCAAGACTGGCCCTCACGTCTCGGTGCTCTCAAACCGTCTCAGCCCTGTCAAGACTGGCCCTCACGTCTCGGTGCTCTCAAACCGTCTCAGCCCTGTCAAGACTGGCCCTCACGTCTCGGTGCTCTCAAACCGTCTCAGCCCTGTCATGACTGGCCCTCACATCTCGGTGCTCTCAAACCGTCCCGTCCCAGCCCTGTCAAGACTGGCCCTCACGTCTCGGTGCTCTCAAACCATCTCAGCCCTGTCATGACTGGCCCTCACACCTCGGTGCTCTCAAACCGTCTCAGCCCTGTCAAGACTGGCCCTCACGTCTCGGTGCTCTCAATCCGTCTCAGCCCTGTAATGGCCCTAAACAGCTCTCCTTTTCTCTCCTCTCTCTCTCACATTGTCCCTCTCCCCCGCTCTCTATGTATTGTGTGCGTACGTCTACCAGGGACAATAGGATATGCAAAAGACCCATTTTCCTTGCTCATGCAGAAAATTGACAATACATTAATCTTCTTATTTTTCCTCTAGGATGCCAGCTACTGGTTACAGGTGCACCGGTTGGAGCACGGGGACGGAGGTATCCTGGACCTGGATGACGTGCTGTGTGATGTGGCTGATGACAAAGACCGGGTAAGGGAACTGAAGCATGGGGGGATCTAGCAGTTTAAGCCAGTGGGTTTGAGGTTTAAGCCAGTGGGTTTGAGGTTTAAGCCAGTGGGTTTGAGGTTTAAGCCAGTGGGTTTAACGTTTAAAGGGGAATGGAAACACTAGGATTTAGAACGCCAGCTAACTAACTGTAAATCGCCATATTGGCATTGTTGCGTCACTGGCAGGAGAGAACATTTTGGAAGTCTCAAAAATGTTAGTAATGTTAGTTAGGGAGCCAATAAACCTGCTGAAGCCATTCATGTTTGAGCCGTTGCCCCAGATCAAATGGTTTGTTCTCATTTATTTTTATTTTATTTTATTTCACCTTTATTTAACCAGGTAGGTCAGTTGAGAACAAGTTCTCATTTGCAACTGCGACCTGGCCAAGACAAAGCAAAGCAGTGCGACAAAAACAACACAGAGTTACACATTAAACAAACAGTCAAAAAAAAAACACAATAGAATAACAACTCATAGCAGTAACAACACAGACATGCCGCCTGAAACACCTCAGCTAGAGCGTCGGCGTAGCCAAACATAAACTGGTGTGAGTGGGGATGCTGCCAGATAATGGCTTGAGTATGAGTGTGTGTGTTGTAGAGATAGTGGCGGTACAGCACAAAATCCCAGTGGATGGTGGTTGTATTACACCCAGGCAAAGGCTCCTGTCAATCCGTCTGGATGGCGATGTATTTGTTGTACATGTCACTAATCCATATGAAGGATTTCTTGGCAGAAGAGGTTACTCGACCAGGTAGCAGCTGATATGCCAGTTAAATCATTTGAGAAAGGTTGCTTGATTATAAATTGTTTAAGGTTAATATCAGTAGTGGGTAGGTGCTATATATAATTTTTTATTTTTTTATATATATAATTTTTTATTTTTTTATATATATTTTATTTTTTTATATATATATTTTATTTTTTTATATATATATTTTATTTTTTTATATATATATTTTTATTTTTTTATATATATATTTTATTTTTTTATATATATATTTTATTTTATTTTATTTATATATATATATAAATAAAATATATATATATATATATATATATATATATATATATATATATATATATATATATATATTATTTAGATATATTATATATACACACACACACACAGCGGGTGAAATAAGTATTGAACACGTCACCATTTTTCTCAGTAAATATATTTACAAAGGTGCTATTGACATGAAAGTTTCACCAGATGTTGGTAACAACCCAAGTAATCCATACATACAAAGAAACCAAAACAAATAAGTTCAGAAATTAAGTTATGTGTAATAATGTGAAATGACACACGGAAAAAGTATTGAACACATGAAGAAAGGGAGGTTCAAAAAGGCATGGAAAGCCAAGACAACAGTTGAAAACCAACAGTAATTAAAAAGCAATCCATCCCCCTGTCAGTGCAAATTAATATCAGCTGGTTCAGTCCCAACTGATGGCCTACAAAAAGGTCTCATTGCCAAGGTGTCACACAAGACACATCTCATGATGGGTAAAAGCAAAGAGCTGTCTCAAGACATTCGCAACCTAATTGTTGCAAAACATAATGATGGCATTGGTTATAGGTGCATTTCTAAGCTTCTGAATGTTCCAGTGAGCACTGTTGGGGCCATAATATGGAAGTGGAAAGACAATCATTTCACCATAAATTTGCCTCGACCAGGTGCGCTGTGTGGCTCCATGGTAACACCTTTACATTTTGATTAGATGGCCGGAGTTCGAATCGCAGACAGCATCATGATTCATGAAATCTCATTCTATCCAATAATGGGGCATGCTCATTATAAATACATCGTGATTTAGTTTCAGTAACTTGTCTTATGATTTATCGCCAGTTCACCCTATGGGAACAAGGGAGAATTGGAAGAGTTTAAAAACATTTTTTTTTAACCTTTATTTAACTAGGCAACAAATTCTTATTTACAATGACTGCCTACACCGGCCAAACCCGGACGACGCTGGGCCAATTGTGCGCCGCCCTATGGGACTCCCAATCACTGTCTGTGGTGACGCCTCTAGCACTGAGATGCAGTGCCTTAGACCGCTCCTTACTCCTGCTGTAGTTTTTTTCTAGACTTAGACCTGTGACTTTTTTATTTATTTAACCTTTAGCTAGGCAAGTCAGTTAAGAGCAAATTATTATTTACAATGACGGCCTACCTACAGGGTCAGCCCCTGGAACAAATTAGGGTTAAGTGCCTTGCTCAAGGACACATGGACAGGTTTTTCACCTTGTCGGCTCGGGTATTCGAACCAGCAACCTTTCGGTTACTGGCCCAACGCTCTAGCTAGGCTACCTGTCGCCCCTTATGTAAAAATAGTATTAGTTAGATGCCCACTATAACAGGTTCAAGCGTAACCAGATCAACTTGTTTGAATATAAAACTTATTTCAACACGCACTAAACACGTGTCCCTGTCGCTGGAGTAGTGACTTCAACTAGCTTTGGCTGCCATCTATTGGAAAGGAATGGTAACTACACTGGGCAGCTAGTTTGCACAGTCAAAGTAGACTTTAATTATATATGCCATTTAACAGATCCCTTTATACAAAGTGAACTGGGTACATTGATTGTATCAAGATTACAGTTTTGATATCATGGATGGTCAGTCCTTGCATCTATAACTCTGTCTATGAATTTGATAGTGGTTACATTTCTCCGGCCCCATCCCCCAGCTTTATACCGGAAGAGGAGCAGGGAGACACTTTGTTATTGTTTCTACTGCTGATTGCCACTTTAAGAAGTTAAGATGCAGATTAAATACACACCAAAATATGTTACAGATACTATAAAAATGTCCCATCACTCAGACAGTTAGTGAATACACGGCATCCAGCACAGCAAACAATCAATCAAATGTATTTTACAAAAGCCCTTTTTACATCAAAACAATAACCACAGTGTTTATAGAGGGCGCAACAGTTAAACACTTCAGGAGCAAATGTCAGTTGGCTTTTCATAGCTGGTCATTCATAGGTTGAGAGAGAGTGGAAACAGCAGGACCGGGACAAGGTAGCACATCCGTTGAAACGGGTAAAACAAAAAACAATTCCACTCCGATTCCCTTTATGGATGGCTGTATCTTTGAATTCGCTGTTGGGCCCGAGCTCTTTAGTGATGGTCCCGGTGGACCTCTTCTCCACCGCAGCACAGGAACACTCTGGCTCCCAGGGGTCAGTTTGGCATGCTGTACTAACCGTTCTTTCCTGTTGGTAGAAAACAATTAAGGCATCTATTAGGCTATAGTTATATTAAACAAATCACTGTATATACTGTATATTGTCTATTTTATATGGGATGACAGACTGTGTCTTGAAATAAACAATAGCCTTAGAAATAACATGGATTTTCATTGTGCCTCCTGCAGTCTCCTCCAGGATGAAAACCTTTTCAGGGGTGACTGTGTCATCCTGAAAACAAAAATGTTTTGTTAAGACAACTGAACCCAAATATATCAGTTGGCATTAACAAGCTACCTGTCTTGTATGCTTTGTTACACACACACACACACAGCAAATACAGAAACATTTATTTTTCAGCAAACATTACCCATGTCAACTTCAGTCTAGCTAAATGAGTTGGAGCTAACAAAACATTACAAAAACAAATCTGTCAACAAAATCTATTACTGTACTTGACTATCTGAGGTGGAAGCTAGCTAAAGTAACTACCTAGTTACCTTCAACTAGAGTTGCAACAAAGTTGTCCAGTGTCTAACGCTAGCCTAGTCAACAACAGTCATGACCGGTTAACGTTACCTCAGGCTCCACTGACTCGCGTCGCCGCCTCCGTGGAGGCGCAAGCAGAGGGCTTCAACGTAGGCCCTTGACTCCTTTCCATACGGACTCCCGGTTGCCGCATCGAAAATGCCCTTCATTGCGAAGTCTGCCTCTGTGAAGTGCTGTCTGCAGATCCTGCTAGCTCGAGCTGGCACGTCCTTCCTCTTCAGGACATGGAGCCTCTTCTTCAAGGGTTGTGGGTCCTTGGGCAGCCGAAGGTAGTTTACATAGTGATTGTTTTGGGGGGGGGGGGGCATTTCTCACAGCCTGGCGCTATACAGTTCATGTTTGAATTACTACTTATGTTGCCATCTTCGTTGTCCGCACCTAACCTCACTCTCTTCGATTCACTCTCGGCGTGAAAACCTCAATACTCACCCGATTCAATACCACACAGACTGATTCCTGCCAGTGACTACTGGCGTCAGTCGTTACTATGGCAATTTAAAATGGCACTGAGCATAGCTCAAATAAACCTTGTTGACGATCAAAATACTTAATATAGAGATATTTTTATGTTAAATGCACGTTTGTTAATAGTTGATTGAATACATCTATTTGCTTAGATTTACTTCCTAAAGTCTTTCCTTTCCCCTTTAAGCCAGTGGGTTTGAGGTTTAAGCCAGTGGGTTTGAGGTTTAAGCCAGTGGGTTTGAGGTTTAAGCCAGTGGGTTTGAGGTTTAAGCCAGTGGGTTTGAGGTTTAAGCCAGTGGGTTTGAGGTTTAAGCCAGTGGGTTTGAGGTTTAAGCCAGTGGGTTTGAGGTTTAAGCCAGTGGGTTTGAGGTTTAAGCCAGTGGGTTTGAGGTTTAAGCCAGTGGGTTTGAGGTTTAAGCCAGTGGGTTTGAGGTTTAAGCCAGTGGGTTTGAGGTTTAAGCCAGTGGGTTTGAGGTTTAAGCCAGTGGGTTTGAGGTTTAAGCCAGTGGGTTTGAGGTTTAAGCCAGTGGGTTTGAGGTTTAAGCCCGTGGGTTTGAGGTTTAAGCCCGTGGGTTTGAGGTTCAAGCCCGTGGGTTTGAGGTTCAAGCCCGTGGGTTTGAGGTTCAAGCCCGTGGGTTTGAGGTTCAAGCCAGTGGGTTTGAGGTTCAAGCCAGTGGGTTTGAGGTTCAAGCCAGTGGGTTTGAGGTTCAAGCCAGTGGGTTTGAGTCCTGTTTTCTAGCACATCCTCCTGCCTGTCCTGGCAGTCGTTCACTGTCCTATGAGAAAATATAATAACAGTTGTTCACTGTCCTATAAGAAACACGTGGTGGGAAATATTCATTTTTTTTTTTTAAATGCCGGGGAAGGGAAGTCGAGCGAGGGCCATGTGCCATCATTTTTTAAATTGTATTTAACTAGGCAAGTCAGTTAAGAACAAATTCGTATTTACAATGACGGCCTACCGGGGAACAGCCTTGTTCAGGGGCAGAACGACAGATTATTTACCTTCGGTTACTGGCCCAACACCCTAACCACTAGGCTACCTGCCGCCCCATTGTGTATAAAGGATGACATGAGATGGAAGGGTGAGAACCAGAGGGACCTAACTTGAGTTTCCCTAGTTTTACAGGAGAGCAAAAACTCATGGCATAAGTAGGTGGTAAAAAGTGGCCTACACAACAACAACCCTGGGTGTCTGCTAAGTGCTAACCCTGGCATTTGTTATTAGATGACACAGGTAGCTGCCAAAATAATGGAACACTTGAGTATACAAAGTATATTGAAAGCAGGTTCTTCCACACAGACAAAAACTCCTGTCATGTTTAGGGTCATGTATAAAAATGCTGGGCAGGCCATTGTTTTGGCTACCGTGGCTATACCCCCATGGGATGACAATCCCCACATCAACATGGCACGAGTGGTCACTGAATGGTTTAATGAGCACGACAATTATGTAAGCCATGGCCGTCTGTCACCTGATCTCAACACAATGGAATGCTTATGGGAGATTCTGGAGCGGCGCCTGAGACAGCGTTTTCCACCACCGTCAACAAAACACCAAATTATGGAATTTCTCGTTAAAGAATGGTGTCACATCCCCCCTCTCCACAGAATAAAGACTGACCTCATCCCAAATGACACCCTATTCCCTATATAATGCACTACTTTTGACCAGAGCCCATAGGGCTCTATATAGGGAATCGGGTGCCATTTATGACACACAGCTAGCTAACATTGCAGAGTACAGAGTTGTAAGCCGTTGCCCTCTGGCCACTCGTCTCATTTCCTTTCATCTCTCACTGTTGTTTCCCACCATTATGAAATGAGGCTGATGGAAGGAGGAGAAATAATCCTCTGAGTGAGGGACAGCAGGACTCTGAGGTCACCAAGGGTCACATTCTCAGCTGGGTCACCGCAACACACTGGACTGTATGTGACCATAGTAATGTAAACATTAGGATGCTGTAATGAATTGGAGCCGGGATTTAATAAGTGGGAAACCTCCACAGGATGTAGGCTTGGTACAGTGTGTATTGCATATACTAGTGATGAAATTGTAGACTGACGTTCTTCTTACACCATGTAGCAATCCTGCTTAGTGTGCGTGACTCTTACCAGAGTTCACAGCCTGATTTGGGCTCTATCCAGACCATGATGTGCGTTGGTTTGAAAGTGTATGTGTATCTAGGTTTCCATCCAATTGGAGACTGATTTTCATGCCAATATTCTAAAATCCACATAGAGACAATATGCACATTTTCCCACCAGAGATGTTTCCATCAGATTAACTTCTTGAGGATAGTGTGCACATAAAAATACCTTTTGAGGTAAATTGCATTTTCAACTCTACTGATGGTTTTCTCACCCAAAATGTTTGCGTTTTATATAGTGAGTGTGCCCACTCTGGTATTGGCATGTGCGCTCTAGACAACAGTACTGTATCTGCAAGCTGTTGACTAGAGTGCACGGATAGCCTACATGAGGAGATTATTATGGATTATTTTTATTTGTCGAATGGCAGCCAAGCATCGGATCATTTCACCAGAATAAGACTCTCGATATTTATTGGAAAGGAGCATCAGGCTCATCACTGTGCACTTTAACCACCTTGTGAAGTTCATCTTAATTTATTTAATCTGTAGCCTAATAAACTGCATAATTTGCAGACGAGTTGTAGAGGGAGGACCACACAATGTCATTGTGTGACTATGATGGTTATTATGTACATTTTTGCGCAAAAGCCAACTTGTCTAGCGTGTTTTTGTTTTGTGAACATTTGGAAAGTTTACCGAAATTTGTTTCAGTTTCCACCAGGCCTGTGTGTGTGTGTGTGTGTGTGTGTGTGTGTGTGTGTGTGTGTGTGTGTGTGACCTCCGATGGGGACAGTGACATATAGGTGACTCTCTCACTGGATGATGTAACAAACTGTAGCAGGAAATAAACTGTGGCTTTAGCGTTGTTCTGCCTCACTGTTGTCTATTAGATGATGGGCCATGTCCAATTTAAAGCCTGTGATTGTGTTCAAAGGGGATGGATGATGGCTAAGACTGGGATTGGACGTGAGTGACAGCTTGAATTAATCAGCTGAGGGAGATGGGGGGGGGGGGGGGGATAGAGAGAAGGGGGAGGAGAGCAGCTTCGATCAGTTATGGGTATAGTTAGTAGACATGCTGATTTTGAAGCTTCTCTCCACAATAAATGGTTAAGGTTAGTGGATAAGCTTCTCTCCACAATAAATGGTTAGGGTTAGTGGATAAGCTTCTCTCCACAATAAGCCCTTCTACGTCAATGCTGGCGCAATTACTGTATAGCTGTGTAACCGACGGTTATAGATAGAGACTGTCATGTCATGAAAATAAAATAACTGTTATTACTCCCAAAAATGTTTTTACTACAATTTAATCGAACAGCTGACTGAATGATCACAATGCAGCAGCAGCTCACATGGAGAGAGAGAGAATTAATAGAACAGGCTTGGAACCTCTAACCCTGGCAATTTGACTGGTAAACTCATGGGTACACTCAGAATGGCCACCTGGTATTGTGATGCAATAATTCCTACTAATGTCATATGTGACCGACCGGATTGATTCGGTTTTATGTTGCCACATTTGAAGTGTTTTTTTTACATTGGATAAAAGTAGAGGGGTATCAGTTGAGGAACAATGGGAAAGTAATTCTGCTTTGAAAGTTGAAAAACTTATAACCTCACTTTTGAGAAAATGGCCATTGAATGTTTTGGTACACCTACTGGAGAGCATGTACACCCATTCAGCATCGTTCACACCCTCTAAAGCCTTAGCCCTACCCATCTCTTTAAGGATTCACATGTGAGGCTATGTATTAAACAACCAAAGATTTCAAGACTAAAGGCTGGTTTATACTACGGGTGTGTTCGTAAATTTTATTTGGAGTGCCGGAGTTTGTAAACTCAGAGCGTTGTCAGATTGTAGTTTTGTAAATTCAGAGCGTTTTGCTCTGAGTTTTCAGAGCGCACACACTGGGCGCACTGGCCGAGGAGTAGGGTTGATCTCCGCGTTCTGACCTAACAGCAGTCAAGCACCCAAGCTAACTGGCTAACGTTGGCTACCTTGCTAGCTACTCCCAGACACAAATGAGAGAATTCACTCTGACCATTTTACTCGCCTTAGCAGAGCTGGTTAAGCTGTTTTTATATTATCCAGAGCGTTGGTGACAACTGGTGGCAACAATTTAATTATGTTTTTTTGCCAACGTTTATTGACACCGGCCATAGTCAACCAGAGTTGAGCGTTCTTAAATTTGTCAGTTATTCTGCACTCTTGGCACACGAGAGTGCTCTGAAATTGGAGTAGATAGCCAGAGCGAATTTACCAGCTTTGTCTATCGACAGTTGTTGCAGTGTCATCATGAACATTCTATTGAAATGCTTACTTGTATAGTGGAGTCTTTTTAGACAGGTCGCTAGCTAGCAAAACAATAAACCATAATCCCAACTCATAAAGTTACTACCCTGCATGAATCTGCAGGTAGCTAATGAACCATGGTCAATGTTAGCTAGCTAACATTATGCTATAACTAGCAATGCAAATGGATCTGAGATATGAATAATATAACTACACAGATCATACACAATGTTGGCTAGCTAGCTAACAGTACACTTTAACTTGAAATGAAAATGACTTTCTGACCAAATTAGAAAATTATATCTGAAAATGGAACTCGCTAGACTATCTTACCCGTATACATGGATGGACTCTTCTCCCTCTCTGTCACGGATGCCATGGTTGCCCTTAGTTTGAAGATGTAATCCGGAGACCGGTGTTTTATACAACAGCTTTCTGTGTGTTCTCTTTTCGACTGTCTGCATATTTGCAATCAAACGCCAGAATTTTCTCCATCTCTTTAGCTATCATACTCTAATTCCACTGATTTCAAAACTCGGTCCTCCAGAAAGTGGAGAGCAACACTTATGCAGTTCTACTACGTGATGTCTTTTAAAAAAAAGCCACATTCGAAATGAATACCTACACATAGTGACCAGCTCATGTTATTGACAGAAGCCTGCTACATGGCTGACCAATCCAAACTCCTCTTGGCACTCATTGTCTCAACCAATCAGCTAGAAGGTTTCTGTCTTTTTCTGTGGCTAAACCAACTAGGCTCGTAATTTAACAATTGTTCGTATTTACAGATGGCATACAAGTTTGTTGTTATGGCACATGAAAGTTTGCATGTTCCAGAAGGCATTTCTGCCCAAAAAAAGCATGTTGATAAAAGAAATCAATAGTTTAAGTTCAAATGGCTCTCCTGTGAAGTAGTGATGTGCGACATACGTATAGTTTCCTGAAACGAGTCACATGTTCATTCAAATGTTGTTAACCCTTTAGACCCCAATATAATTCTATAATGCTGCTGTAGATTACTGAGAATGTTCAAGATAAAGCAACATTTCTCACACATTTCAAAAAGACAAAAACAAAGAATGAATGACAATTACAAGTTAACTTAGTTTTAAAGAGCACAACCTCTTCTTTAATGACACCACATTCATGACAATAGGAATAACACTAATTTTGTCTTCCATTGGGTTGAACCTCACTATATAAAAAAACAAACAATTTAACACTCAACACAACAAAAAACGAGAGTATTTAAATTGTGAATACATTACTCACTCAAAATGTACCAAGTATAATATATAATAAAAATTATCCAAAATGTAACCGAAAGACAATATTCAGAAAGTATTTCAAAACCCACACAAAGTAGGCTATTTGATTGCATTTTTACAGAAGTAAGAATCGTTGTCAAACAACTATTCAGAGACTATTTAAAAATGTAGAGACCCTCTCTCAATAAGATATAGTAAAGACCAGGCTTGAATCAAAATAAGTAGAAAATACAAAAAGTATACAATTTCCCTATAAGATTGGCAGGACAAATGAATATTCAAGTTTGCATTTAGCATACAACATGTCATGGAACTTCTGAAAGCATGGCCCCATCCTGCAAAGTTGCACAGAACACGTAGAGCACGGAAAGGAAGTTTCTAGACATCTCCCACTCTTTGCTCTGCGTCCACTCCGGATGCACACCACACACTGTCTCTTGCACCCTTTAAACTTCACCAGGGAGTGGCCTGCTTTCAAATTATGGGTAACAACTCTATCCACACCCCCTGGTGCCACACTCTTGGCTCCCCGCTTCCTGCCACTGAGGCCAAGTGAATGCACAAGCTGCATTTCAAATGCCTTCAGGGACAAGTGCCTGCGGTTTCTGGTAAAGGGCCTTTGCAGCTTCCCCCACACTGGTCTTCTGACACCGACCTCAGGGTACCATAGATGGGTAGCAATATGACACGCAACCACTTTGAGCGGCCATGTAGGTACATGCACTTTTCGGATCCCAATTCAGCAAACGAGACAGACAAATTGAACAAAGTAAACTGTGCTACAAAGGTGAACGGTGAGATTTGGGGCAGACACATTCCATGGAAACACAGGCTCCCTTCTCTGGTGTCCTCTCCTTCCTCGCCATGTCCCTCTTCCTCGCCATGCCTCACTCTCGCTCGCACCCTATTCCCTGTGGGCCCTGGTCAAAAGTAGTACACTACATAGGAAATAGGGTGCCATGTTGGACACACAACATGTCTGCATACTTTGAAGTGCCGGTCAGTTTAGTCTGTTACTCTACAGCCATAGGAATATAATGAGTAGACTTGAATGGGGATTCCTGTTCTACTCATTCCAGTTCTGTGGCTACAGCAGTTATCTGACCTCAAGTTAATTCCATAGCTGTATGTTGCCATAATAGGCTTCTAGGCCTATAACCACTCCACTAAACATGACTCGCACTCTCCTGGCAACTCGCTCCGCATCTCTGACATGTGTGAGATACTTTTTAAAGACTGTGGAGAAGGAATGGGTGGCCTGGTGAGCAATGTGGCTTTTATTGGGTTACAGTGGGTCATCGCTGCTGCCAGGAATGGTGGCAGACGGCTCAGGGATTCACTAAGTGTTTTTCCAGATGCTGTCTTTCCTTCCTTCCTTCCCTCCGTCCCCTGTCCTGTCCTCTCTTCTCCTCTGACGTACAGTCCAGCCTTGAGCCTGGATGGCATTCCTGTCTTTAATGGTCAGTCAATGCTCTGCCTAGTATTTACCCAGAGAGATGGAGGATAGTAGGGTATTCTGTACACACACACACACACACACACACACACACACACACACACACACACACACACACACACACACACACCCTTGGTGTCAGGTGACTGGCGTGTCCCTGCACACTCCTGGGGTCGTGATCTCTTCAGGGCTATGCTGTGCCAACCCCACATTCTCCATGTGTCTGGGTGGGACACACACATACAGCAGACTCCGTGTGTCTGGGCAGGGCAGACAGCTGCACGGACCACCTCCACTTAATCACATCTCGACGGGGACACACACACCTGTGTAAATACATTTAAATTCAATCACTTTAACCTTAACATGAATGTTTTGGCATTCGGGTCCAAAAAGTCACTTTCTGAGGACTTCTACAATGGGAAAATAATTATTGACGGTTTCGTTCAAATCGAAAGTGGTGCTGTCAAAGTGATAGAAGGGTAAATCCATTTAAATTCAATCAAACACGCTCACATGGATGGACGAAGGCTAACCTTCGTGACGTGTTTCATGACGGACCCAGGGTGGACGGACCAGTGGGCTGGGCTCGTTTTGACCCGGGTTATTTTTTAAATTTGTGTTTCATTAATCTTGCCTGGCTTAATGGACCAATAAAATTCTCCCAAAACTGTACACCCTGCCCAACTGGCACTCTGGGCATTTGCTGTAGCCTGCATACAGTATTTCAAAGATTAAGTGGTATTTTTATATATATATATAAAATACCACTTAATCTTTGAAATACTGTATGCATATATATAAAATACCACTTAATCTTTGAAATACTGTATGCATATATATAAAATACCACTTAATCTTTGAAATACTGTATGCAGGCTACAGCAAATGCCCAGAGTGCCAGTTGGGCAGGGTGTCCTGTCTCAGCACCTCATAAAAGAACCAAGTGCGTCTCAAATGGGACCCTATTTACCTATACACTCAGTATCAGGCCAATGTGCTGCATAGGGTTACCCGCTTTAACAGCCTCAGGCACAGGGTTTGGTCTCTCAATCGTACATCTGCTGAAAGTGAAACAATGTGGCCTTGTGCTCCATAGAGAATGAGGATGGCGAGTTAGTTAAACAGAAATTTGTGAAATCAAACAAATCCGCCTTTATCGAATAACCCTCCAGTGTTCCCCTCTGGGAGGGTGCTGTTTGATCGTGTTATATCCACGAAAACAAGAAATGTTTACATGTATTGATTTTGGGTATATTTAGCCGCTTGTTTGACCGCCAAGTGCATAGATTTTCGGAGCACACAGATGTTTTACGATGCTATGAAAATGATGAGTATTGACCCCATTAGAATACATACTGGTACTTGTATGACTTATGTATTCCAAAGCATTAATTACACAAAAAACTGAGCTCATGTGTTTGACTGGGGTTTTAACAGTTCAAACTGGTCATGAGTCACTCACTCAAAATGTACCAAGTATAATATATTATACTTATAAATATTTAAAACATTATCCAAAATGTAACCGGAAGACACTATTCAGAAAGTATTTCAAAACCCACACAAAGTAGGCTATTTGATTGACAACAATTCTTACTTCTGTAAAAATGCAAACAACTATTCAGAGACTATTTAAAAATGTAGAGACCCTCTCTCAATAAGATATAGTACAGACCAGGCTTGAATCAAAATAAGTAGAAGCCAAAAAGTATACAATTTCCCTATAAGATTGGCAGGACAAATTAATATTTAAGTTTGCATTTAGCATACAACATGTCATGGAACTTCTGAAAGCATGGCCCCATCCTGCAAAGTTGCACAGAACACGTAGAGCACGGAAAGGAAGTTTCTAGACATCTCCCACTCTTTGCTCTGCGTCCACTCCGGATGCACACCACACACTGTCTCTTGCACCCTTTAAACCAGGGAGTGGCCTGCTTTCAAGTTATGGGTAACAACTCTATCCACACCCCCTGGTGCCACACTCTTGGCTCCCCGCTTCCTGCCACTGAGGCCAAGTGAATGCACAAGCTGCATTTCAAGGCCACACAGATATTTTACGGTGCTATGAAAATGATGAGTATTGACCCCATTAAAATACATACGGGTACTTGACTTATGTATTCCAAAGCATTAATTACACAAAAAACTGCGAGCTTATGTGTTTGACTGGGGTTTTAACAGTTCAAACTGGTCATGAGTTGACTTAAAGGCAGCCCAGAGGCATGGTCTATCACTAAATTAAATCTGCTCTGAAGCCATAGAGAGAGCAGGGATGCCCTAGAGCAGGGATGTGCAACTGGAGGCTCGCCAGTTTATTAAAGTAAAAAAATATATATATATACAGTGGGGAGAACAAGTATTTGATACACTGCCAATTTTGCAGGTTTTCCTACTTACAAAGCATGTAGAGGTCTGTAATTTATCATAGGTACACTTCAACTGTGAGAGACGGAATCTAAAACAAAAATCCAGAAAATCACATTGTATGATTTTTAAATAATTAATTTGGATTTTATTGCATGACATAAGTATTTGATCACCTACCAACCAGTAAGAATTCCGGCTCTCACAGACCTGTTAGTTTTTCTTTAAGAAGCCCTCCTGTTCTCCACTCATTACCTGTATTAACTGCACCTGTTTGAACTCGTTACCTGTATAAAAGACACCTGTCCACACACTCAATCAAACATACTCCAACCTCTCCACAATGGCCAAGAACAGAGAGATGTGTAAGGACATCAGGGATAAAATTGTAGACCTGCACAAGGCTGGGATGAGCTACAGGACAATAGGCAAGCAGCTTGGTGAGAAGGCAACAACTGTTGGCGCAATTATTAGAAAATGGAAGTTCAAGATGACGGTCAATCTCCCTCGGTCTGGGGCACCATGCAAGATCTCACCTCGTGGGGCATCAATGATCATGAGGAAGGTGAGGGATCAGCCCAGAACTACACGGCAGGACCTGGTCAATGACCTGAAGAGAGCTGGGACCACAGTCTCAAAGAAAACCATTAGTAACACACTACGCCGTCATGGATTAAAATCCTGCAGTGCACGCAAGGTCCCCCTGCTCAATCCAGAGCATGTCCAGGCCCGTCTGAAGTTTGCCAATGACCATCTGGATGATCCAGAGGAGGAATGGGAGAAGGTCATGTGGTCTGATGAGACAAAAATAGAGCTTTTTGGTCTAAACTCCACTCGCCGTGTTTGGAGGAAGAAGAAGGATGAGTACAACCCCAAGAACACCATCCCAACCGTGAACCGTGAAGCATGGAGGTGGAAACATCATTCTTTGGGGATGCATTTCTGCAAAGGGGACAGGACGACTGCACAGTATTGAGGGGAGGATGGATGGGGCCATGTATCGCGAGATCTTGGCCAACAACCTCCTTCCCTCAGTAAGAGCATTGAAGATGGGTCGTGGCTGGGTCTTCCAGCATGACAACGACCCGAAACACACAGTCAGGGCAACTAAGGAGTGGCTCCGTAAGAAGCATCTCAAGGTCCTGGAGTGGCCTAGCCAGTCTCCAGACCTGAACCCAATAGAAAATCTTTGGAGGGAGCTGAAAGTCCGTATTGCCCAGCGACAGCCCCGAAACCTGAAGGTTCTGTATGGAGGAATGGGCCAAAATCCCTGCTGCAGTGTGTGCAAACCTGGCCAAGAACTACAGGAAACGTATGATCTCTGTAATTGCAAACAAAGGTTTCTGTACCAAATATTAAGTTCTGCTTTTCTGATGTATCAAATACTTATGTCATGCAATAAAATGCAAATTAATTACTTAAAAATCATACAATGTGATTTTCTGGATCACAGTTGAAGAGTACCTATGATAAAAATTACAGACTTCTACATGCTTTGTAAGTGGGAAAACCTGCAAAATCGGCAGTGTATCAAATATTTGTTCTCCCCACTGTATCTCTTTTGTTTGAAATCAGTCGGGGTCTCAACTTACTGTTGAGAGTTAGAATAATAGAATACTACACAAGGTGCAATTTCTAAATGTGGTTGTGCATCAGCAGTCACTCAATTAGTCCATGTCAGCTATTTACTTTTAGATTGGTAATTTAGTCTAGTGGCCAGTTATCATATGTTCTTAACTGACTTGCCTAGTTAAATAAAATAAATAAAAAAGATATATTCTTTTTATATTTTAAATGTATTTAACTAGGCAAGTCAATTAAGAACATATGATAATATTAATATTAAAAATGTTTGCCTGCAGGAAATTTGCTGTAAAACTGCTGGGGGGGTGCATGTGGGTATGCAGACCCACGAGCCACTGCAACCACTCGTAATTACTTCTGTTTTTCTGTGGCCCCTCCCTCATCAAATAGTAGGTATACCTGACTCCACCCATAACTACATAACCTTGTGGTGACGTGTGTGTGTGTGTGTGTGTGTGTGTGTGTGTGTGTGTGTGTGTGTGTGTGTGTGTGATTTAGCATTCATCTGCCTCAGTCTCCATCAAAGACCTCCTTCAGAGGAGAGCCGCTAACTAATTACCTAATTTATTCCACGCTACTCCTTCTGCATCCCGCTCCCCGCCCTTAATAGGAACAACATGGTGTCCTATACGGTTCTGCTAAGATGTGGTTGATAAAAAAGGTCTGTAGAAGAGGTTAATACAAACACTACCATGCTATTCTCATTCGTGGTGCTGAGTCTTACTGCCCCCAAAATCAACACGCACACACACTATTTTACCTCTGCATATGTATTCGCCAAAGTTTTGGTACAAGACCTTTTTCAAGACTGGGTAGAAAGGTCTAAATTCTGTTTAAGCCCCTATAGTGGTAGACTGGCTGCTAAACACACGTGGCCATTTTTAAACATTTGACCAGTTCAACACTTGAAGGGGGATTAAACTGAACGGAAGTGGAACACTTGGTATTAATTATGGTTAATTGCATCTAATGAGGTTAGAGTGGAATATGGTGAAAGCAAGCTGTCACTGGGTATTAATCGTTTGGGCACTTCTCATTAAGACCCGTGTGAAGCGTATTTGTCAAGAAAATCACTGTACATTGACATTATATAAGTAGGCCATTATACAGAAAAATATATTGAGTGTTTCCTTCAGTTAAGACTGAATGTACCGTGTGTGTTTTACAAGCCACGTGTTGTCCTTCCCAAAAAGTGGGTGTAGTCGGTGAGTTAATGAACGCCAGCCTTATGGGAGATACCTTGCCAGCGCTCTGTACTCATTGGTAGCCTTCTACTGCCTTGGTGACAGTATTTCTCGTTAGCCTTCGTTTCCATGGAACTATTGGGAAACATATAAAGTAGAGTATTGTAGCAGTGGTGTGTAGGCTAATTTTAAGTCTCTCACCTTCATTCAGCCCATCCCCCATTAGAGGAACACTCATCCACATTAAGGACGGCAGGTAGCCTAGCTGTTAGAGCCTTGGGCCAGTAACCGAAAGGTTGCTGTATCGAATACCTGAGCTGACAAGGTGAAAAACCTGTGTGTCCTTGAGCAAGACACTTAACCCTAATTTGCTCCAGGGGCTGACCCTGTAGGTAGGCTGCCATTGCAAATACGAATTTGTTCTTAACTGACTTGCCTAGTTAAAGAAAGGTTAAATAAATACAAAAACTTGAGTGAGTCCTAGATAGTCATACAGTTGCAGGACTGTAGAGCGAGAGAATGAGCGAAGCCTTTGATCTGCTTTCTTGTGACGAGGCTTTTGGCTGGCTCTTCTGCTCTGTCATGGGTCTGTGGCCAGAACTGTTGATGATAATGCAGCGGAGCCTTTTTAGGTGCAAACTCTGAGAAGAGTGGGGATCTGTACATGGAGGCAATATACAGTAAGTCAGAGAATGGCTTTAGACACACGCTTTCTTTTTCTTTTGCCCCCTCTCTCTTTAAAGCTGGGATCCACTGGTCGCCCCAGGCACATTTTGTTATTGTTTTTTAATTGGAGGAGATGAGCATCTAGCATAAAAAATCCTAGTACATACATGGCTCATCTGTCACACGTGTGATGATGTGCAACGAGGTTCAAAGGGGAAAAAGTGTTTGACGTAATGTCTTTGTTGTTGTAATATCGCAAACGGACGTGGCAGTGTCACCGCTTTAAGTAAACATTTTTAGCCTTTGTCTCACTCTTTGGCACACAGCTCGAGTAGGCTACGCCTAATTTGTCATCAGGATCATTCTGTGTGAAAGAGTGAAACCAAGCAGTTTGATTTTCCTGACATTTACAGAGCTTTCAGAAAGTATTCACACTCCTTGACCTTTTCTACATTTTGTTGTTACAGCCTGAATTGAAAATGGCTTAACTTGGGATTGTGTCACTGATCTACACACACAATACCCTATAATGTCAAAGTGGAATTATGTTTTTAGAAATGTTTACCAATTCATTAAAAATGAAAAGCTGAAATGTCTTGAGTCAACAAGTATTCAACCATTTTGATGGATGGATGGATGGATAGATTCTTATGAGAAGCCCAAATAAGTTCAGGAGTAAAAATGTGCGTAATAAGTATAAGAAGTTGCATGGACTCACTCTGTGTGCAATAATATTGTTGAAATGACTACCTCATCTCTGTACCCCACGCATACAATTATCTATAGATTCAACCACAAAGACCAGGGAGGTTTTCCCATGGTTCACAAATGGCACCTTTTGGTAGATTAAATTTAAAAAGCATACATTGAATATCGCAGTGAGCATGGTGCAGTTATTAATTACACTTTGGGTGGTGTATCAATACACACAGTCACTACAAAGATACAGGCGTCCTTCCTAACTCAGTTGCCAGAGAAGAAGGAAACCGCTCAGGGACTTCACCAGGAAGCCAATGATTATTTTAAAGTAGTTAGAGTCAAGATGGAGTATAATAGTGTTTTATTTTCCATGCATTCTAACTTTTTTATATATTATTATTCTACTTTGACATTAAGGAGTGTTTTGTGTAGATTGTTGTCAAAATCCATTTTAAACCCCCTTTGTAACACAACGAAATGTGATCACTTTCTCTCAGACAGTGTTGGTTTGTCTGCTGTGTGAGGCTACAGGGAAAATGTGATTATTTGTGTGAAGTCCACAGGAGTCTGGATTAAACAGGGCCCCCCCCCCCCAAACAAATGGTGACCTATTCCCTATAGTGCACTACGTCTGACCAGAACTCAATGGGCCCTGGTTAAAAATAGTACACTATAAAGGGAATAGGGTGCCATTTCGGACACACCCATGCTGTAAAAGATGAAGAGCGGATGATAATCAGAGTTTAACCTCCCCTCTTTCACCCTCTCCATCCTCCATCTCCCACCTGAATATGTTTTTACGCTCTGAGATAATTTTGGTTAAAGGCCAAACTTTTCTCCTGTATTTCCTGAAAATTAAGACTTTCTTAGCAAACTCTTTGACATACCAGTAGTAACAATAAAACAGACATTTTGTGTGCGTTTGTCAAGTTGACATAGTATCACTACAAACAGATTCTTAGCCAGCATGTAGTAGTCGAACAGGGTCAGTACAGAGGAACAACGCTGCCCTCCTGAGGTGTACATCTGTAAGTGCAACATGTCTTTCCTTTCTCCCGTCACACTGCTTCATCTCAACTATGGCTGAATGCGCAATTCTCACTCTGGCTCACTGTAATATCTTAAGCTTTTGAGTGATCATTTGTTGCCTTTTGAAACAGTGTATTTACGTTTGTCTGACTTATTGAAGCTTGGTGTAACTTTATGATTTTCCCCTCAGCTAGAAGTCCATGAACGAACATAGGCCTGCTGTTCAGTTATCATACAGTAATAGTAACATTGAAAAAGCGTTTTAGGCTGTTTTCTTAATGTTATAATAACAGTGATTATTGGCACCCAAAGATTTTGACAACTGAGACTTCTGTGTTTTTAAGAGCAGCCACAGTGAGCTGTTGTTGACCTACATGTTTTTGGAGCCATGTTTACCCAGCAACAGCTATAAAACCAGATATGCAGTCACACAATACAGCCAAAGACAGTACAGGATGGAGAGAGGCCAAAACTGCTTATCCAATAGAAATCCCTGATAACATATACAGTGGGGAGAACAAGTATTTGATACACTGCCGATTTTGCAGGTTTTCCCACTTACAAAGCATGTAGAAGTCTGTAATTTTTATCATAGGTACTCTTCAACTGTGAGTGACGGAATCTAAAACAAAAATCCAGAAAATCACATTGTATGATTTTTAAGTAATTAATTTGCATTTTATTGCATGACATAAGTATTTGATACATCAGAAAAGCAGAACTTAATATTTGGTACAGAAACCTTTGTTTGCAATTACAGAGATCATACGTTTCCTGTAGTTCTTGACCAGGTTTGCACACACTGCAGCAGGGATTTTGGCCCACTCCTCCATCCAGATCCTTCAGGTTTCGGGGCTGTCGCTGGGCAATACGGACTTTCAGCTCCCTCCAAAGATTTTCTATTGGGTTCAGGTCTGGAGACTGGCTAGGCCACTCCAGGACCTTGAGATGCTTCTTACGGAGCCACTCCTTAGTTGCCCTGGCTGTGTGTTTCGGGTCGTTGTCATGCTGGAAGACTAAGCCACGACCCATCTTCAATGCTCTTACAGAGGCAAGGAGGTTGTTGGCCAAGATCTCACAATACATGGCCCCATCCATCCTCCCCTCAATACGGTGCAGTCGTCCTGTCCCCTTTGCAGAAAAGCATCCCCAAAGAATGATGTTTCCACCTCCATGCTTCACGGTTGGGATGGTGTTCTTGGGGTTGTACTCATCCTTCTTCTTCCTCCAAACACGGCGAGTGGAGTTTAGACCAAAAAGCTCTATTTTTGTCTCATCAGACCAAATGACCTTCTCCCATTCCTCCTCTGGATCATACAGATGGTCATTGGCAAACTTCAGATGGGCCTGGACATGCGCTGGCTTGAGCAGGGGGACCTTGCGTGCACTGCAGGATTTTAATCCATGACGGCGTAGTGTGTTACTAATGGTTTTCTTTGAGACTGTGGTCCCAGCTCTCTTCAGGTCATTGACCAGGTCCTGCGTGTAGTTCTGGGCTGATCCCTCACCTTCCTCATGATCATTGATGCCCCACGAGGTGAGATCTTGCATGGTGCCCCAGACCGAGGGAGATTGACCGTCATCTTGAACTTCTTCCATTTTCTAATAATTGCGCCAACAGTTGTTGCCTTCTCACCAAGCTGCTTGCCTACTGTCCTGTAGCACATCCCATCCTTGTACAGGTCTACAATTTTATCCCTGATGTCCTTACACAGCTCTCTGGTCTTGGCCATTGTGGAGAGGTTGGAGTCTGTTTGTTTGAGTGTGTGGACAGGTGTCTTTTATACAGGTAACGAGTTCAAACAGGTGCAGTTAATACAGGTAATGAGTGGAGAACAGGAGGGCTTCTTAAAGAAAAACTAACAGGTCTGTGAGAGCCGGAATTCTTACTGGTTGGTAGGTGATCAAATACTTATGTCATGCAATAAAATGCAAATTAATTATTTAAAAATCATACAATGTGATTTTCTGGATTTTTGTTTTAGATTCCGTCTCTCACAGTTGAAGTGTACCTATGATAAAAATTACAGACCTCTACATGCTTTGTAAGTAGGAAAACCTGCAAAATCGGCAGTGTATCAAATACTTGTTCTCCCCACTGTAGGTGTCGTCATGGCGATGTTGGCTAGCTAAGCTCATGCTCAGAAACACGTTATTGGGTCTAACGATCGTCTCACGTCGAACTACGTTGGAGTAATAACATTGTCAACTACTTAAGACGTTAGATTGAATCTATGTTGTCCCTTTAGATTTTGAGAAAATTAACAACTAAGGAAGAATTGTTAATTTCTCTCATTGACTTCTCAAAACCCAAACCCCGGCCTGGTCTTTTTAGTCTATTTCACAAGCGTTCCCGGAATGTTGATGTTGCAACTCTGGGTTTAGAAACTCTGTGATACCGCTTTGTGTTCTGTTCTCAGCTGGATCCTCATCTTAGATATGGCTTAGTTACATATGAACTGTGGGATGTTTTTTGTTACATGTACTGTAGCCTCACCTTCAACTGGGGGCATTTTGTTGGTCCCCACAAGGAAAATGGCTATTTCTGGAGGGTTTAGGGTTAAGGTAAGATTTAGGGTTTGGGGATAAAGGCTTGGAGTTAGGATTAGGTTTGGTGTGTGTGAGAGAGATATCTGTCACTGCCATTACTTGTACCTGTCTGAGATATCCAAGTTAAAGGAATCCATCCTTTGAATGTTCGGGTCCATTCAAGAGATTAAGGTCTGTATCCATCTAGGTTCAGTTTAGTCTTTTAGACCTGGTCCTAGGTCAACACTGTAAATACTGCCCCAGTTTTGTGTTCTCTGTCCTCTCTGTCAGGAGCACTGGTGGAAAAAATACTCAATTGTCATACTTGAGTAAAAGTAAACATACCTTTTAACAGAAAATGACTCAAGTGTAAGTTACCCAGTAAAATACTACTTGAGTAAAATTGTACGCCGCCCTATGGGACTCCCAATCACGGCCGCTTGTGATACTGTCTGGATTCGAACCAGGTTATCTTTAGTGACGTCTCTAGCACTGAGATGCAGTGTCTTAGACCACTGCGCCACTTAGGAAAAAGTACTCGATTGTCATACTTGAGTAAAAGTACAAAGTAAATTCTATATATCAAATTCCTTATATTAAGCAAACCAGACATATTATTTGTAATTACGGACAGACAGGGGCACACTCCAACACTCAGGCATCATTTAGAAACACAGTATTTGTTTTTCGTGAGTCCGCCAGATCAGACGCAGTAGGGATGACAAAGTGTTATATTGATAGGTGTCATAATTCTGTCCTGCTTGAGCATTCTAAATGTAACAAGTAATTTTAGGTGTCAGGGGAAAATGTATGGAGTAAAAAGTAAATAATTGTATTTTGGAATGTAGTGTAGTAAACTACTTAATACTCAAGTTTTTTTACTGAAGTACTTTACACCACTGGTCAGGAGGTCAGTCTAACTTTGACCTTTAGAGGTCTCCCTTGGTACCTAGTCATTGAGATTGTCCTGCTCTGACATTGCTGGACTAATATGGTCATTAGTTGCAGACTGTGTACGCTGTCTTTCATCGTTCCATGTAACAGCTCATTGAAACATCTCGCCTAGTTAAACAGGAAACCACTAACCCTGGGGTTTGGCTCTGTTTCCCACACTAGGCCAGTACTTGTCTGCGTCCAATGTCACCCTATTCCCTAATATAGTGCACTACTTTTTGACCAGAGCCCTATGGGCCAGGTCTAATGTAATACACTATATAGGGAATAGGGTGCCATTTGGGACGCATCCTTGGTTTTATGACACGGCAAACACTGGACCCTCCATGTTAATCCCAAGAGGCTACTGCTGCCCTGCCCAGAGAGAGGAGGGCTTGTTCACACACAGACACACACACACACAGCGGTGTCCAGCCACCAGGGTTCCCACGGTGAGTCACCAGTGCCAGCCAGCTGTGGTTTGTCTGTGGGAAGGAATGGCTTGTCGGTGGAGTGAGGATTCAGGAAGTGGTAGCTAGGCCTACATGGCACACAATAACATCAAATTCATATTAACAATTTTTACATGCTTCGTAAAACAACAGGTATACACTGAGTATATATTAAGCCTTGACATAATTGAGACATGGATTGTGTATGGGTACCATTCAGCTATTTGTTAAACTGTCACCGTGGCAACACATTCAGTTCAGACACCCACGCACTGAGACCTGACTGGGTGTGCTCTTCTGTACTACTGTACACTAAAAGGGAAATAGTTAGCCCTCAATTGCCTGCTGTGACAATATCTCACATCGAGGAACTGTGATAACTAATGAGAGAGAGAGGGGTTGATGATAGAAATCCCTTTTTATATTATACAACAGACTTTTCTCTCTCCCCACCTGCCTTTGCTCGATTCACCTGATGGAATGTATCCTACAATGTAGCATTGTTTGCGTGCTCCTTGCTTGCCCAAGATTTCCTTGAAACCCCCCCCCTCACAATGAATAATCTTAACTTCCAGAAGGGGGCACTGTGGTGTTAGCATTGGGACGGAGGCGGCCCCTTTCTTTTCTCTCTCTGTCACCTGGGAGGAGAGCACAGACTCTAACCCTTCATAGACTTACATCATGTATTGTGTGTGCTGTGCAGGACAATAGAATACAGGTAGTCAAGCCATTGTTACGCTGCGCCTGCCTGTAACGGTCATCCAAACAGTAGCAATGTTGTGGTCTTGCCTGTGCCCCCGTGATGATGACTTCCTGCTTTTTCCCCTGTCGCTGCGGCAATGCCTTGGACAGGAAGGGATAGAGCAGGAAGTAGATACACGCAGGTCAGCAGGATGTGGTGATGTGTTGGAGGAGGCGAAGTCGGTCAGAAGTGCTGACTCTCCAGAAAAGGTTCCTTCCACTCTGGCTTTACTTTAATGACTGGTAAGTCTTTAGAATGGGTCAGAATGGAATTTCCGCCCGGGTCAGGAAACCTGGTAGTCCAGCTAGGGCTAGGTATGCAGCAGAATGGAATTTCCGCCTGTGTCAGGAAACCTGGTGGTCCAGCTAGGGCTAGGTATGAAGCAGGACAGGCTATAGCCCTGTTAGATAAAGACTTCCTCTAGATGCCTTGTTTGGCACAAACACATCTGCTTTGTACATCAATAGGAATAAGATCGCCCATTTAGTCCAAACAGAGCCTCTCATGCCCGCCTTTCGAACTGTCATGGTGGTGAATACAGTACCTGAACGCTGGTGTACAAATAACAACCAATTTATGAGATGGGTCTGAACCCAGATGTGAAACCTAATCATATCAGAGTTAGAGAGGAGAGGAGCTCCAGACCTGTTTGTCCCCTTTAAGGAGAACGACAACACTGCACTGGTGGCCCTGATCAGGACAGGATTAGATGATCTCATAAAGCTCCATCTAAACACCATCCCCTCCAGCCAGAGAGGAAAGACCACCGCTGACCCAATCACACCAAGGAAATCTCATTTAGCCTACACACGATGGGGAGAGAAGCGCTATGAACTAACCCAATACTGTACCTCCTCCACAACCTCCACCCACCAACTGCTGGGGCTGCAAAGAGGAAGCCCAGCTCTGTCGTACACAACAACCCTCTAAGATGTTTTCTGGGGTTGTGATGTTAGCTAGTAGCTACAGTAACATTGCTAGCTGCTCTTAGTTCATCACCATCACATGTTAATCCCACACAAACAGGGAGATAAAAGATGCACATTATGCTCATAGGCTGCAGCCTCATAGGTGAGAGCCGGGTCAAGAGCATTGGTTGGTAATGAGGTCAATGGAGAGGAGAAGCTAGCCAGCCACCGTGGCTGTGCTGTGTGGGGAGAGCTATGTACTCACGTCGTCCTCATTAACCAATGCTGCTTCTGTCTCTGCTTGGTCTCTGTTGTGGCAACCAACCACACCTCATTAGAAGGTGCTGACGCCCGGAGAGCGAGAGAGGGGGAGATGTAAGGGGGGGTGTCCGCCAACACCGTACAGACTCTACTACTCACACGCAGGAAGTACAACAATCATCACAAGTGTGTGTGTTGAGTGCAGGATGGGTTGTGGGGTGTAACAAACGCATAACCACTTCTAACGGTCACTGATGACAAATAAAAAAGCCACTCACGTTGCAGACACCAATGCCGCCCTACCGGATGAGCTAAACACCTTTTCTCACGCTTCAAACATGGCGACACTGAGCCGCCGAGGAGAGCCCCGAAAGACAACGAGGGCCACTTGCTTACGGTCTCCACGGAGGACGTATGTAAGTAATTCAAACGTCTTAACTCTCACAAGGCTGCAGGCCCAGACGCACCCTCGGAGCATGTGCAGACCAGCTAGCTGTTGTTTTGGGACATTTTCAGTCTCTTCTAGCTCAGGCCATTATCCTCACATGCTTCAAGATGTTCACCATCCCCATGCCCAAGAATGGGAAAGTAACAGAACTGAATGACTACTGACCTGTAGCACTCACTTCAGTCTTCATGAAGTGCTTCGAGAGGCTAGTCAGACTACATCACCTCCTCCCTCCCCGACACACTCAACCCTCTCAATTCGTCCTGTCCCCCCGACAGATCTACGGACGACGCTGAAGAGCAATGCATATGTGAGGATTACAGCTTGGCCTTCAATACCATTGTGCCCTCCACAAAGCTCCCATCCCTTGGACTGAACTCCTCCCTATGCAACTGCAAGTTCTTCGGCGTACACATCTGAGATACTGAAATGGTCAAACCACACGGACACCATGAGGAAGAAGGCACGGCAGCAGCTCTTTAACCTCAGGAAGCTGAGCACCATCGAGAGCGTACTGTCGGGCTGCATCACAGCCTGGTACGGCTACTCTACCGCTGCTGATTGCAAGGCACTACAGAAGGTGGTACCCTCAGCCGAAAGCACCATTGGGTGTACACTGCCTGCCCTCCAGGACACATACAACACCAGGTGTCGCAGGAAGGCCAAGACGATCACCAGGGACCTCAGTCTACTGAGCCAGGGCCTGTTCTCCACACTTCCGTCACTCAGATGCAGGCAGTACAGGAGCATCATGGCTAAAACTAGAATTCTGGCCTACAGCTTCTACCCAGAGACTCAATCAATCTCCAATTGAAACGATTGCATGATCATCACGTCAGCATTATAGTCAGTACTTTTTTTTTTTATCAACAAGGTATTGAATATGATATCTACAGTAGACTAGACCAAATGTATTCTCAGCACACGCTTACTGTAAGAACAAGGATGAAAAAGTTTTCCCAGACAAGATGCCCATCACCATCAAAACACCAGACTGGTAATGATCAAGTGGGCTATCTGTGGTCTGTTCCAGTAATTCCCTCGCTTTTACATAGACGGGCTAATGCACGCAGAACAACACGGCATTGTAGAGAGACGGATTCAGACAGCGATCCTATCCATCTGTGAGTAGCCTACAGTCCATTGAGAGGCACAGATAGAGAGCACTGATAAAGACCCATTTCGTCCCATTGGGTGGAGAGAGCAGTGATTAGTGGTTGGCTGGTTGTGCATCTCTGACTCTGTCTTCCCGTGTTAAAACCATTACACAGTCCATGCCAGGATCTCTGGCACTATTCGTCCGTCGAAGTGTGCGTTTCTGTTTTTCTTCTCCCCCACAGAGCATAGGGACTCTGTCCACTTCTCATAATCCTTAAACAAGCAACAGATTCTTGACTGTCAGCCAAAACGCTACCCACGCAGAATTCTGGTAGGCCAGCGCGAGCAAGTAGCGGACTAGTGGTGGCTATTCAGCAGCCTGATGGTCTGGGAGTAGCTTGCAGTCTATAAAAGTGTTGCACTCCTTTTGATAACAAGGGCTGTCAGCGATTTGCTGTGCGTGGATTCCGCTCTTGATACATTTTCTCAAATGCAGGCAATTTCACTTTGCTTCTCCTTGAAACAAGGCCTCTGTCAAATTGCCTGTATAGAATTTCAGCCTTTCATCAGGAGTTGGAGTGTCTGCAAGATAAAATTAGAGATTTAGGAGGGGGTCAACTGGCTGGGGTGTTGGGCAGACCAGTGCACGTTTGACCCCTAAAATAGAGGATGTGGATACGGACCTCTGGTCCCCACCCTCCCTGGCTATGATTATATTTGAGCTATCTCACTTACTGCAGAGTGAGACAAGGTACCTCTAAACATGAACTCTCCTTTCCTCTAGCTGTTTCAAGTTGGCAGCTAGAAATGGAGTTTTCCAAGGAATTCAAGAAATGAAGAGAAATACCAAGATGTGCCACAAATCATTTTAAGACATTCTACAGCAAATATGGGCTGTTTCAGTTTCGGACAAGCTAACAGTATTTTAGCGTTTTACCATTGTCAACGGTATTGTACATCTGTTATTTGTTTCATCTCTGCAGTAATGCTACTGTAATAACATTACTGAAGGACAAGACTATTTCCTCTGTTTCGTTATCCCTTTTGGAACCGTAAATCTTAACAACATCATGATTGGTGCTGGACTCAATTGAAAAGATTTCTTGGAGCAATTTGAAGTAATATATTTGTCAGTGTCTCAAAAACCCATATTACCAAGCTGCACCCATAATGATCAATTTCTGTCAGTTTATACCAATTTCTCAAAGACTTTCTAGAATAGGTGTCTTCCGCAAATAGTGGCCCATATGAACAGTACTATGAACAAGTCCCAAATGGCAATCTATTCCCTTTATAGTGTACTCCTTTTTTTTTTTTTTTTACAGAGCCTGGTCAAACAGTGCACTATATAGGGAATTGGGTGCCATTTTAGGACACAAACTGTTCCTGTCTGTTGTGACATAGATCTGTTGGCTGTAGCTCTTGTCTCTGGTTGGGAGGGACAGTCTGCCTGTGATTTATTTGTGTATAGGGACATCATACACGCATGTTGAGTTTATTACGACCATGTGTTTGGAGTCAGACTGTGAAATGTACTGAAGCTATGGCCAGTATGAAAATTGTAAAATACTGTAGGCCTGGTGAATTCTGATGACTTACTCAGCCATAGGCCTATTAACTGTGCTTTACTACGCTTGCTATGCCACTCTAGTCCAAACCAGTAGTACGGCTGAACATGTTTCTTATTGAGAGTGAAAGGATGTAAGAATAATTGTTTTTGTGTGCAACAAATGTGTGTATGCATTGTAAAGCAGGACTTGGAGGTGTTTACTTGTGATTGTGTTCTAATATCTCATGTTCTACAGCATTTACACAGGCATCCTTTTGTCACTGCAAATTAGCTAGCTTGTTCCTTTTTTCACAAGCTTTTCCACAGCTTGTTCTATTCTTTGGGACAATGTGTATTGTATCGTTTGGATTTTCTGCTGTCTTTGCTATAACCAAAAGAGCTTATTTAATGCTGTACAAGGCCAGCCTGTGCTGCTGTGCTCCTCTTCCTCCCCAGACACTGAATCAAGTATCCATTTCCTCTTAATAAAGTCTCCACGGGGAAGCCTGAATGCCAGTTCTCCTCACAATTTTTCATTTGGTAATTGGCAATAGTCTCCAGTTTAGGCTATAGAACTGTTGTGCCACAGTAAAAGTGCCACAGTAAAAGTGCCACAGTAATAATTGGGCTCCCGAGTGGCGCAGCGGTCTAAGGCACTGCATCTCAGTGCAAGAGGCGTCACTACAGACCCTGGTTTGAATCCAGGCTGTATCACATCCGGCCGTGATTGGGAGTCCCATAGGGCGGCGCACAATTGGCCCAGCGTCGTCCAGGTTTGGCGGGTGTAGGCCATCATTGCAAATAAGAATTTGTTCTTAACTTAGTTAAATAAATAAAAAGTAATAGTATCACAGTAATAGTCTCTGTGGTCTTGTAAGGGAGCAGATAAAGTGTCTTGTCTTTTGAGAGAACACGATTTAGTCAGGGAGTGATTCATTCCTATTCCAGGCGATTCTTTTCCATTTTGGTGCGACATATTGACATTCCTTGGAAGTCGGTGTGTGCATATAGTATTAATAATATTAGCAGCATCTTGCTTTAAACACCTTTTGACCTACAAGGCACCCAAAGCTAAGCATTATCATCAGTAACATGACCTCAATCATTTAATGATGCCTTAACTGAAGGCATCGCCATTAACAGATTAAACAGTGCACTGGGTGAATATGTTTGCGGTGGTTTATCTGTTAGACCGAAGTCTTGTCTACTCTCTTTGGGTCTTTGTCTTTTGCTGTAGCTGTCATCTCTCAGTACACAGTACACTGTATGTGAACTGTAGGTTATATGTTTGTGAAGGTTTAGGCTATCCATTGGACATGGACAAGTCTCCTCCCGGTCTTTGTGCTTGGTGTGGCTGTATCTTCTCTGGAATCCGATGCAGGTAAGTCATTTCCCAGTCCTTGTCAGGCAGGCCAAGGTTTAGTCCAACTGTCAGACTGCCGACTGTCCGACTGCCAGTCAGTCTTTTATACCTTTCCACAGTCTCCACTTTACTCTTAACTGCATCTCAAGTGGACCGTATTGTGCTCTAAGAAGTTTTACTTATCCATTTTGGTTACTGCACTGACCTTCTACAAAATTCTGTCAATATTGAACTACAGTAGCAACCTGTACCTTTTTTTTGTTATCATACCCCTTCCCCAATGCCAGAATAGCAGACTGTGCCCAGGCAGGTAAGCTCACACTTAAACTGATGACTCCTGTGAAAACCAAGTCTTGCGTTACGCCAGTGTAACAGGGGAGTCTTCAGGTCTCAGTGAATTTGTCTGAGTCCAGAATGACACCCTATTCCCTAAATAGTGCACTACTTTAGACCAGGGCTGGATATGGCACTATGAAGGGAAAAGGGTGTCATTTGGGACGCAACCGGTCTGTCAGTCTTACTGATTTGTGCCAAACTCTCAAAGACATGACTTTGATTTGATAGTTTAATTTGTGCTTATTGGAGTTGAATTAGGTTTTGTGGCTGAGCTCTGGGAGGTTAGGATGGTTTAAGGAAGATTGATGTGTTTAAGTACGATGAGGGCTCTCATTTCTCCTAGTGGTCTTCTATCGGAAAGGAGGAGGAAGAAAACAGAGAAGCAGGACAACCTTTGGCAGAGAGAGAGACTGAAGAAAGAGAGAGCAGGAAAATAACCTTTTGCAGAGAGAGAGAAACACCTTTTCACATTGAAGTCAGAGCCCAGGGCAAAATTAAATGGAGAATTTGCTGAGCAGTCTGAAGTGGACTATATGGAGTAGGCCCTCTCTTGGAACCTCTTGATAACCTAATGCATTTATCATGGTTTGTCAAGACCTTTAATGAGTGCTAATCTCCACTGAGATTTCCATATATTTCAAGTGTAATATTTTCTAATCCAAATCCCGCCCAATGTAATGAAACCAAGAGGATAAGTATACTTATCAAACTGGAGTAGGACGGTGTCCTATTTCTGACTGCATCAGCTGAACTCTAATTTCTCATTAACAAACTGTCACTTCGCCCCCTCAAATGTGCACTCGACCTCCAATTACAGATAAGGGTGTTTACACACTTAGACCCTTTCAGACAATTTTTGTGAACTCGGTGCGGTTCTCTCCAAAGTAACTCCAACTACTCAAAAGAGCCCCCTAACTGGGACCATTCGGTTTGCTTGAATTCTGGGGCCCGGTTCCCTTTGTTAGGACAACGTGAACATAAAACTCCCCAGGTTCGCTTGTCATTATTCCTGCACCACACACTAGACTACTGCAACACTTGTTTCCCCTGACATAACCCCGTACTTTGGTGCCACAAAAGAGACAAGAAGAAGAAGAAGAAGATGATGATGGTGATGTGCAGGTTCACAGAAAAAAATGTTTGCTGTTTTTGAATAGGCCTATTGATTAGCGATTGTCAAGGATGCACAGAAATTCAAAAATATGTGTGGATTATTTGTTTGCAATGTGATCTATAGGCTAAGAGAGCTTCATGAACTGTTTATTCGATTGTGGGGTTTGAATAGTGTGAAGACAACATATTTGGTGAGAATCACAGTACGGTACAAAATCAATACTAGATACACACCAAGAATGACACTGCCAATAGATACTTATCACAGTGGGAGGCCATTCTTTGTCTTCCTAGAACATAACCGGTACCTGCTGCATGCCGACCCGGTAGCGACCAACCTACCGCACTGC
Source organism: Thymallus thymallus (assembly GCA_023634145.1). NCBI lineage: Eukaryota > Metazoa > Chordata > Actinopteri > Salmoniformes > Salmonidae > Thymallus > Thymallus thymallus. The sequence goes on along the minus strand of CM042383.1, from coordinate 12,191,276 downwards.
TCGTCAGTGGCCAACAACTTTACTTTGAGCCAATCAGAGAGCATGAAACCCCACGTGGGGGAGCCAACTGTAGAAAAAAAAATAAGAATAATTTTCTCTGTACATCCACGGATGAGCCAGTCACAATTCTTATGCAATGTAGACTATGGGATGGTAGCTAGCTGAGTGCACAGACACAATGCACACAACACTGAATACTTCCTCCAAGCTCGTATCCACTGTAGCTAGTATTGACATTATAATTAAATCACAATGGATTAGTTAGTTTCCATAAAACAGCTGCCTGTGTTGGCTGCCGAGTTAGTGCAGTATCCTTAGCCAGCTAGTTAGCTACCAATGTTGTGCTAGCTAGCAAATATGCTAAAGTTAGTTAGCTAGCTAGCTAAACATTTCGCTATAGGCTGGCACTGGACCGTATGGGATTATGGAGAGTTAATTAAATTGTTCCTTGTCATCTTGCTAGGTAGTTAATTAGCTCTGGCCATCTGGCTAGTAACAACAAGGGCTTTCTACAAAATAGCAACATTAGCGCAGATAGCTTGGAATCTAGACCGTAAGCAATACGTACGGATATGGATTGCCAAACAACACTACTGTCTCCAAGGCTGAGTGGCTGAAGATTTCCAAGGCCTTCGCTGTGTGAACACAAAAGAGATTGCTAAGTACTGTCAGCAGGAAAATGTTTGACAATTACAATTACAGTATTGTTTAGTCTGCAGTTATTCTATTGCTATTTATTTTCTTACCAATAATATTAGCATGTTAGTCTTCTGATTTTAGCATGATTATGAAATGGCTTGTCCTGCACTTTGTAAAAACCCAGAGTGCATTGAGTGAATGTTTAGAAAAAGATCTTGGTTCCTTTCTAAACATAGCAATGTGAATGCATGAGGACTCAGACCACAAATAGGTGAAGTGAACTGGCAAAAGAGTTGAGTCCTCATTCAAAGGCAAGGGCAGTGTGAATACAAAGATAACTGAGTTCTTTTGGAGTTTTTTTTTTTTTTTTTTACCCCAGAGGGCTGAGATTTGTTCTTTTTAAAGAGGACTATATGTGAAAACAACTTAAGTCCAATTCCCCTCAGGACCCTTAAGGTCCCCATGGAGTGCCAGTCTCAGACCCCCCATTTTTAAATCTGTGACCTGTTGACGGGGTTGTTAAGTGTTAGCACTCACTGTCAGCACTCCTCAATAACACAACGTTGAGCTCTTCCAGATGCATCGTGGGTGAGGACGGGAATTATTCATCCTCTCGAACAATGACAATTAGCTGCTGTCAGCTCACTTATAATAGGTTACGTCCCAAATGGCACCCTTATCCCTACATAATGCTACATAGGGCTCTGGTCGAAAGTTGTGCACTATGTAGGGAATAGGGTGCCAATTTGACTCAGTTGTAGCTTAGTTGGCTTATGGTGTTTGTATTCTTTTTTTAAGACCTATCTCTTGCTGATTCTTCTTCATTAAGTGTGTACTAGTGTATGCCTTGGCCTTATCAGGGGCCCTGTTACTGGATGAGATGAGAAAAGCAGAGCCATTGAGAGGTGAGCAGAGGGGCTCTGAGGGCATCCCTACCCTGCATCCCAAATAGCACTCTATTCCCTATTTGTTCCACTACTTTTGACCAGGTTCCATAGGGCTTGGGTTTAAAGTAATGCACTATATAGGGAATAGAGTGCCATTTGGGACAACGCCTTCTTTACTGGGGGAAACGCTGAGCTGGCCTCACAGGACGGGAGGTATTGGACACCTGGGACTCTTCCAGACGCTGTAGGATGAAACATTCCTGCTTCAGCCCTTTTTCACGCTGCTCACTTTTAATTGTACAGATTTATTGCGAAAAGCAAGGGAGCTCTTGTTTCCTTTCCTGCTTTCCACTTGTGTTGGCTCGTTGCGTTGTGAAACACAATACAATTGCTCAACGTTGATACAGTTGAGCTTAGCCAGCTGTATCACAACGAACGATGCAACTTCCTTTCTACTCAGCCGGCCGGGCCAGGGAATAACAGTACAGTCAGAAGGCATCTGACTGAATTTATGTTATTACTTTCTCCAAGTGGCAGTGTTTTTATGTTCTATGGCCAGACCGTCTCTATGGAGAAAGACTTTGGCATTGTTTAAAACACAATTTATTACTGTATGTTTTGCAAACTTTCTCTCGACATGAGGTTATCGAGAGGAGGCAGCTCAGGATGTCTCAAGCTCCTTTTTGGAAGATCTCCCTTTTTTGAAGGTGCTAGCTAGAAGGCGCAGCAGCACACATGGCATTCAGATTTCCCCTGTCCGGTCAGAAAGGTTAGACAAACAAGTGTCCATTTACCTCACCACAGGAAAAGCAATCGCCTTTCCTACAGTCCAGGGTAGAGGTTACACCACCTACAAAAAAGTGGCATGTTATGCTGGCACATTCACCTTCAAATGGCTACAACTAAGGCTCAGTGTCTCTTTATGCAGGGAAACATGCTACTCAAGACAGAATGTGTGTTGATTAACAATCCAAAGGTACCGCAAACACCACCTCATAAAAATGTTGTGGACTTTTATTGCTGTCGAGAATCGTCTAGCAACATGAGGGCAATGGCAGGACCTGCATAGTCAAAGATCTGTCTCTCTGTTCTCTTCTTGAACCATATAAATAGAATGCTTAGTGTTCTGTGTCTAGAACACCTTGGCCCATGCTGGGAGCATGAAGTAACAAACTGACTCCATGTCCTCTCTGATCTCTTGGGACTCTATAAACCTAGTTAATAACCAAACACCCACCAAAGGGCTGCTCTTAACTTAACCTAAGACATTGGAGAAACAATACACTGCCGCGCTACAGTCACCATGTAAACCTAACTGAAGTTATTTACTGCCGTTTCCTTCATCCTGTGTCTGCCAAGTGGACCGAATTATCAGCCAGGCTGTGTGGGTTTTACTGGATCCATTTGATTTGTGAGTTGGGCGAGATACTGAATTGTTAACTAACATACACTACCGTTCAAAAGTTTGGGGCCACTTAGAAATGTCCTTGTTTTCCATGAAAACATACATGAAATTAGTTGCAAAATGAATGGGCAATATAGTCAAGATGTTGACAAGGTTATAAATAATGATTTTTTAATTTTCAAACTTTGCTTTTGTCAAAGAATCCTCCATTTGCAGCAATTACAGCCTTGCAGACCTTTAGCATTCTAGTTGTCAATTTGTTGAGGTAATCTGAAGAGATTTCCCCCCATGCTTCCTGAAGCACCTCCCACAAGTTGGATTGGCTTGATAGGCACTTCTTACGTACCATACGGTCAAGCTGTTCCCACAACAGCTCAATAGGGTTGAGATCCGGTGACTGTGCTGGCCACTCCATTATAGACAGAATACCAGCTGACTGCTTCTTCCCTAAATAGTTCTTGCATAGTTTGGAGCTGTGCTTTGGGTCATTGTCCTGTTGTAGGAGGAAATTGTCTCCAATTAAGCGCCGTCCACAGGGTATGGCATGGCGTTGCAAAATGGAGTGTTAATCTTCCGTCTTCAAGATCCCTTTTACCCTGTACAAATCTCCCACTTTACCACCACCAAAGCACCCCCAGACCATCACATTGCCTCCACCATGCTTGACAGATGGCGTCAAGCACTCCTCCAGCATCTTTTCATTTGGTCTGCATCACACGAATGTTGTTCTTTGTGATCCGAACACCTCAAACTTAGATTTGTCTGTCCATAACACTTTTTTCCAAACTTCCTCTTTCCAGTATCTGTGTTCTTTTGCCCATCTTAATCTTTTCTTTTTATTGGCCAGTCTGAGATATGGCTTTTTCTTTGCAATTTTGCGTAGAAGGCCAGCATCCCGGAGTCACCTCTTCACTGTTGACTTTGAGACAGGTGTTTTGCGGGTACTATTTAATGAAGCTGCCAGTTGAGGACTTGAGGCTTCTGTTTCTCAAACTAGACACACTAATGTACTTGTCCTCTTGCTCAGTTGTGCACCGGGGCCTCACACTCCTCTTTCTATTCTGGTTAGAGACAGTTTGCGCTGTTCTGTGAAGGGAGTAGTACACAGCGTTGTACGAGATCTTCAGTTTCTTGGTAATTTCTCGCATAGAATAGCCTTAATTTCTCAGAACAAGTATAGACTGATGAGTTTCATAAGAAAGTTCTTTGTTTCTGGCCATTTTGAGCCTGTAATCAAACCCACAACTGCTGATGCTCCATATACTCAACTAGTCTAAAGAAGGCCAGTTTTATTGCTTCTTTAATCAGCACAACAGTTTTTTCAGATGTGTGAACATAATTGCAAAAGGGTTTTATAATGATCAATTAGCCTTTAAAAATGATGAACTTGGATTAGCTAACACAACGTGCCGTTGGAACACAGGAGTGATGGTTGCTGATAATGGGCCTCTGTACGCCTATACAGATATTCCATTAAAAATCAGCTGTTTCCAGCTACAATAGTCATTTACAACATTAACAATGTCTACACTGTGTTTCTGATCAACTTGTTATTTTAATGGACAAAAAATTGCTTTTCTTTCAAAAACAAGGACATTTCTAAGTGACCCCAAACTTTTGAACGGTAGTGTATCTCCGTGGTGCAGTGTAAAGCACGCCGGGATGCCATTCCAACATTCGGCCATAGATATCGTCATTGAGCCTTTTTCAAATAACCCCTTTTTCTCCCCAATTTCCAATTTGTAGTTAATCTTGTCCCATCGCTGCAACTCCTGTACGGACTCGGGAGAGGCGAAGGTCAAGAGCCTCGCCAAGCCGCACTGCTTCTTGAAACAATGCACGCTTAACCTGGAAGCCAGCCGCACCAATGTGTCGGAGGAAACATCGTACACCTGGCGACCGTGTCAGCGTGCATGCACCTGGACCGCCACAGGAGTCGCTAGAGGACATCCCGGACAAGGACATCCCGGCCAGCCAAACTCTCACCTAACCCGGACGAAGCTGGGCCAATTGTGCACCGCCTCATGGGTCTCCCGATCGTGGCCGGCTGCGTCACAGCCTGGAATCGAACCAGGATCTGCGGTGCAGAGCGTAAGACTGCTGCGCCACTCGGGAAGCCCCGCCTCCTTGTCTTTAAGCTCTTCCTTCTCTGCCGCGACACAAGTCGTTCCCAGCTAATTGACACCGCCTAATTGAACACCCACATTGTAAAATAAGCCTGTGATATCTGTTTAAGTGTTGATTGGCTTGATAAGCTGTTAATGCAGGCAAACAGGATAAATATAGCTTCAATGTGATTTAAGGATGATACTGTGTGATGCATGATTCTCATTAACTGTTCTCCCACCAGGGTTAGGAAGTTAGTTGCTCCTAATTCTTCAGACTATCCTAATTCTTCAGACAATACTGAGGTACTTAATTGGGTGGTATTCTGTTGAAATAACCAGTAGGCCTACAGCAATACACATGGCATAGCTCTGTTAAATAAGCCTATTGTTTGTGGAGCCTGTTCTTGTCTCTTTGTTCTCCAAGTCTCCATCACCTTGTGAGAATTTTAACACAAGCAGCACATGTAGGCTAGTACAGTAGTTCATGTGAGAACAAACCTTTTTAGATCTTACGTATCTGATGAAAGACTGTAGTTGAGGTTTCCGTTTTAGTTTAAATGTCCTACAGCTTACGTGTCATTTCACTTCGATATAAATGAATGCTGTAACATACAGTCATGTCTAGACGTTATCCCTGGAAATTATTAACAACTTGTTTTTATACATTTGCATTACTATAGCTCTGTCCCCAATCACGTGTGTAATTGTCCCCAATTACATACAAAAGTATGTGGACACCCCTTCAAATTAGTGGGTTTGGCTATTTCAGCCACATCCGTTGCTGACAGGTGTAGAAAATCGAGCACACGGCCATGCAATCTCCATAGACCAACAGTAGACAAGCAGTAGAATGGTCTTACTGAAGAGCTTAGTGACTTTCAACGTGGCACCGTCATAGGATGCCACCTTTCCGACAAGTCAGTTCGTCAAATTTCGGCCCTGCTAGAGCTGCCCCGGTCAACTGTAAGTGCTGTTATTGTAAAGTGGAAACTTCAAGGAGCAACAACGTCTCAGCCGCAAAGTAGCAGGCCACAGAAGCTCACAGAACGGGACCGCCGAGTGCACATACTTTTGGTCATGTCCTGTAGGTCTTATTCTGATAAACCTTCCTTTTTCCCAGATGTTTTCTATGGTTTCCATTAAGTGAAATGGATAGGTGGTCATTACGCTCAAACGGCTCCTTCCATTCTAGTCACAATTGTTCTACACTTGAACATTATCCTACATTTCAAGTAAGTTGTACCCTCTCTCTGACGTGTGTGTGTGTGTGCGAGATTTGCGTCAGTGTAATTGTTCTGTACGTCTACATCATTTACACGCCATCTGTCAAGTCAGTGTGATTTAATGGGTGGATTGGGTCGAAGTGATGCTTGAGCGTTTTACTTTGATGTGTGTGATGTTGACCATGTCTTATAGTAAAAGGCTATAGACAAGTCATCTCACCACTGTCATGCCACAAATCAAACAAAACTCATGAATTGGGCTAGGCACAGTACGTATCTCTCCAGTGTCTGCTACTGACCCCATGATTTGAGTGTCGTTGTTATATTTATTTTCCTATGTTTATTTTCCTTGTCTGTAGACCGTGTTTAATCAACTACTTATGAGGATATAATTGGCCTGGTTGGGCTCATACGTATTGGGGTTTTGTGTTGTAGATCTTGGCTTTAGACCCAGCGTTTGTTGATGTTTTGTGTGGTAGATGTTGGATTTATACCCAGTGTTGGTTGGTGTTTTGTGTGGTAGATGTTGGCTTTAGACCCAGCATTGTTTGGGGTTTTGTGTTGTAACTATTGGCTATGAGAGGGACATGGAGTTTAGTGCTGGTTGTTTACTGCTATGTAGGCCAAGTATCTGGGCAATTCTCTCCCCTTGCTGTCTAGCCTCTAGTATTTACCTGGCATACAGGCTCTAGTCTAGACAGACAGGTCCTACTGCTGCGGGCCAAGTCTGTCACCTGCCTGCTCCGTTAGCCAAAGAGAATTGTGAACTGCTCTATGTAAGTAAGTAAGCCTTGTTAGAGCCAGAATGGCCCATAGGGCAGGAGCACGTGTCTGTTGTATGAGGCAGTTTAATGTACAAGTAGACCCCTGGACTTCTGTAGTACGGACGGAACTCTAGTCTACTTGCCATAAACTGTAATTCACATGGAGATGAAAGATGAGATTATCAACTTGATATTTATCGTATGAATTCAATGGCTGCGTCCCACATGTCACCCTATTCCCTGAATACTTTTTAGTGAATGCACTACATAGGGAAAAGGGTGCCATTTGGTTTGTAACCAATAAATCATAGGGATATGTGGCATTGTGAAACTCACTAGAACATGACATTGAAGGATGAAGTATACCGTAACTGAATATGATGAGTGAAATATGATAGACATTGTAATAAAGTACTCCACATGCATCTATCCACATGTGATTTAGTAGACAGAGTTGAGGATGGTTATAAAGATTTGTGTTGTGAGTTCATGGCTATGGCCATTGTGTTACACACATGCACGCACACTAGGGATGATACCAGTATCGCAATATTTTTTCCATTGCAAAAAAACACAAACACAAAGCAAACAAGCCTTGCTTGCTGTATGTAAAATATTGTGTGCTATAGTTTGGAAAATCTATAAATGTGACTAACAACACGGCTATTTTCCTAAATAAGTGATGAAGTGCTTCATGTTTTGTTTCCTTGCAACGATACTAACAAGTATTGCGGTACTGGAACCGTCCTGGCCCACGCACACACATGCACGACATGGCAGACTCGCACACGACATACCAATCAGAAACGCAGAAACACACTTATACGGTCTCTCAGGGCAATGAAGACACACATTTGAAGTTTAACACATAGTTAGTGCGTAGTCATCCTCAGGGAAGACCACCCCTGGTGATTGTGTGTGCACGCGTGTGAGCAAGAGAGTCGTTATCTTATGGTGGGGCCAAGTCTGTGCTTGTCAACAAAGGTAGAAATAAGTACTGAGTAGGGGAAGTTTCCTGCTGTGTTCACTGATTGCTTCACCATTCCATTCTCTAGTTGAGGTCAAGGACGCGCGACTCTTGTTCTCTGATATCGAGGCGGAGTTGAGTATTAATAAGTGGTCGCACGATTTGCTACAGTAGCAACAACATTGAGTCATCATCTGTCGACACATAGAATATTTGTTACATGTTTGTCCTGTACAACTGCTGTCCTTCCGCGGGGTGCTGAAATTCATACTTGTAATAAAAACTTTTATCGAATACAACCAAAAATGGAATCTCAGCTGACGTAGTACGCCAAGGCCACTACGTCTCCAGTTGAGCATCACAAATGAAGAAAAGGTTGGTGTTTAGTATTGTTTTTTATTAAAAGTAGGAATTTCAGCACCCCGCGGAAGGACCGCAGTTGTACAGGGCAAACATGGGTACATGTAAGCATTTTCAGAATTGATAATTGACTGATGGTGACTCAATGTTGTTGCAAGCAAATTGTGCAATGCAGCAAAAATAGCCAAATCTGGCTTAAGTAATTACATTTTAAAGCTTGCACGAAAGGAATTGCACTGTACTTGTGCACGTGACATTAAAATCTGTGGGCCTGTTACAATACATAAATCATGATGGATTTGACGTATATCCACTTTGTTAGATCAGATTTGTTGAATGTGCGCCACACTGCTGGTCAATGTAACGTCTGTGTTCCATTGACTCCTTTACCGAATCTATGGGTACTCTCGCAATGGCTGCCTGGTATTCGTGGTCATTTAGAATGTTCATTCAAATGATAACTGATACAGGTTAAGACAACGTCGTCACAAATCTGGGACCAGCGTTGTCGCTAACTACCAGGGCCGTTGCTAACTAGCATAGCATGCCATTGTTGCAAAGAGTTTAAAGGATATTAGAATCCAGTTGTCTTAACATTTGTACTCTTTAACCAAGGGCTCATGCAGTGGAATGTGTTTTTTTGGGGGGTTATGTCAGTTGAGTTGAATCAACAAATCACAGCACATCTTGATGAGTACATTTCCTGCTTCTACTTCCTACATTGTTTTTATGTGTACACTCGCAATGGGCACCAGTCCACCCTTTTATGCCATCATTGACTTGAACGTGGACACCTGTTATATTCATTATATTTCTATGGCAACACATGCAGTCAGGAGTGGAGCATTTGCTATTTCACCGGTTATTACGGAGAGTGCGGTCATTCGGCTGGCCAATTAGCATCGTCCAAAATTCCATGACCGTCACAACCCTAGCTCCGCACACTCATAGTCACCCGGAGATACAGTGAATGTGATAAGAATTAAACACAGTATGAACATGTATGCACTAACTAACTGTAAGTCGCTATGGATACAATGTACATGTAGTGATTAGTATGTTAGTGCATCTATAGTGGTTGATTCATTCTCATCCTTACCATGGGATGTAACTTACCAGTACATATTAACACTGATCCTTTGTCATAGCCCTGAGAGTGTGACACATTCTGGAGACTAGGGCCCTAGCCTAAACACCCACAAGGTATACATGTATCCAGTATACCTCTGTATAATCAGCACCAGATGTATCCCAGAGGGGAAAGTCTTATTCTGCCTTGCATATTATTATGGAGCCCATAGGGACCTGACCGTGGGAATGAGTTTCACTCACTCCACTATACTGGGCACAGTTAAATAAAACAACCATACTTAGAAGTTATTAGAAGGGTTATTGTTAGGGCCTGTGTTGGACTGGACCTCCCTATGCCCCCTAGGGCTAGTTGGTTTCTCTGCTAGGGCTAGTTGGTCTCCCTGCTAGGGCTAGTTGGTCTCTCTGCTAGGGCTAGTTGGTCTCTCTGCTAGGGCTAGTTGGTCTCTCTGCTAGGGCTAGTTGGTCTCTCTGCTAGGGCTAGTTGGTCTCTCTGCTAGGGCTAGTTGGTCTCTCTGCTAGGGCTAGTTGGTCTCTCTGCTAGGGCTAGTTGGTCTCTGCTAGGGCTAGTTGGTCTCTCTGCTAGGGCTAGTTGGTCTCTCTGCTAGGGCTAGTTGGTCTCTCTGCTAGGGCTAGTTGGTCTCTCTGCTAGGGCTAGTTGGTCTCTCTGCTAGGGCTAGTTGGTCTCTCTGCTAGGGCTAGTTGGTCTCTCTGCTCTCTTTGCTGCTCTGCAAGCTATAAAACCCAGGCTTTAGCAGCTTTAATACACTGAAACAGACCAGGGCTAGTGCCAGGTTGTTTGGGGTCGGTATAAAGCACAATCAGATGTTCATAAAACAAGGCAATGTAGTGGGCCTATCCCAAACGGCACCCTATTCCCTATATGGTGCGCTACTTTTGACCTGGGCTCTAATTCAAAAAGGGTATAGGGAAATAGACCATATACCTCCAGTGGACAGATACCGGTAGAGTCTGTTATTGTGCCCTCAAACTCTGCCTGACTCTGTGTCTGTTGTGACCAGTAGGGGATTGGAGTCAGAGACGGGCTACGTTTGCTGTACTCCACGGTACTACCTGGTGAATAAAATATGTTTCTAATGTGGCTGCCTGCCTGTGTGTGTGTGACTTTACTGTTAATATCCTTCCTCACAGCACCGAACCAGTAACGTAAGCCAGCTGAACACAGGTGGCCTGTGTGACGGCTTGAATGTCATATTCAATTAACTGGAGGGGTTCTTGTCCCTGGAAATAATACGGCCTCAATAGGAAAGGAAGCATTGCCGATTACGAGAAATATTCTGAGAAATATAAGCCTGAATCATACAGTAGATGAAGTTATTGGTGGGATGCATATCAACTAGAATCAGACATCAACTTGAATTCGAATCAGTCATTTCTTTCTCTCTTTATCTCTCTTTCTCTGTCTCACACCTTCTCTCTCTCGCTCTCACTCAGCTCTCACTTTGCTCCCATAGACAGTATGATATACAAAAGACAAATGTCTGTTGATAGTGTAATGACCCCAGGAAGAGTAGCTGCCACTTCTGCAAAAGCTAACTGGGATCCAAATAAATGTAGATAAAGTAATCTTCTTGCCTCTTTCCGTCAGCTGGTGGCGGTGTATGATGAACAGGACCCTCACCATGGTGGCGACGGCACCAGCGCCAGCTCAACGGGCACCCAGAGTCCCGACCTGTTTGCCACCGAGCTCAACACAAGCAGCATGTCTGCTTTCCAGCCCTACCAGGCCGCCAGCGAGATAGAAGTCACTCCATCAGCTCTCCGAACCAGTAAGTTCACAAATCAAACACCTGGGGCGCGTTCAGCCAGGACACAACGTTTGGAACATTCAGATTAGAATTATGTTGTGTAAAACAAGCATGCCTTTCCGACATGTAGACCAAGGAATCTTATCTGCTCTATTCATGGCATTTCTGTCTGCAACGTTTGACAACGTTTGGCATCAGAATGTGGCGGAGTCCAAGCAGCATGAACCATTGATGGGAATTATGTAGCATACAGATATATCTACGGTGGATATGCAGATAGTTTCCAATGTGGGAGGAATTTAGTGCGGTCAGTTCTTCAGTCACATAAAATTATCACATGAAATGTTTTGGGCTGCTGGTCTGAGTGGGTACAGAACATCATGAAGATGCCATTAACTAACATCAGTGTAAGTGGGCTTTTGGTTGGAAACTGTTTTTGAGTGGGAGTACTGTAACAGATGTCAGAATAGCAATATGTCATCAACAGCAAACAAGACTACCACCGTATATACACAAATTAGTTGCAGTGTGCAGAACAGAAAGAAAAGCAACCAAGTTAAGCTCCTTTATTCATGTTCAGCGTTCTTCTCCAAACTATCTCAGAAACCCCAGCAGCATAGTTGCTGCTCCACTGACTCCAATAAATGCACCTCACAAGAGAGCGGGACACTGGACAAACTGTAGATAACGCACTGTTTAATAAAATACCTCTCCAAGGCTTATGACTCCTTGCTGTCCCCAGTCCACCTGGTCGTGCTGCTGCACCAGTTTCAACTCTTCTCCCAGACCTGCTGTTTTCAACTCACTCTCTACCGCACCTGCTATTTCAACATATTAATGCCCGGCTATGAAAAGCCAAGTGACATTTACTGATGTACTTACATGTTGCAGCCTCTACAACCACTGTGATTATTATTTGACCCTGCTGGTCATCTATGAACGTTTGAACATCTTGGAGAATGATCTGGCCTTAATGGCCATGTATTGTTATCGCCACCTGGCACAGCCAGAAGGGAACTGGCCACCCCTCAGAGCCTGTTTCCTCTCTAGGTTTCTTCCTAGGTTCCTCCCTTTCTAGGTAGTTTTTCCTAGCCACCGTGCTTCTACATCTGCATTGCTTGTTGTTTTGGGGTTTTAGGCTGGGTTTTATCGGAATGATATAGAAAAAAAAAGCGTGTGTCTGTTCACCAGGAGCGTGAGAGACCTATTCAGAGTAATGGTGTCTCTATGTCTTAGTCATGGGACAGAGCATTACAGGGAGGGAGGAGAGAACTCTGTCTAGCTGCCTACTGGAACCAAACTGCTGCAGTCAGCATTCCATTAATTGTCAGGTTTATAATTAGGATTATGATCAGACAAAAATATTAGAATAAGAAGTTAATTCTCATATTCTTCTCATTTTATTCAGAATCCCTCCCTTATCCAGTCTTGTTAGCTGTATATTATTTAATTGTATATTCAAAAACTGGCAAAGAGCCAGCGGTCCAAATTATTCTACTGGCAAATTTTTTTCCAATTACATAGAGGACCCTGTGCAGATTCATTACATGTATACCTGTTTTGCAAGCTATAGGAGTATAAAGTTAGGTCCTGTAAAAAAAAAAATAGTTTTTTTGGCTGTTGACATTTTATACCATCAATTAACTATAGTTAGAAGAGGTTAGAAAGTATTGCTCTAAAAGGTTATAAATGATGGACCTGCTTGGTCTGATTATGCAGAAAGTTAGTCATTATAGCATGTTCATATCTAATCTCAAGAATCCAATTAGGAGTTGGCTGACCTGCTTAGTACAATCTAATGTGAAAGCGCTCCGAAGCTACTCAATCAATCATTAACCCAGGGTTTCCCAAACTAGGGGTCATGGCCCCATGTGCGGCCGCCTGGGCTGCGAGATCATTTGCGCTTGGTTCATAAAACCGGTGTAAAGTCAGTAACCTCCGGTAGCGGCTAGATGCGGTTGTAATACAAATGTGTCTCTATCCTTTGAATGGTTTAAGCTACAAAATATTATGACCCCATCACTGAAAAATAAGACTGTCAGCATATAATTTCCCTCTAATATGACCATAAGCCATTAGAGCCGAGCGGACAAGAACAGGCACTAAATTAGACTGGGGGGGGGGAGAGAGAACAATTACAGCACACTGGTTCACATTAAGAATGGACTAATTACTACTGAGATTTAGACAACTCCTGCTGAGCATCATGATCAGTTTGATTTAGACTACTACACAAAAAAACATCTACACACACCAGATTCAATACATGTATCCTTGCTGAAACGAAGGTCCTGATTAGTACCAATACACAAACCTAACAAGGAGGACATCAATATGGAGGAGCCTGGAGCGATAAGGTCAACTGAATGAAGCACAGCTGTTTGCTGGAGCGACGGGCCAGAGTAAGGAAGTACATACTTCCCCAAATACACACATTTTGACCTTCTCTGCTGTCTCTCTCCTTCTCTCGCTCTCTATCTTGCACTCCTCCAGATATGCCCCTCCATGTGCGTCGCAGCAGTGATCCTGCACTGGCGACGGTCAACGAGCCGTTCAACGGCCCCCGTGTGACCCTGCCACCAGAGGAACCGTCCAGGAAGAACCCCACCCGCTGGTCCACCACAGCTGGCTTCCTCAAACCCCGACACTCTGTCGGAGGTACCGGCACTGACACCAACAGCCTGGAGAGAAAGGTAGCCAACGATCATACAACTCCCCTGTACATTATCTAAAGCATGGATAGGCAAACTATGGCCATTCAATCTGGCCCGGAGAAGGTTTGTGTAAAAAAAAAACGGATAATTATTTTAGGGTATAAAAAAAAACACTCCAGTCCACTCTTGAATGTCTACAACTAGATAGAAAGATAGAATAAAGATAGAAATGTTCAAATAACAGCTTTTTTTTTTCATTTAGAAAGAAATTGTTGTTGCCCTCTGAATTTCGAAATCCCGACGTGGTCCTCAAGCTAAAACATTTGCCCACTCCTGATCTACAGTGTATGACATTAGCAATCTGTGTCCTCTCTCAGGCTCTCCCCTCAGTGTACTGTATGTAGACCTACTTAGCAAGGGCCCCTTACACTATATATTACAAATGTCTGTCTTTTTGTGGCGTATAACTCAACTATATTTATAGCCTATATCTTTAAAGGGATACTTCAGGAATTTATCTACTTCCCCAGAGTCAGATGAACTCGTGGATACCATTTTTATTTCTCTGTTTGCAGTTTGAATTAAGTTGCTACCTAGCGCTAGCACAATGACTATAAGTATGTGGTATCTGCTACCTCTCTTCCTTCATACTGGAAATAGACATACAAATTAAAAAGCTCTGGGGAAGTACATAAAGGGCCTTATTGCCAAAAATCCCAAAGTATCCCTTAAAGGGATAGTTTCCCAAACCCAGATTAAGACTAGTCACAGGTTAAGCGTACAGTAGGAATAGGGATAACCTGTGTCTGGGGAACCAGCCCTAAAGGTCTTCCTTGTTCCTGTGTCTGTCCAGGGTAAAGTTGCGGACACGTACCGTAGTCTCCCCCGTGACGCAGGGACCTGGGCAAACCATAGAGAGTTCCAGAGAGAGACGGCCCGCTCCTCCCTGAGCGCCAACCACCCCATGGTAGACCGCTGGCTGGAGAGACAGGAGCAGGTAGGACCACGCACACATACAAACTGTACTGTACATGCAAACCTGGTATATCCAGTCACATTAACAGACTGTATTATTCCGAGTGACTTACAACATGTCATTCCATACGATCTTGCAGGTTAGCGTTTTTCATCACGAATCTTGCTCTGGAGGCAGCTCTACAGAGTGGTCACTAGCTGGCACAACCACAATGTCATAAAATCTGATTTGTAAACTTAACTCTAAACTTAGCTAGACTGCTAACCCTAATGCCTAACTTTAAATTTAGACCAAAAAGCGAATTTCTGTTTTTATAATATTTTACAATATAGACCATTTTGACTTTGCAGCTGGTCCATCTAGCAGAAATCGCTCGGTTCTGCCTCCAGGACAAGACTCATCCCAATAAACGTCAACCTGTTACTATCTTACTACATAAGATAGTAGCTTTTTTTTTTGCATGAATGTGAGTTAGAGTCCGAGAAGAACCAGACCTGTGGTATTTTTCATCAGACCTATGGGCCCTGGTCAAAAGTAGTGCCCCATAAAGGAATAGGGTGCCATTTGGGACACATACTTGGTAGACAGGTTGTAGAATGAAAGGGAGAAGGGTAAAAGGTCTTCCACATGTCCACCTCTAGAGACCAAATAAAGGAGCTGCTAAAGACCTCTCCCTCTCCACTGTCTCCTCCTCTCTGCTGCCTCTGTCTCCTCCATGTAAACCACGGCATTACCTGACAGAATGAGTTCAGAAGTTCATCTGTCTATAGGCGGCTGGGCCGACAGGCCTGCTCTGCTGTGGAGAAGCTACATTGACGACGACTGGTGGGCCTGTGTCCCAAATGGCACCCTATTCCATACATAGTGGACTACTTTTGACCAGCTCTGGTTGAAACAGGGTGCTACTAAGGACGCAGCCTGGAGTTCATGGCCTAGGATGTTTCTCATATAATGGTGATGGTCATCATAGAACGTCTTTCTCCCGACCTTTCATTTATTTTATTGTCAGTGACTTGAGATATGAGCTGATATTAAAAGGACATGTGGAGCTATAAAAGATTTAGTCACTCCATTAATCAGGGACTGGGCTGGAGAGGCATCTCCCAACAGATGTTGGAGGTCTGTATTGCATAGGGCTGTAGCCATCACTGTGAGGGGTCACAGTGGCTTTGTCACAAATGGCTCCCTATATAATGCACTACTTTTGACCAGAGTGTATGGGCCCTGGTCAAAAGTAGTGCACTATATAGGGAATAGGCTACCATTTGGGAAGCATAAAGTGGCTCTTGTCTCACTGCTGTAGGTGCTTGTTCAGAGAGGAAGGATGGAGGGATGTTGCAAGTTGGACAACTATTATAAGATGAGAAAAGTCTTGTTTGTTCAGTGATGGAACTCCATGAAAGTCACAGCTATTTCTGAGGTCATTGAGGTTTGTGATGTGAATCCTAAAATGTTATCTCCTTCATCTGCTCTGGCAACAGGTACTGTAGCTATGGCAACGTGAGAGCGCAGAGATCTGTGTGTGTGTGTGTGTGTGTGTGTGTGTGTGTTAAATCTGTCATGTGTTTTAATGAGCCACAGCTGGCAGTGCAGGAGCAGGGAGTAATGACCACTTCTCTAGTCAATCTGAAGAAGGGTCTGTTTTTGTATGCTTGAATACACATCTAGTTAATGACCGACCACTTCTCACAGTAGACATAGAGTATCACACAGCCAGTCTGATGGGGGATTGTTTGAATGACAGTGTGGAGAAAACACTATGGGTCCGTTCTAAATGGCACCCTATTCTCTATACAGTGCACTACTTCTGACCAGGACCCAATAGGGCTTGAATATACTTTTTGGTATGCTTGAATACACTTACTATATATAAAGTGTGGGTGCATATACATTCTTGTGTGTGAGTGTCTGAATGTCTCAGAGCCTTGACTCGACATACCTGTAGGGTAGAGTGAGACTTTGAATTTAATAAAAAAATGGCATTGAACACCATTATGCAGTGTGAACTCTCTCTCTCTGGCCGGAGTAATGCAGTAACAGCCAGAGCGCATACACACACGGATGAAAGAGGAGATGCCTGTACAATATCCAATGGACACCCATATCTTGTCCGCCGCTGTAATTGGACTTCTTTCAAAATGAATAATATAAGGAATAAGCTTTGGCCTGGCCTTAGTTCTCACTTCTATCAGTATTGCCTGAGGTTAGCGTGGCTGTGATTGGTTGCCCCCGGCTGTATAAGCCTCACACAGCTCCTGAATGAATGTTACACACAAAATCCATGTCAGGAGAAAAAAGATACCACCACCGTTCCATGGATACACCTTGAATCATCACTGTCCGGTGTGTCCTTGTACGTTCGGCCATTGTCTGTATCCATGTTCTTTGTCATGTTTGGACTTGGTTTAGTAAACCATAGGGGAGATGAGGAGCCTGTTTCACATAGCCGTACAAACAGTAGGTTAATCATCACTGCTTGCTAAGTAGATACTGTAGAAACTACTAGCTAGGGTCCCTCCAACATGCCCTGCTTTCCTGCACACTACAACAAAGATGAAGTCCCTCAGGTGGTGCAAGAGCAGAACGGAAGCCTACAGTCACCTGGTTTAGTATGATATATCATGTGAAGCTAGGCCATGCAGCCGTAAATCATGGCTAATGGAGCTGCTTCAGGAGGATGTCCTGCTAGCTTTCTGGTAGCTAGCAGTGGAGGTGTTTTGTATGAGGCTTAATAAGACAGCTGAGGGTGATTGGTCAACTTCTTGTCTTGGCCACTGGGGACCACAGCTCCATAGGCCCATAGAGATGTACTAGAGAGATCTTCTCTCTAAGCTCATAGAGCCCATAACTCTACTCCATAAGCCTATGAAGCCCAGAACTCTTCTCCACAAGCCCAGAGAGCCCATAGCTCTTCTCCACAAGCCCAGAGAGCCCATAGCTCTTCTCCACAAGCCCAGAGAGCCCATAGCTCTTCTCCACAAGCCCAGAGAGCCCATAGCTCTTCTCCACAAGCCCAGAGAGCCCATAGCTCTTCTCCACAAGCCCAGAGAGCCCATAGCTCTTCTCCACAAGCCCAGAGAGCCCATAGCTCTTCTCCACAAGCCCAGAGAGCCCATAGCTCTTCTCCACAAGCCCAGAGAGCCCATAGCTCTTCTCCACAAGCCCAGAGAGCCCATAGCTCTTCTCCACAAGCCCAGAGAGCCCATAGCTCTTCTCCACAAGCCCAGAGAGCCCATAGCTCTTCTCCACAAGCCCAGAAAGCCCATAGCTCTTCTCCACAAGCCCAGAGACTCCATAGCTCTTCTCCACAAGCCTCACCAGTAGGTGCTGCTGCGGCCTCAGGATTAGGGAGAAGTGCTTAATGGGTGTGGTATTATTTACTGCCTCTGTCTAACCCGCTCTCTCTTTTTCCTTCTCTCTATCTCTCTCGCTCGCTCTCGCTCTGCTTTCTTGGTATAGGAAACATATGTTAACATTGCCAAAGCAAGTGAAGTAGATAATAAACAAAAGTGAAATAAACAATAAAAATGTACAGTAAACATTACACTCAAAGTTCCAAAATAATAAAGACATTTCAAATGTCATGTGTGCTCTCTCTCGTGTGTGCTCTCTTTCGTTTATTGGCATGACGTAACAATCTACATATTGCCAGAGCTTACTTTGGATATTAACATAATAAGAAACAATATTGTCAACGGGACAACAGTAACAACAATAACCAAGGGTCAAAATAACCATACATTGAACAATAACAATAAGCATAGAGGACAGGTTGTTATTCGGTCAGACACTGTCCGTCATCTCATGACAGACTGCAATGTAGTGCGCTGCCAACCCACAGCTCTCTGTTCCTCCCCCAAAAGGACAGGTAGCCTATTCTCATCACAGGTCTTTGATAGTTTTAATAAGGGTTTCAAATTTGGGGAAATGACACTCTAATTGTTTTTACATTTTGTCAGGAATGCAGCTCTGTCTCAGGTTCTGCAGTAGTTGCATAGCTTTCCTCTACAGGGAGCCAGGTTTTCCTGTGTCTAGCCTTCTCAATGGCAAGGCTGTGCTCGCCGAGCCTGTACTTTTGTCAAGGTTTTTTAAAGGTTTTGATCAGTAACCATGGTCAAATAGTTGTACTCTCGATTTAGGGCCAGATAGCACTGCATTTTGCCTTGTGCTTGTGTTTACAAATAAGCAATGTAGTTTTGTTTTGACTGTGTTGTAATTTGGGTTTATTCTCATTGATTGGGTGTGCGGGTCCTGAGGCTTCAGTGTGTTAGTAGAACAGGTTTGTGAACTCAGCCACCGGACCAGCTGGATGATGAGACTCTTTTCTTTGCTCAGCTCATTGCATTGCAGGGCTTGGTAATGATATGAGAGGGGGGTCACTGTATTTTAGATATTTCCAAAACTTAATTGCTATTTTTTATTTTTTTATTATTATTATTAATGGATATTGGCCTAATTCTGCCCTGTATGCATTGTTTGTAGTTTTCCTCTGGACATGTAGGAGAATCTTACAGAACTCTGCATGCAGGGTTTCAATGGGGTGTTTGTCCCATTGGGTGAAATCTTGTTTTGCAAGTGGACCCCACCACTCGCTTCCCTAAAGTGCAAATGGTTCAATGACACATTCAATTAGTTTTAGTCAAATTTTAAGGTATTTGAATTTGTTTATTAATGGCGTAGAATGCCCTGTGTGCTTTCTCTCTCTGTTCATTCACTGTCCAGTTGAGCTTATTTTAAAACCTAAGTAATTGTAGTTTGTGCAATTGAGAACTTTGGTCTAATTCTCTGAGATCTGGATCTTCTCTGGAAAATCATTATTTTTGTCTTTTTGGTGTTTACTGCCAGGGCCCAGGTCTGGCAGTACTGCTCTAGCAGGTCTAAGCTCTGCTGTAGGCCATGTGCTGTGGGTGACAGCAGGCATAGGTCATCTGTGAAGAGCAGGAATTTAACCTCTGAATTATGGAGACTAACACCAGGGGCTGAGGATTTTTCTATAGTGGCCAATTTGCTGATGTAAATATTGAAGAGTGCAGGGCTCAGATTGCAACCCTGGCGAAGGCAGTGGCAAGTGGGTCTGTCGGGCAGTAGTCCAATTGCAGAGGGTAGAGTGTGTCTGTGAGGGAGGAGGTGATGTGGTCTTCGACTAGCCTCTTGAAACACTTCATGATGACAAGTGAGTGCTATGGGTCGCTAGTCGTTCAGTTACTTTCCCTTTCTTGGGCACGGGGATGATGACCATCTTGAAGCGGGTGGGGATAGCGGCCTGAGCTAGAGAGAGAGATGGAAAATGTCTGAATCACAATATCTAACTGGTCTGCACATGCTCTAAAGGTGCGGCTAGGGATGCCGTCTGGGCCGGCGGCCTTGCGAGGGTTAACACGTTTGAATGACTTCCATGCGTCCTCCGGGGAGACCGTAAGCACATCGCCCTCGTTGTCCATAGGGGCTATCCTCAGCAGCTCAGTCGTTTTGCTCGAAGCGTGAGAAAAGGGTGTTTAGCTTGTCTCGTAGGGCGGCGTTGGTGTCCGCAACTGGCTTTCTTTTTGTAGTCCGTTAGAAGCCCTGCCACAAATGCTGAATTGTCTTTGAGTAGGAGTGCTGATCGAGGATCAGAGCCCCCCTTCACCATGTAGTCGTATGTGTTACGATCTAAAAGGCACATCAGATCCTTAATCCTAGTACTCTTGAGTCTTTATGGAGTATTTCATGCCACAGTAGAACAGAACCCTATTGAAAAGTGGGGAGCAAAAAAAGTGAAATTCCTTCACTTAAAAAAAAAAAAAAGCAGTTGGTTCCATTATAAGCATACTATCATAACCTAGGAAAAATGTGAAACCACCAGCCTTCTCTCTGAGGGATAAAGCTGTAGTTTCTCCATCTTCTGCTAGCTCAAAGACAGCCATGTATCTTCCCTGCAGACAGCTCCCCCTGCCATCTACCTTTGGCAAATGCTTTGTTAACCAACTAACACTTAAGTGACCTTCGCTGCCTCACAGCTAATCTGTAGATTAATTTCAGTCTCGGGCCTTTTTTTTATTTTATTTTTTTTTTTTGGAGAGGGAAGAAGCCCAAACAGATATACAATGTTTGACTCAAATATAATCATTTCAAACCTTGCCTACATTTGTTTATGATCACCTGTCTCTATTATGCATGGGAATACTTGGGAACATATTTCTTAAATTAAAATCACTTGGAGCTGATTTCCTGGTGTTACAGTATTTTATGTCCAACAATATAAGATATAAAGGCCTGCGTGCCGCCAGTTGGGGAACCCTGTTCTATTGTGGCACTTAAGTGTAGTGTGTGTCTTCTGCTTAAATATATTAATCCTCTTCTCCATTGTGTGAAACTATGCATTCACTGTTCTCTGATTTGTCCTCACCTTGGCTGGCACACACAAACCTGTTAATTCCTGTTCAGTGTTGTGAGTGTGTGTTGATGTGCTCAGTGGAGTGAGGAATGGCTCCCTCCATGCAAACACACTCACACCAGCTTCATTACTCCCCCAGTGAGTCACAGTAGAGACACTGGATACGTCCCAAATGGCACCCTATTCCCTTTATAGTACACTTCTTTTGACCAAAGCCCTACAGGCCCTGGTCAAAACTAGTGCACTAAATACAGAATAGGGTGCCATTTGGGATGCAGAAACGGCGGACTCAGGGGGAGACCATAATCACTTCTGGGAATTCACACCTTAACAGGTGGAAACAATGCAATACTACACTACATATTCAGTCAGGCCTAAATAAATACATCTAAACACATGATTATGGTATTTATTTGTACTTTGCATATTTGACTACATAGAGCCATGACTACATGGAACTGATGCAAGCAGTAAAATTAGATAAAATAACAGATAAAAATACACCTTATGGAACAGCGGGGACTGTGAAGCAACACAAACATAGGCACAGACACATGCATACACACACACAAACGATAACATACGCACTATACACACACGTACACATGGATTTTGTACTGTAGATATGTGGTAGTGGTGGAGTAGGGGCCTGAGGGCACACAATGTGTTGTAATGTCTTTAAAAGCGTATAACTGCCTTAACAAAAACAAATATGAGGTGTGATCCCACCCAACTTTCAGAGATTATCAAGAAGCTCATATGAAGGAACCCACCTTGCCTCTGCTCAGACTCATTGACACAGCTTTGTGCGATTTTGTGTGTACGCACGTGTGTGTGTGTGTGTGTGCGCATGACTGCGCGTGTATTTCACCTGTCTAGTTCTACTGCTGATGCTGATTGTGTTTAGACACCAAACAAAACATGAACCGCTGGTATGTGTTGGACCAGAATGTCAATTGAGGAAAAAAAAATAAGCAAAGCAGGTATCAGGGAAGGACTGTATCAGGGTAGTCACTCTGTCAGAGGAAACCGTTAAGCTGTGTTTATGTATTAATGAGAGCTCTCTGCAAGGAACACTTGCACCTCTCCTATCTCTCGTTGCTGTGTGTTCTACTTTCTACGCCCATAAAAACAGCATTTAATCAAAATGTATTTGTCACATGCACCGAATACAACAAGTGTAAATGCTTACTTACAAGCCTTTAACTATATTTTCTTAAAACAGCACAATAAAATTACAATAATAAGGTTATATACAGGGGGTACCGGTACCGAGTCAATGTGCGGGGGTACAGGTTAGTCGAGGTAATTTGTACATGTACGGTGGGGAGAACAAGTATTTGATACACTGCCGATTTTGCAGGTTTTCCTACTTACAAAGCATGTAGAAGTCTAATTTTTATCATAGGTACTCTTCAACTGTGAGTGACGGAATCTAAAACAAAAATCCAGAAAATCACATTATGATTTTTAAGTAATTAATTTGCATTTTATTGCATGACATAAGTATTTGATACATCAGAAAAGCAGAACTTAATATTTGGTACAGAAACCTTTGTTTGCAATTACAGAGATCATACGTTTCCTGTAGTTCTTGACAAGGTTTGCACACACTGCAGCAGGGATTTTGTGGAGTTTAGACCAAAAAGCTCTATTTTTGTCTCATCAGACCACATGACCTTCTCCCATTCCGGTCATTGACCAGGTCCTGCCGTGTAGTTCTGGGCTGATCCCTCACCTTCCTCATGATCATTGATGCCCCACGAGGTGAGATCTTGCATGGTGCCACAGACCGAGGGAGATTGACCGTCATCTTGAACTTCTTCCATTTTCTAATAATTGTGCCAACAGTTGTTGCCTTCTCACCAAGCTGCTTGCCTATTGTCCTGTAGCCCATCCCAGCCTTGTGCAGGTCTACAATTGTATCCCTGATGTCCTTACACAGCTGTCTGGTCTTGGCCATTGTGGAGAGGTTGGAGTCTGTTTGATTGAGTGTGTGGACAGGTGTCTTTTATACAGGTAACGAGTTCAAACAGGTGCAGTTAATACAGGTAATGAGTGGAGAACAGGAGGGCTTCTTAAAGAAAAACTAACAGGTCTGTGAGAGCCGGAATTCTACCTGGTTGGTAGGTGATCAAATACTTATTTCATGCAATAAAATGTAAATTAATTATTTAACAATCATACAATGTGACTTTCTGGATTTTTGTAAGTAGGAAAACCTGCAAAATCGTCGGTGTATCAAATACTTGTTCTCCCCACTGTAGGTAGGGATAAAGTGACTATGCATAGATAATAAACAGCGAGTAGCAGCAGTGTAAAAACAAAAGGGGGAGGGGCGTGTCAAATGCATCTTTCTTTCAATGCATTAGAAGGTGAGGCTTGACACTCGCTCTAGTTTATTGTGGATCCAAAGGTGAACACCTTCTGACATTTCGCTGAGAGATCTTCATCTTTTCCCTTTCCTCGCTCTAGGAAAAGGGGAGTATCTGAACGTTTCCCAATTTTTCTTCATTCTATGATTAGTCCTCTCTTTGTTTACAGTAGAGCTCATTGTTAATATCCAGTGTGTCATGTTGATATCTACTCTGTCCATCTCCCCTTGCTCCATCAGTGACTTGTATGGATATCTGAAATGTCTGCTCGTGAATTTAGTGGATTTACCGATGGAGCTCATTGTATTTTTGAGAGTAAGGCTGGAAACCTTTTGCCTCTCCACTCTCATTGCCTATTTATATACAGACACTACACCAGGCAGTCCCAGTTTCCTTTGCTTTGCACTCTCTGTCTCAGACTGGGTGAGGGGTCCATATCCTGTCAGCGTTGTCCTGTCAGCCTCAGCGGTTTCAACCATCCACCTGGAAAGTGTTTACGTGCCTAGCTAGCCTGTAGTCAACAGTTTGGTATGTTGCCTTGCATGCTGTTAAGAGCCACTTAACAATGCAGCAACAATGAGGCCTATCTCAGATGATGGCAGTGGCATAATGGTTACTGCCACTGACAGTCTTACTACACTTAGACTGCGTGTCTTAAATCTCTCCCCTCTCAATTCTTAGACCGTCTATGAGAATAATTGAATTAACTGGTAGATGTAATTGAATGACGTGTGATAGTGCTCCTATATGATCCTGTGGACACCTGGGGCTCTGTGTATACATATCGTCTCATGTTCCCAGAAATTGAACCAAATCTAGCCATAAGAGGAGTTTACTGAGAGGGGTCAACCAGCCACTGACCCAGGACTTGTCTGGGTCGGTCTGTCTCTGTCTGTCTGTCTGTCTGTCTCGGTCTGTGTGTCTGTCTCGGTCTGTGTGTCTGTCTCGGTCTGTGTGTCTGTCTCGGTCTGTCTGTCTGTCTCGGTCTGTCTCTGTCGGTCTGTCTGTCTCGGTCGGTCTGTCTGTCTCGGTCTGTCTGTCTCGGTCTGCCTCGGTCTGTCTGTCTCGGTCGGTCTGTCTCGGTCGGTCGGTCTGTCTCGGTCGGTCTGTCTGTCTCGGTCGGTCTGTCTCGGTCGGTCGGTCTGTCTCGGTCATCTGTGCGTCACGTCTGTCGTATGTCTCTGTCTGTCTCTGGACAAAATATGTAAAGCGGTTAAGTATAACGGATATTCAGGATAGTCACCTGGACTTCGAGTATATGTCCAAGTTGTATTTGATTTATTAGTCTCTTCTGTAGGTAATGTATGGGTTGTGTGTTTCTTTCGGTCTCTGTGTGTCTGTAAACAATCAGCTGTCCATTTACAGCGGGAGCACACTTCATTAAAGTGCACTTTGGCCATCTGCTACACAGGCCACTTCATTTACACTGAGATGGATTTTACTATTAAAATGTAATGAGCCCACAGGCCTGAGTGCCGTTGAGGCGAAGACGCTCGCACTAAGATGAGGAAACAAAAAATGACTCAGCTTAAAAAGAAAACATGGCCTGTCTTGTGTCTGTCTCAAAATGGGCCCTGGTCTAAAGTAGTGCACCATAAAGGCAATAGGGTGCCATTTGGGACACAGCCTGCTCTACCTACCTGCCAGCATGTAGCCTGTCTTGTCTCTTCCCAGTAGCCATTAACTCCAAGCCCAGCCCTGAATTATAGATGTGATGATCTAACCACTTTGTTAGAATGGTAGGAAATGTATGTCCTGATGGCACAGGAGGGGGGAGTGCCATAGTGCATTTTTATGTGACATTTGAACTGTTATTTTGTTGATGTTTTATAAATCAAATGTGAGACCATCAAAGCATATTGTGTACTGTAGCTGGCTGTTGTAGGGGCATTATTGAATGTGTTTTTAGTGCAAACAAAACATTTGATTCACTCCTATCACTCTCAAGTCACACTCTAAACCACCATCTTGAGCTAGAAGAGGCAGTTTGTGTGTGTGTTCATCACGAGGCCCTATTGCCCCAAGACAGTAGTTTACTGATGGAAAACTGCCACTGTCCTCTCAACATTCTGCCGCTGTCCCCTCAACATTCTGCCGCTGTCCCCTCAACATTCTGCCGCTGTCATCTCAGTGTCCTTGCGCCTTGCCTGGGGGGAGAGACAACGTCTGCATCCCTGTGCAATTCAGGGAAATGGAATTGTCACTCAATTAATAAAACAGTCCTTAGAAGAAGCTACTGTTGAAATGTGTCAGTGTGACTTTCTTCCTGTATCTGTGGTGATGAATGTGATTCACATGCTCTTCAAGGAACATAGTGTTGTATTGGGGAATAGAATGTGAAGATTGTATTTTTCTTTACCATAAATATATCCCTTTCTCTGTTTTACACCATGCCAAAAATCTAATTTACGTGAAACCCACAGCGTCCCAAACCTATTCCTCTTGTTTAGAAACCCATTCACAACCCATGACTCCTATTAAGCATAGGACACGTTCCTATGAGACATGCTCTGTAGCCACTGTGATCCTATTGTGAAGGAGACCAACAGGACTGGGGTACCTGTGTACTGCCGCCCTCCACCCTATGTCCCCCCGCAGCAGAAAACAGTGCTCTGTCATGGCAACCGTACAGGAAACCGCGGCGATGGGCTCCTTTTCATACTGATGAGGCGAGCTGTTGCTGTGGCTGCCGTTGCCGTGGCTCCTCTGCCTTCTCCAGTATCACCATGAAATGTTAATGACCCTGTTTGGTTCCCCTTTCTCTCTCTTACTCCTCCCTCTTGCTCTCTCTCTCTCAAATATACAATAGGAGTCAAGAGTCCTGGACATTTTTTCTGGTTCTGATAGTGGCATAGGCTGTAATGGGGGCTCTTATGTAGGTTACCTGTCTTATGTCATGTTGTCTGCTTACCATTTTTTTGTGAATGATTTAAACCATATGACTCATTTCAGCCAGTGTGGAATGGAACATCTTTCGATGTCTGTGCCAATGGGACTCAGAAGGCTTGGTTTGATAAGACGCCCATGTTGCTGTCACAGAGATCCTAGAAGGGAGTTATTTATGTAATTCTATTGTTGTCTTCTGTTTTGCAGGAGGAGGAGGGGCATGGGGAGGAGGAGAATGGCAGGATCGAGCCGGTTGGCCGAGCTGACTCCTGTATGGCCCACACCCCTGTGAAGTCACTGGAGTAAGTCCTATTAGTCCGATTACAGATAGAGGGCTACGTCCCAAATGGCATCCTATTCCCTTTATAGTGCGCTACTTTTGACCAGAGCCCTATGGATCCTGGTCAGAATTAGTGCACTATATAGGGAATAGGGTGCCATTTGGGACGTTTACAGAGCTCTGGTGTCTGCTTCTCTCTCAACGTAACTACCTCTCTGTTCACCTGACGTTGATCCCTAACAAGTACAGGAATACCATTCACCTGTAGCAGGAGAATATGAGTACCAGTTAACTAACTACCTAAAACCTCTAAACTGAACCTAACCAAACACTACTGCTACTATATTTTCTTCATGTGATCATTTATTGTAAAGAGTATTCCTAGATTTAGGCCAAGAAATAATGCATTCCACAGGTTTGGAGAAAATCTTTTTAAACCCCTGGCTAATGTTCTTTTAAGGAACTCAAACATTAACCAAACATCATTATAACCATAGAACGTACCCATGTACTGAACCATTGTCATGGTGATATTAATAACACTCTTGTTTTCTAACTGTCATCTCTCTTGCATGCCATCAGTCTAATCTGCAGGTACAGTATGTTATTAATATTATTTCACCCAATAAGGAAGAAGTCCTCACCTCCCAATAGAATACAATTATGTTTTTATGCATATAACCTTTATCCTAAAGGTAATAGAAACACGTCCGCAAAGCACCAACCTATGGAAACTCAAGCGGTTAGAGGTCAAGGAATACAAGAAAGACACTATTTATTTTAAGGAATTTGATACAGTATACTTGTCTCAGATTTCCCTATAAAAGTCCTATCTGAAAGACTATCTGAAGGTCTAGACATAAAATATGTAAAGACATGATATGTGTATATATAGTATGTATGGAAACCTCTCTTGACACTCCTTAGAACTGTGTTCTGAATGATGCGTTTCTGTCACCTGGGATGTTGGGAGAAGCTAAACCCTGGCGTGACGCTCATCCCATTCTGCTTGCTGTATTTGTTGTGGTTTTTCTCCACTTCCTGATTTCCATGTGCTTTCACCCTCTCATCCCCCCCCCATCCATCATTGTCTCACAGTGACATTGTAAAGCTGGTAGAAGTGTCCAATGACGGAGGGCCCTTGGGGATCCATGTAGTACCTTTCAGTGCCCAGGACCGCAGGTAAAGCCCTCCCACTACAGCCACCACTGGACAGACAGGTAGCAGGCTACCAACGCTACGCAGGCATAACACTGCCACGGTTAGGGAGGGAGGGAGAGAGGGAGAGAGAGCGCTTAGTCCACTATGGCACCTGCATCCTCATGTGCCCCAGTACAACACACACAAACTACACATGGACATACACCACATGCGTGTCATGCTCACACATCGAGGTGATTAGCTAGTTTACAATGATTAATCATGATTGTTCATTGTTTGCAGGTGACTGTCATTTTCCTCAGTGACTCCTGTCTGAGGTATTTTACATGATGTAAAGGTTGTACTGAGCAGTCCATATACATATGTACAGTCACTCCATTAGAATATATTTTATTTAATGGTCTAGCTCTTTAACATATGTCCACTAGCACAGACCTAAGATTACAATTCCTAGCCTGGTCCCAGATCTGTTTGTGCTACTGTGTGTTCAGTATTTCAGTGAAGTCGGCATTGTTTAGCAATCAGGAAGCCTGAGGAGCTTTACTACTGTATGGAGGATTACTGCTTTTTCTGACAGCCTTCACAGCTGAAGGCTTTCCAAACTCCGATGTGATGGGGCAGCATTTCTCTAATTCCTACATGTTACTGTAGATTTGACCATTTTCTCGGTCAGAATGCTAATGTTCTCTATTTGTTTTGCATAAGGCAGTCCAATCAGGAGCTAAACCTGGCTTTCGGGTAGCGAAAAAACCAGCACACCTAGCTACAGCAACTAGACCTGTGCGCACACGTGCTGCTTTGGAAGACAGAAGACACTTTAATCTAGCCACCGAAATTAGTACTGACAAACATAACGCCACCAACTTAATAATAAATCATAATTGATTGAATTTATATAACGCTTTTCTACCAACTGAGGTACTCAAAGGGCTTTACTTAGTAAAGGGGAATCTCACCTCATCCACCACCAATGTGTAGCAACCACCTAGGTGATGCACGGTGGCCACTTTTGTGCCAGAGCACTCACCACACATCTATCAAGTGGAGAGATGAGGAGTGACATTTACCAATTAGGATTGAAGGGGATGATGGAATGGGGCTAGGTTGGGAATTTAGCCATGACAAACACAAGTGTCTCATATCTCTCATCCAATTTGCTGTGAATTAAAACCATACACCAATCAGTGTTAGCCTGTGAACTCAGTGAGGATGCAGATGACATGGAGGACGTGTTGCTTATCTCTTAGTCATGAGCCTATGTCCGTATCTCAAATGGCACCCTAATCCCTATATAGTGCACTACATAGGGAATAGAGTGCCATTTGTGACACACATTGTTCATATAGAGCCTAGGTGTTTGCTGGAGCTTCAGTAGTCCTCCCCTTTCCAGGCCTGCTCTGAGTCAACCCCAACAGCCATATTGAACCCTAAGGCCTTTTCCACAGCTGCCAGTCGTACTACTCCAATGTCTGCTTCTGAATGTTTCCAGGACTCTAGGCCTGTTGGTCAAGCGCCTGGAGAGAGGAGGCAAGGCAGAGCAACAGGGTCTGTTCCAGGAGAACGACTGCATCGTACGCATTAATAACGGAGACCTGCGAAACATCCGCTTCGAACAGTAAGACACCTGTACCTACCGACCGGGACCACCGGTCCTGAGCCCCCCTCCGCTCCCTGCCAGCCCTCCCCTGCTCCTCTCCATTCCTCTCCACAGCCAAGTCTTGTAGCGAAAGCATGGCCTCTGCTGCTGCCGCTGTCTGTTGCTAAGCTAACCCCATTCCTGTTTGACTCCACCTAGGTCGATCCAGTAGGGTCTTGGTAAAATGGAGGCTGCCTGCCATTCCTCTCAGCCTCTGTCCTCTCCATACTCAAAACCCTTTCTATACCTCTATGTATCTAGCAGCTCCATATGTTGCTACTGAATGCTAACCTCTCCCTATTTGACTCCTAGGTCAAACCTACCTCTGTATAACTTGCTTAGCTTCTAATTTTCAGTGCATCCCCCGCCTTGATCTGTCACTCTCTCCCTGAGCTCCTCAGTCTGAGCAGATCCTAACAGTCTAGCTAACTGCTGCTGCCTCACATCATTCTCTGCTGCAGATACTGTACCATAAAAATAGAATGATGACTTCCTGCATCATTCCTCTTTGTAACACTCAAAATGGCTGCCAGCCTACCCATTTTGGTGCCATTGACTAGGATGGGGGAGGCCATTCTATTCATTCTAGTTCTGTGTTGTATGCATGTCATTCTAGAATCCAGCTATAGCTTCTGAATATAATGTTACATTACATCCCTCATCATGCTTTATGTAATGTTCTGTATAATGGTTATGTCAGCATAAACGGGCTGCTCCAATTTTCGTGCTTTTCAGAAGCATAAACACTGGTGTACTGTGTAAAACCAGCTGTCATTTGTTTTGTGTGCACGCATACTCACACACTCACAATAACCTATGGCTATAATGTAGCTTAGAGGTCGAACAGGACTCCTGCGGGTCCCGCTGGATTCTGGCAGGAATGGAAGTGACGTTATAGAGTCAAGTTTAGGACAGGATCAACAGTCTACAGGAACGGGCAGTACATTAATACTTTGGGCGGAAACATGTCATTTGTGGACTGTGGGGCATTTCGTAAAAACAACAACAGTGTATGCTAGGCCTAATGTAGTTTACTTAATACAAATAAATACCAAAATATATGTTAATTTCCCTCTTCCACGTCCGTCGGATCCCTCTCACGCCTCGCCCCAGTAGTACATGGCTTGCAGAAAATGCTGCGGTTTAATCAAATAGGGTACCAACTGGAGCGGCCTGAAGCGGCATTGCTGCTCTACTCACTTTACCATCAAGCTCAATTGTTTGTGTATTTAACTTAACTTGTGCCATCTGAGGTGGAGTGAAATAAAAATAGGTTGACTTATGCAGTACTGCCACTCAGGTTTACAAATAATAATAATAATTATGTTCATGTTGTAAATGTTAATGTATTGTGAATGTTCATTTGTGCACAATGCTCAGCTATTGGCTACAATTTTCACTCCTGTGTCAATCTCTAATGTAGCCCTCCCACCCCTTCCTCAAATATACAGCGGGTGTAATAAGTATTGAACACGTCACCATTTTTCTCAGTAAATATATTTCCAAAGGTGCTATTGACATGAAATTTTCACCAGATGTTGGTAACAACCCAAGTAATCCATACATACCAAAACAAATAAGTTCAGAAATTAAGTTATGTGTAATAATGTGAAATGACACAGGGAAAAAGTATTGAACACACTTACTTACTGATATTTATTTAATACTTTGTACAAAAGCCTTTGTTGGTAATGACAGCTTCAAGACGCCTCCTGTATGGAGAAACTAGTCGCATGCATTGCTCTGGTGTGATTTTGGCCCATTCTTCCACACAAACAGTCTTCAAATCTTGAAGGTTCCGTGGGCCTCTTCTATGAATCTTGATCTTCAGTTCTTTCCATAGATTTTCAATGGGATTTAAGTCAGGTGATTGGCTAGGCCATTCTAGCAGCTTTATTTTCTTTCTTTGAAACCAATTGAGAGTTTCCTTGGCTGTGTGTTTGGGATCATTGTCTTGCTGAAATGTCCACCCTCGTTTCATCTTCATCATCCTGGTAGATGGCAGCAGATTTTTGTCAAGAATGTCTCTGTAAATTTGCCCATTCATCATTCCTTCAATTATGTGAAGTTTGCCAGTACCATTTGCTGAAAAGCAGCCCCACACCATGATGTTCCCACCTCCAAACTTCACTGTTGGTATGGTGTTTTTAGGGTGATGTGCAGTGCCATTTCTCCTCCAAACATGGTGTGTATTATGACATCCAAACAGTTAAATTATAGCCTGAAATTAGGAAGTCGCTGGGCAAAATCTGTGTCCATTGGGAATATTATTGGTTGCTGGGATTACGGCTTGGAATTTTGGCAAGGAATTGAAGGGTCATTTGGAGTGGGGTTATGATGTCTGTTCAGGGTAGTTGGGAGTGGGGTTATGATGTCTGTTCAGGGTCGTTGGGAGTGGGGTTATGATGTCTGTTCAGGGTCGTTGGGAGTGGGGTTATGATGTCTGTTCAGCTGTTTGAGAGAGGAGTTGTCTATGTTTACATCCCCTATGTAGCACTACTTTTCATAGTCCCTCGTGAAAGTAGTGGACTATATAATAGGATGCCATTTGGGACGCATCTGAGATGTCTAGCAAAGTCAGCTTTAATGTACTGTAACAGGTGTGGCTAACAAGACTCCTGCTTTGGAGTCTTGTTAGCCAAACCAATAGATGGTTTCAGTTCACATCTACATGTGGAAGGGGTTTAAAAGGATTTTCCTCCAAATGTGAAAACCCATTCCTTTCATCTGTAGCCAAATGAGGGATTACATGCTAAAACTGGCAAGCCTATTGTAAGCATTCTTACTTTCTACAAGCTTTAATCACTGTGCGGTTTAGGTGGCCTACCAGTAGTGTTGAAAACCACCACTAATGTAATGTGTGGTTGAGTCCTAAATTGGCACCATATACATTTTATAGAGCACTACTTTTGACTAGAGCCTTATGGGCCCTGGTCAAAAGTAGTGCATTATAGAGGCTATTTAGGACACACTCCTCCTGTTCCATTTGACATGCAGACTATGTTGGATCCAACATCTGTGTTGCGTTGTTTTGGTCCTCCCTCCTTCCTGTCCTCAGAGCCCAGAACATGTTCCGCCAGGCCATGCGTTCCCCGGTCATCATGTTCCATGTGGTTCCCAACCTGATGAAGGCCCAGTACGAGCAGCTGTCACACAATGAGAGGATCCCCAACTTGGCCTTCTCCTCTGGACGGTTCAGCCCCGACTCCCTAGCCAGCGAGAGAGGCAGCACAACCTCCGGCCTGGACCACACCCCACAGGTCTCAATGTTTTTAAATATTGTCTGTTGCTTTTATGATGCAAGGCAAATTTCTGTTAACACTGATAATAAAATGCTG
The DNA here is from genome assembly GCA_023634145.1 of Thymallus thymallus. Taxonomy (NCBI): domain Eukaryota; kingdom Metazoa; phylum Chordata; class Actinopteri; order Salmoniformes; family Salmonidae; genus Thymallus; species Thymallus thymallus. Next base: position 12,158,386 of record CM042383.1, on the reverse strand, counting down.
TCTTATCTTATATCACAGAGGATGTCCCGTGGTCCCCACCCTCACCAGCACCCCGAGCAGGGCGACGCCTACACCTCTCTACCTCACCTCCATGGGGGCTCCATGTGCAAGCCCCCATTAGGCCACGCCCCTCCAGGCCGCACCCCCTCCCCTCACAGGGTGCTAAACTCCACCCCCACGGTGGGCTTCACCAAAAAGGTTGGCAGGAGACTGAACATCCAGCTCAAAAAAGGTCAGAAGGCAAACATACGTCTACATATCACCATCTGTTTAACCTCAGTAGGGCCAGAGTTGACATTGTCAGGAATACCTCCTGGTCCTACATATTAATTGGTCTGAATCCATCCTTCAGAGACATGGTTCTGTGATTGGACCTTACAGAGAAAGCACAGCTCCTCTCCAGCACATCTAATCCTGGCCAGGTGTCTAAGAAAATAGCCTTTTAAGGCTCAACATGCTTCAGTTCGGCTGGCGTCTAGACGAACTTGGCTAACCGAACGAGTGTGCTCACATACTCCCTTAAAAGACCTTTGCTTGTGCATTTTGAGATGCCGTAGACAGTATACACTTCTTCAAAATAGTCAGAATTAATCTACGTTAACTCTATCATTCATTTTGACGTTTTTGCCGAAGAGATCTTAGCTGCGCAATTTTACATCAAACTAAGATTTTTGGTGCAGTATTTTTCAATGAAAAAATGTGCATGAAAACGAGTCGTGTCTCGTTGAATGACAAAGATTTTAATAAAGAATCCCAATTGTAGACTTCGGCTCCCAACTGCGGCTTCACCTCCAGAATAAAAATGTGCCTGTACAACCGAAAAGCCCAAGTCCAAAACGAACAAAACCTCCTACCTTTGCCTGAAATGGTGGACAGAAAATGCATTGCGAATTCAGATTGAGCAATGAATTCCTAATGAAAAACATCTCAGGGGTGTATGCAGTGACTGACAGCTGGACAGAGTTGGCACATCACAGGCCTCTGCCATAGGAGACACTCACGCACACACCAGTCTCTGCCAAAAGGACCAGGTGTGTGTGCCTGCCAGGTCTGGGGGGGGTGGCAGAGGGCTTGTTGCTAAGCAGCCACTCGTCTGTGTGTAGTGTGCACTGTGTCAAAAGCAATGTTGAAGGGCCCACTCCATATGGCACACAAGCACTGTGTTGGGATCTCTCCACTGTTCTGGATTCCTGGCCTGGAAACAAGCCAGAGTGCTGAAAGGCCCAGGCCAGGTATCATGGGTTTGTCACAAACGGCACCCTATTCGCTATATTATAGTGCACTGGTCAAAATGTTTGCACTATATAAGGAATAGTGTAGTGTGCCATTTGGAAAGCAGCCCGTAACTCCCAACCTGGTTGATTCCTATTAATAAGATCCCCACTGACCTCATCCAGGTGTCTATCATTCTATTCGGCTTTAGTTGGAGGCCTACATAAACAGCGCTGTTAATAATTTCCACCAAGTTACTGGAAGACATTTCTCTTTCTTACACTCCTTGTTTTTGTTTGTTTGCTTTGGTTGAACAAGCACATGAGTTGTAGATTTAACATTCATTTATGAGACCGGCTTGTTCGTTACGTTTCGGGAGCAGACTAAACCTTATTCGGAGGATAGATTTACTTGGTTTGTTTGCATCGCAACTCAGACTCACTGGCCTCCTTACAAAACCCAAGCTGTAACACAATCAATCTGTAATATTAGACTCTATAAGAAATTGAGCAGGTTTTTCCTAATCAAGCTAATGTGTCTTTAAAAATTCTGTGTACCATATGAAGTACAGCAATGGTAAAGCCATTTACCGGTAAGTGTAATACGTGCCCATACTATGGTGGGAAGTTGATTGGCTTATTGACATGGAAGGGATTTAGAGTGTTCTGAAACAGAATCCTCTGAGCATTCTGGAATCCTCTGTTTGCGTTCTGCCTTGCTTGCATTAGCATACACAGCTCAGACAGAGGGATTAGGCAGGGCAGACATTCTACTAAGACATTCTGAATGTGGTGCTATCTGGGAGAGGAGAGGTACGATCCCTGTCCTCTACACTCAGTCTGTCTCGTTAGGATTCTGCAGGTCAACACTGCGTCTTGTCTCAACATTCTATACTGGCCGTCCAGAATCATTCCCATGTTCCATTTTCTTCTTGGAATTACATTTTTTGGTTTTCTATGGCCATTTGGATGATATGTCTTATTGCTGTGTATGTCCTAATGTACCTGTGATATGAGGGCAAGTTAAAATATAGGCCTTTTTTTAAATACACTTTTTCCACACACACCCATCAGGTCCGGAAGGTCTTGGTTTCAGCATAACGTCGCGTGACGTCCCAATCGGAGGCTCGGCGCCCATCTATGTGAAGAACATCCTGCCCCGAGGAGCTGCCATCCAGGACGGACACCTCAAGGCTGGAGACAGGTTGCTGGAGGTTAGACCCGAGATGAAGGGAGTAACATTCTCACTGCCTGGTCACCCTTCCCAGATCTCTGTTTATGTTGTGTTAGCGCCAAATACAGTGTTACGTCTGGCACATAGAGACATGTTTCTCAGGCTGTAAGGCTCATAATAGTGAGTGACAACATGTTCCTCAGTGTGGGGTTTGGAGGTCTTAATCTGAAGGTGAATCTGTATGTTACTAATTGCTATTTGTCTTCCAGGTAAATGGAGTGGACCTGGTTGGGTTGACCCAGGAGGAGGTGGTCTCTCTGCTGAGGACTACACCCATGGGAGGGGCTGTGGGGCTGTTGGTGTTACGACAGGAGGAGGCCTTCCTGCCCAGAGAAGTGGTATGTCTCTCTCTGCTCTCCTTTCACCGCAAACTGTACTTCCCTCCTCTCTAGGACCCTTAGAAAGTGGAGTCCTCGTTTGTCATGTGTCCCCTACTCTCAGGAAAGTATGTATGTATGTATGTATGTATGTATGTATGTATGTATGTATGTATGTATGTATGTATGTATGTATGTATGTATGTATGTATGTATGTATGTATGTATGTGTATGTATGTATGTATGTATGTATGTATGTATGTCGTAAGGTACTTTTGGTTGTGTGTGTCTTAATACCCTGTCACAGATCTGGTTCATCTCCCAGTTCGTCAGTAAGTCTTGTTCTCCTCCCATCCTCCTCCTAACACAACATGACAATAAAGCATGCTGATTGGTTGTGCTGCTCTGGCACTGCTCTACTCTTTATTATCCTGGGCTGTAGTGCACTATAGGGAATAGGGTGCCAGTAGGCTGCCATTTGGGACAAAACCCCTGATCCAGCTATTCTCAGTGGGAACCTGTAGCGCTCCACTCCCTCAGAGCAGATTAGAGAAATTGATGGATGGATAGATAGATGGATGGATGGATGAGGCAACAGGCAGGCCAGGGACAGACTGACAAATACACTAGTTGTTGTGTGGAATATCAATCAGATTGAGCAGCACCAACACACTCCAAACCAGTAGACTCGGGAGTAGTGATTCAGTGACATGAAATGCCTCCCAAATGGCACCCTCTTCCCTAAATGGTGCACTACTTTTGACCAGAGCCCAATGGGGTCGCAATTGTAAATGAGAACTAGTTCTCAACTGGCCTACCTGGTTAAATAAAGGTGAAATCAAAAATAAATATGGTGCTGTTTGAGACACCGCCATAGTATGTTGTCAGGGTGACTAGACGGTGACTACACAGTTTGAGATTGACTCATTCACAGTAAAATGTAATGTCCATATCAATTTGTGTGTACATAGACACTCCAGGTGTTTAATTTGTTTTAATTTAAAGGTTTTATACATACTATGGTTTCTTAAATAATACAACCTATTTTTATTTCTGTCTGATGAAGAGCGTTAATGCTGGGGTTATTTGTCAGGTCTAAATCACAGTTCTGCATCCCAAATGGCACTGTATTCCCTAAATAGTGGACTACTTTTGCCCAGAGGCCCTATGGCACTATTAAGGGAATAGATTGTCCATTTCTCCTGTATCTCCCAACCCAACCGCCAGTGTCCTTTTTAAACAGCTGTGCCATCGAGCACTGGACTGTGTTATAGCGCCAAGCAGCACTTAAATTCCCCCTCTTGTCATAATAATGGCAAGGGGTTTTCTCCTCTCACCATTAGTGGAGCCCAGCCTTCACCACCACCACCCAACAATAGGTTCAATCAACCTCACCACCCTCTGTCGATGACAGTTATTACAACTGAAGACACACACCATATTGGCTGGCTGTCACTCTGGGCCTATGGCCGTTCATCAGAGACTTATTGGGATCAATACTCATCCTCTGATTAGACCAGGCCTTTCGTTCACTCAGCATGTATCCCAAATGGCACCCTATTCCCTATGTAGTGCACTACGTTTGACCCGGGCCCAGAGGTCTCTGGTCAAAAGTATGCACACTGTAGGGAATGGGGTGCCATTTTGGACGCGGACTATATATAGGGTTAGTTAAATTACACAGAGGAAGGAGAACCTCTTCTACCTCCAGGGTGAACATGGGCCTGGTTATTCTTACTCTGTGGTAGTGGGATAGAGCGCAGGTCATTCCTAGCCCTTAGAGGTGCTGTAGTGGTATGTGTGAAAGTGCAGTTTGGTGAAGAAATGCTCTCTCTATTGGTATGTGAAACACTGGTTAGATACATGGATGATTATTGCACATTATAGTTTTGATTTCTGTAGACCTGGTGTCCCAGGTCTACATCACTCCTTGATCAGAAGGGGATGAATGAAACTCAGCAGGGGAACTGGCGTCAAGGTACACTGTAGATGCTCCTCCCTTGATGTACAGTATTGCTGCAAACATCTGTCATTGATTACTGTTGGTTCTTCTGTCCCCTGTCACCCCTAGAATGCAGAACCCCAGATGCAAAGCCCAAGAGATTTGGTAAGTCACCTAAACCCTACTTATACCTGTTACTTTTCCCTACACTACACAGTGGAGGCTGGTGAGGGTGTGGCGGCTCATAATAATATCTGTAAAGGAGTGAATGGAATGGCATCAAACATAAAGATACTTTCCGTTCCAGCCATTACAATGAACACGTCCTCTGATATAAAGGTCCCCCAGCCACCACTGTCCTTGACCCAGCATGTTAGGAGCTAGCCTGCAACACTGCTAATTAGGTCTGCACGATTATCCACATTTGTATTAAAATTGCAGTATTGACACACAATATCCATATCGGAAGAGGCTGTGATATTTTGAAATGCCACTTAACTGTCTGTAACGCCAGTTTTTTCTTTTCACTTTGGAATTATTACTCGAGTTGACGGAGTTCTCTACTCAGTCTTTCCGCTTTTGGCACCTTCACAATCCCACACACCAAGCCCCGCCCCATATCATGCAGCCCTACTACCAATACCAGACGGTGTCAGACTCCAGCCACCCAAGTCAAAGGCTGTTCTCTCTGCTATTGCACGGGAAGGGGTACCGATGCACCAAGTCTGGAACCAACAGGATCCTGAACAGCTTCTATCCCCAAGCCATAATACTGCCAAATACTTAGTTAGATTAAAGGGATACTTCTGGATTTTGGCAATTAATCACATAATGTCTGCATCCAGTATGAAGGAAGTTAGGTAGTTTCAAGCCAATGCTAACTAGCGCAATGACTGGAAGCCAATGGTACACTACATGACCAAAAGTATGTGGACACCAGCTTATTCTAAAATCAAGAGCATTAATATGGTGTTAGTCCTCCCTTTGCTGCTATGACAGCCTCCTCACTTCTGGGAAGGCCTTCCACTAGATGTTGGAACATTGCTGCGTGGACTTGCTTCCATTCAGTCACGAGCATCAGTGAGGTCGGGCACTGATGTTGATTGATTAGGTCTGGCTCGCAGTCGACGTTCCAATTCATCACAAAGGTGTTTGATGGGGTTGAGGTCAGGGCTCTGTGCAGGCCAGTCAAGTTCTACACACCGATCTCGACAAACCACTTCTGTATGAACACTGCTTTGTGAACGGGGGCATTGTCATGCTGAAACAGGAAAGAGTCTTCCCCAAACTGTTGTCACAAAGTTGGAAGCACAGAATTGTCTAGAATGTAATTGTATGCTGTAGCATTAAGATTTCCCTTCACTGGAACTAGGGGGCCTAGCCTGAACCATGAAAAACAGCCCCTGACCATTATTCCTCCTCCACCAAACTTTACAGTTGGTGCTATGCATTGGGGCAGGTAGCTTTTCCTGGCATCTGCCAAACCCAGATTAGTCCGTCAGACTGCCAGGTGGTGAACCGTGATTCATCACTCCAGAGAATGCGTTTCCGCTGCTCCAGAGTCCAATTGCGGCGAGCTTTACACCACTCCAGCAGACGCTTGGCATGGTGATCTTTGGCTTGTGTGCGGCTCCTCGATCATGGGAACCTACTTTGTGACTGAGCCGTTTTCTCCTAGACGTTTCCACTTCACAATAACAGCACTTACAGTTGACCGTGACAGCCCTAGCAGGACAGAAATTTGACAAACTGACTTGTTGGAAAGGTAGCGTCCTATGACGGTGCCACGTTGAAAGTCTCAGCTCTTCACTAAGGCCATTCTATAGCCATTGTTTGTCTATGGAGATTGCATGGTGGTGTGCTCGATTTTATACACCTGTCAGCAACGGATATGGCTGAAGTAGCCGAATCCACACATTTGAAAGGGTGTCCACATGCTTTTGTGTGTGTGTGTGTATATGAGAATATATATATATATATGTCCACAGACCATGCTTGCGATAAGAACATGAATGATCACTGTTGGTATCGTTACAGGAGTTTTTGGAAGGGTCATGCCACTCCTACTCTGAAACAGTGGATAGAATCAATGTTGGAGGTAGCATCTTAAGAACAAATGCTTGCTAGAATCACTGGTAGAAATTACAATTCTAGAAGCTGGACGCGTGGGATACCATTTTTATGACTCTGTTCAATTTGAAGGAAAATGATAACTAGCGTTAGCGCAATGACTAGAAATTATGGTATGCTAGTAGATACAATAAAATGCTAATGCTAGTTAGCATTTTCCTTCAAATTGAACAGAGACATGAAAATGGTATCCCAAGACTGTACACATCACTTCTAGTTCAGTTTGTCCTCTGCTTTGCTGTTCGTAATGTGGTAGGTAGTTTCAGGTGTGTAAATATTGAGTAAATTATCGTCAACATTTAATAATTTATGATGGTATACACCGTATGTATGCAATGCAGCACACAGACAAATGCAATTCACTTTATTGCACGATGTCCGTAAATTCTAATTTTGCACTGATTGCAAATAAATGTCATTAATTCAAGAGTTCAGTAGGGTACTGTAGAGGAGGATGTATTTTCAGTACTTGAATAATCGGCTCAGTGAATGAAATGATTCAGTGGCATTAACCTGGCCAAGTCATAATTGTACCAATCTGGCAGGTGAAGTCGTTAAAGTACTCAATAATTAAGCTGTGTATTTTAGATGGAATCAATGCATAAGAATGTACCAGAGGCCCCCATTATAGATTTTGCTCCGAAATGAAGGAGATCCATTATTAACCAACGGTATCAGTCAGCCATTCAGAAGCATTATTAATCAGTTAAATTTGGTGCTTCTGTGACTTTTAAGTTTGCGCCTCAATTCATGCACCTTGGTTGGAGAGCGAGGTTCCATGTTCCCTGTGCTCCTGTGATACCTGACAGCTGCCTGCATTCATGGTTCTTTTTTCCTTTTTGAGTTTTATTTTTCCCCACAAACAAACAAATAAAAAAACATTGAGCATGACATCAAGACATATCCTCCAACATAGCACATATACACAGTCAAATAATATCTTACAACTACAATACACAACTAAATGGGTTCACCTCCCAGTCTTAGAAACATGACCAATAAAACGCATCCAGCTTCTAGAATTGATCCCAGCTGGCATATCAAACCATCCTTTCCTTCATCTCCAGTCATACTAGGACCAGGAGTTGGTTAATGGTTGTTGTTAGAATTGCTTTATGTGGAAACGGCCCGGGAGTGTGATTTTTCCTCAGTAAAATTTACGGGAAGTTATCATGGTGCCTAGATGAGACACAATCCAGAGTAGGCACCCTGGATCTCAAGGCAATCTCTCTCTCCAGTGTGATTTTACAAGCCCTCCTTTCCGGCATGTTCCCATCATAATGTATACCTACACATTATACACCTTTGACTCAAAGCTCTCTCGCTATCGCTTTCTCTCTCTCGCTATCGCTTTCTCTCTCTCGCTATCGCTTTCTCTCTCTCGCTATCGCTTTCTCTCTCTCGCTATCGCTTTCTCTCTCTTGCTATCGCTTTCTCTCTCTCTCGCTATCGTTTTCTCTCTCTCTCGCTATCGCTTTCTCTCTCTCTCGCTATCGCTTTCTCTCTCTCCCGTTATCGCTTTCTCTCGTGTATGATTTTACTAGCCTTGGCAATGAATCCCTTTCTTCTTTCCTTCCCAGCATATTCCCTCCATAATGGGCTCAATTATAAACAGCAGATGTTATCTCTTGTTAGAGACTTTGTTCCACACTACTCTCAACAACGCATTAACTTTACTGTTCTGTTGTGGTGCCAGGCAGACAGAAAGCAGCACTAAGGCTCTTATACCAGTACATCACAGAATATCTTTGTGCATCTCAAATGGCACCCTTTTCTCTATAGAAAGCGCAACTTTTTGTCAAATGTAGTGCCCTAGGGGGTACTTTGTTTGGAAGCGATTACAGCCTTGAGTCTTCTTGGGTATGATGCTACAAGCTTGGCACAGCTGTATTTGGGGAGTTTCTCCCATTCTTCTCTTTTTGAAGGTGAACGTTCGCCCCAGTCTGAGGTCCTGAGCGCTCTGGAGCAGGTTTTCATCAAGGATCTCACTGCACTTTGCTCCGTTAATCTTTCCCTCGATCCTGACTATTCTCCCAGTCCCTGCCACTGAAGAAAATGAATGCTGCCACCACCACGCTTCACCGTAGGGATGGTGCTAGGTTTCCTCAAGACGTGACGCTTGGCATTGACTCTAGTGAAGAGTTCACTATTGGTTTCATCATATGAGAGAATCTTGCGGGCTGTCATGTGCCTTTTCCTGAGGATTGGCTTCCTTCTGGCCACTCTACCATAAAGGCCTGATTGGTGGAGTGCTGCAGAGATGTTTGTCCTTCTGGAAGGTTCTCCCATCTCCACAGAGAAACTCTGGAGCTCTGTCAGTGACCATTTAGGTTCTTGGTCACTTCTCTGACCAAGGCCCTTCTCCCCTGATTGCTCTGTTTGGCCGAGCGGCAAGCTCTAGGAAGAGTATTGGTGGTTCCAAACTCCTTCCTTTTAAGAATGATGGAGACCACTGTGTTCCTCTGCACCTTCAATGATGCAGAAATGTTTTGCTACCCTTCCCCAGATCGGTGCCTCGACACAATCCTGTCTCGGAGCTTTACGGACAATTTGTTTTTGCTCTGACATGCACTGTCAACTGTGGGACCTTATATAGACAGGTGCGTGCCTTTCCAAATCATGTCCAATCAATTGAATTTACCACAAGTGGACTCCAATCAAGTTGTAGAAACATCTCAAGGATGATCGATGGAAACAGGATGCAACTGAGCTCAATTTCGTGTCTCATAGCAAAGAGTCTGAATATTTATGTAGATTTAGTATTTCACATATTTAATAAATGTGCAAACATTTAAAAAAAAATCTGTTTTTGCTTTGTCGTTATGGGGTATTGTGTGTGTGGTGTGTGTGTGTGTGTAGATTGATGAGGAAAACATTTAATTGAATCTATTTTAGAATAAGGCTGTAACATAACAAAATGTGGAAAAAGTCAATGGGTCTAAATACTTTCCGAATGCACTGTAGCGCACTACTTTTGGGTCCTGGTCTAAAGCAATGCACTATATAGAGAATATGCTGGCATTTGGTACTGGGCTTGGTTACAGTTGACTTGATGCTGCTGCATTGCTAACATGTTTGGGGCTGTTGCTTAAGGGGCGTTGGCAGTACCATGGGATATTGAGCCTGTGGTGGTCTCTGGGAGGTGTGCATATGGGGTGTAACTGTAACCGTGGGTCTGACTGTTCCCTTCCTCCAGCGTCGCTCGGTGAGGGAGGCCGTGTCGGCCGTGGAGCCCCAGTGGCTGACTGAGTTATCCACCCCCAACAGTGTCTGTGTCTCAAATGGCACCCTATTCCCTTTTAAAGTCCATTACTTTTGACCAGGGCATAGGGCTCTGGTCGAAAGTAGTGCACTATAAAGGAAATATGGTGCCATTTGGGACACAGTCCGAGGCAATCGACACTGTTTGGACTGTTGTGCAGACTGAGTGAAAGTCAATTGAGCGGTTCATTGGGAATGCCTAACAGTAAAGTGAGTGAGTAGTTATGTGTCCCTGGGTAATACGCCCTGTAGTCTGTCACTCTGTACTGATGATTGATGAAGTTACTGCCTTTCACCTGTCTTCGCAGAGCAACACAACATAATGTAATTTAATATACATCTATACTGTATATGCCATTAAGCAGTCACTTTTATCCAAAGCGACTCAGTCATGCATGCATATATTTTAGCATCGGGTTGCCCCAGCAGGAATCGAACTCACAACTCTTGGCATTGCAAGTGCCGTGCTCTACCAACTGAGCCACAAAGGTCTACTGATCTCATACAATTCAGTAGTACAAATCCACCGCATATTATATCCATAATGGTTGATATTATCACACACTTTGTGCCATTAGTTACACTGAGTTACCGATGACACCTGTTCCTACACATACAGCACACAGTGACTGCATCAGCTACTAGTACAGGTTGGGGGGGTCACAGTACGAGGGGGAATCGCAGTACGGGGGGGGGTCACAGTACGAGGGTGGATCGCAGTACAGGGGGGGGTCACAGTACGAGGGTGGATCACAGTACGAGGGGGGGGGTCACAGTACGAGGGGGAATCGCAGTACAGGGGGGGTGAGGATACAGATGGCTGTGGAGTCTCATTCTAATCTCAAGTCATTATAATCTAGTGGACCAACTTTTTAGGACAACTATTGTGTGTAATGCACCATGTGAGAGGTGGTGTGTGTGTGTGTGTTTAGGAGGATTTGGTAGGGACCGTTGCTATTTGTGAATATGCCTTAAAGATGGAGGTATTTAAAAGACACCTTACCTGCATGTTAGCATCACATAACAGTCATTATGAGAGGTGGTCCTTGTCTTTGCTCACAGTTCCACTGTGTTTAATCACTCACTGGCCCTCTCCATGTGGAGTCTGACTATGACCTCACTCCTGAGTGTGTTGTGTGCAGTTTGTACTCCACGCTGTGAGTTTCTCTTAGCGCACACACACACACACCTCCACATCAGTCTTCCCAGACTCCAGTCTGTCTATTATCCCAGGTGTTTGATATTCATGCTCTATCAGCATGCAGTCTCAGGCAGAAAGAGAGCGCTGCTTTAAAAGGGCAGCCAACAGTGCTCTGCACGCATGGGCTCCCTCCAGCAATTACATCCTCCAGTGCCTCCTCTTCTCTCCTCTCTGCGCTTTTAATTCATTTCGAGTGACTTTACAATGTCATCAGGTTTGTGGGAAAGTTGAGAGCTCCTCTCTAATAGCTTCAGGTGATGCTGTTCAGAGCGACCAGGGGGCGCGAGCGAGGCCGGGGATGTATCAGTTGAGATGGCCTTTTATTCTCCCCCTGCTAAAGGTTGATTCACCCTGTGGAATACAAAGCAGGAGAGGAGAGGAGAGGAGAGGAGAGGAGAGGAGAGGAGAGGAGAGGAGAGGAGAGGATTCTGCTATTGTTCTACATGGATTCATTCTTACTCTCTCGCTCTTCCCTCGCCCACTCTCTCTCTCTCCCTCTGTCTCTCCACAGTAATTTGATCTCTCTCTCTGCAAACAATGGAAGCTAATGAATGTCTGACACTGAGCTTGATTATGACTGCATTCATTACACATGCTCATAATTGCCAGTAGTTAAGTGTGCAGATTTATTCAAAGGACAGCTGTCAATTGACAAGGCAGAGAGAATAGCTTTTTTGTTGTTCATTGAGGCTCAAGCACCTGTTGCATTTTCTGATAGTGTCTGTTTCTGTGTGTAGGAAATGCACTGTATACATTATTTAGTGCTCTGTTGGGACCTGAAAGGTGGTCACAGAATTGATCCCATGCACACTCCATACCTATATTTTTCTGTCAATTGTGTTTCAAGATGACAGCCAATGGAGCTACTGTGCTGCTACGAATGTTCACAGATGAACTATCGTAACGTTAGTATCTATACTTGGCCCAAAGTACTCTCACTGTCACATCTGTATTGTACTGTGAGTATGTTGAATCCTCTCTACTGAAACTTTCTGCATCATAGATGTAGCAGGACTTTCCACTGCTTCTGTGTTTCTAACAGTAGATCTCACAGTAGCAACAATGACCAGTGACACCCCCCCCTCTCTGTTCTAGAAAGTTGAGGAGGATGACCTGGTGTTGACCCCGGATGGTACCAGGGAGTTCCTGACCTTTGAAATCCCTCTGAGTGTCTCAGGGTCGGCAGGGTTAGGGGTCAGCGTCAAGGGAAACCGCTCCAAGGAGAACCACTCTGACCTGGGCATCTTCGTCAAGTCCATCATCAACGGGGGAGCTGCCTGCAAGGTGAGTCTCATCTCTCACCTTTCATTAGAACTAATGTTAAAATTTGCCATTTTTCATGCTCATATAAATTGTTTCTTCTATTCTATTCTATTCTTTGGATAATAGCGGACGATATTGCCACTCCTATTTGCCATATCTTCAATCTAAGACTACTAGAAAGTGTGTGCCCTCAGGCCTGGAGGGAAGCAAAAGTGATTCCGCTACCCAAGAAAAGTAAAGCCCCCTTTACTAGCTCAAATAGCAGACCAATCAGCATGTTACCAACCCTTGGTAAACCTTTGAAATAAAATGTGTTTGACCAGATTCAGTGCTATTTTACAGTAAACAAATTGACAACATACTTTCAGCACGCTTATAGGGAAGGACATTCAACAAGCACGGCACTTACACAAACGACAATGATAAAAAGATTGTGGGAGCTGTTTTGTTACACTTGAGTGCGGCTTTTGACATTATCGATCATAGTCTGCTGACGATCATAGTCTGCTGATGGAAAAACTTATGTTTTATGGCTTTACACCCCCTGCTATATTGTGAATAAAGAGTTACCTGTCTAACAGAACACACACAGAGGGTGGAAGCCTCCAACATAATCCAGGTATAATCAGGAATTTCCCAGGGCAGCTGGATTGTAAACTGTCATGGTCAAACCATGTTGATACAACAGTAGCGAAGATTGGGAGAAGTCTGTCCATAATAAAGTGCTCCCCTGCTTTTTTTAACAGCACTATCAACAAGGCAGGTCCTAGAGGCCCTAGTTTTGTCGCACCTGGACTCCTGTTCAGTGGTGTGGTCAAGTGCCACAAAGAGGGACCTCAGAAAATTGTAAATTGGCTCAGAACAGGGCAGCACGGCTGGCCCTTAAATGTACACGGAGAGCTAACATTTAATAATATGCATCTAAATCTCTCATGGCTCAAAATGGAGGAGAGTGACTTCATCACTACTTGTTTTTGTAAGAAGTGTTGACAAGCTAAATGCACCTAGGTGTCTGTTTTTAAACTACTAACGCACAGCTCGGAACCCATGCATACCCCACAAGACATGCTACCAGAGGTCTCTTCACAATCTCCAAGTCCTGAACAGACTATGGGAGGCACACAGTACTACATAGAGACATGACTAAATATATTCCACATCAGGTAACTGATGCAAGCAATAGAATGAGATTTTTTTTAAAATATAAAAATACACCTTTTTTTATTTTATTTTATTTTTATTTAACCGTTATTTAACTAAGCAAGTCAGTTAAGAACAAATTCGAAATTACAATGACGGCCTACACCGGCCAAACTCGGACGACGCTAGGCCAATTGTGCGCAGCCCTATGGGAATCCCAATCAGGGCCGGTTGTGATATAGCCTGGTTTCGAACCAGGGTGTCTGTAGTGATGCCTTTAGCACTGAGATGCAGTGTCTTAGACCACTGCGCCACTTATGAAACAGCGGGTACAGGAAACACACACACACACAGGGACATACACTGAAGACACACAGGTACACATGGATTTGGTATTGTAGATATGTGATAGTAGGGTAGTAGCCTGAGAGAACACACTTAATGCCTTGGCAGCAGCTAATGGGGATCCTTAATAAATACAAATATACCGGACTAACCAGCCTATTAGAATCTTCTGTCTAGCAGTTCAGATAACTGCTCTGTCTGATTTGACAGAGATGCAACTTAACTGCTTTTTCTGCTATTCATTATTCCACTGCCAGTACATTAACCTGTTTCTGCTCTCTTGCCAACTTTTTATGGAATTAAGTGACCTGGGCGTCACTCCTTGTTTGGTGTGAATGAGTGACAAGGAGTTGGCAAGATGACACAAACTGATCTGGGACCAGGCTATAACAGTACAGTGCTAATGCATTGAACAGCCTTATTGGGCGCGTTGACTGATTCTTATCCTACGTGTCATATCATGTGTGAACAGGATGGAAGGCTGCGGGTCAACGACCAGCTGATAGCGGTGAACGGGGAGTCGTTACTAGGCAAGACCAACCACGAAGCCATGGAGACGCTAAGGAAGTCCATGTCGGTTGAGGGCAACAAGCGGGGAATGATTCAGCTGATTGTGGCCAGGAGGGTCACTAAACGCAACGAGGTAGGCCTAACCATCGCTTTATTAAAGCTGTGGTGATTATATGACTAACACCAGCCGTGGGCGGGCTCATAGTAATGGCTGGAACGGAATACATGGACCAGTCTCAAACGCATAAAAAATACATGCATTTATTTTATTCCTTTACAACCGTCCTCCTCTCACCAGCCGCCACTGACCAACACGCTTGTATGCTGAAATACTTTTCTAACCCACAGGGCGTCTATGTGTGATGTTAGGCTTGTTGGAGGCTTTGGAAGGCAGTGTCTGAGAGCAGTGGCTCCGTTCTTCTTTCCTCAGTCATTGCCATTGCTAATGTATTGTTTATGCTTTTTCACATGTTCGATTATCAAATTAAAGATTCACGTTTTTTTTTAATGACTGCATTCTGTTTTCTCTATGCATTTCTTCTGCAGAAAATGGTGGTCATTCTTACAAAAAATGTACAATATTCCTAAATAAGATTAATGGTCACCCATCACACTGTCATGATACCTTCAGCATCTGTTTCAAGTTTGTTCAGTTACCATTAACACTCACCCTCCCACATGTAGTCTATGCTAAATTCCAAAGCCAGTGACACTTTGCCTATTCTAGACTAGAGAGCTATGTTAGGGATATGATGAAAGAGCAGCCAGTCGGCTGGGTCACAGCAGTTCACACGACATGTGCTTCGTCCCAAAATGGCACCCTATTCCCTATTTAGTGCAATACTTTTAAACAGGACCGATAGGGCTCTGGTCAAAAAAAGTGTACTATGTAGGGCAGTGTTTCCCAACTCCAGTCCTCCAGTACCCCCAACAGTACACATTGTTGTTGTAGCCCCGGACAAGCACACCTGATTCAACTTGCCAAATAATCATCAAGCTGAATCAGGTGTTTTTTTATCCGGGGCTACAACAACGTGTGCGGGAGGACTGGAGTTGGGAAAACACTGAAGTAGTGAATAGGGTGCATTTGGTACGCAGCCATGCTCTTCTCTTAGCCTCCATGTCCCGAGGCATGCTGGGGGAATTAGTGACTGCTGGCCAACAAAGTTACACATGACTTTTTTTAAATCATATTGATACACTCCAGATTCGCTCTCACACATTCTCTCCCGCTCTCTTTCTCTCTCTCTCTCCCTTGCTCTCTCTCCCTCCATCTTTTTTTCTCTCGCTCTCTCCCTCCCTCTCTGTCTCTCCCTCCCTCTCTGTCTCTCCCTCCCTCTCTTTCTCTCTACCACCCTCCCTCTCCACATTTCAGTGTTGTGATATTGCTGCATATTCCATACTTTATCCTGGCTTGATCACGTATCTATTGGAGAGCTGTGTCTACTCTACAACGGTGGATTTGGTTGTTGTAGTGTGGACTGTTGGCCTCCAGCCCTGCCTCTGCCTCTTGCTACAGTACATGTCAGACCTGTGATTTCCCACGGTGCAGCTGGTAATTGAAAGCAAAGCGGGGGCTAAGGGCTAAGCCATGTGTTGCTGTCAGGTTGCAGGCTGTGCTGTGGAGAAGCCAAGGGTGAGAGCAGAGCAAAGAACACTGACTATGAAAGAGGTACACACACGCAGGAAAGACTCATCAATGTCTGCATCACGGATACAGCTGTGTCAATGGCTTAGACTAGAGCATTATGGTTCTAGGTGTCTATATGGAAGAAGAATGATACTTTATTGATCCGTTTTTCTTGCAGTCCACTGAATATGCGATTTATATGAACCATAGTAGAACTCTACAAAGATCATAGACATTCATGTGGCACAGCTTGATGGACATGTACTCCTGTCTCCCATCAACTCAGACCATCCCTCTCTTTCTGACTTATCCTCTTAACGTTACCTCTTTAGGGTAGTAATCAGTGGCAAACTATTCTGAATCGTAACCGATATTTCCTCAATACTAAACCCCCCACGCAGGGCTATTCTATTCAGACAGACGCCCTAATCACAATTCTGACCCAATAGAGTTCAGCCCTGCACCAGTTTAATTATAGGATTGAATATGCAATGAGTAGAGCAGTGATTTGTTGACAGGCACACAAGCACAAACGATAGGCCCTCCGCTCTGCAGCCAGTTTCATTAACCATCTCATTTAAAGTAAAGAGAGACTGACTTCCAACAGTCTGAAGCCATTTGGCCTCTCTAGAAATCATTTTCCAGATCTCCACCCCAGTCATTTGGTGTTGCTCTTAGTTCTACACCTGTTTTTACTAACATTTTACTGGCTAAGGTAGCAGCCAGGTCTGCTTGGTGAATGTTCAGCAGTTTCTGTATTAAATGAACTGAACCTGGCTGTATCACACCTGTCTCTGTGTTATCAGCACGTCTATCAAACACATGGGAAATTAAATGAAGGCGCTGTGGATTGAATATTCACCGATGACGTTTCCTGTGGTTGTGATGCACATCTGTTGATGCTGGCAACCTTGAGCCATGAATACAGAAACCGTTGCATTTCTATGGCTGGTTTCCCAAACACAAATTAAACCTAGTCCTGGACTATGAAGTTCTTTAATTGAAGAGTCTCTCCATTAAGAATGCTTTTTACACATGGACTAGGCTTAATATGTGTCAGGAAACCAGCTTGTATAGTTTAAATCAGTGATAGAGTAGATTCTAAGTGCAAACACTGAGGGCATCCTCACCATAGATATCCTATAATTATATTGATTCTATGGTCCACACTCATTCAACCCCACTTTCTCCCCAGCTCCTCAGCCATGTGTGTAAAGGTGTCCAAGGCCGTAAATGGCCTATTTGTCCAATAAACAGTGGTGTGTCAGATGGCCCCTTGAGGAAAATGGCACCATGCTGCTCTCCTGTGGGGGAATGTTGTCAGCAGGCGTCTTAACGGCTATTGAAAATCCATAGTCATTTATCAAGCTATCCTAACCATGGTCGTGGTGGTGCTGTGGCTAATGTTAGCATGAACCTAGCCCGTCTCTACAGGTTTGTCATTTATCTAGCTACCCTAGCTGTTGTGGTGCTTGGGCTATGTAGCATAAGTCTAGCCTGTGTCTACAGGTCAACAGGTCCCACAGACGGGATGATGGATCATCCCTATGTTTAACTGTAATCACTGCTGCAGTCCCACAGTGAGAGTGAAATGGCCATAATGGGGTTGTGGCTTTGAGTTAGAATGGCAAAACACGAGTTTAAAAAAATCTAGATTTAATCCAAATGTACTTCAGGGAGAATTTTGTCTCCTACTGCACATTTCCAATATAATGAGTATTCCTTCTTACAATGTTACATGTATTGAATGTGCCCGTCTTCCCAATGCCTCTGTATGTGTAGTTGGAGGCCCCTGGGAGCCCCCTGGGACCGGAGCAGACCCTCAACTCCACCCTGCTGGATGACCGGGAGCGTCGGATCTCCCACTCCCTGTACGGAGGCATAGAAGGCCTGGACGACAACCTGATGCCACGGCAGACCGTAATGGGCAGAGTGATGGGTGAGTCAGGTTAACACCCGATCTTGTCATTCACGCATCACACTCTACAAACTGTAAACTAAGTGTTGATAAGAGCCCATTTACACCTGAGCCAAGCTGAGATGCTGTGTTGTTACAAGCCCAACTAATTAAAACTGAGAACTAATAGGACACAATTTCTGCTTATTCGTACGGCAAAAAGTATTCACTTCTAACCATGTACAATATTAGAGGGCAATTCCACGGTAACATAGTGACACTGAGAAAATTGCTACGTTTGGTGACAGAATGGCGGTTTGTGCTGTTTGTCCCTTCATTCTGTTACCAAGCTGTGTGGACTAGAATAGGTGCACCACTATCTTCTGTTGTAACATCTGTCCGAGCATTTGGTTGGCTGGCTGGTATATAACGCCTATGATTTATTGAATCTCTGTGGCACAGTTGTGACCAGACCATTACAAATCTGTGTGCTCCCATCGAACTGCCTGCCTTCCTGTCCGTCTGTCAGCCCAAGGCCCTCACACACATACACACGCACAGTGCAGACACACACACAGTACGGACAAACCCACAGTATGGTCACACAAACAGTACTGGTCCTCTCTTTCAGGGTCAGCCTGAGGAGCTGATAGAACTGGCAGACTCCAGACAGAGAGCTCAGGGGTTCACAGAGCACACACACCACTGAATCAATCAGAAGGTCTGCGCTACACCATACAAGGGCCCCTGAGCTGTATATTGTCTGACCATTTTCCCTTACATTTTCAGAGACATTAAGATACGCTGAAAGTTTAATGGAAACTCACAGCACAGTCAGTTACTCCATTTCCTGTGTTGACAAACCTGGTGGTCGCCGATCATATAATCCACTGTAAACACACAAATTGTGGGGAATGTACTACTTTCTCTATTGGAGTAGCCCTAAACTCATGTTCTTAAAGGAAAGGTTCACCCATTTTGAATGTTATATTGTTTGTGTGCATCTCTGAGTGATGTACTATCAATTCCCTGGGTAATTTCATGTTTTCATGTGTATCTGAGTTATTTGCGTTAAAGCAGGCAAAAATCTGTCCGGTATGACGTAGCACTGTGATAAAGTCGCTCTCACTACACTGGAAGTTAATAGGAATACGATTTATATCACACATGTCAGATTAAATACTGGCCGATATCATAACCCTGGGAGGATGTCTTCTGTCAAATGAATTATTGATCACGTTTTGTGAAATTCCTACCTTGATAATTTTTTTATTTAACAGGATCTAACACATTTTTCCAATTTGTCTTTCTATTTAGTCCAGGGTGCATTGCATGGTGCCGTTGCGAAATATATTATAGAAGGAGATAGGAATCCAATGAATGAAGGAAGATAAAACGCCCCACCCAGCCGACTGTCGACCAATTGCGTTCACGTTGTCTTGCTGCGTCACGTGGTTGCTACGCTAATCGTCACGCGATCCCTTCTCAAAGTCAGTGTACAGTCGTGGCCAAAAGTTTCGAGAATGACACAAGTATTGGTCTCCACAAAGTTTGCTGCCTCAGTGTTGATGATGGCAGTTTGCATATACTCCAGAATGTCATGAAGAGTGATCAGATGAATTGCAATTAATTGCAAAGTCCCTCTTTGCCATGAAAATGAGCTTAATCCCCAAAAAACATTTCCACTGCATTTTAGCCCTGCCACAAAAGGACCAGCTGCCATCATGTCAGTCATTGTCTCGTTAACACAGGTGAGTGTTGACGAGGACAAGTCTGGAGATCACTCTGTCATGCTGATTGAGTCAGAATAACAGACTGGAAGCTTTAAAAGGAGGGTGGTGCTTGAAATCATTGTTCTTCCTCTGTCAACCATGGTTACCTGCAAGGAAAAACGTGCCGTCATCATTGCTTTGCACAAAAAGGCCTTCAGGCAAGGATATTGCTGCTGGTAAGATTGCACCTATATCAACCATTTATCGGATCATCAAGAACTTCAAGGAGAGAGGTTCAATTGTTGTGAAAAAGGCATCAGGGCGCCCAAGTAAGTCCAGCAAGCGCCAGGACCGTCTCCTAAAGTTGATTCAGCTGCTGGATCGGGGCACCACCAGTGCAGAGCTTGCTCAGGAATGGCAGCATGCAGGTGTGAGTGCATCTGCACGCACAGTGAGGCGAAGACTTTTGGAGGATGGCCTGGTGTCAAGAAGGGCAGCAAAGAAGCTACTTCTCTCCAGGAAAAACATAAGGGACATACTGATATTCTGCAAGAGGTACAGGGATTGGACTGCTGAGGACTGGGGTAGAGTCATTTTCTCTGATGAATCACCTTTCCGATTGTTTGGGCCATCTGGAAAACACCTTGTCCGGAGAAGACAAGGTGAGCGCTACCATCAGTCCTGTGTCACAGTAAAGCATCCTGAGACCATTCAAGAATGGCCTGCCATCAGTCAGGATGTGGCCCAGAAGTTAATTGACAGCATGCCAGGGCGGATTGCAGAGGTCTTGAAAAAGAAGGGTCAACACTGCAAATATTGACTCTTTGCATCAACTGAATGTCATTGTCAATGAAAGCCTTTGACACTTATGGAATACTTCTAATTATACGTCAGTGTACCATAGTAACTACTGACATAAAGATCTAAGAACACTGAAGCAGCAAACTTTGTGGAGACCAATACTTGTGTCATTCTCAAAACTTTTGGCCACGACTGTATATGTCGATAAATGTGCCTTTTTTCCTTGAAAGTATGTAATGTCATAATTCCAAAGCTATATTATATTACAGATAGCAAGTGAATTATCTCACATCTGTTGAAAGTATTTGTCATGTTTTACTTCTTGTGGCCAAAACATCTGTTAATGTTTTTGAGCTAGCGCCCAATAGACTCCCATTCACTACATGAAGGAGAATGCTCCTTGTACCAGAATTGCCCAGAATGCATCTCCTTAAAAGTATATATGCTGTTACGAATGTTATACTCCTCTCTGTGAGGGACATCAATCTGCAGGTTGAAGATGGTGAGATTGTAGACGACAAAATTGATAGTGTGGTTTGTTTTGCCGACTTTACAGCTGACTAGCTACTTTACATGCTCATATTGTTGTTGGTATTATTGTGTGCAGTTATCTAGCTAGCCAGCCCATACAGAGAGCATTGCATTGTGGATTTTGTAGTCAACTTGAGCTGCAACAGATTTCCACAACGATTTTCCATGTTGCTACCAACCTTATTATAATGGCAAAATTAAACATTTGTTCACAAATATTGTTCTCACTTATTAGTGTTATTTAACAATGTAAATTAAAGGAATGAGTGGTTTGGGGTGGATTTTCCTTTAAAATTGCCATCTCGCTTAAACTGTATGAGATCCATTAATAGGTTTAATTACACCACTGTGCATCCTCTGGATATCTATGTACTGATACAGTATAATACATCCTAAGCAGGATTGTTGTTGCACTTTAAGCCCATTTTAACGTCTGAGAACAAGACAGAAGATATGATTTTCTTCAACTGACCTGAGTTGAGTCTTTAGAAGAGACGGAGCATGTAACTCTTGACATTACAGGATTAACGTATTGCCAAATGTTCATCCTGACCCATTAAACAACAACAGTTTGGCTTTGGATGTTTACATGTCTTAGATTAGCCTCACTTGTGGGCCTTAAATTGAGTCATTCTGTTTAGAAAAGCACATTTTGACTTTGGTTCATAGCAAGGCTTATTTAGCTAAGCTTATTTCTCCATATGTCTTGGCAGACCTAGAGTTAGGAATTGTCAGTGAGGCTTTGTGTCAATGTCAGATTTAAAGTGGTTGGAATAAAGTTAAATGCCCTTTTATAAACCAGTATTTAATTCACCTGCGTTGTTTAACCGAGATGGGATGAAGGACAATGTTTTTCTTAAATGGTACCCTATTCCCCACATAGTAGTAGTCCATGGGCCAGGAAAGACTGTCCTGCATTCCGATTACAGACAAAAAATTGTCTGACTGAGCGGCATGAATACGTGTGGACAACCTAGTTTAAAAAAAACATATTGCATCCAAAATTCTAAACTGAATAAATGCATATCACTTTGTACCTCAACACTTCTAAGCTAGACTTGGTGACGTTGCTAAATATACCTTGAGAATACAATGGCGAAGTTAGTTAGTTGTAGTTTTATTTTAGTTAAGATTTAACACCCGGTTTGGCTTTGCCTGATTTCTCTGATCATTTTCCCATTGTTGTGCAAGCCTACCCCACTGCTATAACGATTAGAGGATAAGAGATTTCTTGAGTTAATTATTCTCATTTTTAGGCAACGGCTCGTTCTTCAAGAAGTGGACAAAACGCAATTTCCCTGCTTATCCTAATTATGCAGATGGACTTGGACAGTGGTAAAATAAAACCCTCCTGCATCCCTCGCTCAATTATTCTCACCTCCCGACTCTGTCTCCCATTTAATCTGGCCTGCCATTCCTCCCACCTCTCAGCATATAAATCCTGCTCCTCTTCAGTATTCACTGGTATGTTGCCACAGTCTCTTTTTTTTGACTGAAGACGAGACAATTCTGTAAAGACGCTGCAACTATTGTCCCGATGTCTAATTGTATTAGGGCTACTGTAAACTGTAATTAAAGTGTTCGAAATAAATCCTACCGAGTCCGGTGCTTTGAGTTCTGCTCACCATTCTTGGTAAAAGAATGACCTTGGATTGGTCCACAAAAAAATAAGGATGAGTCTCAAACGCCACCCTATTCCCTATATAGTGCACTACTTTTGATCAGGGTAGTAGTGCACTATAAAGGAAATGGGGTGCCATTTGGGACTCATAATAACATTCTTACATATGGATGGATGCCTGCCAAAAAAGATGTATTTGATCTATTCCAGAGCTAGCACACCTGATTCAACTTGTCAACTTATCATCAAGCCCTTGAGTAGATGAATCAGGACGTCCGGGGGTCCACGAGGAGAGATTTAAAAACCACTGCCTTAGAAGACCATCTACACTGGGCTTTAGGGCTCACACACACCAGAGTTCCCGAAAAGACATACATACATACGCACACACATAGCAGGGATAGAGACGAGAGGAACAACAACACTCTGAATTTACGCAAACACACACACACACACACACACACACACAGTCCCTCTGCTCCATTTACATTTATCCAGAGCGACTTACAAGAGCAATTAGGGTTAAGTGCCTTGCTCAAGGGCACAACGGCAGATTTTTCACCTAGTCGGCTTGGGGATTCGAACCAGCAACCTTTTTTGGTTACTATTGAAACCGATCAGTCTCTGAACTTTCAGCACACTGCTGTTCATCCATCCAGCCATGCTAGCTGGCTGGGCAGTGTGGAACTGTGGCTGTATTTGGTACCACAGATTCTCAGTGTGAAAGGATACGAGAAACAAACAGTAACCCTGGCTCAAGGCCTCACGTCATGGGTGGAAAGTCCTGTTCCCCTGCCATGAGACCCAAACAGATTCCTAATACAAATAAACTTTTCTCTCAGTCATTGTGGAGTGCTATTATACAGCATAGAAACGACCCTCCTTCAGCAACTCCGTTACCAACAAAGACAGATTAAGGATAGCGTCATGCATTGCATAGCAATGTGTTTTTAAATCCCTCTATTGGACACTAAGAAAGGGGAAGGGTTTTTTGCCTTTCTCGGTGAGCGTGCCAAAGAAAATAGTTTTATATTTTTCACAATGCTGCAGCTTGCATTAAGCACACTATAATGACACTTAACAATGTCATGCCAGATGCTGCCTAACGCAGCATGGTGGTTTAACTAGAAACTGATTTGAGAATTTCACTCTAGGTCTGCTTTTAAATTAAAACATCTATTGTGGTAAATGTGTTATATCAAATAATCAAATGTCCAATGAATATCATATTTAAGCTTTAAATGTGTTTATTTTGTAATGTATACCAAAGCCTTTCTTGTCATGCTCCTCCATGTTGTCCTACAGGTAACTACCAGCTCTCCCCTACGGTCAACATGCCCCAGGACGACACAGTTATCATCCAAGACGATAGGCTGCCTGTACTTCCTGCCCACCTCTCTGACCAATCGTCTTCCAGCTCCCATGACGACGTGGGCTTCCACGTGGAGGTCCCTCCCCCCTGGGCCAAAGAGATTCAGAATGAGAGGTGAGAGGGTATTGTCCCAAATGGCACCCTACTCCCTACATAGTGCACTACTTTTGACCAGAGCCCTATGGTCCCTGGTCAAAAGTAGTGCGCTACATAGGGAGTAGGGTGCCATTTGGGATGAAGTTCAGCACTGGCTCATTACCTTCTGTTACCTCCCTGTCAAACACACAACACACATTTAATCTCCACGAACACTGCAGAGGGTTTCTGTGTTTATCAACTGTTAGCGTGTCAGACTTAATTTCTTTTGATAATCGGGACAATATTTTGCTAAGGTTTTGCAATGGAATGCTAGTATTATTTCAGTTGTAGCAAATTAGATCTAGTACTGTGTATTCAAAAGATTCCACAGTTTTTTTTCCATGCTGAACCAGTTAGAAATACACTGTAGGTCTAGATATGTTTCTTTATACTGTATGTTAAACAGGAGACACATTGACCTTCTATGTTTGCTGAATCTGTCAGATTCAAAACTAGAGGAAACTAGAGCCAAATGGTCCTAGTCAAAGGTAGTCCTGTAAATATGAATAGGGTATCATTTGGGACGTAGCCTAGACGTGTAGGGCTTGTAATGAGGAAGCTCAAATTAATCTCAGCTGTAATCAGTGGCCCCTCAGGTATGGTCCTGACTCTAGAGGCTGCATTGGCTTGATTTGATGATTGGAAGATATTGATGATGGCTGTTCGATTTGCACTAGAACCACTAGAATAAACTCATCATGTCTCTCTGTCTCCTCTCTGTCTCCTCTCTGTCTCCTCTCTGTCTGTCTGTCTGTCTGTCTGTCTGTCTGTCTGTCTGTCTGTCTGTCTGTCTGTCTGTCTGTCTGTCTGTCTGTCTGTCTGTCTGTCTGTCTGTCTGTCTGTCTGTCTGTCTGTCTGTGTCTCTCTCTCTCTCTCTCTCTCTCTCTCTCTCTCTCTCTCTCTCTCTCTCTCTCTCTCTCTCTCTCTCTCTCTCTCTCTCTCTCTCTCTCTCTGTGTCTCTCTCTCTCTGTGTCTCTCTCTCTCTGTGTCTCTCTCTCTCTGTGTCTCTGTCCCCTCTCGCTGTCCTCTCTCTCTCTGTCCCATCTCGCTGTCCTCTCTCTCTCTGTCCTCTGTCTCTGTTCTCTCTCTCGCTGTCTCTCTCGCTGTCTCTCTCGCTGTCTGTCTCGCTGTCTTTTCTCCTCTCCTCTCTCACTCACTCTCATTCTTTCTGTCTTTGTGTCTTTCTCCATCACTGTCTTCCCCCCTCTCCTCCTGTAGCACTCTGAGCCCTGATGACACCGACCCAGACGGAGCCTTTCAGAGGGAGGGCTTTGGCAGACAGAGCATGTCAGAGAAACGGACAAAGCAGTTTGGAGATGCCAGTCAGCTGGAGATAATCAAGACACGCAAGTCCAAGAGCATGGATCTAGGTACTAAACCAAACAACCACCATGTCCCTTCCCTCCCTCTCATTGACTCACTATAGGTCAGCCCTGCCTGGAACCAATGGCACAATGTTATAGGTCGGTTTACCAGACAGGGATTAAGCCTAGTCCTCTGTGTCTGTGAAACCAGCCCTATGAGTGGTTAGAAATAACCAAATTAGGCACATACACTACATGACCAAAAGTATGTGGACACCTGTTTGTCGAACATCTCATTCCAAAATCATGAGCATTAATAGGGAGTTGGTCCCCCCTTTGCTGTTATAACAATCTCCAATGCTGCGGGGACTTCCGTTCAGCCACAAGAATATTAGTGAGATTGGGTACTGATATTGGATGATTAGGCCTGGCTCGCAGTCAACGTTCCAATTAATTCCAAAGGTGTTTGATGGGGTTGAGGTCAGGGCGCTGTGCAAGCCAGTCATGTTCTTCCACACCGATCTCAACAAACCATTTCTGTATGGACCTCGCTTTGTGCACGGGGGCATTGTTATGCTGAAACAGGAAAGGACCTTCCCCAAACTGTTGGAAGCACAGAATCGTCTAGAATGTCATTGTATGCGATATCGTTAAGATTTCCCTTCACTGGAACTAAGGGTCCTAGCCCGAACCATGAAAACAGCCTCAGACTATTATTCCTCCTCCACCAAACTTTACAATTGGGGCAGGTAGCGTTCTCCTGGCATCCACCAAACCCAGATTAGACCGTCGGACTGCCAGTTGGTGAAACATGATTCATCACTCCAAAGAACGCGTTTCCACTGCTCTAGAGTCCAATGGCGGCGAGCTTTACACCACTCCAGCAGACGCTTGGCATTGTGCATGGTGATCTTAAGCTAGTGTGCGGCTGCTGATTTTGATGCGCTACGCATCGACAGTCCTGTTCATTGAATTTGTGCGACCTAACACTTTGCGGCTGAGCCGTTGTTGCTCCTAGACGTTTCCACTTCACATTAGCAGAACTTAGTTGTCCACATACTTTTGTATATTATAGTGTACATACATACCCCACTCATTGTTAATTGCATCTATAAGACTTGCATTGCACACCCTGATATTTGCGGCTTCTATTCTAAGTAATCTGTTTGTGACGCATTTCTCTCTATGTGACATCAACCAGGTTGATGCACTGTATCTGCCACACCTCAGAATAATGTTACAGCTCAATTCAGATGACCTTAAAACCTCCTGATCGCTTTGGCTGACAGTCATCTTCCCGCTCACCCACACTATGTCTGCGACCCAATTGGCACGTTGTTTTCATACACTTAGGTGGAAGTCATTATAACAAATTTTTCATGTTAACAAACTATAGATTGGCAAGTCTACTTTGTGCATGACACAAGTAATTCTTCCAACAATTGTTTACAGACAGATTATTTCACTTATAATTCACTATATCACAATTCCAGTGGGTCAGAAGTTTACATACACTAAGTTGACTGTGCCTTTAAACAGCTTAAAAAATGTCACAATGATGTCATGGCTTTAGAAGCTTCTGATAGGCTAATTTACATCATTTGAGTCAATTGGAGGTGTACCTGTGGATGTATTTCAAGGCCTACCTTCAAACTCAGTGCCTCTTTGCTCGACATCCAGGGAAAATGTAAAGAAATCAGCCAAGACCACAAATGTGTAGACCTCCACAAGTCTGGTTCATCCTTGGGAGCAATTTCCAAACGCCTGAATGTACCACGTTCATCTGTACAAACAATAGTACGCAAGTATAAACACCATGGGACCAAGCAGCCGTCATACCGCTCAGGAAGGAGACGCGTTCTGTCTCCTAGAGATGAGCGTACTTTTGGTGTGAAAAGTGCAAATCAATCCCAGAACAACAGCAAAGGACCTTGTGAAGATGCTGGAGGAAACCGGTACAAAGGTATCTAGATCTACAGTAAAACGAGTCCTATATCGACATGACCTGAAAGGCAGCTCATCAAGGAAGAAGCCACTGCTCCAAAACCGCCATAAAAAAGCCAGACTACGGTTTGCAACTGCACATGGGGACAAAGATAGTACATTTTGGATAAATGTACTATGGTCTGATGAAACTAAAATA
This sequence comes from Thymallus thymallus, assembly GCA_023634145.1. NCBI lineage: Eukaryota > Metazoa > Chordata > Actinopteri > Salmoniformes > Salmonidae > Thymallus > Thymallus thymallus. Next base: position 12,130,682 of record CM042383.1, on the reverse strand, counting down.
TAACTGTTTGGCCATAATGACCATCGTTATGTTTGGAGGAAAAAGGCAGATGCTTGCAAGTCGAAGAACACCATCCCAACCATGAATCACGGGGGTGGCAGCATCATGTTGTAGGGGTGCTTTGCTGCAGGAGGTACTGGTGCACTTCACAAAATACAGGAAGGAGGAAGGAAAATTATGTGGATATATTGAAGCAACATCTCAAGACATCAGTCAGGAAGTTAAAGCGTGGTCGCAAATGGGTCTTCCAAATGGACAATGACCCCAAGCATACTTCCAAAGTTGTGGCAAAATGGCTTAAGGACAACAAAGTCAAGGTATTGGAGTGGCCATCACCAAGCCCTGACCTCAATCCTATAGAAAATGTGTGGACAGAACTGAAAAAGCGTGTGTGAGCAAGGAGGCCTACAAACCTGACTCTGTTACACCAGTTCTGTCAGGAGGAATGTGTCAAAATTCACCCAACTTATTGTGGGAAGCTTGTGGAAGGCTACCCAAAACGTTTGACCCTAGTTAAACAATTTAAAGGCAATGTTACCAAATACTAATTGAGTGTATGTAAACTTCTGACCCACTGGGAATGTGATAAAATAAATAAAAGCTGAAATAAATCATTCTCTCTACTATTTTTCTGACATTTCACATTCTTAAAATAAAGTGGTGATCCTAACTGACCTAAGACAGGGAATTGTTACTACGATTAAATAATGATTCTTAATGTCAGAAATTGTTCAAATCTGAGTTAAAATGTATTTGGCTAAGTTGTATGTACATTTCCGACTTCAACTGTGTATATATATATATATATATATATATATATATATACACACACACACACACACACACACACACACACACACACACACACACACACACACACACAGCGGGTGAAATAAGTATTGAACACGTCACCATTTCTCTCAGTAAATATATTTCCAAACGTGCTATTGACATGAAATGTTCACCAGATCTTGGTAACAACCCAAGTAATCCATACATACAAAGAAACCAAAACAAATAAGTTCAGAAATTAAGTTTTGTGTAATAATGTGAAATGACACAGGGCAAAAGTATTGAACACATGAAGGGAGGAGCAAATAGGCATGGAACATCAATGGTGATGTGTTCAATACTTATTTCACCCGCTGTATATAGTGCACTACTTTTGACCATTAGTGCCCTATCAAGAGAATAGGGTGCCATTTGAGACCTATATGTAATCTGCTTCTGATCCCCACTGAATTACTGTAGTCCTGCACTGTGTTGGTATCACAATAGCTCTGATTGCTATCCTAAACCCTTCCATTCCCGTCTTTCTGTCTCTGTGTCTCGCATGGTTCGCATGGTTGAAATTACCCAAAGATGTGATGTGCGTAAATTAAATTAACACAGCTGGAATGTTTGCATGTGGAATGTGGTCACTAACCAATCCTAAATATTTATTGCCCCCCTTTAACAGTCGCCGACGAGATTAACCTCACCCCTCGCAAAGAGAACACACCAGGTAAGGAGTGACACGTCACTGAGGGAGAACGGACACCTCATCCATTCCATTCCAGTCCCTCCCCACTTTCCATCCTGCGAATCCAGACCTGCTTTAGAATCTACCACCTCACAATGAGAAGAGAATACAAAGAACCTTGAGACAGTTTGAGGTCATTGCAGTGGAATTGTGGGCGGGTGAATATGGACTTGGCAGTGGTTTTTCTTAAGACACGGTAGCACTGCTAATTGTTCTGGAGGGAGAGAGGAAGAGAGGTAGAGAGGGAGAGAGAGATCCTTGGCTGGGGCTGCAAACTGACAGCAAGTCATCCGTCATTGTCAGCTGTGTGTTTTTCACAGGCACCTCTAAATAGAAGCTCCTTCGAAGGAAGAGATTTAGCTGAATGGCACAGTGAAAGCAGGAGAAAGGAAGGGAAACAATGGGAAATGGAAGCAGTCTGGTAGAACTACTGTGCACATGAACAAGACTAAATATGTCCCTTGTTAGGACATTTTTGTTTTCTCCAAACATTGTCTGAGCAGTCACTAGCTGTTTGCGAGAGGGAGATACCTGGTTGCGTCACAAATGGCACCCTATTTCCTATTTTGTTTTGTGCACTACTTTTGACCAAAAGGCCTATGAGCCCTGTATAGGGAATAGGATTCCATTTGGGAAGCAAACCCACACTTTAACGTGGGTGGCCATGGATATAGTGGCTGCTTGGCTGGGAGTCAGTGGGAGTCAGGAGAAGTGGAGCGAAGGAGGAAAATTTAATACATTGCAGCCTGAACAAGCAGGACTGGTGCCTATTCGTTTTCATCAGGCTGTCCTGTCTTCTTAACGTCTTATTCTAGCAGCGGCTGATGGGCTTACATGCATCAAACCCTATTCATTTGGTTTTAGCGTTCAGCCAGCAGCCGCACCGCACGCTTCCCAGTCACACCTCGTGGTAGTTTTAAAAATTGCATTAATTCAGACCTCTGACAGACGGCTTGAGTCAAGAACATCGGGCAGCAGTTTGTTTGAGAAAGAGCTTTGGGAGTTTCAGATAGTCAGACATGGCAACCCAGCTCCAACATATCTGTGCTAGGTGTTTGTACAGACTGCCACTCTATTCAAACTGAAGATAACGTGGGTCGTACAGAGATCGGCAGTGGTGCCTTAAAATAATAAATACAGGTATCAATCACCCTGCTGTCGGGAGGAAGGTCGAACAGGGAATACCCTGGAAGCGTCCCAAATAGCACCCTATACCTTATATAATGCACTACTTTTGACCAAGGCCCATGGCTCTCTGGTCAAAAGTAGTGCACTATGTTGGGAATAGGGTGCCATTTGAGATGCAGTCCCTGTCTGGCTATAGGACCCACTGGAGTTGCACATATAGGCACGTAACCGACTGGAAATGTCCTGGAAAGTTTGTAGGAATAACTGTTGCTATTGGCCATTAGGGAGCTGTATACCACTGGGCAAACAGTCTTGCATTGCAATCTACTAACCTAGTGGACAAACATGTGGGTGCAGTCTGTGTCCACAAGGTCCTATAGCCAATCAGTGGAGAAGTGTGGCCCGCTGGCCTGGGCTATTGTGTCCCATCACTCCCCTCTCACAGGCTACGTCCATTCCCTATATAGTGCACTACTTTTGACCAGAACTCTATAGGATGTCACTCACTCTCCCAGGCTGTCATTGTGATCAGTTTTATCAGGATTTGGTATTTGTTTTGGGCCTGCTAAATGGACCATGCCTCATTGCTACTTTAGCAGAGAGTGAATGTGTAGGTTAAAGAAGGAGAGTGTAGCACAGGGGCCGGGCATAGAAAATAACCCCTGAAACACTTAAGAAAATAGCCTGAAATCTATTAGCCTATAACAGCACTTATTAAGGCAAAATTGAATAGGGTGTTTTTTTCTTCTTTTTTCCCCCACAAATTAAATTGTAGGTGGGTTGTGATCGTTCAATGTATTTTTCATATGAACCAAAATATATATTTTGTGGATGTCATTTTATAGACGGGTAAATGGCAACCTATTCCATATATAAAGCACTACTAGTACTAGCACCCTGGGCCTCTTGTTTACCCAGTCCACCAGTAGCTCTGCTACAATATACTCTGTTGATTAGAGGGAGCGCTAGTCTGCTGGGCTGTTCCCCTGAGGTAATCCATCCCTCTCTGTGCATTTCAAATCATGGGTAGTAAAATAAAATAACAATGTGCTTTAGTTCACTCACAGCTTTATCAATTAACTAAGGTTTGATACTGTTGCTCCTCCCTAGGGTCTTCCACCAGGGACGTGGGTCCTTCCCTAGGCCTCAAGAAGTCTAGCTCTCTAGAGAGTTTACAGACAGCCGTTGCCGAGGTAACGCTGAACGGTAACATGCCCTTCCACAGGCCACGCCCACGCATCATCAGGGGGCGGGGCTGCAACGAGAGCTTCCGGGCCGCCATTGACAAGTCATACGACAGGCCAGCCGCTACAGAGGAGGACGAAGAGGACATGGAGACATGTAAGATAGACTTCTATTGGGCATATCTCCATAAGACAGACTTCTATTGGGCATATCTCCATAAGACAGACTTCTATTGGGCATATCTCCATAAGACAGACTTCTATTGGGCATATCTCCATAAGACAGACTTCTATTGGGCATATCTCCATAAGACAGACTTCTATTGGGCATATCTCCATAAGACAGACTTCTATTGGGCATATCTCCATAAGACAGACTTCTATTGGGCATATCTCCATAAGACAGACTTCTATTGGGCATATCTCCATAAGACAGACTTCTATTGGGCATATCTCCATAAGACAGACTTCTATTGGGCATATCTCCATAAGACAGACTTCTATTGGGCATATCTCCATAAGACAGACTTCTATTGGGCATATCTCCATAAGACAGACTTCTATTGGGCATATCTCCATAAGACAGACTTCTATTGGGCATATCTCCATAAGACAGACTTCTATTGGGCATATCTCCATAAGACAGACTTCTATTGGGCATATCTCCATAAGACAGACTTCTATTGGGCATATCTCCATAAGACAGACTTCTATTGGGCATATCTCCATAAGACAGACTTCTATTGGGCATATCTCCATAAGACAGACTTCTATTGGGCATATCTCCATAAGACAGACTTCTATTGGGCATATCTCCATAAGACAGACTTCTATTGGACATATCTCAGTGAGAGCGACATCTATTGGACAGATCTTTATTCAGGAGACATTTAAGATATAATTATATTGGATAGAAATCTTAGTTAAACAAAGGCCAAATACTTTCACACATACATACTGTATCTTCCATTGATATCTACACACAATTAATGGTAAAGTTCAAGTTACCTGTGGGTATTAAAGATCAGGATTCAAGATCAAAGATTCAAAGACCATTTCTTCTTTAAAGACTAATATAAAACGTTCTGTTACTGTCTGTCCAGTGGAGGAGGACACCGAGGAGAGCTCTCGGTCCGGGCGCGACTCGGTGTCCACCGTGGCAGACCTGACCCCACTGCCCAACACAGAGAGGCCGCTGGTCAACGGCAACCGTACCAATGAAGACGAGAAGAAGGACAAGGGAGGGAACGACAAAAAGAAACAGAGGGACAAAGAGAAGGACAGCAAGAACAAGGCCAAGAAAGGCATGCTGAAAGGCCTGGGAGACATGTTCAGGTAGGACGCACACATTCTCCATCCTCCTTCTCCAGTGTCTTACCCACCATTATAAGTGGGTCCTGGGGTCATCCCTTTCATGGAATTGTCTGAGGTGGTTTCTGATGGTCTGAGATGGGTTCTGGTATTTCTGAGATGGGTTCTGGGCTGTCTGAGATGGGTTCTGGGCTGTCTGAGATGCTCTCTGAGCTGCCAATGATGCATACATCATATATTCCTAGTGATTTTGACCGAGTGGCGCAGTGGTCTAAGGCACTGCATCACAGTGCTTGATGCGTCGCTACAGACCCGGGTTCGATCTCGGGCTGCATCACAACCGGCCGCGATCGGGTGTCCTATACGGCGGCGCACAATTGGCTCAGAATCATCCGTCTTAGGGGAGGGTTTGGCCGGGGTAGGCCGTCATTGTAAATAAGAATTTGTTCTTAACTGACTTGCCTAGTAAAATGAAGGTTAAATTGACAGAGGCTAGGTCCCAAATAGCACCCTATATATATATAGTGCACTACTTATTTAGTAAAAGTAGTGTACTAAATAGGGAATAGGGTGCTAAAGTGGTTCTGACAGAGAGAATGCTGACAGTGTAAAATAATGAGATCCAGTACAAAGGAGAAGGAGCTCCTGGCAGACATGCAGATCAGATGTGTCTGTGTGTGTGTTTGGCTTAAAGAGGTGTGTCTGTGTGTGTGTGTGTGTGTGTGTGTGTGTGTGTGTGTGTGTGTGTGTGTGTGTGTGTGTGTGTGTGTGTGTGTGTGTGTGTGTGTGTGTGTGTGTGTGTGTGTGTGTGTGTGTGTGTGTGTGTGTGTGTGTGTGTGTGTGTGTGTGTGTGTGTGTGTGTGTGTGTGTGTGGCCTAAAGGTTGCTGGAATAGTTTGGCTGCTATAATCGCAGGGAACTGTAGAGTCATTATGCAGTTGTTCTTCCATTGACATGAGTACTGTCAGTAGTTGCACACGCGCGCACAGTACACACTTTATTCAAGCCCAGATAAAGTATTTGAAATGACTTTGAATACTATTTAAACCCAGGTCTGGTTGGAGTGTGTGGCTATTCGAGCTCTAAACAGACACCAGACAGGCTAGTCAGAGCTGACCCTCTTTGGGCTCCGCACACACACACACACACACACACACATACCTGTTTTTGCTACTGGGTGGGGACACATGACAACATGCAGCCTGGTGGGAACCACCCTTTGTGAGTGGTCTACAGACAAGGCAGAAACTGATCCACACTCCATTTACAGCTGTTATAACAGCTATCACTTGTAAACTTGAGTCTGACCCCCAGAAGACTGACCTGACATTTTACAAACTGCTGGGGACCCGGTCAGGTAGAAGACCCTCCAGGGGACCTGTGACGTAATGTTTTGATATGCTAATTCATGACGTCACTGTGTGTGTTTAAAAGGTTACCAATGGGGACCTCACCTAAAACTTCTTCAGCATCTTCAGACACAGGTCAGCAGATGCTCCCTGCTAACACAACTGCATTGCAAATACATTTAATTGTATTCCATTCAAATAAATTATTCTTTGGCAAAAGTAGTTCTGACAACTTTATTTGTCATAGCTTTTAAACAAACATTTAGTTATGAAGTTCACATAATGTCCGAACAATGTTAAGAAGGAGTGCAAAACTTCTCTTCCATGAACACCTTTACTTTCTTTTCTTGTTAATGAACACCTTTACTTTCTTTTCTCTTTAATGAACACCTTTACTTTCTTTTCTCTTTAATGAAAACCTTTACTTTCTTTTCTCACACTCCCTCTTGAGTGCTGTAATTCGGTTCTTTATGTAAAATTTCACGGCTTCCCAGGTTCTATTCTGGAGCAATACCGGAGCTGACCTGATGCAGTCTTCACACTCTCTTTCCCTGTCTTACGTGGGAAATGTGCAACTTGGTCCTTGCGTACATCCAATGGGAGGTGTGCACAGAGGGCTTTTTGATGTCACTGTCTGTGTTGCTGGGCTCCCTTTGCCTGGAGATGGTCGTCCTCTCTTTGGAGTTTGAAGTGTTGTGTTTACCAGGATGAGAGAGGATGCTAGCTGTGCCTGAAACTGTCTCCTGTTCATTGTCTCTTTGCTAGACATCTTGAGAGCTTGGCAGTCCCGCTTGTAGAGGAGCCAGGCATTGACCACAGCGAGGATGATGGTGTGCCAGAAGATGTACATGTACCAGCGACGGGATTTGATGGGGAACTTATATTTGGCTGTAAATGAGTCCAACAAATCCACACCTCCCATGTACTTGTTGTAGGCACCAACAATGTAAGGCCTCTCAACTTCAATGTAGGTTCTGTTGGTTTTGTCCCAGCGTTGAATCTTCTGTACAGGTTCAGGTCCAGCAAAGGATGACACAAGTGTGACGGCCCTGTTGTCATACCATTTGACAGCACAGATGTTGTGATTCCCCTCCACTCTGACGTCATAGCTTCCTCTCCCCTTCTTCTTCAAGCTCTTCTCATCTTCAAGGTTACAGTTAGGTAGGCGCACCTGCCTGGCTGTTCCCACATAATGAATTCCCCCGATCGAGGAGCTTCACTAATAATGGAACACAGGTGAAGTAGTTGTCCGCATACATTTTGTAGTTCTGACCTTCTGGAAGTGTGGAAGCAAGTTTCATCACAACATCACCTGACAATCCAAGTTCAGATTTGGCTCGTATTCCGTTGACACTGCCTTGGTAGACATCGAAGTCACACATCATGCCAGAGCTTCCAGTTCTCACCCATACTTTGAATCCCCATGGGTTTGGCTTGCCTCGCATATATTGCTTGATGCTGCTGAATTTCCCCTTGAAAGGAATCATCATCTCATCCACAGAGTTGTGCTCTTCTGGTACCACTTGCAGGCATTTCTCTCTGAATGAATCAAGCCATGGTCTGAGTTTCCATAGTTTGTCTTTCTTTTTCGTCTCAGATACTGTCATGTTGTTTACAAAACGGTTTCCAGCCATTTGTACTAGGCCCATCTTCAGGTACATGCCAAACATTTTTTCAATTTCCTTTGCCGTGGTGTTTACAGATGTTCCATGTGTCTGAAAGCTGTACTCATTTGTGTTTTGTGTCAGAGCCTCAATCATGTCTTCGGACACAAACTTCTGGAAGTATTCCAATGGTGTATGGAGGGATATGTCATCTTTTTCTGGTCTGATATCCAGACCAGAAAAATCAGTGTTGGGACTGATGAAATCTTTTTTCAGCCAGCGATACCTGTCACGGGGCATGGTGTGTTTGCTTGTTTTTGGCTCGATGTCCTCGTAATTATCAGCTGGACAGTCCATGGGTGGTTGGTTTTCTTTGTCCACTTGTTGACAGACATCTTCATCTGAGTCTTCATCACTCTCATCAGTGTCATTGAGTTCCATCTCAACTTCACTCTCTCCATTTTGGATGACATCAATCACATCCTGCACACTGTATCGCGGCTCATTCCTTGCTGGTGGCATTCTGAAAATAAAATATCAATTAATTAACATGTATTATAATGTTTTTTATATTGTAGTACATAACCTGAAGTAATAGATAGGATGGTGGACCAAGTGGTCAGAGTTTAAATGTTTTCCAGGCAGACAAAAACTGTCTGCCTATTGTAAGTTGCTTAGGACAAAAGCGTCTGCTAAATGCCCTAAATGTAAATGTGTCCCATTTACCAGCCATTTGGTCACACAATACTGCCTGGACATAACAATACTGCTTGTTATGCTCTCTAATTATCATACTAAAAGGAAAACATTCACACCCCCACTTACATCCACACACCACATTCAGGAACATTTTCACCTTTCCCAGAACTGAATTGTCTGTTGATATCCTCTGGATTTTTAGGTGAGTCTGATCAAATTAACTACATTTTCTTGAGATAAACTTTTAAATCAGTCAAATTTGACCAGAACTCAACACAAGTGTAGAATGTATACTGTCCATGTATAAAGAAAATACTCTGTTTCAGGCAGTGGTGGAGTGGAGGGAATACAACCTGTTTGAACCCACTGGAACAAGCCTGCTATTTTGACTACTACAATCACCCAGTGTTGTATAATTGCAACAAATATATAACAAGCTCTAAATGAAATTTGATGCATCTATTCCATAATAACTACATATGTACATGCTCTAGACATTATAATAACAACCAAAAAATATATAAAATACATTTTACTTACTTGAATCTGATGAATCTTGTCCATTGAAACAAAGAGATGTTGTTCGAAGGAAACCTTGAGAGGTTGTGTGAGTTTGTGGCCCTAAGGCGGGACTTATAAACAAATGTATGATCCAATAGCATTGGGAATGTGGTAAAAAGTAAGATAAAATATAACAGATTGTTATTAAGGATGGCTAAAGGTAACGTTGTAATTTTACAACAAGGGGTCTTACAGGGTTAAGACGCAAACCAACAAGCTTGTTAGTTAACCTTAGGCCTACCTAAAACTATCCTTGCTACCTAAAGCTAACTTAACGTTACCTTAATTAGAAGCAACGCGCTTAATCGGTTTAATTGACGATCTACCTCCTCATAGTACGACTTTAAATAGCCAGAATTCAACATTGACCATGGTATTTATGTTGTAAAACAGTCTTACCTTATTTCGTCCATAATCTGTCCATTAGAATGGGAAATTTCAGAGATGTCGTCACGTGTCGTTGTAATCTCAGAATGGCTGTAAGTGACTTCTGCATCTGCACTCCAATTAGTCTCTCCAGATCGGACCAAACTTTTTACAAACTAAAATTGCGGCCGCAGCTGCGCGATGTTAATCTTAATAATTACGAAATATATGCCATTTAATAAAATTTATTATATGTACTACTACTATATTTTGTAGGAATACATGGTGTACTGAATAAAAAAAATGAATCCATCAAATGAGGCAAATTCATTTTCATTTGTATAAACTACCAGACTATCATGATATGATCTGTTATTATAAAAATAAATAAATAAAGAAAAATAACTTGTTTCACATGATGTATACAGTGGGGAGAACAAGTATTTGATACACTGCCGATTTTGCAGGTTTTCCTACTTACAAAGCATGTAGAGGTCTGTAATTTTATCATAGGTACACTTCAACTGTGAGAGACGGAATCTAAAACAAAAATCCAGAAAATCACATTGTATGATTTTTAAATAATTAATTTGCATTTTACTGCATGACATAAGTATTTGATCACCTACCAACCAGTAAGAATTCCGGCTCTCACAGACCTGTTAGTTTTTCTTTAAGAAGCCCTCCTGTTCTCCACTCATTACCTGTATTCACTGCAACTGTTTGAACTCGTTACCTGTATAAAAGACACCTGTCCACACACTCAATCAAACAGACTCCAACCTCTCCACAATGGCCAAGACCAGAGAGCTGTGTAAGGACATCAGGGATAAAATTGTAGACAAGGCTGGGATGGGCTACAGGACAATAGGCAAGCAGCTTGGTGAGAAGGCAACAACTGATGGCGCAATTATTAGAAAATGGAAGAAGTTCAAGATGACGGTCAATCTCCCTCGGTCTGGGGCACCATGCAAGATCTCACCTCGTGGGGCATCAATGATCATGAGGAAGGTGAGGGATCAGCCCAGAACTACACGGCAGGACCTGGTCAATGACCTGAAGAGAGCTGGGACCACAGTCTCAAAGAAAACCATTAGTAATACACTACGCCGTCATGGATTAAAATCCTGCAGCGCACGCAAGGTCCCCCTGCTCAAGCCAGCGCATGTCCAGGCCCGTCTGAAGTTTGCCAATGACCATCTGGATGATCCAGAGGAGGAATGGGAGAAGGTCATGTGGTCTGATGAGACAAAAATAGAGCAAATAAATAGAGCTCAGTAAGAGCATTGAAGATGGGTCGTGGCTGGGTCTTCCAGCATGACAACGACCCGAAACACACAGCCAGGGCAACTAAGGAGTGGCTCCGTAAGAAGCATCTCAAGGTCCTGGAGTGGCCTAGCCAGTCTCCAGACCTGAACCCAATTGAAAATCTTTGGAGGGAGCTGAAAGTCTGTATTGCCCAGCGACAGCCCCGAAACCTGAAGGATCTGGAGAAGGTCTGTATGGAGGAGTGGGCCAAAATCCCTGCTGCAGTGTGTGCAAACCTGGTCAAGAACTACAGGAAACGGATGATCTCTGTAATTGCAAACAAAGGTTTCTGTACCAAATATTAAGTTCTGCTTTTCTGATGTATCAAATACTTATGTCATGCAATAAAATGCTAATTAATTACTTAAAAATCATACAATGTGATTTTCTGGATTTTTGTTTTAGATTCCGTCTCTCACAGTTGAAGAGTACCTATGATAAAAATTACAGACCTCTACATGCTTTGTAAGTAGGAAAACCTGCAAAATCCGCAGTGTATCAAATACTTGTTCTCCCCACTGTATGTATATTAGAAGCAGTTTAGCCTAGTCTAAAACAACATAATCAGCTTGCTCATGTAAGGGTCTAAACAAAACACAGCTTACAACACACTGTCGGAAGACCCAATGAGCCCAATGGAAATTTCAAGAACTGTGTGTTCACCTGACATATCAAGTCCCCACCACAACCAGGGAGTCGGAAGATTCAATGAGCCCAATGGAAATTTCAAGAACTGTGTGTTCACCTGACATATCAAGTCCCCACCACAACCAGGGAGTTGTTTAGACCCTTACATGAGCAAGCTGATTATGCTTTATGTCTGATGCAAAACAGAGGCGATGAGATCCAGGCAGTCCAGCAATGATTCTGTCTGTCTGTCTGTCTGTCTGTCTGCACAACACCACAATAAATAGGACAGATATACAGACAAATAGATAGACAGACAACTAGACAGACAGACAAACAGATATACACAGACAGATAGATAGACAGACAAACAGATATACACAGACAGATAGACAGACATACAGATAGACAGCTAGACATGCAGACAGACAGACAGATATACAGACAGACAGACAGCTAGACAGATAGACAGCTAGACAGACAGACAGACAGACATGCAGATAGACAACTAGACAGACAGACATACAGATAGACAGCTAGACATGCAGATAGACAGCTAGACAGACAGACAAACATACAGACAGACAGACAGACAGACAGACAGACACAGACAGACAGCTAGACGGCTAGACAGACAGACATACAGATAGACAGCTAGACAGACATGCAGATAGACAGCTAGACAGACAGACATGCAGATAGACAGCTAGACAGACAG